>VDFB02193867.1:757424650-757951850 GCA_007258455.2 Sequoia sempervirens | reverse complement strand
AAAGGCAAGACTGAATAAGCAAATGTTCCCCATGGATAGGTAAAAGTGGTCTTATCCTGATCCTTAGGGGCAATTTTTATCTAATTGTATCCACTGTAACCATCCAAAAAGGAAAAATATCTTTTGCCAGACAGTGAGTCTAATACTTGATCTACAAAAGGTAGTGGAAAGTGATCTTTTTTAATGGCATTGTTCAATTCTCTGTAATCTACACACACTCTCCATTTTCCTCATTTATTGGGGACAATGACTAGTGGAGAAACCCATTGATTGTCAAAGATTGGGTAAATAAAACCAGCATCAAGCAACTTTTGAAGTTCATTTTTCACTATTTCTCTAAGTGTTGGATTTACTCTTCTTTGAGGTTGTCTAATTGGTGAGCAATCTTCTTTGATATATATCTTATGAGTACAAACTCGAGGATCTATTCCTTGCATGTCCCTATATTCCCATGAAAAAGCTTTATGATGTTCTTGTGACATTTTTAATAAGTCATCCTATTGAGATTGTGACAGCTTGCTGTTCACATTCAAACAATGACCTAGAGACAATTCTATCTACTTCATGAGATTACTCATAGAATCTACAGGTGATGTTTGTACCTCTTGTGGAAGAAAATTATGAAAAATTACTGGAAGTTTAGGCAGTGAACTCTCAGAATCTGGTTGCTGCAGGAAACATTGAAGATGGTTGCCACTTGGATCAGATGAACCACCCATATCAGGGTTAAATTGCAGAATTTGAAAAAGAAAAACATCTTCACACTGAAGTTGTGAGAATAGATCATTTTGAAGCATCATTAATTGAGCCAAAGAATTGGCTTCTTCAGTTTCTTCCCCCACATCCGGCCGAATAGGTTGGAACAAATCTGGTTGAGGTCTAGTAGGCAGATACAAGGCTAATTTCTTTGTGGACTGACCATCAGAAATGGTCATATCTCTAGAACGACATCCTATAAAAGCATCAACAGTTGCTAACCATGGTCTACCAAGGATAACTAGATACCCTCCTAAAGTTGCCTTAACTGATAATATTGTAAAATCAGCAGGATACTCCCAAGATTCAAGAGTGACAATTACATCTTCCACCATCCCATCAGGTTTCACTGCGGAGCTGTCTGCAAGTTGTAGAACTGTTGGTGTAGACCTAATATTTGGAATATTCAAGGAGTCCATAGTATGCTTTGTCATGACATTAATGGCAACACCTAAATCAATCAAAACATTTTTTACAACTTGGCCATTTATATGTATCTGGACTACAGGACTTCCAGGGTCAATATACTTTGAAATGACTACATTTCCCAACATTATATCAGCCAATTTCCCTAAAACATGAATTGTTTGGGGATCCTTTTTCTTTCGTCCAGACTTCTTCAAACAGGCTTCTTTAATAGCTTTTCCAAAAATGGGAACATCTTTAATAGCTTGAAATAAGGGGATTTGAATTTGTACATTCTTAAGCTGATCCAAAATGTCAAAATTGGGCTCTTCCATAGGTTTAGATTCAGTGCTTTGCAACCTCTGAGAAAAAGGTGGTTTGTCTTGACTCTGCAAAATAGGTTCCATAGAAACTGTATCGGTTATAGGCATATGCTCATTAGGATCAGCAGGTGCAGTAGATTCTTCAAGGGGAGAATCTGGTATTTCAGTAATCAAAGGTGGTTTAGGAGTAGGTAAAGTAGTTCCAGACCTCAAATGGATGCCATTAACATTTAAGGCATAAGCTTGATATTGGTTTGCTTCTGCAAGATATGCAGGTTGTTGTGGTTGTTGCTGTTGTTTATTACTAGGATTTGGCAACAGCTGGGCAGGCATAGGCATTTACTTCGGAGGGCCAGGATTTGTGGTAGTTGCTGCAGGAGGTGGCATGAGGGCCTGTGGTTATGTCTGTGGAAGCTATAGGAATCCAAAGGACTGGTTTTTCCATTGCTGAGGACCTCTCCATTGAGGATTTTTCTACCAATTTCCTGAAGGTGGGGTCTATTTCCCTTGTGGTTGTTGCCAACCTCCTTGAGGAGATTGCCATTGTTGGTTCTGCTAATTAGGGCAACTTGATTGAGGTGGATTCTAGGGTGGTGGTGTTCCATATGCATGTTGCCATTGGTTATTATAGCCAGAATAAGGATTACCAAAAGTTAAAAGGTCTTGAGACATACCTTATCTTTGGGCCCATGATCTCCTTTGTGCAACAAAGAACACTTGATCATCATCACCTTCTACTGGCTTGAAGTCAGTAGGTAGTTGCCTAGCTTCCAAATTAGCCACCATCTTGCATCTGTAGTCATGCTTCTTCTATCTACAGTATGGACATAACTCGGCTAAAACTACCTTAGCTTCTGCATGTTTCTTCCGGGCTTGCATAGTGTCCAGTTGTGTAGCCATATTATTAATGATGTCCTGCTTGAAATCAAACAACAAATTTGTTATCTCCATCTGAGAAACTCCACCAGAAGAAGACTTCCCCACTGTAGCATGATGACCTCGACCTTTCTTAACTATTGCTCGAGAGTAGTTAAGACATATTTTCTTTATATCATCCCAAGGTAGTTGGGTTATATCACCTCCTCCCATCAGGTCCAGGGCATCTATACAGGCATCACTAATTCCCCTTAGAAAGAGTAGTTTTTGTGAGTCCTCGTTAAGAGTATGGTTTGAGTTCCTTTTTAGTGAAAACAAAAAACTGGAAATGTAATCTTCTAGACTTTCATCCTCCTTCTGTTGAATTCAAAATATGTCATCACCCTTGCTGGCACTCTTACAATATTCCTTATACTTTTCAAGGAATTTCGTCTGCATGGCTGCCCAAATATCTACAACGCCTCTTCCCAGACTCATGAACCACCTGAGAGCTCCTTCCTTCAAGGTTGAAGGAAATAACTTCAGTTTATGAGTGTCTGTGTTGTAGTCATAACTGCGATAGAGGACATCAAATTCAAAAAGAAAAGTTTTTGGGTCCTCCGTAACCAAGCCATAAAACTTTGGAAGCAAGGAAGAGGGAATGTTTTTAAGATTGTCGGTATCTTGTTGGGGAACAATGGGAAACTCAAATGCAAGAGGTGGATTATTAGGTGGATTATTTGTCATGTTTGGTTGCTGGAATAATAGAGCGAATGGATTTTCCTCAGGTTCGTTGTCAGCTAGGTCAAATGGTAGTTCAATAAATAGATTTTCAAGGAGGAACCTTCCTAGTGCATCTCTTCTTCTTCTATGCATGCAATACGGTGAGTGGTGGCTTGAAAGATTTTGAAAATTTTTAACTAACAAATTAAACTAATGTGAAAGATGTCCTCTAACAAATTCCTAGTTGGATGCCATCCCCGGCAACGGTGCCAAAACTAGCCGCTCCCACAAAAAGATATGAAAATCACAGTAAAACCTTTCCTGGGAATTGGACATTCCAACAGGTGACTTATATCTCTCTATGGACATTCATTTACTTGTCAAACTAGGGGACATATACTTTAAATGGCGCAGCAAAATATATGCACTAAGAACTAGTTTTGGTCAAATCTTAGCAGAAATAAATACTGGAAAGGAATTCTATCCACGCTACAGAAAGGTAATGCAACGTTCTTTAACTCAGCTATGCTTTGATTAAAATAGAAATCATAATAGCTATGACTAAAGCACAAACCATAAACTGGTCTTATGTTGCAGGAATAGGTACATGGATGGATTTTCTATGCTGTAGGAGCAGTACAAGACTGAGTTCGTATAAAAACTTCAAAAGATGAAAGCTAACTGAAGATCAACAGAAAAGAACAACTAACTAGCTAGCTATAGATACTTACTAAGTGGCCCCCCTTAGCAAGCATCTAACGATTACACAGATGCTAAACTCATAACTTCATTGAACTTTATTCATGAAAACAGAATGGTATACATTGCTTTGTTGATGTGGAAACTAACAACAAACTCTGTCTTTGATCATACATATTATGTTTCTCATTATCATACTGACTCTTACATGATATCTGCTATCACTATGCCTCTAACTTTTTCTAACTATCATCCCCTTTCTTTTTCTCGCACAGGAGGAGAACTTTATTTAAAAACAAGGGAGCAACTAACTAACTAACCCTATCAAAGAAAGATGTGAAAGTAAAGTATATCCCCGAATCAAGGATTAGGCTTCATAATGAATTTATGCGTTCAACCCAATTCAGAGAGAATCAAGCACTCCACTCTTTCTAGATTGACTGTCATTAAAAATATTTCCCATGGTTTCGGTCACAGAGTCTTCACCGAAGCTTCCTCGAAGTCGTGCAGGAAATGGACTTTACTGCAAGGTCGAGATCAGCTACGCTTGACTCAATCAATCTTCAACAACCTGCGAAACAAAAGGTAACAAATGCGAGAGAAAAGGCGTATGGCACATACACGATATCTATTCATTAATCACACATTTTAAATCTACTTCATCATTCAAAAACTATATACGATATACTAGCCATTTTAGGGAGTCAATGGGGCAATAAATGCAATCAAGTCAACACAATGAGCTGCAGGAATATGAAAGTATTATGCTACAGGATATCCCCATAAAAGGTTTCAATAGTCATAAAATAACAAATGTAAAAACATTAAAAGTTTATCATAACATTCAAATTATGAGCATTTTTTAAGCTCATCAGATGGTATGATGAGAGAGGATGGTTGGATGAAATCGTTAACTTGGGTGGAAGACTAATGAGGTTTATTTTGAATTATGGGAGATGAAGATAGATGCATGACATGGTAGGATTTCTCAAGATTATTTGTGTTTGAGGACATAAATTTAGGTTTCTCATTTAGCCTTTGTAGAAAATCATGGATATTGAACTTGGATGATGTAGTTTTGGGTAAGGATAAAGACTTATGAGATGATTGCATCACTTCATTCAAATGTTGGGATTCAAGTTATTTTTCAAGCTCTTTCAAATGATGGTCAAGATATTTAATCCTTTGGTTTTGTTCATAGGTCGAGGGTGAATATGGAGGATAGCAATTAGACATGTTTGGTTGATGGTTTTGGAAATGTTTTGAGGTGTTGAACATGAAAGAACTAGGTGGAATGATATATGTATGCAAGGAATATGTAATGTGACCTATGTATGCAAGACTAGGAACATGCAAGAACTAGGATGAAAGGGATATGAATATGTAAGGACCATGAATATGCAAGGACTAGGTGGAATGCAAGGATTGAAAGATCAAAACTGAAGGATGACGACCCCAAGAAATCTAAGAGATAGGTTCACATGGGATGTTTGTGTTGTTGGACCTTTTGAGTTTTTCAAAGTTTGAGATGTTGCAAGTTACTAGGTGTGATATTTGTTTGAGGTCAATTGTTTGTGTTTAGATTTTTGAATGTTGTGTATATTGTTTGAAAATCCAGAAAACACTCGACAAGCATAATGTTTTGGTGTATGCAAACACACATGAGACAAGCACAATCCTAATAGGCCAAGGGTTTGTATACTTGATATAGCCCACCGATATACCCCGGATTGGTGCTAAACACCTTTCCTTCTTGAGAGCGGATAGCTTAGAATTTTGGTGGCATTGGCTCCCCTCCATGGCTCATTAACATCATTCGAGCACACCAACTTTGAATTCTTGGGTCATCACTTCCCAAGAACTGCTATCTCTACTCAAGGGAGTTAGTAGTGAATATCTTCGGGTATGATACTGTACCCTGCATTATACCAAGCAACAGCTAAAAATGGTTGGCTTCTAAAACAATAGGTGTTTAGTTAGGGCATCCGTTCGAGTGGCCACACATGGGGTGAGAGATTAATCACCAATTAGGTTGCACTCCAGCTTGAAGAGGTTACGCTCAACAGGGTTTATGGGAGTACTACTCTGTCTTTGTGACACATCCGCACTCGTGGTACTTGAACTTTCCTCAAGCACCCATTTTATATCCCGGTTGGAAGTGGCTTGGCTTTAGCCTATTACCGGTTGAGTCATCTCTTAAGGTGAGTACTTTTTCCCTTCAAGAAGGCCCATTTCTAGAAATAATAACCATTTCTCTTACACCCAGGATCGCTCAAAAGCACAAGGGGAGAGGATACTTCGATTATTAAGTCATGAAGGTGACAAAAAATAAGGTGGGTCTGGTTTTCTGATCACCTAGTTTTCACAAGGTGAGAGCATAATCACCTACCACCTTCAAGCACAGTCAGATAGAATCAAGCACATGTTCATTTTAATGCACCAAAAGAAGTGTTCCTAAACTAGAAATTACAAACACATTGTTTAAGAAATGAGTCTTTGACTAACGCAGCTATAAAACCACAAATTAGTAGTTTCATAAATGTCTTGGACCAACGAGAAAGTTGCAAAAAACTAAGTTAGAACAAGAGTTTTAAAACCAAACTAAAAGTTAGTAAATAACTAAATTAGAAAATAAAAAGACTAAACTAAACTAAGAAAAAAAAAAACAAAGAAAACTAAAAACTAAGAGCTCAATTTTTTTGTTGCTTGAAAAGAAGCAATTTTTGGGAGCCCCACTCCAAAGCCACATGCTACAAACAAAAGATTAGTAAACCAAATAAATTGAATGAAAACAACAAATTAAAATAGTGATAACTTTCACAAAACTGAAAAAAAAATTAAATCGTAAATATCTATAGAAAGCTAAGACATAGACCTTCAAAACCCAAATTTTTTTTTGCAAAATCCTACACAACAAAAGCATTATAAACAAAAGAAAAATTGGATTTTAACAACTAAATCTTAAAAAACTGCAATCAGTAAAATGGCCATAACTTTATCAAATCTTAACAAAATTTCAAACTGTTTAATATTTCAGAAAGCTAAGAATGAGGCCTAGAAAACCCAAAAATTTGTTTAAAAGATTTGATGCATCCATTTATCTGTGCTCAAATGAAGATGATGGGATTTCATATGCATTATTGGTTGTAATCTGCAAGACAACAAAAATAAACAAGAACACACAAATTTCTCTACTTCATGTCAGGTTCACCAAATGTGAGATGGGGTTAGAAATCAAATAGCATAGATAAAGTGATAGCCAACACTACTAAGCTATTAAACTACATTCAAATAAGAGAAAATAAATAATGGAGAGAATAAAAAATGTAAAACATAAAATAAAGCACTCCCTATTATGGTTGATTCTTTCTCTTGTTCTTTTTCTTCTTGTTATGCAACTTTTCCCTCAGATATGTTGAAACACTTGTGCATAACCTACAAATGGTAGCAAGAAAGTTGAAGACAATTAGCTATTAAGCTGAAAATGGAGAAGGAAGGTTACTTTTATAGACAACCATTCGAATGGACAGTTGAGATTAATCTTCTAGAAAGTGTTAGAAACCCATGATCAGATCTGCAAATCAAAAAACCCTTCCACAAAGAAAATCAAAAAAGCAAAAGCCATTGCAAAAAGATGTGCAAATATTATATTTGAGAATTCAATTAATTACAAGATATGATTTGCTTTATAAAAGCAAAGATGCAAACTTAATCTTATCTTGAGCAACAAGATAGCTTGATAAGATAAAGATGAAAGCCTAAAACTTAGGAATTACATAATTACCTAAGTAAACTTATGCAAAGTGTAATTAATAATTAATTACACCAACACCCCCCATAAGTGCAACTTAGGGAGAAGCAAAATAAAGCATGCACCTAAAACTAAGATGAATGCAAGAAAGCATGAATGGGTCCTGGCAACAAGGCCTGATCAGGTACCCAAGTACAAATACAATGATGAGGTAGAGAAGGAAAAACCCAGTGGGACAAAACCCCCCTACAATGCGATGACATGCTGCAAAGAAGCACTGGAAGAAAACTGTGGAGTAACACTAGAACTTGATATAGGCAAGCAAGGAAAATATTCTTCTGTATACTACTGAAACTAGATGAGAGTCACTGATTGACTCAAGGAATCATGATTAAAGCAACAGAAGACCCGATGCCACAGAACACTCGAAAACTCCAAATGGGAACAACCTTAGAATCTGTGAAGCAATAGGAGATGAGATGATGACATAATCTGGAAACCATGTATCTCGATGCCGATGCCAAACTGTGACTGAAACTCTTCCATGGGAAGGAGTACCAAAAAAAGACTCTGGAACAATAACCACAAAAACATGGCCCTCAAATTGAGATGGATCCAATGTGGATCATTAACCATAGGCTCTCAATCTGAAGTGTGAACCAATGAATCCGACATGTGTCAAGCAAGACAAGAAATGTGGCCAAAAGAAACTAAGAGACCAGATAACCCATACGAGTTTCCATCAAAACAAAATGAAATATGAGATCAAAGTGAAAAACAACACTCTAATCAGATTATTATGCATGAAACCCCCCTGAATGGAACTTTATCATAGTTCATTTATTACAATAACTCGACGATTGTAAAAGGAAATCATACTAAAAATTCATATGCAAAAAATTAAAATAGACCTCAAATCTGTGTAGAGGACTGAATCAGCTTTCCAACGCCGCAAGAATGACGAAAAACGGAGCATCGAGTCAAAAGATATGCTCTTCGGAGTGAAAAACATAAGATTTTAGTTCAAAGGCCTGCAAAATAAATCTAGAGTAGAATCTGATAAAAAAACTAGTACTACTGGATCAGCGTCGGAATCAGCTTTCCAATATTATCTCGTTTGCAAAAAATGGAGATTGTATGCAAAAGATACGCCCGATTTGGTGAAAAGTGCTCCAAAATGCCCAATAAGGGCTGCAGGGCGCCTAGGGGCTAAAAAAAATAGGCCCCTGGTCCTGTGCACGACTAGGGGCTGCAGTCTGGGCTTCAGCCGAGCCCTTGGTCCTCCATAGGACCACTGGCTCTGCAGAGGGGGCTGGGCGGTCCGGCCGAGGGCTGGGCACATAGCGCCCGGTCCCCCATAGGACCGCCGCTGCACTGGAGGTGGCCGGCCCGGGGCGGACTGGCCAGCGGTGGAGGAGGTGACTGCCGCCCAGTGGCCACCGCTCCTGGTGGCCGCCAGGTGGTGCTACAATGGCCACCGCTTCTGTGTGGGCGGCGACAAAAATAATTAAAATTTCAATTTTTTATATTGTTTTGAAATTTTTCAAAAATGTGCCTTGGGGAGCGGCTGGGGAGGCCGCGGCCCTTCAGTGGAAATTTTTTGCCTTCTGGACGAACCGCCGTAAATCGTCAAAACAATAGGCGTTCTTAGGGTTTTTGGCCGCTAATGCAATGGTGACCTCTGTTTGTGCCCAAACTGCTCCATAAATTCGGCTACTCCCACATCTTGCAAAAACTCCCGATCAAACCCTCACAACTGCAAATGATGGCCAAAATCTGTAAAATAAAAGTCAATCATGACTTTTTACAGCGCTCTGAATCCAATGGTGAGGCCCGATCTGATCCAAAACGCCGCATGAATGATCTCAAGGCATGATACCCTTGAGGAATCCTGAACGAACCCTGCAATGATCTTCTCAAAAAATCTGAGAAGGCTGCAAATCAAGGCTCTGATACCATGTTAGAAACCCATGATTAGATCTGCAAACCGAAAAAACCTTCCACAGAAAAATCAAAAAAGCAAAAGCCATTGCAAAAAGATGTGCAAATATTATATTCGAGAATTAAATTAATTACAAGATATGATTTGCTTTATAAAAGCAAAGATGCAAACCTAATCTTATCTTGAGCAACAAGATAGCTCGATAAGATAAAGATGAAAGCCTAAAACTTAGGAATTACATAATTACCTAAGTAAACTTATGCAAAGTGTAATTAATAATTAATTACACCAATAGAAAGATTCCAAGATCAATGGATGAGAATGCATGAGAGAGATGTTATGAAATGGATGGTTGAGATTAAGTCTCAGAAAAGATGCCAAGATCAATGGTCCAAAATTGATGCACCAAGAATATGCCATGCATGGAAAAGCTATGGCGTCGACGCTATGATGTCCGACAGCTATGACAAACATGCAAGACATGCAGACTATGACAGAAATTAATGTGATGATAGGGGATTATGATAGAGCATCTTTGACTAGGTGGAGGTGCATAAATAATTTATTTTAAATTATTTATTCAAAAATGGAGAAAATGGACAAGTGGAAAATAAATTATTTATTTAGAGAAAATGACAAAAGGAGCTTTTAATTGAATTTATCAATTTAATTAAATGGAGAGATGAAAATTAGACTTGGATAATTAATTTGAATTATTTATCCAAAAGAGAGGAATGAAACACAATTAAATAATTTTGACAATTATTTAATTATAGAAGAAAAAAGGTCAAATAATAATAAAAAAGATTTATTTAATTATTGAAGAAAGGGATATATTACTGATGCAATTAAATAATTTTAATTGATCAAGATAGAATAAAGATGAGAAGGTGAATTAATTAAATAATTAAAAATTATTTAATTAATAGAGGAATGCGGTCAAACCAAATTGAATAATTAAAATTATTCAATTATCAAAGGACAACGACCAAGAAAAATGATGCTCATGGACTTAGGACATTTTTCAGTGTCTACACATTGAAACATCACATCCATATTTATGCATATGGTTGCATTATCATAAAATTTAGATATACACATCATCATACATCTATCGATCCATGTAAATAACAACATACATCATGCATCCATACATCATCATTATTCACATATCACATTTTAACATAATAGATAGAACATCATAAATTATGGCATATCATCATGATCATTAAATGCATCCATAATAGTATCATATAGATCACATGACATATACAACAAAGGAATTAAAAGAATCCATCATAGAACCATATAGAACACATATAAATCGATCAATCTATCACATATCATATAGATCTCAAAATCATAATGTCAAGTATACAATGATGTCTAAAATGTAAGGAGATGTAACATCAAAAATGGTTTTAAATCAAAAAATTGGAGTATACATCATATCTCAAAATACATCAAAAATTACAATCATACAGCTATGTGTTGCTAGCTCTAGATGGTGCAGGCATCTCTAGACTAGTCCCTCCACCACCAGATGTACCAGGATCTCTTGGGTCTCTCAGAAGAGGTTGTGTAACATCCCTACTCATGGTCCTAGATTGGCTCCTACTAGATTGAGATTGGGCATAACTCACTCTCTTCTCAGAGGGAACTACATCATGGTGTCGCCCTTTGTAGTACTCTTCCTCTTGACCTACATGGAGGACCTCTCTCATATAATCCACTACAAATGTACCATCAGCCAATCTCTATAGCCCATCTAGTTGCATCTCTCTTGGCTGTCAATAAGGTAATCTATGCTTGAGTAGTTGCCAACTATCCTTGTACCTGAGCGAGAGTCTATGCATGAGACTGGGCCTGTGTCTGCATCTAGGTATGTGTTTGAACCAATAAACCTTGTGCCTATATCAACTACACCTGTAAGGTTTGTACCTGCACCTATAAACTCATAATCTACGTCTGTTGATGCTGTGAAGGTACCCCAATCTGAACACACTGCTCCACAAGAGCTACTAGTGATCACCTCTTATGAGGCACATATAATCCTGCACATCTATGAATGGACTTGAGCCACTTGCATCAAACCCACCTACACCTAATCCACTTACCCCACCACCTCCTCCATCATCACCACCATCATCATCTCCCTCCTCATCTACACCCCCCTCATCATCACTACTACTCTCCTCCTCACCGCTAATCTCAACAACAACCTCCTCCTCACCAGGTAATGACATTAGCTCATTAGGAATGGTAATCCGTGGAAAGGGATGTAGAGCCAGATACTCTACATAATCCACTATAACAAGTGCCTCGATAATATCAAGATGAATCTCCTAGACTAAAGGTTGTAGACGCTAGAACACCTGAACGTCATAATCATATGAAAGACAGGGTCCCCACTCTATAGAATCTATCTGACAATGGCCATAATGGGAAACACCCTGGGGCATGCCATGTACAATACCATACTACCTGAGCACCCTTCTGAACAAAAATCTCTCCAAAACCCAATGATTCTGACCAATCAACAATATCGATTGAGAGAGATATGGTAACTGAATATCGTCATTATCCCAGTGCTCACAATCTAGATAAGGCCACGATGTGACATCCTCAAGATCATCCAACACTCTCCTCCAATGCTCCAGCTTACCCATTCTAGGTTGAGTAAGATGACTTATGTAAATATGAACATATGGCCTCATGGCGGGTCACTGTCTCACCATCACTGGATGCGTAACAACTATATGCTCCCATGCCCACACCTGTAGTAATGTAACTCTTAAGGACAAACTGTGACCTCATAGGTAGAAAAATGAATGTAAATCATGATAAAGATGAGCAAGCATACACATGCCCCATGCATATCTAGTATCGTGTACAATCATACTCTCCAACACATGACCCCAACCAACAGAAAGTCCCTTTGACCTGCGATCAAGACAAAGGAACCCTCCAATAAAACCAACAAGAACAGAGGGCAAGGTGACATAGGCATCCACCATATTACACCATGAAATCCCGTATCCATAAATAGTATCATCCTGGAACACTCTGCATAGAGCATTGGTCCTGCTCTGCTCTAAAGAATCATATACTACAATATCACCAAGAATGGGTATCCTCAAAATCTGCCAAACATCCTTAGGAGTGACTGTCATCTCACTAGTAGGAAGGTGGAAGGTATTATGCTCACTATGCCACCTCTCTACTAGGGTTGTTAGGAGACTTTGATTAATCCTAATTTGGGGCATATCTAATAGAGAAGACAAACCACAATGCATAATGACTATTGTCTAAGGCTACACTAGTTGTGGTATCAAATCAAATGTCCTAGGGAACCGCTCTTGAATCTACAGGTTCGTTAATGACTCCTATCATCACAAAATATTCAAAGTCAGTACTCTGTCAAATCATTAAACATCAATCAACCTATAAAATCTAATCAGCTCTTATGAGATTTTGATCAAATATCATGAGCAAGCATCATTGAACCTCACCTATCATTAGGTCAATCATCAATCTTAAAATTGTACCTCACCTATCATGAGGTCAATTAATCAAATCGACCTCACCTATCATGAGGTTAATTATTGTCAATCAAACATCAGAACTCGCCTATCATGAGGTTGAACATAATCTACTCTATTGATATCATCAATAATATCAAATCAAACAACTGACATGATCGAAATCGACAAAATCAAGGATAAAAAGTTGACAAACTCTATCATTCTAACTTGGATGTGCTAAAATAGTGTTTTTAATGTGCCACAACATTCAATGCACCATTAAAACAATTTAATGCACTAAAACATGAAATCAATGCACAAAATTAGTAGATGCACTATTTCTGAAAGTCTATGCACCATTTTAGGTGACATATGCACCATTATAGCCTATGTGCTACTTTAACCTATTTATGTGCTAAATAATCTATCATAAGCGCTAAAACAATGTATGCACTATTTCATCCTACATATGCACTACAAAAATTGACCTATGCGCTAAACTAGTCTATGTTCTAGAATAGTAAGCACATGGGCTACATCGGGCGATGTATGCGCTAAAAGAATTCAAAATTTTAAAACCAAATAAAATGTGCCAAAAAAAGAGAAAACAAGAAAAACGATGAGGTTCATGAGTACGTATAAGATTCCTATAGGTGGTTGGGCGATTGTGTCGATGCACATGCTCTAAATGGTGAGTGTGGTAGGGGATTGACATTTTTCTCCACAAAGCTCCAAATCACTCTCTCTCAAATTTTAAAACTCAAATTGCACAAATGAATTCTAAATCACCCTTTTTAGCTTTTTAATAGAGTGATTAAAGGTAATTTTTATGGGATTTATTTAATTTATTTACTAGAGGCTTAATTCAAAATTCATCACAAGGGAATCTTTCAAATTATTTGTCGAGAGATAAATTATTTCATCATCATATCTTTATCAAATCATTAGAAAATCATTGAAAATTTTGAAAATTTCCAAATAAATCAAAAATTCATCATATTATCTCTCGAGGGGGCATATATTCATCATCATAGCAAAATCAACATCTAGGACATACTGAATTTTTTTTGTTAGTACTAGCAGCAACAACAACAGCAAAATTTTCTTTGAAGCAATTCGTAAACACATCATTTCAAAGAGAGGTACAATGTATACACCTAAAAATGGTCTCAATAATCTAATTAATTAAATATGATTTATTTGATTAATTAACCTTTAATTATTCTATCTTTATTATATTATTTCTTCTTAATTAAATAAACAAATTTAAATACTTTGTTTTATTTAATAATTATTATCAAATTCTTCTATAATTATTTTCCATCTTAATCACATCATTTCATCTAAATTAAATAAACAAGTTTTATACTTTGTTTTATTTAATTACCACACTTTCTCCATATTTATTTAATAAACATGGACTTCTATAGTTTCTTTTTATTGAATTAAATATCCTCTCTTTCCTAAATTGATTAAATCCAAAAATTCAATTAAAGGATATTCTATAGCTATTTCCTCTTATCACTCAAAAGTTGCACCTACCAAATTAGATATGATATGTCTAATTTAATTTATCTCAACCTTCACAAGAAATTTGGAGACAAATTGGAGACAAATTTACAAGTGAAATTCTTCATCTTCTTCCATTGATTCTTCCTATCATCTGGAAAAATGTTTTTGTGGGGAAGAATAATCTCCATAATCAGCTCAGGTTTCTTCATCCTTCACCATTGAATCCTCAAGATTGAATCCAAACCTCTATTGTACTGTCTCTTCACAAATGTGCTACTGTGAATCTATAAATATAACCTCATTCTATAGGAAAAAGATCTGAACCTTATGCAAACTTACTCTGTAGAAACACCAATTGAGTAATCAAGCATCTTAGCAATAGCAATATCATTTAGCAATAGAGTTAGCAATCATAGCATTTTAGAATCAATATCATGGCTTTTCATTTAACTGCATCATAGTTTATTGTAGCTTCTTTTATCAAGTTTCATATCATTTTCAATACAATAGCCTCATCATTATCATTTAGCAATCATTACATAAGACTAGTTCCCTACATTTAGCAACATCTCATTCTTTAGATTGGCATTTTAACAGTCATAATGCTTACAAAATCTGCGAGCCTTGTGACTTAAAAAATCTTTGGAGATAGAGAGCAATATGACGCTTTCAAGAGTTTTACTCTATTAATTAGATAATGTCTTATTAAGAAGCATTGTTAGTTATTTCACTCATTACTTATTCCACACTTACAAGGACTAATAGAGTGAGAAGTTAGAGCCCAGTATCTAGAGATTTATCTACTCCACCCAGAGGATTAAACTTTCAAATAATATTACTTGTATATCTGATTCATAGGAATCTTCTCTTTATGACTCGTGTACCTCCCCCTGCTCCTAGAAATATTATAACATGGGATAGTGGTAGTCCACTATAGCCACCCACACCACTAGATGTATGGCCTGCTATACCCACTAATTCCCTCAAGGCTATTCCAACACTCTCCAAAGAAGATTTCAAAACCCATTCCAAACACCTTCAAGATATAGCAAAGGTATGTAGGGTACATAATATAGTGGAGGAAAATATCTCTCTAAGGCTGCTAGTTGCCTCTTTTAAGGGAAATACCCAAGATTGGTATCAATCTTTGGTCTTAGGTTCTATCATCTGCTGGGACCATCTCAGAGAGAAATTTTTTGAATGCTTTTCAGAAAAGGGAGATCACTCCTCACTATTACATCAATTAATCACCATCAAAAGGGCCCCGAGAGAAGCCATGAGTGATTTCAACACCAGGTTGGATAAAACTTGGTAGAGGATTCCCATGACTGCTCGACCCCTAGCTATGATGGCATTCATGTTCTATCTTAAGGCTATCAATCCGAACATTGTAGTTATGATAACTTCCATTTGGGGAGACATCTTTCCCAATGTGTATGAAGTGGCGGTACAAGATAAAAATAGTCTAATCGATGTTGGGAAGCTCCCACTATGAACCCCCATGCCTATGTTTGCAGAACCCTCTGGAACATCTCAAGAAGAATCTTCTTCAAGCACTTCGACTACACAAAGCAGCATAATGAATACACCATAGTCTATGTATGTGTATCCCACAACACAAAGTAGTATGTCAGGATCCAACTCAATCACGATGGGTATTAATGACATGAATAGTCTCATGTAGACTCTTGCTAATGTATTGGTTATCCTCAAACAATAGTAGGAATGCCTCTGAAGCTGAACACTCATACCTACGGTGGAAACAAGCCTTCCTATCAATAGTATACAAACCAAGGGTTTCCTCATGGAGGAGGCCAATAGATGACATTCATGAACTAGATAGTTCCAGTGACCATGCCACTTCAAACACTAAAAGATAGTCAAAGTAGAGAAATGATCCAAGGGTAGAATAATTTGGTAGAAGAGAATGGTGTATGGTTTTTCCCATGTAGGGATGGTCATCTTCTACAGAATTGATCAAGGGGAAATATACAAAAATAGATGGAAAAACAAGGAAGAAAAGGTCTGCTTCTGAATGCAGATGAGTATGGATCATATGAAATGGAGAATGCTCATTTTAGAGCACAAATGCAAGTGATGTCCTTGAAGCAAGAGTTATACATTGCACTTGATCAAGTTCTATTCTCACGGGTGGAGGAAGAAGACATAGCACTCATAAATGAAACTTCGATGACTAGTGCTCCACAGGTGTAGTCAGATTACAACACAAGGTCTAAAAGGAGGCTTACTGGAGAGTATGTACAAAAAGTTTTGTCACATTTGTAGTTGCATCAGCTACCCCCACAAGGGAAGTAGGCTCCATCACCCATCATCCAACCTTTTCCACAGCTATATAACTCACCAATGGTGGAGAAAGAGACAAGAAAAATGCCAAGCTTAGTCACATCAAAATGTTTTCTTATGAAAATGAAAGAAATACTCATGTTCAAGCCCAAGGCTCAAACAGTTAGGATGCTTAACATGGTGGAGAAATTGGAGAAGGTGCCTACCAATGTATCATTGTGGGACATCATATCAATTCCTGAGCCAAAAATACTACTTCAAGAAACATTAAAGGTGGAAGAACAAAGCCCATAGGTGGATGCGACTCAGTTGTGCAATCAAAGTGGAGATAATATATCCTTGCTTCACCCTTAGGCTACGAAAGCAACAACTTATGTAAATGATGTAGGAAATGCAAAAGAGAAAGAGGTAAGTGGAACACATCCCACACCTTTCTTTTTATCACTTATAGTAGGAGAAAAATTGTTGCATAATAATAAGATTGATTTGGGGGCTAGCACAATCGTTATGCCAAAATAAGTGCCAGATGATTTGAAGCTTAGCTATGAGCCCCTTGAAAAGGGAATCATGCAACCGGATGGGAATAAAGTCCTAACCATTGGTCAAATAAAATATCTATCCCTGACCCTTTTCTCCTGCCCAAGCCAAACAATCATGCAGGAAGTGGTAGTGATAGACATTCCACCGGTCTTCAAAATGTGTCTATCAAGAGATTTCACTGCCAAACTTGGAAGATATCTAGCACTTGATTGATCCCACCTGATTATGAGAACCAAGCATGGAACAAAGATGAAGATTCTTTTCAAACCTTTACATCACAAACATATTGTAGACAATGCATTCCTATGCTTTGAAGCCACACATACTTCTATATCTCAATGGGAGAAATATTGTGTAGAAATGCTAGAAGATGAAAAGGATACAAGTGAGGAGAACCCTAAGCAAGAAGTGTTGCTCAACCAATTCATTGATTCTGATCCATTCAGAAACTTCCATGTGACCAGGCTAGGAACTTATGTAATTTTTGACAGTGATCAAACTTTTTGAAAACTAATAAAGGATGAGGAGAAATTCAATGACCCATTTGATAATTGTCTATGGACCCTATATTTTGGTAGTGCCAAGTGTAAAGCCGGCTCGAGTGTAGGTGTCTAAATACTTTGTCCAATGGGATTTGAGACTCACAAATCTTACCATTTCATGTTCTAATGCTTGAATAATGATGTCAAATATGAGACCTTGGTGCATGACCTAAACCTTGCGAAAAGGATGGGTATAAAGAGAATGCAAGCTTTCGGTAGTCCACAGTTTGCAAAGTCCATAGTCAAGCAGTGGAAAAGAATACCCGAATGAAGTCATATAAACACTAAATCTAGGACCTAATCAAAATTTTTGAAGCCTTCAACATATAATTTATTCCCTGATCTCATAACAACATTACTGATTGAATGGCATTAGTTGGGTCACATTTCACACCAGCGTCTAACTCAACTAGGAAAAATGTAATACAAGTCATTGTTTGACCCTCAATTTATGACAATGACGAAAATTGGTAGGTTTGTAATGATGACAGTCAGATTGCTACCTTCATACAAAAAGGAGGAATGGTTCCTAACACTCCAACCCCAAGAACAAAATTTTTTGATGGGAAAGTGATCCAATTAAAAGGGAACAAGCTTCTGAGAGGGTTAATTTCCCTCAAGAACCTCTTTGACTATGAAGATGCAAGAAATGGAAAATGAAGGTTCACTACAGATGAAAGATATTATGAAGAGCTTGATGTCGGAAGTGGCATAAATTTGAAAGTCAGAAAAGAGGTTCCGCTAAAAGATAAAGAAAGATTAAGAGATCTATGCTATGAGTATGACAGAGTTATGGCCTAGAACTATGATGACCTTAGAGGTTATGACCCCAGTATAATTCAACATACCATTGAATTGGAGGAAGGTTATAAGCCTGTCTAACAAAAGCAAAGGCCAGTCAACTTGAAGGTTGAAGCATTGATGGCACAGGAGCTCACCAAGTTGGTCGAGTCAAGGATAATATATCCGATCAAACATTCCACCTAGGTGTCAAATTTGGTACCTATATGAAAGAAGAATGGTGATATCAAAATTTGTATTGATTTGTAAGACTTGTACAAGGCATCACTGAAGGACCATTACCCCTTTCCATCAATGGAGAAAATTCTATAGACAGTAGCTAGATCTGAAATGTTCTCATTACTTGATGGTTTTTCGGGATATAACCAGGTATATGTGAAGGAGAGTGACCATCACAAGATGACATTTACCACTAAATGGGGAATGTTCACATATGCTAAGATGTCGTTTGACCTGTTAAATGTTGGTGCAACCTTTCAAAGAGAAATTGACATTGCTTGTAGAGGTTTAATCATCCTGGTTGTTTTAATATATCTAGATGATGTAACAGTCTTTTCAAAATCAAAATATGATCACTTCAATCATCTAGAAAAGTTTTTCTAGAAATTCCAACAGTTCAGGATTTCTCTAAATCCCAAAAAATGTGTCTTTGGGGTACCTCACAGTAAGCTACTCCATTTTGTAGTGTCTAAAGACAGAATATCAATAGATCCTGAAAGGGTTAGATCCATAATGGAATTACTATTGCTAGTAAACTAGAAAGGACTCCCACGGTCATTTTTAGGGAAAATCAATTTCATCAGCAAGTTCATTTCAGACTTCACCAGTATTGTGAGGCCTATCACACTAATACTTAAAAAGAATCTGTTGTTCAAGTAGACCTCTAAAGGAAAATAATCTTTTGAGTAAAAAACATAGTGATTTCAACTACTCTGCTTTTAGCTAATCCATATTTTTCCAAATATTTCCTACTCTATGTATAGTGGTTAGAATAGCATAACTCTAGTGCTTACTCAAAAAGGCGATTAGAATGAAGGAGAACATCCTATTGCATTCAATTCAAGAACTTTGAAAGGTTATGAGATGAAGTATAAATTTGTAGAAAAGAAAGCTTTTTCCATAGTTAAAAGTTTTTAAAAAAATGACACTTGGTATCAGCAAACAAAATCACTATCCTTGTAGCACATCCTAGTGTGCAAGAATACATCACTGAAGGTGAAATCACTAAAAAATAGAAAACTAGATCACTAAGATCCTAGAATATGGTGTAGATATTTGAACAACCAAGTTGGTTTAGGGATGAGGTCTGTGCTAATACATCATGCAAGAAACAAGTCTTCTAGCTGAAAAGGAGACCGATCAAGTCTATTTGAACCAATTCGAGTCTGATGAGTCTTGGGTAGCTGATCAGACATGGTACATGCAAAAGGAATATTACCCAACCATTCTTCTGTTCAATAAAAGGAGGTACTACTTGATTGCAAGGCACCAAGTATGTACTAATTGAAGATGTACTATTTAAGAGAAATTATGATGGTGTACTACTCTGATGTCGCGACAACCTACAGGTGGAAAGAGTTAGCGAATTTCACCATAGTCCTAAGGGTGGGAACTTTTCTACCAAGACCACCACTTTAAAAATAATGTGGGTAGGATATTATTGGCCCTCTATTTTTCCAAATAACATCATCTGGCACAAAAGTGTACAAAATGCCACTATTTTTTTGGAAAAAGGAAGAATGTCGCTCAACCCCTAAGCCCAATTATAACTGAAGAACCCTTTGCCCAGTTGGGTTTGGATTTTTTCGGCATGATAAATCCTATTTCCAGTGCCAAATACAAGTGGATCCTCACAGTGACTGATTACTTTACAAGGTGGACGAAGGTCGTAGCCCTAAAGAATGCAACAAAAGGGGAGATTGTTAATTTCCTTGAAGAGATAGTGACTAGACTTGGGCTACCCAAAACCATTATATTTGACAATGCCAAAGATTTTTTTGGGTCAGGGATGTCATATTTTTCTATTAGACATAGGATTTTCCTTAAAAAATCATCAAATTACTACCCACAAGGGAACGAGTTAGCAAAGTCCACCAACAAAAACCTAATTAGGTTAATTATATGCATTGGGTCAGAATGGAAAAGGGACTAGCATAAACATCCATGGGAAGCTCTATGGCTAGAACGAATTACCTCCAAGTAGATTTTGAAGACCTCCCCTTATGAGTTGGTGTACGGAAAAGAGGTAGTGATACCCATTTCCATAGAAATTTCTGCTCAACAACTATTGAAAGCCCTTGAGATTGAAGAAAATGGTGGAATGGAAGTACGACTAGCAAAACTCCTCAAACTAGAGGAAGAAAATGAAAAGGCTCATGGAGCCATGATCAACCAAGAATAGATAGTCAGCTGATGGTCTGACAAAAAGACCTCTAGTCTAGAATTCAAAGAAGGGAGCTTAGTGCTAAAGTATGATGAACGTACTATGAAACCAGGGAAACACACTAAATTTGAAGCACTATGGAGAGGACCTTTCTAAATCAGCACATACAAGGAAAATAACACATATGAACTTGAAGATATGGAAGGAAATTCTTTAGGTATACCAGTGAATGGTATTTATCTAAAGATTTTCCATTAAAATGCACATTTCTTTGAAAATTTTAATATTTATGTACCATATGTTAAAAAAATTGTAAATACTTTGAAATTTTAAGAATAAAACAACTAAGAAGGATGCTAAAGAAACAAACATCTTGTATTATATTTATCAAGAGTTTTACATACAATGCAAGTTTGAGGATCAGATTCAAACATAAGGCTCTCTCGAGCGAACCCAAAAGGAGTTACAAAGAAAAAGATTCAAAAAAGGAGGTAATGTGTAAAAAAATAGTGAGGAAGTACCTCTAGCCATCACCCAGGAAGCAGAAAGGCTCATCATCAAGTTTTCTTTCTTTTTATTTTTCTTTCTTTCTCTTCTTCTCTTTCTGGCTGCAAAAGGAGAGCTGAAAACAAAATGGACATGAACACATTCTCAAAGCCTACACATTGTGACTTTGCACCAGGAAGTCAAAGTGCTTCCTCCAGGCCAGTCCCGTAACCCACTCCACACCATACTCCCATAGTAGAAAAATGGTCATTGGCTGAGAGGAGTAGCGGTGTGTTTCAACATCCATAGTGCAAAAGTTGAAGAGAAAGGGTAACCAGGGTACATCTATGCCAAAGTCCACATGCCTACAGAGGTCCATAGCACTTGGGATACCAACACTAGGGATGGCCACTTGCACTACCTATCCAATCCCTTCCATAAATAAGGTGTTGAACATCTCACAACATAGCTCAATTATCATAGGCTTGTACATGTTTACGTCCATTAGTGTGTCCATGAAGCGAGAAAGCACATTGCAGTTGCTCTAAAGCTAGTTCTTGTTACTAATGAAGTCTATACCCACCACCCATTTGAATATAGTCATGATAAGGGTGTCACATTTCCTCACTAGGTGTTTGATTCAGTCACTAGTAACCTCTCTCAAGAAGTTGTATTGTAGTCTCTGTGGAAGGAGCCGAATAGGGGTCCCTGAGCTAGTAGACATTCTGATAAAGTGTTGAATAATGGTAGAATGGAAATAAGTGGAAGACCGGCTAACTTAATGGACTATATGTTTGAATGAATGTTGCAAAAGGTGGCATGGCTATATATAGAAAGGGAAAATAGAAAACTCAACCAATGGAATATCTATTTTTGGTCAGACGACAATGAGAAATTTTGAGGCAGAATAGAGCAAGGTAGATAAATCATATGAAGGATCCTATGGAATGGCTTGAGAAATAAATTCAGGCATTGGGAGTAAATGCTCTCATGCACTGATTTTTGACATGTTTCCTTCACCATCATTAGTGACAACCAACTCATTAATGAGAAGATATGTGGGTTAACTCGCTAAAACTCTAAAAAATTAATGGTCACATTTTTTCAAGGGTACCTTGCATCACCTCAACACCTTTTGTATGAGGAAAAGAACACTTCTTGAGGAAATGATTTCTTTTGATTGAGAGGCGGGGGAAGCAATGTACTAATTTCATCCTCATGACATTTTTGGCTTTCCCAAGGGGTACAAATCTCTAATCCACACGTATCACCTCAGTGGCATCATTTAATGGCCCAATAGTAATAGTGTAGTCTTAACTACATCTACTAGTAAGAAAATTAATTGCACTCAAAAGTAGGTTTTTCCTTTTGAAGAAAAGGGAAAGTGGTCATTATCCCTAAGAAATTCCCTACAACTTCTTGATATAGTCATGGAAAATCCCTCAACCTCTAGAAGACAGGCTACAACTTCAAGTCAACGACCTAGTTATGCCAATGTTTTTGGGTGGAAGTCATTCGCCAATGCCCTAATAGTGGAGGAGCACCCTTTTGAATGCTACAAGAAGGTTCTGGCTGATAAGTCTATAAAAGGAGAGGTAGGACAAGATATCACTAATAATTTTTTTGACCCCAAGTTGTCAGTTAACCCTAAAATCCTTAGAGAAGGTGTGTTTCAGAGAAAGCAAAAGTATGGGCCAACTAAGGGTTTTGCGCTTCAACTTTGGAATTGTGGTTTTCTGGAGTTCATGTTTCCCATTGTGCATCCATTCCTAGAGTTAATTGATGCATGTTCTGAGAGATTTGACAAGGTAACAAGGGTTATTTAGAATGGAAGGATTAGGGTTACTATTTCTACGAAAGCCATACAGGATATGTTGTGTATCCCTATGGCCTGGGATTCAATTTTTTTCAACAAAGAAAAGATGGATCTTTTCAAGGAAGAAAAGGCCAGAAGAACAAATTTTTATGAGGAAGAAACAAGGAAATGACCAAACAAAGGTCATGTTCCCTTTCCTCTATCATATGATACATTCAAAAGGGATACACAGTCAGTATTCTCAATGCTAGCCTGGGTTTTTGGTCTTGACAAAGATGCTTGGGTTCTTCCTTTTCAATTTGGCTTGGCCTTTGAGCTAAAGAGAGAAAAGATCTAGAGGCACTATGATTTTTCCGAAGTAATAGCTAGGAACATGTTGAACCAATTAAAGAATTATGGAAATAATTCCAAATTCAGGTATTCTTCCTTCTTGGCTCATTTCATCTTACATAAAAATTTTGAATGGTTGGGGGAAAATGCACTAATTTCTAGGCTAGATGAAAGGGGTTGTATTCATCCAATTTCTATGTGGACCCATATGCTTTCTAGAATAGGGGAATATTATGGGTTTGTGGATTAATTTTTGAGGCCATTGCTCCAAGAATTGTTGCCTTTCCCTATGGGTTGTTTCTCTCCTATGGTTCTACAATGGATGATAATCTCACTAAACCTAATGGATTCTTTCCTTGGCATGAATTTCACATTTATTAGATTCCACGACTTTCTCAATGAGTCTTTTTGACTCCCTAAGTTTGTGACAAATAGAGTCTTTGCATTGGAAGAATGACGCCAAGTGACCGTTGTTGATAGGATCTATGGTGCAAGAAGAAACAAGAAGTTATATGCACCCCCCCTCAATATTTATAATAGTCGAGTAGCGCTAACAAAGCAATTTTTTGAAGAATAGCTCAAGGATCTATTGGTAGCCTTGGGAATAGTCATCATCTACGATAAGTGGGACTACAACCCATAGGGACTTTATGGCGTGAAGCATGAAGAGTGGGAATACTTCAAGAGGAGGAAGAATTTGACTCGAGAAAGTGTAGAGGTATACATTGATTTGAAACACATTCCTTTCAAGTGACCAGAACTATTGAGCTTCTATACACCAAAGGTACTATATAATAGGAACCTTCCAATAAATAATTCCATCAATACACAACTAAAGAAGAGCTGGTTAAAAAGAAAGAAGGAATATTTTTTGAGGCTCCGAAAGGAGCTACTGTGCCTCAACCTTCTTGTCAAACAATTCCCATAGGATGAAGATTTTGAGGATATTTATGATAAGGAGGTCAACACTGACAATAGTAAACTAGAGACCAACCATGAAATTGATGTGGAATAAGCCCCAAATTGGGCTTCTTGACCTCGAGAATTTGATAGTCAGAGGGATTTGAGGAAAAGAGATTCATGAGATCTGTCCTCCTCCAGTGCCCAGAGTAAGGGAAAGAGACCCCGACAATCCACAAGAGTGTCATCTGCTATAGTCGTTGAGGGCCAAGTTTTAGAGGGTTTGGTGGCTAGAAGATTAGAAAATTTTAGTTCTGGTCATGAAAAGAGAAGACGGGTCAAAGATCTAAGCATATCTAATATGCTAGCCTAAGGAGAAGAAGAGGTGGAGTCCGCTTTCTAGAATGTGTTGACCACTATGGTTTAGGCAAGTTTTTCTCCTTTTCTTCCTATTTTTGCATCTTTGATTACCCCCTTCCCTCCTCCATTGGAAATTAATTCTCCATCCTGGGGCCCTAACTTAATAGACTTGAATACATCCCCTCCTATTCATAGTGAAATCCTTGATATTACCTCGCATGCCAAGTGGGCAACATCTATTTCAGCCGCTACTAACTCTTTGTTTTCCCTGTCAAGAGCCCCTTTTGAAAGAGCTAAGAAATCCATGCTAACCCCAACTCCCAACCCATCAAATTTTGATCAAACATATTTCTTCCCAACTGTGTCTCTATTCGCCCCTACTGGAAAATCTCTTGTTTAGTCTCAACTGGGTGTGCTACCCTTTTCCATGATAACACTCCCTTTTGCCTCTTTGCATGCTCATACATCTATGGTCTCCCCTTCCATTACCCTTTTTGGTTTCCCTCCCAAAAAATTTTGATGTCCCTCAAACCCTCCAAGATCATCTTAATGCAACCAAGTTGGCCTGATGAAATGCTAAGCAAAGACTGCTATTAAAGAATATTGAGTTGTCAACTACCAAGAAAATCAAGGCTTATTAGAATGAGCAAAATTCTCTCTTGATCAACACCATGATGCCACTCATGACTAAGCCTGAGGGGTAGATGCAAATGGAGGATTGCAACATTTGGATGACAGGCCTATATCTAAATGAAACTCATCCATGCAACAAGATGGTCTTAGCTAAGACCACCCAATAGGTGGTATATGTAGACTATGAAAAGCTAGGCAGAAAGTTAGAAAGGCATGAGATAGAGTTGGTTAATGTAAGGGAAATAGTGGGTAGGATGTAGACTGAAATCAAGGCAAAGCATATTAAGTTGGCCTGCATAATGCAGATTCAAGGTAAGTAAGGGGAAACCTCAAGATTGCTTGAAGAAGCATAGGGCCAACAAGTTCGACTACATGCCAAAATTGAGAAATTAAAAGTTGGCCTGGCCACCCAACATCAGACCAATGTGGAGTATAGAAGTACTCATGAAAACTTATAGAAAAAGCTAGACAATATCCTATCTCAAGTTTCTAACAACATTGGGAAGGAACAGGTAGAGGTGGAAAGATTGAAGCTAGAAAAATAAGAGATTGTGTCTACATTGTAGACCCGTGACCTAGAGATGCAAAGAATAGGCTCTGAGCTAGCAAGTGCTCTTAAAGAAAAGGATTGAATAGAGGAGAATGCAAGAACCAAAGAGACTTAGTGCAATCAAGACCTAGTTTTCGCTCAAAAGATTAGGTCTCTCCCACTACTAAAAAGATTGGTATCTTCACATTCAGAGTGTATTGCAGCTATAGTTCTTGTTCTTAGGCCCGTCTTGCAATTCTTGAGGGATATCTAAGAAATAAATGGAAAAATTGACTCAATGGTCGATCACATTCTGTATACATGTGACTCTCGAGTGGTGGAATCACAAAATTTCATTTCTAGACTTTGTGTGGATTCTGATGAGGTTTTGAAATATGCCAGAATTAATGACTGAAGAATCACTTCCATCAAGGCTAGTGAGATTGTCAACTCCCACAAGGTCACCAAAAAGTGCAAATATTACCAGATGGTGTTGGCAAGAATATTTGAAGAGATTAAAAAGGATTTAAATGTTTTGATCAATTATGGGCTACCTTCCTTTTTCTCCCCAGACGAAGATGTACAAATAGTAGAACAAATTATAGAAGTATCAAACAAAAGGATCAGACTTTTGCAAAACTCCCAAGTTCAAGCAATGCGCATACAACTGATGAGATTGAGCACGATATTTTTTTTCTTTCTCATCTTTATCATTACCTTAGAGTAGTTACTACAAGGTGCGGGGGTCATGTCTTTCAAATAAGTCTTCTAGCTTTATCAAGCATACAGGCTCATCTGCAGTATGCCTTTACCAACCGAAGTAGAATGGCAAGTGTAGCACTCCTCCTTCCTTAAACTTCATGAATTTCTAGAGTTGGGTTCATACCTCCACAAGAGAAGGCCCCTATGAGTCACCAGAACTATGAAACATTTTTCTTTTCCTTAATCTTTCGATCTTTGTCTTCCTTTTTTTTTGGTTGTGGAAATGTTTGGGTCAATGAAGGGATGGTAAGAAAGACATCAATGCACCATGTGATGGTTGCATAGCTTTCCTTTTATCATTTTCCTTTTGGAGGAGGTCCCCAGACACGTGTCAGCATGGTGGAAGTTTTCTCCAAAAACATTTTTCAAAAAACATAAGATATCTAACCTTGTGATGTGTCATCTCTTTGTAACAAAAGGACTGTGCCTCTTATGCGATGATATCTCTTGGAGACTATCAGAGCTTACTAGCTTTTCTTTTCTTGGTTCTTGGGAAGGAAGCTTTGAGTCGGTGCCACAAGGTGATGTGATTGGTCAACTGAATCCTTTTCTAGGCTATTTTTTTTAGGATTTGATCATTTACTAGCCTTCATATTTGTTAAATATCTAAGAGGACATTAATGCTATAGCTGAGAATTAATGAGCAAAGATCTTTTGTAGCCTAACCAAGGATCTACAATCAAATTGCGAGCTATCAAGTATCAACATCTGGTAGCAATTACTTATGTATTGAGGTAGTGTTCCCTTCTTTTGATGGCTATAAGAGGATAGTGACAACAAAATGAAGGGTTGGATTCCAAGTGACAATTTATTTGTTAAGAAAAGTTTCTTTAATTTTCTTAGGGTTTTAGAATTATTTTCAGAATCAAGTTGCAAAACTACTTTACTGTGGCATGTTATATCTATTAAGGTTTAAACTATTGTTGAATTGGCATCTGACCTTTGTTTCAAAGTTCATTTGATATTGAAAAGCACAAATTATTGAGGAGAAATTGTTGATACTGTGCATGTATGGCCTTTTTCAAGTTTTCTTTCTTTATATTATCATTATGAATGAAACATTGTGTCTTGTAAGCTATATCTAGGTTGTTTAAGTAGTGGATTTCTATGCTTTATGCTCGTATGGTAGAGTAGTGGGTTAAGAAAATTGGACTATGTCATTAGACTTCTCTATTTTGTTGTGCTATGTTGTATTAGGAAGAAGAGTTCATGTGATTTCTAAAATATTGTTTTGTTACTCATAAGAACTTTTTATGTTTGATCAGACATTAATGAACACTGCTTGTGGAAAGATTTGAAAGTTTGCACTGTGCTTGAAGTTAGCCTTTATTGTTCATTCTCTTTCCAACAATGAAGGGTTGTGGCATTTTGTGTCTATTTTTATCAATCATAGGAATGATTTGGGTTTGAAATGTTGTAAAATATTTGGTGGATCACCTTTTATGTTTTATGTTTACATTTCCTTCTCCCCTTATCTCAAAACCCCAAAGAAGAGCCAGATTTCCATAAAAAAGTCATCGGTATTTAGTGAGATGCAATTTGACCCCCACTCGCTGAATTTCCCATAAGACTGTTAGAGAGGTGAAAGCTTTGATGATCAACACTATGTTTGGGGAGATGAATTTTTTCCTTGGGATACAAATCAATCAAATAGATAAAGGAATATTCATTTCACAATCAAAGTATGTTAAAGAGATGTTGAAGAAATTGGGAATTGATGACTCCAAACTAGTATGTACTCCTATGGTTACTAGTTGCAAACTGGGTAAGCATCTGATGAATCCCCTAAGGTTTATCAAAGTAAGTAGATACCTATGATTGGTGGACTGCTACACCTAACTTCTACCAGACCAAATATCATGCATGTAGTTTGTCTTGTGGCTATATTTCAAGAAGAACCTAAAGAGACACATGTTGCAGTAGTAAAGAGGATATTCAAATATTTGAAGGGCACTCTAGATTATGGCTTGTGTTATCCTAAGCATACTAATTTTATACTGAGTTTTTACATAGATGCAAATTGGGATGGGTGTTGATGACAAGAAAGGTAATAGTGGTGGTGCATTCTTTCTTAGATGTAGATTTGTATCATGGCTTAGCAAGAAACAAGATTCTATTTCTTTATCTACTCTAGAAGTTGAGTATATTGCAATAAAATCTTGTTATACATAGGTATTATCGATGAGGAAAATATTGAAGGATATCAAAGTAGTGTATGATGAGCCTATTTCTATCTTTTGTGATAACAGAAGTGCAATCAATATTTTAAAGAATCTAGTGATGCATTCAAGAAAAAAACATATATCAATTAGGTATCACTTTTCGAGAGAAAAATTTGTGGAGAATGAAGTAAAGCTCAAATATGTACCTACAAAGGATCAAATTTCTGACATATTTACTAAGGGTTTTTCTAAGGATACTTGAGTATCTTTAGGAGAAGTTGGGGGTTATTTCCCCTCCTTTGAACAAGATTCATATGGAGATGCAACGGTCTAGTGGATCTATATATTTATTCTTTTTCTAGACTAATGTTGGTGGCTACTTCTTATGAGAGAAGGTAGTATATGTTGTCATGGTGTAGAGGTTGTTGAGTTGATTGGTGTGTACTCTTAAGGGGGAGTGTTCAGAGTAGTTGGAAGTATCTTAGTTATAGGTCAAAGTGGGAGAACAATGCCAAAATGTTTTATCATTTTCCATTGATGTCAAAGGGGGAGAGAAACAAAGAGAAAATTCATATGAAAAAAAGTTCATTTATACAAAGAGAGAGAGAAGTAAAAAAAAAAAGTGAAGAGAAAATATCAAAGGAGACAAAGTGTATATGAGATATTTGTGCAAATGGGAGAAACGAGAAAAGGAAATAAGTATGTTCAGATTTTTATTTTCTTTAACGTTTTTCCAAATATTGTATTTCCATCAATGACAAAGGGGGAGATTGTTGCAAGTATGAAGGTGTTGTCATCGATTTATCAACAAGCCTGTGTTGTCATCAGTGATAGTTTGAAATTTGTGCATAGAGATTGTTGCCTTGATTAGTTACATTATGTTGTCATTAGTTAATTTGTTGATGTTAAGCTCTGGTGTTGTTTTGATAAGATTTTTTTAATGGTTTATATGTCGAGGATACTAAGAAAATTGATAAAATAAGGAAATAGGGTGATATAGAGGTGTTCTTATTTTTCTTCACATTTCTTTTGGGTTGAAGATCTACTTGTGTGTTTTACATATGTTGGTTAGAGGTATTCTAAGTTTCTATATTCAAAATTTTGGCTTCAAGATCAATGGTCAAAGGAAGTTATGTTCACTAGTCTGTGAATTGGTTTTGCAGTGTTTCTTACATAGGTGTCTTAGATAAATATATTTGCTCAAATTTTCTCCATAGTTTTTCTTCATGTCTTGCCATTTTGAAGGTATGTTGGTGGTGTTGATCATGCATGTTTCAAGAAGATTTATGGTTTGCTACTCCAAAAGTTATATTTTAGAGTTGCAGTGTTTGGCAGTATAGTCTGAGTGTATTGGGAGTGTATATTCTAAAGGCACGAGTGGTTGCAAAGGATTTTGATGTATTTCAGGAGGATAGATGAATATTCTAGATCATGTTGAAGTGTGGTATGTGGTTTACAAGTCATTATTAGATTTGGGGAAGTGTATAATTCAAAGTTTAATGGTTTTTACATGGGTAATGACCAACCTGTTGTTTACACTACATTTGAAGATGTTTGAATATTAATGAAGGCATAGCATGGCATGTGAGAGTTGATTTGGATCCTATCTAAGTTTTTTATTGGTCCACTTTTGTTTCTATCCACCAAAAGAATGTTTAGTGACGACCTAATTTGAATTTGTAAAGTGCAAGGAGAGTTTAGTCGACATGAAGATTTTTTCAAGTTGTGGACGGTATAAATGCAAGGTGAATCAATGTGAGGTGAATTGTGGAATAGAGTTGAGTATTGTGATGCAAAATTAAGTGTAGAAGTGTGAATTACATTGTGAGCTATAATGCAAGATTCTTAAATGCAATGAGATGAGGTATCTTGATCTCTTGAAGGTTGCTAGTTGGTGGAGCTGATGTGGTGGAATTTTTTTTGCATTGAGATTGTGTTCTTTATGTAACATTCTATCTTCTTTCTCATTTTTATTCTGGTAGTGAGCCTAGGTTGTGAGCCTTTTTGAACAGTGTGTCCTATTTTGGTAGTGAGCCTCCTTGTACTAGTTTTTCAATTACTTATATTGTGAGCTAATCCTCACCATGGTTTTTTCGTTCTCAGGTTTTCCACATAAATCTAGTGTTCTCTTGTGTATGGTGTTGGTTGTATCAATTTCTCTTATCTTCTTTTCATGTTTAAATATTATAATAGATTAAGGTTTTAATGAATTCATGTGGATCTGATTACTGATGAGGGTTTTGATGTTTTAAATTGGTACAATTGATTCACCCTACCCTCTTAGTTGTCTTGTCCATTCAACATATAAATATGAAAAATAAAAAAAATCATTTCAAGTAGTGAATTTTTGGGAGGGTCTTCAATTTTTTTTTTGACTAAACTTTTTCTTGAGACCATGTTTTACCCACCTACATTGGACAAGATTCAAGAGAATATTGAGTAGGGGATCCAACTCATAGAATTCTATGGAATTTTCTATTCATTACTTCTTTTTTCAAAAATATAGGATCTATTTTCCATATTGGCATCTTTCATGTTGTAGAATTCTAAATATTCACCCTTGACACATTAAAACATTTATAAAAAAATCAAACATGGGAAATAAAAGTAGGGATTTAATATTTTTCCCCTAACACTTTATGGTGCAGAGGCACCTAATCAATTTTTGTAAATATGGTCATATGATGGTTTTTAGGGTTTTTTGAGTCAAATGTTAGGTAATAAGGTTATAATAGACCATTTTATAATGTAATAAGTCTATTGGGTTGGTTTGCAGTCATATTGTTAAAATTTTGCAAAAAGTTGAAAAGTTGCTTATGCAACTTTGCATTTTTGGTCGTAGGTGGAAGTTGAAGGGTCATAAGTTCAAAAGTTAGTTGTAGCCATTGGTTTTAGGTTGGAAAACACTTAAATATTCTTGTAAACCTTGAGGCATGGGTTGGAGAGTTTTTCTTGAAGTTTAAGTAATAAGATTTCCTTGTTTTCTCTGAAAATTTTGTGTGTTCTCATTCAACTTTGCTGCTATAGGTCACTGTACGATTACATACAAAGGAATATTGAACTAAAGGATTTTGAATTTTATGGAGGCATGAAATAACTTCATTTTGGTTTTGATTTGATTGAATTTCATAGAGTTTGAAGAACTCTACAAGCACTTTTCTGAGGATGGGCTAAAAACCCTGTTTGGAGGGTTTGAGGGTGTTTAAAATGCATAGATGACCCATTCCACTGGTAGGATTGTTTAAAATTTGGTGGAATGGGTGTATTTAGGTAGGGTTAGATGCTCATGTAGGTTTTAGGAGTAGGGAGTAGGGTTTGATAGCTTTTTTGTGCTGCCCTAGTTGATAATTTCATGGGTTTTGGCTTAATTTGATGGCTAAGAGTGGGAGTTTGATTAAATTGCATTGATAAATGATGGGAGATGGTTTAGGAAGCATGTGAAAACCTATAATTTTGTGTTTGAAGTTTTTTCAAAGTGTTTTGAAGCCTAGAGTATAGAGTTTCAATTAACCCTCTTGTAACTAGCTTAAAGAGGCCTAAATACGGGTTTGTGGTTTTGATGAATTTGTGGGCATTCCTCTAATAAAAGTTGTTGATTCAGTGCTTTTGTAACTTGGTTGAGGTCTTGAATTTTATATTTGAGGTTGGAAGAGTGTTTGGTTGGTACTTTCTTTGTAAAATAGGGCTAATTGAGCCTCAATCCAATATAGCAGCAATTTTTAGGAGGGTATGTTCTGAAACAACCCTATCTTCAAATTTTATATGCTATATTAGAGGATAAAGGGTATTTGGAATGCAAATCCTTTTGTGGGTTTGAAGAATATTTTGAGAGATATGCTCAATTTTCTCTATTTGGACTGCTACAAGTTAGTTTGTGGGAATTGTGAAATAAAGGTCAAGTTAGGGTCTTAAAGGTGAAAATATTGTTCAAAATAGTTTGAATTGTGATTCTAAGACAAACTCCTCCCTGATTTGCATCACTTGACATCCCTAAAAAATAGGAATCTAGTCTTGGGCGCAGAGCATCCTAGACTACTTATTTTGGCCCAAAATTAATATGTTGATGTTGTAATTTATTATATTTGAAGTTCAATTATTAATTATTAGCTATCAATATTTAATTTTTAGGAAATTAGATTAATTTCATATAAATACATAATATTTTTATAATTTCAAATGAAGGGGAAATATATTGGCTTCAATTGAGAAAATAAAGTGTCCTAAAGAACTCAAGATAAATCAAGAGTAGAATTTTAAAGATTATTGCAACATTTTTTTAGGTAAAGTTTTATGGGAGTTATTTTTCCAGTTTTTGCATGCATTTTGTTTTGGAGCACTAATACTTGTAGGTATTCAAATCAAATCAAGTCAAGAAAAATTGATCCTTGAAGGTGATGAATGTGACTTTAGTCCATCAAGGACATCAGATCTGAAGTGGTGAGTTGTAAGAAAAGTCAATTCATTACTTATTTTACACTTAGCCTCTATTCCTCAAAATGATAAGCTCTCTTTATCAATATTTTTTCGATTATGGAGGTATAAATACCAACATAGGGTTTGACTAAGGAAAGCCCCTATATAGAACAACCCTCCTCGATCTTCATGTGGATAGGTTACAAATCTAAAGTGAATTGGAGGATGATTCAAGATAATTTGCTAATTCATGATTCAAGGCCCTACAAATTAACAACCCACAAAATATGCATTTTTTTAATAACAAACAAATATTTTACAACCAAACTTGAAGGAGAGAAGCTACAAACCAATGAACTTAGGCCTGTGAAAATAAATTGTGGAAGAAGTTCCTCATTCTAGGGCATCCTTGCACCCTAGACCAGCTTGATCCAACCCAAATTTAAACTACAAGTTTTTTTGTGTCCACCTTTCCTATTTTTGGACTTTGATTTTGTATGTATATTTTCAGTCTATCAGAATTCATAATAGAACATTGTATTTTATAGTTTACCTAGTTTTATCATTGCATCAAGTTTTCAATCCATCAAGATCACACCCAAAAATCCCCCCAAAAAGAATCTAGATCTAGGTTTGGTTGATTCACATTCAAGTTGTAAGTCAATCCCATATCCTTGTTGATCTAGATTTCCACATATGTTCTTGGAAAAGGCTTGATCTTAGTGATCTAGACATTGGACCTAGGATCACCTTTTCTAAATTTTTTTTTGGTGAACCAAACTATTTTTGCATTACATACCTTCTAAAATCTGAGACATATCATCTTATATCTAAGTTGAATCTTTTCTTTTGCATTCATCATTTAGGCATACATCATTTCATAAAAAAACATTGAAAAAATTAAAAAATTGCATAGTATATTGCATTCAAAGTTCAAATAGGGTTAATTTCAATCATCTTAAGTTAGATCTTCATCATAATTGCATTTACAAATATGCATTAGAATATATTAGATCTGAAATCAAATCTGAAAGTGTTCAAAAAATTCATATAGGCATATGTGTATAGTGAAAAAAAGTGAAAAAAGTGCATTATTGTTGTTGCAAAAAGATAGATCAAACTTTTAAATTTCTAGATTTTAGTGAAATTCTACATTTTACAATCTAAAAGTAGCATTTTGAATTACACGTATTGCTTGAATTTTTTTAAAAAATTGCTAGCATAATTGCATTTCACATTTTAAAATCATAAATCTATAAATTCTAGAGAATTATTTACTATCAAACCTACATAGCCACAAAGTAGGACACCTAAACACTATTGAGAACATTAAAACTTTGTTGTTTTTGAAAACCTTGCTATTCTAGGGAATCCTTGCACCATAGAGCTACAAAATTTAGCTAAATTTTGGGTTACATACTGATTTATGTGTCTTATGTGTGGCTCTACTATCTGATTACTTTGTGTGGTCTTTTGTCACTATCTTGGACCTTTTATAGATCATAGGAATACTCAAGCATTATGAAACTCATATCAGCCTCACAACCTGGTGTCCTACTGTTAATACCCAGGTGAGACAAAGTTTCAAACTTATGGTATCTTGTGTTGTAACCACATCCACTATGGAGCATGAGTCCTCTAACTCTTTTACACAAGATATTGCTTCAATACAATTCAGGTTTGGATTCTATTTCTCACCACACATTACCCACGACCACCTCATAATCCAATATTTTTGTGGACATAGAAAAAACTATTTCCCATGTTTGTGAACATAAGAAAATAATTGGATAAGGATTTAGAGGGACTTCAAGATTACTTAAGCACTAAATCCTTGGAAGGAAAAATAGTTCCTATTGTGTACCTTAGGAACTCGATAAATGATGCCCACAGAATAGAAGTGTTGTATACTCTAGCTCACATAGTCGATGATAACATGGGTGATCCCACAATAGTGGTTTACAATTTTTGGCCAAACTGGACACTGAAATAATTTTTTTAACTAAATCTTCACTTTGGGGCACCTATACCAGCTAAACCATGAGGAATTTGAAGATGATGTAAACTAGAGTTTTGTGACATTTTTTTTGAAGATTCTAAATATGTTTTTTTCAAATATTTTGGAATCAGATTGCACTTGTTTTTCCATCTCCCTCAAAAACTAGTTTTTTTAGAAAACAACTTTTTTTTAAAAGTGACTCTCACCGTATAACATAGAACTTTTTTTCCATGAAGGATAAAATTCTAATTCTTTTGAATTTAGATTTGTAACTCTAATATCTAGTGCTTCCACTTGATTAGATAGTTTTTAATTGAATTTTTTTTCTTTAATCAAGTTTCAAAGTCAAACCAATTACAATTCAGACATAGGCGACCGTATAACTTTTTGTGTATGTATCAAAATTTAATTTTACTTTTTTTGTTGGATCAAGGACTTCAATATCTGGTGCACTCTTTTTTTTTTTGATAATCTACTATTTTTCCACGTGTAGAACATAGAGCTTGATTTTCCGTGAAAAACCTACATTTGCAAGAAATAAAAAAATATAATAATCAAATTAAATTTAGTTAAAATTATACTTTTTTGGAAGCTTATAATAAGGACTACATACAAAAAAATAAATTTTAAATGAATTCATTTGATCCCCCAAAAGGTAAATCAAAAGTAGTTTTTTATTAGGATTTTGATAGGTGTAAAGGAGACTTCGTTATAGGTATGGTTTAAAACTATCGAGGTTCTATCCAAGGGGGTTTGGTCTAAGGTGGTTTGATCAAAAGCCTCTTCAATTGGAATCCTCTAAATGGAACTTTTCAATGCTTAAATCATTATATTTTCTAAAAATATGTGATTTCAGCAAAAATTAGGATCTTCCAGAAAGTGTAAACCACTATTGTGGCAACACCCACATCCATATGACAACCAGTTACACTCGATCATTGAAAAATCCTAAAACTAAGGAGGAAAACAACTTTCCTTCTCCACAACCATACCTTATATTCCCACATTCACACCACCCACAATAGCATCAACCATACAATACACCAATGGTCTAACTCCAAGCTTGGGGATTCCTAGTGGTAATCCTTATCATTTTGTCACCTCACCCATAACACCTTCATATTCATTAGTGGGTGATCTCATCATACTAGTTTACAAATTTTGGCCAAACTGGACATTGAACTATTTTTTTTAACTAAATCTTCACTTTTGGGCACCTATAGCAGCTAAACCATGAGGAATTTGAAGATGATGCAAACTAGTAATTTGTGAAATTTTGTCTATAGATTCTAAATGTATTTTTTTCTAAAATTTTGGAATCAGATTGCACTTATTTTTCCATCTCCTTCAGAAACTAGTTTTTAATAGTAAACACCATTTTTAAAGAGTGACGTTACTAGCTAACTCAAAAAAAAAATTCTACGAAGGATAAAATTATAATTTTTTTGAATTTAGATTCATAACTACCATATCTAGTGCATGGAATTGGTTTCATAACATTTCATTGAATATTTTTTTCTTAATTAAGTTTCAAAGTAAAACCAGTTACAATTTAGACATGATTTACTAGCTAAAACATAAATTTTTTTATATGTATTGAAATTCAATTTTTTTGTTGGATGAAGGACATCAATATCTAGTGCACTAATATTTTTAAATTTTTTTTCATAATCTGCTATTTTCCACATGTGTAGAACAAAGAGCTTGATTTTCAGTGAAAAACCTACATTCACAAGAAATAAAAAATAAATATAATAATCAAATTAGATTTATTTTAAATTATATTTTTTTGGAAGCTTATAATAAGGACTACATATTTACAAAAAAATAAAATTAAATGAATTCATTTGATCCCCCAAAAGGTGAATCAAAAGTTATTTTTTATTAACATTTTGATAGGTGTAAAGGAGACTCTGTTATAGGTATGGTTTAAAACTAGCAGGGTTCTATCCAAGGGGGTTTGATCTAAGGTGGTTTGATCAAATCCTCTTCAATTGGTATCCTTTAAATGGAACTTTTCAAGGCTTAAATCATTATATTTTCTAAAATTATGTGATTTTAGTAAAAATTAGGATCTCCTAGAAAGTGTAAACCACTATTGTGGGATCACCCCCTCATAAACATGTGACATAGTAGCCCATCTGTCACTTACACAACTTCACCATATTCAAAAAATTCTCAAAGCATGCCAAAAAATGACCTAGTCATCAACCAACTTTTGCAAAATGTGATATAAACTCAACAACAAATTTTCACATTAAATTAGAATCAAAATGGTAAACATCCACAATATCTCAAATGTAACCCATTTTCAATCACTATCCTCAAAACACCTATACCTCAAAATATGGAAATACCTTGATTCAAGAAGTACAATTTAAACTGTATTGTGTAGTGACTTTATTTATTAAGATAAACTCCTAGGTAAACTCTTTCCTAGGTCATTGAAAAACATGACCTCAAAATCATTTTATTCATTTCCAAATAACTCAATAAACTCATTTATTAAACTTGCTAGTGCATATATCCCACATTTTCAAGAAAACATTGGTCCTCAAGTGATGTTAACTCATTTAGTGTATTGTAAGTTGAACGACCTAAGGAAAATATAACACTTTTAGGATGATACCAATTGCTTTACTCATAAATCTCTTATAGTCTTATTGATGTTGATGTTCAAAGGGTGTTTATAGGAAGTTTTCAATATAATATTCTAGACAAGATATTGTGGATGAAGTACCAATCCTTTCAACACTTGTGCATGGTTCTCTACAATTATCAAATATAGGTTAGTCAATATGAGGGTACACCTTCATCAACTCATACTAATCAATCTGAATTCATACCTCGAAACAATTTCCAATCATTCAAAAAGAGAAAAACAATAAAAATTATTAAGATAAACACTCCTCAAACTGCCAATAATATTGACATGCATGTTGTTTCCATAGGTACAACTACTTATCAATTTAGGCTAAGAGATACAAAATTCACCCAAATTATTGTCTCACTCACACAATCTTGTTACAATTGCTAAATAAGAACTTAATCTAATTACCTTGAATTAGATGCATGGATACAACTTAACCTTTACCTCTAAAATTTAACACAAAAGCATTTTGTCAATACAATTGTACACCTAGACATGATATAAAATCATGTATGTTTCTTAAGCACCAAGTGAAAGACCTTATTGATTCTAATAACATCTATTTGGATGATATTAATGATAAAGGAAATAATTATGTAGCTCCACCTAACTAGAATTGGAAAAATTTTACAAATCCAATGCCAAATCAAACATCCAACTTTGTGCAAGGTAGTGATTATACAAATAATGACGATGACCTATCTAATGTTACTATTAAAATAGAATCTCAACCTCATAAGGGCCAAACCACTTTTTTACCTGACATTTATGTTACACATATTAATACATCCATACATGCACTTGATGGTCCCCTCTATATCATCGACCGTATTAATGACAAGCCTACATCAAGGATACTCATTGATCCCATGTATCTAAATAACATTATCACTAAAGAATTATTATTTGAGAATGAAATTTATAAAGAACCTTATGAACAATAAAAATCATGGATAAATACTCATGATGGTTTCGTGTGCCCTATGCTAGGTTCAATAAATCTCCCACTCGAAGTTGAACTAAAACAACTGAATGTTTCATTTATCATCATCTCAATGTTAGACTAATTTTGTGTGAAGCTAGGCTACCCATGGTTACTCTCCATGAATGGAGTCTCATCTGTAATCCACAAATGCATAAATTTTCCATTTGAAAATGAAATATATACATTTTATCATAGTGGGGTATGTGCATGATCATGATGGGGAAAAAAGTGGCGATATGATGGGTATGTGTAGGGTATGTGGTTGACGACTTTTTTTTAACCCAAAATTGATGAAACAAAAAGAGTTTTTAAAGGAGATTCCTAGCTTTCTACCAATATAAATTATGCTTTACTTTGGATTTAATAAATAATTATTATTCATTTTCTATTTGAATTATGACTAATGTCCTGATTGATAGGTTAATTGAAAAACATTTATAGCTTTCAAATGGTATTACATTTTTTGAATATGAACCATGTGTCACATTCTATGCTTCACATACTACAGGATTAAAAAAAAGTGAATTTCATGAAGCTTTGACCAATTTAAGGTGGTCAAACATACGAGTTTTTTATATTTTTTAAAAGTTGTAATAAAAATTCATAATTAATTATTTACTTGGAAAAAAATTACAAAAAATATACATCACATCAAGACATGAGTCCTCTATTTATATCTAAAATCTTATAAAAAATATTATCATTTATTTGTGGTTAGGGACATACACCTACTTCTTATTTTTCCCTAAAATTTAAGTACTCTTGCATTGAAATTTCAAATTTTCACCAAATAGATTTAAAAAAAAAACCTAGTAGTTTAAAAACTACATTCAATTTGCTACAGATTCTATTTTTACATATTTTTGAAATAATACAGATAACTTATTCAAATTTTTACATCAAGTTGCCTAACTGTGATTGTTTTAAATTTTTAAGGGCCTATTTTTTCCATGATGATCCTACACATACCTAGTGTATTTAAACCTATTTCTTCCTTTGTACACTTTTCATTGGATTGTTTTTGGCCTCAACCTATGGAACTTGTTAAACTTGATGATGCTTTTGTTTCATATCATACCAAAATTTTAAATCTAAGGATATAGCTAAGTTATCCCTTAGTAATATTCCACATGAGGATGATCAATCTATGGTGAATTCTATGGTTGTTCCTCCCACCCCACAAGTCTTGGATGAACCTAGATACAAACCATATATCCTCCCAAGTACACCAAGAATATATATTATAGTTACACTTCCTATATCATATAAATGACTAAGAGATAATCATAAAATTATATTTTTACCTCTAAAAGAAAAACAAATTTATCAACCTAAAGATACAGTGGTTTCTCAACCACTAGTTGTCCCTTTAGTTGCTCCTCCAAAGGAAGAAAAAAGATGGATGGGTGAAAACCCCTCTCTTACCCCTTCACAAATTGAAACATATATAAGAATAAATAGAAATGATAAAGAGCATACACATCAACATTGTTCCATCACTCACTAGTTAGTTGAAAGGAATAAAACATTATCTAATGACCAACTACCTATCCAAACCAACCCTAATGAACTAGGTACCCTCCCAACCATCTATCATTGTCATCACCTAAATCTAACTTATCATTTTCACCAAACCATACCATGAAAATTTACATGTCTCAACATAAATAACAAACAAAACATGAACACATGAGTGATATTATCCTTAAACTATCCATTGTAGTAAATTCAGATAGTGAAGATGAAGATGCAAAAATTTATGAAATGCATTATGAATTATCTTTATTATTCTTAAAATCTATGGATTTATATGGGCGAAGTATGATGATCCTCATGATGAGAGTGGCCCACCACATGTTGAGCCTAGTAATTCTCTTTGTACAACACTTACTATAGTTCCTCTAGCTAGTTGTCTACCTTCCATATATGATGAGCAAGATTAGGATGTAGATGATTAGCTTTATATTGGATTTCATGTGTAGTATCCCTCTTGTATATTTTTTTATGTCTTTAGTCTATTTTTTTGCACATGATGTGACTCCCATATTGTGCTTCTTGGTGTTTCTTTGTGTTTATTAGTTTTCTTTGGATGAACCTTGTTGTTCTTGTTGACACAAGGAAACAAAGGAAATGAATCTATTGTGAAATTCATCTATTTCTATCTCCATTATTCTTTATTGTGTAATTTTTTTTGTTTTTGTGTGTTTTCCTTTTGGGGACAATACAAGATATTGATACATTTAAGTCTCTTCCATGTTGACCCAAAATTTTTATTTTTATATTAATATGACATTATTTTGTTGTGTTCATAGTTCCATGATTATTTTGGGGAATGCTTGATGAACACCTAAAATACTAAGAGGGGGGTGAATCAGTATTCACTAAAATTCATTAACTTCATCAACTTAAACATGGATTCAAAGCATCTCATCAAACTTACAAAAATGGAAAGGAACATTTAAAACATGCATTGCATCAAAAAACAAAAGAACACTATATTTACATGGAAAACCATTGGAAGGGACAAAAATGGTGAGGATCAACTCACAATAAATTACAACTACTTACAATGGATTACAAAATGGAGGAATCTTTGTCTAAGGACTCACTGTCTAAAAAGAATGGCTCATTGCCTAGAGGATTCACTATCTAAAAAGAATGGCTCACTACCCAGAGGACTCACTATCTAAAATAGAAAAGATAATAGAATAATGGCTCATTGCTAGATTTTGAATTTCTTACAATGTATCTAAAACATTTTAAAGATACAGTTCCAATTAGGCTCAAAAAAATAACTTAAAACACTTCATCCTTCACCACTATCACCTTTTTTGTAGAAGTTGAGAAAGCCAACTTCACAGAACCTGAAGATCACTTGCATGCAAATAACTTGTCACAAAAAGGAAGAGATGGAGACAAAAAAAGCAAAGGGATCTCTGAAAGCTAAAGATGCATTAATCAGAGAGAATGAATGAAAATACAATGAGATCAATCCTTATGAAGGAGATCAAGAAACCCTAAAGTGTAACCTAAAAGGGAGCATTTAATAATTAGAATAATTATTAAATGCCTACAAAATGAAAACTAAGTTTGTCTTAAGTGAAATAATAAAAGGTGACTTAATTAAATAATTAAGTAATAAACCTTTTACTCTAATAACCAGCCTTAAGATGAACTTAGGGAGTAGCTACAAACTAAATGCATGAAAGAAATGCAACTACAAGCTAGGAAGAAAACTTGGGTCCCAATAACTAGGCCTGATGAGGTACCCAATCACAACCAAATCTCTATAAAGTGGAGTAAAGGAAAAAACCTAGTGGGAAAACTCCTCTCAAAAAATAGATAAAAAACATGCTGAAAAAAAACATGAAGGAAGGCCTCATAGAGACTCCCCAAGAACAACTTCACCCCAAGCATGGAGCACAACTGAAGATAGTACGGTGATGCCAAAGTTTTAGTGAAGATGTTTGCAACATGCTCCTTTGTAGGAATGTACTTCAAGATGAGAGAACCATCCTGAATCAATTGCCTCATGAAGTGCATGCAGATCTCAAAGTGATTAGTTTACTAATGCTCCACTGGGTTGTGGGAAATATGAATGGCACTCTGATTGTCACACCAAATAATAGTTGGACTATCAGAATGAAACCCAAACTCTATCATCAACTATCAATGCCATAAAATCTCCTGACTAGCTAACACTGCTACTCGGTACTCAGCCTCTGTAGATGATAATGCAATAGTTGACTACTTCTTGCAAGACCATGTGATAGGATTAGAACCAAGGAAAAAAACAAAACCAGAAGTACACTTTTGATCATTGACATCACCAGCCCAATTTGAGTCAGTGAAGCCAACAATGTGAGGGGATCCTGAAGTGTAGTGAATGTCATAATGTATGGTGCCCGATATGTACCTCAATATACATCTGGAAGCTTACCAATGGCTCTCATGTGGATCATGTGAGAATTGAGAGACAAGGCCAACCGCAAAGGAAATATCAGGACATGAATGTGTTAGGTACAACAAACTTCCAACCAACTACCTATATAAAGTAGAATGTACTGGAGGAGTAGACCAAGTGGAAGAAAAGACAACACCTGACTAAAATGGTGTGGGGATAGGCTTTCAATCAAGGATGCCAAATATCTAGAGCATATCAAGAGCATACTTCTACTAAAATATAGAAATCCCATCTGAAGACTGAATAACCTATAGACCCAAAAAATAGTGCAAAAGACCGAGATCTATCATCTCAAACTACTCCATCAAAGCTCATTTAACACTCTGAATCATGCAGGATGAGCTACCTGTAATAATGAGATCATCAGAATATAGCACAAGAATCAAGAGATCACCCTCCTGATGTTGAGTGTACACTATGTGATCGAAATGATAGTGTGTGAAGTGAGAGGAAAGCAAAAAGGATTCCATATTATTATACCAAGCCCAAGGGGCTTGTTTGAGACCATATAATGAATGTTGAAGTCTACAAACCAAGGAATAATCCTGCATAAAACCCTGAGGTTGCTCCATATATATCTCCTCATAAATGTCTCCATGCAAGAAGGAGCTCTTCACATCCATCTGAAACATTGTCCATCCTTGTGAAGTTGCAAGTGAAAGTACAAAGTGAATAGAGTTCACCTTGGTGACAAGAGAAAAGGTCTTAGAGTAGTCAATACCCTCCACCTAAGAAAACCCCTTTGCAACAAGACGTATCTTATACTTATCAATCAAACCATTTTCATAATACTTGGTACAATACACCCACTTGCACCGAACCAACTTTCTTCCCTTAGGAAGAGGACAAAGATCCCAAGTACGATTGTTCATCAAAGAAGAATACTCCTCATCCATGGCCCTATCCCACTCAAGGTGACTTGTCACCTCTGAAAACCTATGAGGATCATTTGAAATGGCATGACTCAAAAGACTAGAACTAGACGTTTGAGCATGAGTACAACAAGTATCTGAAGGATCACCTGCCAAAGAAATAGCTGCCTCAATAGTAACATGGGCCCACCTAGGAAAATGTTGTGTGTTTGGTGGTGGTGGAGATGGTGGATCATCATCTGCATCATCCTCAAGAGATAAGTAATCCTAAAGAGATGAAGAGGAAGGAGTAGGAAGTCAGGGAGAAGCTGGTGATGGAGAATCCATCAAAGGAAAGCGCTCATCAAACTGGACATCTTGTTGAAACAAGACTTCTCTGGAATCAGGATCAAAGAACCAATATACCTTAAAATCCTCATAATAGAAAACAAATATAGTGGTCATCTCTTCCTCTCCATGGCTTTCCACTGAGCATCGGGAATAAATGCCTAAGCCTCACTACCAAAAAATCAGAATGTAGAAACATCAGGCTTGACATGAGTCCAAGCCTCCTCAGGAGTCATATGTCACAATGCCTTATGAGGCATTTGATTCTAAATATAATTGGCACAATTGACTGCCTCAACCCAAAATGAAGAACTCATAGCTTGAGACTATATCATATAATTTTTCATCTCTCGTAAGGTTTTGTTCTTTCTCTCAACAACACCATTCTGTTGAAGGGTGTAAGGTACTATAAACTGATGCTGCAAACCATGCTCAATGAAAAAATCCTTGAAAGCTCGATTAACATACTCCCCCCCATTATTTGTGTGTATCCTCCTGATAGAAATTCCAGATTGCTTCTCCACAAATGTCTTAAAGATCCTAAATGAATCAAAGACATCATACTTTTACTTAAGAAAGTACACCCATGTACATCTAGAGAAGTCATCAATAAAAGTGAGCACATATTGGGCCCCTGAAAAAGGAGTCAGAAATGACATGAGATCGCTATGTACCAACTCCAAGGGTGCCTTATCATGTGTGTCTCTACCTGTAGGAAAATAATTCTGGTGATGTTTGCCAAAGACACAACCTTGACATACACCATTAGTACAGGAAATTGAAGGAAGTCCAATCACAAGTGCCTGAGTACTCATCTGCTATAGATATCTGTAATTGACATGGCCAAAATGCTCATACAAAAGCCTGCTCACTGAGGATGCATGTACTATAAGAGAGGAACCTGAACTGTCTAAATTGTCAAATCCATCAAATCTGTATAAGCAAGATGCAGAATCAACACTCCTAGTAGCCACAACCAAATTAGGATCATGAAGGTCTTGAATAATCACATCATGTGGTCAGAACTCAACTATCTTACTAGAGCCAGAATGGAAAATCTAATAAACAAAAAGAAGATTTGTCAAAATTTTAGGAACAACAAGCACATCCTAAAGACAACCACCATCTAATGAAATTGTACCTAAACCCTTAACTGAAAGTTGTGTTAAGTCACCAAATGCAATGTGTGTAGTGCCAGTAGGGGAAAGTGAGGTGACAAACTCTTGTGCATGTGTCATATGGTGAGAAGCACCAGAATCTAGAATCCAAGTGGATCCTAAAGGCAAGGCTCATGCAGAGAGAGCATGACCTTTCCCTATGGGTTGGGAAGGAGACTAAGGTGAGGTGATATTATGCTACTGCATGGCTTCCTCTAAAGCCTCTAATCGTTTCCAAAACTTGGAAACTAGATGTCCTTCCTTGCCATAGAAACTAAAAGGATCACTTGATTTCTTCTTAATCTTGGAGGAAGACTCACCAGACTTCAAAGATTTTCCCTGTTTAAGATTGGACTATGGTTTTGAATCAGTCTTAGGAGGTGGCTTGGAGGAACTCTCACTACCAGTTGAATATGTCTTGGGCTTTAGTTTCTACTTCTTTTTCCCTTTAGATGACTGAGCTACCAGTGCTTGGTTCTTAGATCCTAAGAGAGCATCCAATTGTGATATATTGGTCTACTCTTGTGTCAACCAATCACAAAACACCCCAAAAGTAGGAATGGTAAAACATGCACCCAAGGCATCCATGGTGGAATAAAATGTCAAAGAGAATATCTAAAAAGGACCTCAAAGCTTAGAAAGAATTAGGTAAATGAACTCCTCATCTATTTTGTTCTTACCACAACCTTGTAATAATAACCTCATTGATTTGAACTTCATAAAAAAATTCTCAATGGTAGGATATGAATTAGGTACTAAGAAAGTCAATTCAGCCTCAATCTGTAGTGCTCGAAACTGATTAATGGTGCCAAATAGAGTTTTAAACTTCAACCCCATAGCCCAAGGAGGAGTTGTACAACCCTCTAGATGGAATAGAAGACTATCTAAAACATGCAAGGATAGAAAACCCATGGCCTCATCCATTTTGTTCCTATGTTGTAATATCTCAAATTGTCATGTTAACTGAGGTTGAACATCATCCAAACATGACCATAACCCTTTTGACATGAGAAGTCTAATCATTTGTGCCTTCTAGGTGTGTTAATTATGTGGGGTAAGATGCTCAATAGAAGAAGAGTCTTCCATAATGAATTAGTTTTGAAATGTGTTTTATGAAAGAGGTTTTTAGTTTTCTGATGTAAATTACAGAAAGAAAGAAAAAAAAACACCCCCCGCAACACAAGAACCCAAACCCCAGTACAATTTTTAAAGCTAAAAGGATAGAAAAAGAAAAATATGCTTTAGATAATTTTTTGTGTACCTGATAGATTTTATAATTAAATAAATTTTAGATCTAGATAAAGCACAGAACCACCTTTCCAATGCCTATTCATTTTTGCAAAACGGAGTTCAAAAGCAAAAGTTACAACCCCGGGAGTGCAAAAAAAATGTTTTTAGATTTTACTAACGAAAAAAGAATCAAAACTGAAAAATAAAAAAGAATAGACCTCCACTATCAAATCAGGTTCGCAACCAGCTTTCTAATTCCTATTCGTTTTCGAAAATCTGAGCTCGTATGACCATTTTACACCCAATTTTGTAAAAGTTGCTAAAAAAAAGCTAATAAGCCCTTCAGGAGCCCTTAGGGGCTAAAAAAATGAGCCCCTGGTAACATGCAGGACCAGTGGTTAGCAGCTGGGGGCTGGAGATGAAGCTCCTATTTTCCCACGTGACCATCGCAGGAGCTAAAGACTTGGCAGGGGCTAGTTGTGGGGCACCCGGACCCCCATATGACCTTGGTTGAAGACTTGGAGCCCTCGGGGACTAGCTGCAGGAGCAACGGCAGACCAGTGGTTGGAAAGGGTGACATAGGTGGTGGTTGGTGGCTGTCGGGTGCTACAGGGGCAACACGGCCCTTCTGAATAGGTAGCGCAAGATTTTTTTTTTTAAAATGATTTTTTTTTCTTTTTTTGAAATTTTTCCTTGAAACTCATGTTGCGGAGGTTGTACGGCCTCTCTGGCAAAAAAAAATTGCCTCTCCAATCAACTTTGTCCAAAATGGATGAATGAACAATCATTTTTTGGGTTTTGGACCGTTGCGGACTCAATGGCGAGGTTCATTTGGACTCAAAAGACTCTGATCAAATAGGTATGCCTTGGATCAAAAGAGACAAACCCCAAACCCTTGAAGCTCCAAAAATCCTTAAAAAAACATGAACAGGAAGTAGCAGGTCTAGAGCTTTGATACCATGTAGAAGTTGAGAAAGACAACTTCACGGAACCCAAAGATCACCTACATGCAAATAACCTATCACAAAAAGGAAGAGATGGAGATAAAAAAAAGAAAAGGGTCCTCTGAAAGCTAAAGATGCATTAATCAAAGAGAATGAATGAAAATACAATGAGATCAATCCTTATGAAGGAGATCAAGAAACCCTAAAGTGTAACCTAAAAGAGAGCATAATTATTAAATGCCTACAAAATGCAAACTAAGTTTATCTTAAGTGAAATAATAAAAGGTGACTTAATTAGATAATTAAGTAATAAACCTTTTACTCTAACATTTTTCACTTCACTCTACATCACATATCACAAAAAATCTCTACATACATCCTTCACACACTAAATCAACCTTTTATATATACAACAAACACCCATAACATCAATTAGGTCAACTTAATTGCATGAACCATGTGACACCATAACCTGTCTACTCAAAACTCTAACATACATTATTTTTTGAAGAAAGAAAATTTTTAATAAAAATAGGTCAAAATGACCTATAATCACTCCCATGAATCCGCTCCTTACATAACTTAACACCACACGACCCCAAAACCCTTAAGTTGATATCACAAAGCAAAATTGGTGAAACAACAATTGAATGAACAAACTATTCATCCACAACTTGACATGTGGACCATCAAACTACTTTCCACTTGGAGTGCATACAATTCAAACATCGTCAAATACTTCCTCAAAACTACACAACATAATAATTATCAATAGTGGAATGCAGAGCATTCCAATATACACTCACACCTATAACTTTACTTCTACTAAGCCCAATACACTATCATCGGTTTCTTCAGATATGCAATGCATACAACCTTGAAAATATAGATATAAAATACTTCAATACATACCATTATTACCTTTGAACTACATGATAATATTTTAAAGAGCGAGTCAATGCAGACCACAAAATTGTTCCTCTGTAATACTAAGAATACACACTGGCACTTATCCAATTAGATCCAAAACACTTAGTCTTCTCCAGACCAACACTTCTACAATTCTGCAATGGGTTGCAATCAATGACAACACCATAAACCATCATGTCACCATCATGCTCATGTTTCCTACAATCTCCCCTCTTGTCATCAATGGTAACACACTTCTGTGAAACACTCCCCTTATGACATCAAGGGAAAAGAGCTCTCTATATCACTCTCCCTTTACTTGATATCTCCCCCTATCTACTTCACTCCCCCTTTCTATATTATCCATCACTAAAAAGAAAAAAATTATACCACAACTCCATCAACTAACCCTACATATGTACATTGAAATCAAAAAATTATTTAGGGTATGTGCAGGATCATGATGGGCCGAAAAGTGGCGATATGATGGGTATGTGTAGGGTATGTGGCTGAAAACTTTTTTACCCAAAATTGATGAAACGAAAAGGGTTTTTAAAGGATATTCTAAGCTTTCCACCAATATAAATTATGATTTACTTCAAATTTAATAGATAATTATTATTCATTTCTATTTGAATTATGACTAAAGTTTTGACTAATAGGTTGATTGAAAAGCATCTATAGCTTTCAAATGGTGTCACATTCTTTGAATCTAAAACATGTGTCACATTCTATGCTTTGCATACTATAGGATTATAAAAAAATAAAAAATCATGAAGTTTTGACCAAGTTAAGGTGGTCAACATACAAGTTTTTATATTTTTTAAATTTGTAATAAAAAAATCATAATTAATTATTTACTTGGAAAGAAATTACAAAAAAATATGCATCACATTGAGACATGAGTCCTCTACTTATATGTAAAATATAATAAAAAAATATTATCATTTTATTGTGGTTAGGCTGGTCAGATAGACACCCACTTATTTTTTCCCTTAAATTTAAGTACTACTGCATTGAAATTTCAAATTTTCACCAAATAAATTTTTTCTTTTTAAAATAAACCTAGTAGTTTAGAAATTACATTCAATTTTCTACAAATTATATTCTTACATATTTTTTAAATAATATAAATAACTTATTCAATTTTTTACGTCAAGTTTCCTAACTCTAATTTTTCTAAATTTTCATCACCAGTTAAGGGCCTGTTTTTTCCATGATGATCCTACACATACCCTTTATACAAAGAAAAAATGTATTTGTTAATTGGATGAGGGTAGAATAACCTAATATGAAACCTTCAATTTGGCAAGGTGTGCCTCCTAATGCTTCTTTTTAAACTCCCCATCCTTCTTAGAAAAGGCAAGAATGGAGCTCTAACTTTCAAACTACACATGGAGGTCTTCTTCCAGAGAACTAGGCACTAATGGCTTTTATATAACCTTCTCCACATTTTATAATACTTAAATAAAAGATGTAAGTTTGAGACTTACCATGTCACATAGCTTATTATATTACTTTATAATTTGATCGTTTTGTTCTTGTAGTAGAAATAATTGGCTTTGTAGATTTTGAATAACCACTCTTGTAGCTCCATTTGAATCACTTACTAGATCATATACACTTGAGGCTTTAGAAATTTGAGACTCAATTGAGTCCATCTGATACTTAATGCTCCTTGTAGAAACTGGCCACTTCAAATAGAATTGAAATAATACTTTAGCTTCTTCCAAACACTTTTGCACTTCCTTCAAGTTGCCATGCAATTTGACATGTGTAGTACTACACTTATCTAGAACATTAGATAGATTTTTATCATTGAATTTATTTTCCCTTTCCTTTTGTACCTTCTCTTCCAACCTAACATGATACTCCTTAAAATAATCAAGTAATAACCTCAATTGGTGCACACCAGATAAATAATTATCAATAGTATTTTGGGAAGGCCTTCTTGCAACAATTTAATAGCTTCATCCTCTAACTTAGTACTCTTTTGGTGAGTTTGAAGATTCCCTTTCCTTGCAGAGACATGAAATACATCACCAAGATGCAACTTATGTAGAGGGAAAATCTTATCCAAGTCCACTTGACCTTGTTGCATAGGAATCTACAGCAGCTGTGGAAACACCATCAATTGAAATTGTAATTGCATATCCAATAGATCATTCAATGAATCTATAGACATTCTTGAGGATTCACCACCTTTTTTTATTCTTTCTTCTTTATTTTTATCACTCTTCTCCATCTAACTACTACCACAATTCTCTTCTGCACTCTTCTTAACTTCTGAAGGAGGCAAAGTTTCCTCTTTTGTGCTTTAGTCTTCTCTAGGGAATCTTGCTTATCTTCTATACACTACTTAGAATTTATCTCCACATCCAGAGGTGTATTATCTATCATTTTTTCTTATTATTGCTCATGGTCATGCTCATGTTGATAATTGATAGGTTCGTTTCTTTCTAAGAGGGTTATATTTTGTTACATTTGATCTTCATCACTTGGAAGAACTCCCAACTCTTTAGAAAAAATTTCAATTGCTTTCAATGTCTCTTTCCTTAGCCTTTCTATATCATCCTTATTTCTACTCATAAGAGTACTAACTATTTTTTTTGTCCTAAATTTCTTCCTATACAATTGAGACAACTTGCGTCTATCCTCATGAGACAATGAGGAACCAATCTTCTCTAAGGAGAATGTCTTCATATTTGCATCCTCTGCAATAACCACTTATGTTATTTCATTCAACACACCTTTTAGATCATATGGAAATTGATCCTCAATCTCACCTAGGATAGTATTGAATGTCACCATGTATTTTACTATAGCCTCTTCAATTATTTCCTTATCTTCATCATTTACATCTGGATACATTGCAATTCTATCTTTAAAAATTGCAAACTCTACAATGCCACTAAATACTGCATCTAACTGTTGCAAGTATGAGCAAGTTTGGTGGTGTTATCATTAATGTTGTCATTGATGTCAACACAGTTCAATATGTTGTAGATTCTACATGTATAGTTGAGATGGTTTTGAGATGTTGTGAGTACATGGAGCTATCTTCATGATGTTGCAGATGTGCTGAAATGATGAGTTTCCAAGTGCTTTTGAGAAAATTAATAAAGAAGAGAAGTTAGAGTGATGAATGTGTTCAGGATGTGCTCCAGTATGTGCTCTACATTTCTCCCATGTTGATCCTATGCTTGTTTGGATTTGAAGGTTTGATAATGGTGATCTAGTGGTGATATCTCCTAATTTGTATTTTTTGGTTTGATGGGATGTGAAAGTTACATTCACTAGTGTGTGAAATATTCTGGTAGAATTGGTATTCTATGGACTGGGAGAAATGATTCTACTTAGCAGTCCTCTGTTGTTCTATTTTAGATCTTCCAGTTCTGGAATATGTCTTATATTACTGTTCTCTTGGTTATGGAAAAGATGTGTGGTTTGGTGATCTAGAAGTCATGTTTCCTGAGTTGTTGTATGTGTCTGCACTGTCCGAATGGACCGATGGAAGGAGTTCGGTGTTCAAAGATCATTGCACTTGTTGTGGACATATCTGAAGGAATCTTAGATGTGTTCTCATGCATAATGAAGCATTTTGCATCATCCGCATGTTATCTTCTTGTTGGGAAGTGTCTACATCAATGTTCATTTGTGTTTTCATTAGGTTTGGCCAACCTGGTGTTTACACTTCATTCAAAAAAAAAAATTAATCAAGGAACCATGTGGTTGATCCGAGACATTATTTTTGGTCTTGGTTAAGTATTTTTATTAGTCCACTCTCATTCCTTTCCATTGCAAAAATTTTGAGTTGTCAACCTAATTTGAATTTATTAAATGAATTTTATGTGGCCAACCTTGGAGAAAGTTTCTAAGGTTGAAGATGGTATAACTGCAATTCGGATTGCGAAGATTTGGATGAAAATGCAAAGTGATGAAATAATCCACAAATCAAAAGAGAAGTGTGTGAAAGTGAGTTGAGTTAGCAATACTTCATTGTGTTAGATTCCTAAAGGTAGTGAGATGAAGGTTTCTGCAATCTTTTAATCAAGGCATTACTATTTCAGAATAATACCTATGAAATCACAAAAGGATTCAGAGATATGGTTGTTGTTGGAAGGAGAACTCATGGAAACATCTATCAACTTAAGGGAGTTGATGGTCAATGCCTTTTATGTCAAGTTAGTGAATGTTGGTTATGGAATGGGACGTGTAAATTTTGATAATCTAGTTAGAATCAGTTCAAGAGATGTTGTCTGACGTCTTCCTAGAATCACAAAGCCTACTAATACTATTTGCACAAGTTGTCAGTTGGGGAAATAGACAAGATGCAACTTTAAGGGATAAGAGAAATCTACTATCGAAATGTTGGAATTAATTCATACTAACCTCTATGGTCCAACTAGAATAGGAAGCCTGAATGGTGATAGGTATTTCATGCTCCTTATTGATGATTATTCTCGATAGGTTTAAATTGTTCAAAGAAATAGTGGAAAATGAAGTGAATTTGAAAATAAAATGTTTGAGATCTGATAAAAGTGGATAATTCACTTCTAGTGAATTTAATACATTTTGTCAACAACATGGCATGAAGAGATAGTTTTCTGCTCCAAGAACCCCTTAGTAGAATGGGGTAGTTGAGAGGAAAAAATGAACGGTACAGGAAGCTGTAAGAACCATGATGAAATAATTAAATGTATCAGATGTGTACTAGAGAGAGGTGTTGTGCCCTCAGCACACACGCCTCATTCAGAACGGGGACCCTCTTTTCCTTTTGACCTACTAGGTCATTTTTGTCACTGCCTCATTTTGCATGTCCCATCTTGGTGTCCTAGGTGGTCAGCACACCTCCAAAATCTCATCATGAGTTGACCATACTTCTCCCTTTTAATTTTTTCAAGTTCTGGTGCCTCGCAGGGTCTCTCTGGTAGTTTTCCTCTGCTACCAGCCTTGAGCCTGGCCCTCTGGGTTTCCCTAGCCAGGTTTCCTCATCATGTCCTCCATCCCGAACGATGGATGACCTTCACCTTCCTGGACCCCAGGTCCCGGTACCCTGACCTTCGTCCACTCAAATTTGCAAAGTTTTGGATGCCTTCGAACCTTCTAGGCTCGAACCTCTAAACTTCCACTTCTAGAGTTCCATGTGGTGTTCATCATTCCCGACGGTAAACTCGTGGAATACTTCCGCCCTCCAGGCCCTCACTTCCCCTTTGCTGCTGGTGATTTATGAGCAGGATTTTCGGAGACGACAGCCGCCTCGCATCCTTCTGGCCCCTGAGCCCCGGACCTCCCGCCGCTATCCGTGGATTTGAATCCACTAACCCAATTTTCCGTCATACTTGCATTTAATGCGGCCATTAATGGCAGTGGGGATATAAATATCTTGCCCAAACCTATCATTCTCACTTGTCAGTGTTGCAGAGAGAGGTCAAGGTACTTTCCAGAGAAGATCACCGTCTTCGCAGATCATCACCCTTGCACCTGTTGTCATCACTTGCTGACTGTTGGTCAATTTCACACCTTGCCACATCAAGTGTCTAAGGTAGGTTTTTCGTTTGCCCTTCGCAAACAATTTTTCATGATTTTAAACTAAACTAACAAGTAACCCGGATCTAAAATGCATTAAAAAGATAAACTATGACGTCTCGCACAAAACCCACGTCCTCAAAACTCGAGTAAACCTCTGTAATGCCCCCATGATCAATCCAGAGCTTCATCTGCATGTTCTTCACGCAGGGACATTCACCTCTCTCGGGCCCAAACTTTCCTTTCACCACCGGGACTTCCAAAAAATTACCAATTTTCAAAATAGTCACACCGTCTTCCAGGCCTGGACCATCGGGTTTTTGCCAATGGTTTTTCATCTGGCGCATAAAACTATGTTTTAAAATGACATCCATTTTGGCCTCCTGGGCCTGCGCCGCCAGACTTCTACGTTCGAGAGACCGCCACACTCCTGCCATTCTCTAACAGCGAAAAGGTCCTGTCTTCCCGATCCTTGAGGCCCACCTAGCAAATCATCGTCTGCGGTTAAAATTGTTGACCACCCACCAGGTCCCTGGGTCCCAGTCCACAGGCTTCCACATGATGTTTTTTGTTCCCGACGGTGAATGCACGACATCTTTCCGCCTCCCGGGCCCCAGGCCTCCACTCATTGCTGAGAGTTCTATATTGAAATCTGAACATCCTTGCCCCATCTGGGCTCTAGCCTCTGGGACTCCATCCCTCTGTTTTTCTGAAAAGGAAATTCTTGCCCGCCCGTCTGAGCTCCAGGCTCTGCCCTCCTGATCGCCATGTAACTCAAATTCAAATATGATGTCCAACCTCGATACCGGGTCTGGTCCACCGGGCCGCCCCTTCCGGACTTCCACCTGACTGTCGCCATCCCAAACGGCGAAAGCACAATGATGTCCCAACCCCTTTGGCTTGATCATTTTAAATTCTCAAAAATTGTCGGCCGCCCTTGGACCTGCCGGGTCCCGAACCCCGGGGTTCTACTCTTGGAACTCCGTTTCTACTCGGGCGGTCCAAACAGCTAACTCTGGATGGCTTTCTGGCCTTGTACCTCTGAATGCTCCTAAATCAATCCAAATGACCTCAATTTTCAAATCTGATCTTGACCCATGTGCTTAAATTAGGCCCTCTTTGTTACGATCCTTTTGAACCATCAAAATTCAGTTAGGGAAGATCTCCCAGGTCGCTCGGCCATGTTTGCCCTTTCAAAATAGCATTCTTGCTAGGGAAATCCGAGCCTTTGGGCTCGGATTTTCCAAGAGCCCTCAATGAAAAGACTAATGACATCAGGAAGTGTAAGTATCATTCTATGAATGATAAATTACTTAAAGCTAATTTCATCCATGGGATTTCGACTAACATGAAGACTTTCATGATCAATTGCACTGACTATTCCTTTGCTTGCTGGATATATGGAATCAGGTGCAGGACCTTCAGGGGCAACTCTGGAAAAGGAAAAAGGAAAGAAGTCGGGCAAGACGCCCCGAGGAAAAGAAGACAAGGATCAAATGAAGTACCAGTTTTAGGGTGAACCTCTGCACTCAAAGGTTACCACAGATTGGAAAGAGATCACCAACACTAATATCGGCCATGTCAATATTGATGAGTTTATACAAAGGGTCAAGGTCAATCCGACGACCAAGAATGCGATGCTAATTAGAAAAAGCAGAATTGCAAAAGTTGCAAGTTTCCCTCCATCCCTAGTAGCTCCTAAGTTGGTCATGGCTTGTCAGTAGTCATACAAACTTGACATAAGGACCATAATTGACAGAGATGGTAACATTCTTGCCGACATGTCAGATGAAGGAATCACAAGGACCTTCCACATTCCCACCTTTGAAGAAATGGAAACACCTACCATCGAGGAATGCCAGGCAGCATCGAATGACAACCTGACAAGCTGCAAGAGGTTAATAAATCAACATTGGCTTAAAGAAAAATGGGGCAGCGCTGTGAAGGTTCCTCACGAACTCTTCCGCAGTGATTTCCATGAGGATTACCACAACTTGGTCACAATGCTAAGCATGGTTATGGGTCTCCCTACAGCTGCCTTTTTTCAGGAGTGGATGGTGTACTTCATCAAACAGATCCTTTGTGGGAATGAGGACGTCACCACAAAGTCCTCATTCTACTAGGAAGGTATAATAAGCGACTGCTTCCATGAGAAATTCGTTAATGTTAAAAAGAGTTCCAAATTCTACATGACCTCATATCTCATCTATTCCTTGGTAGACCGGAGGTAGTACAAGTTGTTTATGGCACCCAATGAGGAGCAGGGTCGATGACTAAAGGCCTATGACAGATATCCCCAGCTCCAGTACCAAAACTTCAAAAGGGAATACTATAGGGTAAACGACACCTTCATTGGCCATATCATCAAAAGGATTGCTAGGGACTTTGAGAGAAGGGTTTCCCACAGTGCTCGAGCATTCTTGAAGTAGTACGTGTTCCTCTTTATTCAATATCCAAAGTTCACATACATCCATGCCCAAGGATTCACCGAAAGGCCAAACAAGTTGCCTCGATACCCCAATGACCGGATCATCCTATTGGAGCTTTCTCGGCAGCTCCAGCACATACAGGCAATCTTCAATGGAAAACACATAACAGGGATCTCTTATCCCATGACCCTTGGTCAGGGCATGTAAGGAAGGCACTAGGACCAGGGTTCGCTCATCTGCACCACATTGAATACTTCTGGGTGGATTGTCAGGATGATAGGGAGGTGTGGGCAAGTCACTATATGTAGATGACTGCCTATTTTATAAGAAACATGCAACCATTTCCCATACCAGATCAAGTCGATGAGGACGAAAGCACCATAATGGACCTCAGGTACCCCGCAGTCACCAACTTGCTGAAACCAACAAAAGACTGGGATGAACAGGAGGTCAATGACCTCTATATCATAACCAAGCCAATTTTGGCTCATACCAGAGAGTGGGTGGATGGATAGGTGGCCCGATTAAAATAGAAAGGGGTGGTCTTGACATACGAAGGACTCAAAAGTGAGCCAAGTGCCATAGAGGATGCCGCTACCACCACTTCAATGGGCAGGACATCCAAGTCTCCTCCAGTCACCAAATCCAAGAAGAGGAAAGAGACAAAAATGAAACAGTCTCCTGATCCCAAGGTTTATAAAAGGATGGATCCAGGAGGCTCACCTTCCAAGAGGTTTAAGCAAATAGGGGGTATGGCGGAGCAACCCTTAATCCAAGGGGAAGAGGCAAAAGTTACTGATCAGATAAAACATGTTTTGGCTCTCCCTGCTTTGGCTCCCCCATCATCTACCTCCCTGGCCATTGTCGCCACATCCCCATCGGCAATGGACATCTCTGTCCATCTTGCCCCTTCACCTCCAACTGACCCTATAATAGTAATTGATTCTTCCTCCGCTATAACTACACCTCCTTCCTCCACTGCCATGTCACCCCCATGTCACTCCCATTACCTACAATGGCGGCACCAATGCCCACTCCCACCTTTCCTGAAGCCTTCTCAAAGCATATGCAGAATATCCCTTCTAAGCTCTCTTAGATCCTCATGGATCCCACTCTTCAAGTAGCCTTAGCTTAGGTCCTCGCTACTACCAAACCTTTACAGCCTTTGACATGACCACCAGCTATGGAAGCCACCATGTTAATCTCTAAGGAGAGGGAGAAACGAGAGTGAGAAGCCTCAAAGTCATTTGAGGAAGAGGCCAATGAATATCATGAGCACCCGAAATATGAGCATCAGACGATCAACAAGGTTGTTTACGAAGAGGAAGGAACTGGTTCCTCATAGAGTAGGGATGAGGAGGAGGATGTCGGTGGTAAGGTCATCGTGCAGGACTTCGACTGAAGAGCTAGCCCGGTAGCTGAGGGGCACTGAGGTGGAGGAAGAAAGGTCACCTCTTGGAGGAGAAGGACAACAACAAGATAGTCCAGGAGAAGATATACCTAAGGGTGAGGCTCAAGCTGCCAAGAGCCTCGAAATTGAGTAGCTCAAGGAACATGTGCATGAGGTTGAACAAATTGAGCGAAAGAAAGGGGGGGAAATAGAGAAAGAAGAAAGTCCCCAAGAGCAATTGTCTACCAAGCCTCCTATTAAACTCCTTGTGTTCATCCAGGACTCTGATGAAGAAGAAGGAGATACAGCTAAAGTAGAAAGGAGAGCCCCTGGGGATGAGGAAATGACGGTCTTAGCTGAGAAGGGGGAGGGTGATCATGAATCACCTAAAGAGAAGGCTGCTATGCCTGAATGGCTGGAGGGTCAGTGTTAGAACTGTAAAATTTTAAAATTTTCACAGTCAATTGCATTCATGAGTTTCCAAAATAAGTCTTCATCATAAGCATAAAGTTCCCTCCTCATGGCGTCTTGCTTGTTTTTAGTCATAAGATCCAATTGAATCCATCTATTCCTTCACATTCCATTGTATTACCCATATCAGCAAGACATAGTGAAAGTCTCCCCGACTTATGTATTTTTCACTAATGTATATTTGTTGTAGATTATCAGTAGGACACTTCTTTTGTTTTGGCGACAGCGAAGATTAATATCAGCATAAGAATCATTTTTGGGATGAGGTCATAGCGAAATATTATCTCTTGCCGACCAGTGTATGAAAAGATATATCGACATAGGTTGGGGCATCGATGTAATGTCACGGAAAATCCAATATGTCATACCAACTAGCACATAGAAGGGTCATTTCGGCCAAACTGGTTGGTATCGGCATGAAGTCACAATGAACTCATACTATCTTACCGATTGGCTCACAAGCAAATGTCTTGGTAAGACTCATATGCATCGGGGTAAGGTCTTGGCGAGTGGCTCTTGTCTTGCCGAACCAAATACAAGGGGACTCTATCAAAGTACTTTGGAGTAAGGTCTTGCAGTCTTTCCAACTCAAAAGTTACGCCGATAAAGTATGCATTGACAAGAGAAGGGGTCATCAACATAAGTTTCACCGAAGTTTGAAAGTTACATCGACAGGAATAAGTTTGGCGAGACATTTGGCATCGGTATGAGTCTTTTCAAAGATTCATTATCTTGTCGATGAAAGTTTTTTTTATCGGTAAGATTTATTTTGTCGATAAAGAAACTCAATGGTCATGCCGAGGTGTGTTTTCTTTGGCAAAGGGGTGATCTTGTCTCAGCGATTAGAAAATGTATTGTAGAACATATCTCAGTATAACATAATGAACTCTATGAAACATCTCCCCAACTTGGTAATGTCACAGCGACATGAAACACTGAAGTGATAGTCATCAGTATGATTCCAAATGTCGGTAAGACCATAGAATGTCTTAGCGAATGGTGTAATAAACATTGCAAAAGGACTTCACCCCAGATTTGAAAATATTTCATCGAAAGGACATTTGATGCGACAATGCTAGTTTCAAATGAGCCTTCATTTGTGCTTCATTAATGGCACGACGGGATGTAACAACGAAGATTTAATCAATGCTTCAGTGTTGAATTGATTGCAGAAGAATTAGCGAGGTGAATAGAGAACCGGGATATCTTTTCAACCTGAGGAGCTTGAGTAGAATACTGTAAGTAATTGTTTCTTAGTCGTCCACATTTTTTATTCTATAGTTTTGAAAGAATGGAGTCTGCTGGTTCTGGAAAAGCTAAAAGAAGGAAAATTGGTGAGAGTAGTCAATCAAAGGGAAAGAAACAAAAGGTTGTTACAGAGCATGAGGCCACTGAATAGAGGTTAAACTAGGACCTTATTGATCAACTACCTGGTTCAGGGCCTAAAGCCAAAAGGTCTGCACAACTTAGGGAAAAAGTTGATAAATTGGATGATAAATGCAAGTTCGTAGGTGACGTCTGGACTGCTGTAAGAGGGTATGAACTATTCAATTTTCACTATCATAGGAGAAACCATTTTGAACCAATTTGTAATCCTTGGAAGTTGAATGTAGGGAAACTAGTGTGCCCTAACATATTTATAAATAAAAAACTAGTAAAATTGCTTGCAAATCATTATGATCCAAAACATAAAGCTATATGTGACCCATCTGGAAAACCACATATATATGTGTCAAAAGAAGCAATAGGTGAGGTTTTTAAATTAGAAGGATTCTACAATGAGGATATCAGTTGTGAAGAGTTGGAGAAGGAATTCTCAAGAATGGATACGATTTATAAGGGATGGAGGTTGCCAATTAACATGATTAAATAGGGCAATAAGCCAGATCCTCTGCAAGATAGTGAGGAGCCTCCTTATCATGTGGATTTGTTTGAGCCCTATATGAAGTACACATATTTCTCAGTGTGTCAGGTGTTGGGAATGGATGCCCCAAAATTAATGTCAATTGTGCCAATGATTATCATAGCAGATATCCAGTATCACAATTCCAGGCCATTTGACTATGCCTCATACATTTCTAGGGGGCTTGATTCAGGATTGATGGCTATCAAGGCCGGATCATCTATTGTTCATCTCAGACACTATTCATTGTTGATGCACTTGGTGCTATATTTTAGATAGAAGTTAGGAGTATGGCCTCCAGAAATGAGAATTTCTCAAATTGGTAAGGAGGGTGAAGCATTGTCTGTTCAGTTGTGGACTGCTATTTGGGACAGCAGGTTTTCCAATTCTAGTTTCATCCATTTTGAAGAGCATTTTATAAAAACATTGTATAAGTTGTATCAATATCCTTGTAATTATTCATTGACTGATGAGATTAAGAGATTCCTTTGGCCAAAAGACTTCAATGGGCCAATTGATCATAACTGGGGAGATTGGTATTGTTTGGAGGGAGCTACAATGATCAAAGTACATGGATTTGAAGATGCCCCTTTCATTTTACCAAGGATAGTTCCAAATAGAGTTGCATATTTGGAAATTGTCAAGCAGATGGATTACTGTAATGTGATGCATTTCAGCTCTTTTGGGAAGCAGGCTTTTATGTCTAGTACAGTGTGTTTTGGTGATTTCACCGTGTTGTCTAAGGAAGGATACAATTTGATCCTTGATAGATTGTTGCATTATAATATGAAGAGGGGACCACCCAGGAAAGACTTTGATCCAGAGGGATATATTAATTCTGCTAAGATGAAGATTAATTTTGGAGGGTATCAACATGTACCCTATCCCTTTGATGATATGATTAGGAATTTGGATGAAGATGAAGCTGAAATGGTAGTTGAAAGATATAACCAAGGGCTTCTAGAGGCATAGCAATTGTCTTCTAGAGGAGAGGAGATACCAAAAGATAATGTGCCACAGGGCAAACCAGAAAAGGTATCCAGGTTGAGGACTTAGCAATATGTTTGCCCAACTAGAGAACAGAGTATAGAAAGTGGTGATGTTGATGCAAGGCATATGGAATATAGATCATTTGTCTCAGATGATGAATTCATAAATTCCTCAAATTTCAAAGCATTCTTGTATAAAAAAAAGGGGAAGGAAATAAGGGAAAATGTTGATGATGTCACTTCAGGGAATGAAGAGCAACTACTAGGTCAATTGAGAAAATGTGTGGATGATGAAATGACAAATATGACCCCTGAAAAGGGGAGGAAAATGTTGGAGAGTGATGGTGTCATGATCTTTCCTGGACTTGATTTGAATACTGCATTAGTTTTTGATAGTTTCTTGAGGGACAGTAATGCTGCACACAAGCTTGACAAGGAAAAGGTAACAGAGGTGTATGCAGGCTCCAAGTACAATATTGATGAAGGGTCACTGATGATTTGGGCCTTATACCCACCCCACAGGAAATCAATGGTAATTAACATAGAGAAAGCATTTGTCCATGTCATGACCCTAAAAGTTGGAGAGACTGATCCTGTGGCTACTACAGAAATTGGGGTCAATATTGCAAAATTGAACAAAGCACAAATTCAAATGTTGATAAAAGAAAGAGAAATGTACAAGGAAAATAATGAAAGAACGTTGAGAGAGAATGAGAGACTAAAATATTTGGTTGGTATTTCAATGGGGCCAACCAAAATTCTTACTCAAGGAGAAAGCTCTCAATCAAAAGATCATTAGGTAGGATCAAGTGCTTATTCCCAGGGAAAGCATGATGCAATTGCATCAATTGTCAAGAAGAGGCAGGATAGTTTGACATCTTGGTTAAGTAAACTATGGGGAAAATACTCTCATACTCTTGCTGCATTAAAGGAACATACAAGGATGGATGGATGAATTATGGAGAAGTCTCATGAACTAGCCCAAAGTGATGTTTTGAACAGTGCAGCACTTGAAGCTGCAAATCATATTGTGAATCGTCATTGAAACTTCTATGTTGAGCTACAAGGGGATGAACAAGGATTGATAGAAGCTGCCAAGAAAATTGTGATTACATTCTCTGATGACAAAGGGGAATTTAAAGAAGCCACCAGATGGGAAAGAAAATGTGATTCAATGCCGAATGAAGTCATGAGGATAGCTTCTGCAGAGGATACAATGTTGGATCAAGTGAGCAAACAGAATGAGGAGATGGTCAAGATGGAAATCACGATCCAGAATGCTATTGGAGATGCAGACACATAAAAGCACCGGGATTATTTAGATCATCTTTCTAAAACTCACTTGTGGCTAAATAGAGCATAATTATCCTCTAATCTTTTTGTTTTGTATACATGTGACATTTCAATTTCCGAAAGGATGCATCCTTTCATATTCTCAATGTATAAATATCCATTTTGGAAACAAAATGGGGGGACGATAAGTAGAATAGTATAGAGGATAGAAAATATACAGTACAATGTTTTTCCAATATGAGACTATGTTGCATGTTTCAATTCATGGAGATATCAGTTGAAATCTAATAATATGGTGCAATTGTTTCTGGTATCGGTTGTTTATGGTATTCGTTGAAAGTATTATTGAAGTTGTCTCTAGTATGGTGTTTTCTGGTTATTTGAATTGGTGTAACAAGTTTATACCCAGTTTGTCAGTGCACATTTGCTGCATCTGTATGGTCAATTAATTGTTTCTTTCTAGTAAAGATTAAATTCTTTAAATTCATCATAGTAATTAGAGAATGTCAATTGGATCACTAAGAAGAACTCAGTAGTCATAACTTTGCATGTTTATACAAGCTATAAACCAAATTAATTGCTAAACAACTTGAATGTCTTCCAGAACAAAGTACTTGTTTCAGATTTCTCTTGACTCCGCATACCCTATAAGGAACTGGTCTCGTCACTTTTATTTCTTAGTTTCATTCATAATTTTTACATTTGTTAATTGAACATATTAGAATTTAGTCTTGAATATTGGTATACAATTTATACCAAATTTGGTTTCATTTTGTCCACTTCCATCTGCCATCATGGACAAATCACTGCAAGAAAAGAAGGTCAAAAGTCAAGTCTACCCAATTCACACAGGTACACCCACCTAGGTCTAGCAGCACCTAAAGAGTAGAAAGCTTAAACTATTTGGCTTTGTCTATTACCCTAAAACATTTCAAGAGATTGGCAGCCTCTTGATTTATTTTTACCTATGTTTTTGAGAGCTAACAAGCAGCTTGAAAAGAAAACTCCTGTGTTGAAGGACCCAAGAGCAAGGCTGGAGGCTATCTTAGCCCGAGCCCAAATTACAACTAGAAAAGAGAAGAAGCCTAAAATCAGATCCAAGATAACAATGAACACTTCCAAGTCTCGAGCCGGTAGGCTAGGCTGGTGTGAGCTACAACATCTCCACCCTTGATTTAGGGATTGCTACCAAGGAACAAAAGGTAGGACACCTTGAGGAGTCGGTGGCTACGGTGGTACACTTGATAAAGAAGGACAAGGTTTCGAAGGATGAGCTCAAAGCACAGGTGGCCGCCTTGATGGATTATATCTAGCAATGGTCTTTGGTGGATGACTTGCCTACCACGTCCATGGCTCCACCCCAACTGCTGTCCAAAGAACAAATTGATAAGATGGAAATGAGAAAGAACTTGGAAAATACTATAGAGGGTTGGTTCTGACAAGTCTTGTACGTTGGAAACATGGGAATTAGCTAGGTTGTTTGAACAACCAACAAGTTCTTGGATCTGCAGCAATCCTTCAAAATCATGAAGAAGCTTTGCACCGAATTCCCTGCAACATATGACTCCACATTTCCAAAGATCGAGGCTATCCTTCAATTGTCAAAGGCCACATGAGAAAAGGAGCTTGCATTCAACAAGGATGATCACTGGCTAATGGATGTGTGGAGGCAGGATTTTGACAACAGGAAGGAAAGGTTGGAGCAAATAATGAGTAAAGTGGATTTGGACATTGAGTGGATCAAGGAAATTAGGGTAGAATGTGCTTGTTATCTTAAACTGATGACGAAGTATGATATGCCCGCAGTACAGATGGATCCAGAAAAGGTAAAACCCTACTTTTAGAAGAAGATGGAGGATGGGATGTTTGGCGAAATAATGGTGGAATTCATGAGTTTTTCTGCCCATGCCTTCGATCAATCAGAACTATTTAGAGATTAAGGCACAAAATATGATGAGGACTGGAAGAAGTTGGAGGATAATGTGAAAGAATGGAGCTACCAAATGTTGCGGTACAAGATCATCGAGATAGGAAAACTCCAGCCGGTCATCCTAAAGTTCATAGAGTATATAGCTTCAAAGAAGCAAGAGGACAACCCTCTTGGTAGCGAAGAGCTCCCCAAGGAGTAGCTACAGTAAAATAGCAATTGGAAAAAAGACAAAAGTGCTACAATGTCGTCACTAGAGTACAAAATAGGGAAGAAGACAAAATGTAATTTTAAATTGTAATATATTGAGGGTTGGTGAAACCCTATTTTGTAATGAATCTTGGCCACACAATGAAAATTAATCCTGGCCATTCATGTAACTTTTTGAGCACTATAAATAGGGCTCTCCTCTCATTTTCAAAGAGAGTTGAGTTGTTGTAAAGACATGCTGCTAAAATTTTAATGAAAATACATTGACTTGGTGCATTTTTTGATTTCTTCACATGTTTCATGGTTCAATCTCCCTTGTTAGTTACTTTACTTAGATTTACATTGTTGTTCCAGTAAGCTGTATTCTTGCTTTGATAGGTTTTAGAAATGTTGTTCTGTAGTTATGAAAGTTCCTGCTGTGTAGATGCCTTCCTAGTCCATACTTTTTGTTGTTTGCTGCTGGTAGATGGCTGTGTAAAGTTAGTCTGGGCTAAAATTCGAAGCTGCTCCACATTTTCATCTTCGTTCATGCATGCATATGGTGAATGAAAAGGTGAAATATTTTCATACCTTAGAAGATATGACGAATTCCATGAGACTATGAGATTTCTGGTTAAGTGGAATATTGTTTCCAGGAAGTTGTCCATTGCAGGAACTCCATGATTATTGTTCACAGCTAGTTGCAGGTCCAAGAACCCTCCATCCTCCCTGCTCTTTTTTTCCTTTTTTAGAAGTGTCCTACACCAAGGTTCATTGCACGTTGTAAAGTTAAACTCGAAGAAATATCAAATTTTTGGATCATTGTCTGAACCTATAGCAAAGTGAAAGTCGACCTCCATCTTAGAAACTTCGTATTTGAAGATCCACCTCGCATCTAGCTACATAAGTCTACACTATGATTACCAGCAAAATCACATCAAAATCAACTGAGGAGTTCCATGCAAGTCATGACCTGACACCTGAGAGACTTTGGGGAGATTTTTAGCACCTTACCATGGGAGATTTCCTTTCAAGAGAGGTAGTACATTTGCGTACTTCCTGTGTTGAGAAAGTGTGCAAAACACCCATCAACAAGAGGCAATACACAATGTTGTTTATGTTCTTCAGAGAGTTTAGATTAGAGGCAACAACACAAAGACTCCTTTTGAGTTATGGACTGGTAAGACTCCTACTGTGATATACTTTAAGGTATTTGGAAGCATATGTTACATTAAAAGAGATGATGAAAATCTTGGAAAGTTTGATGCTAGATGTGATGAAGGAATTTTTCTTGGGTGCTCTACTACTAGCAAAGCATATAGATGCTTCAATAAAAGATTGAGGAAGATTGTTGAAAGTGCTAATGTGAAAGTTGATGAAGACATGCACAAACCTATTGAGATAAGTGAAGTTGAACCTGATGATCCTATCTATGGACAAGTACTTGAAGAGAAAAAGGAGAAGGAGGAAGAACGGGACGAAAAAGAATAGATTAAAGAAGAAGAAGAAAATGAACCAGAACCTATAGTTAAGAATCCTAAGTATGTCCAAAAGAATCATATAGAGGAACAAATAATTGGAGATAAGAGTGAAGATGTGAAGACAAGAAGTAAAGTAGCAGGTGAGGTAAATCTGTGTTTACTCTCTAAAATTGAACCTAAGTCTGTGAGTGAAGCATGTGAAGATGAGAGTTGGATGAAAGCTATGAAATAAGAGTTGCAACAAATAGAAAAGAATCAAACATGGGAATTAGTTCCTAGACCCGTGAATAAGAAAGTAATTGGTTCAAAATGGGTGTTCTGGAATAAGATGAATGGAAATGGTGAAATTATAAGAAATAAGGCAAGACTTGTATGCAAGGGATACTCACAAGTCAAAGGAATAGACTTTTGAGAAACATTTTCCCCTGTGGCTAGAATGGAAGCTATTAGAATGTTTTTGGAATTTTTTGCCCATAAGGATTTCAAAGTGTATCAGATGGATGTCAAATCAACATTTTTGAATGGTGAATTGGAGGAAGAAGTATACATGGAACAACCTGAAATATTTCAGTTATCTAACAAACTAGACATTGTTTGTAAGTTGAAGAAGGCATTGCATGGACTAAAGCAAGCTCCTAGAGCTTGGTATGCAAGATTGGATAGATACCTGACAATGCAAGGATTCAACAAAGGCTGTGCTGACATCATTCTCTACTTCGAAGTGCAAGGTAACAAAATTTTGATAGTAGTTGTATATGTTCATGATATCATCTTTGGTGGAAATGAAAGCATGTGAAAAATATTTGCAAAAGAAATACAAAAATAATTTGAAATGTCCATGATTGGTGAGTTGAATTTCTTTCTTGGTCTTCACATAAATCAAACTAATAAAGGGATATTCATTTCACAATCTAAGTATGTGAAAGAGCTATTGAAGAATTTTGGAATGGATGATTCCAAACTAGTTAGTACTCCTATAGTAATCAAATGTAAGTTGAGTAAAGATGATGAATTTGATAAAACTAATCAGAGCAAATATAGATCTATGATTGGTGGATTGTTGTATCTTACTGTTACCAGACTGGATATTATGCATGTAGTATGTTTAGTTGCTAGAATTCAAGTAGATCCTAAAGAGGCACATGTTATAGTTGTAAAGAGGATATTTAGATATCTTAAAGGTACACCGAATTATGGCTTATGGTATCCTAAGGGTGTTGATTTCACCTTAAGTGCTTATACCAATGTAGATTGGGTTGGTTGTGTGGATGACTGGAAGAGTACCAGTGGTGGTGCTTTATTTCTTGGTGGAAGATTGATTTCTTGGTTGAGTAAGAAATAATACTCAGTTTCTTTATCCACTATAGAGGTAGAATATATTGCTACAACATCCTGCTACACACAGGTTTTGTGGATGAAGCAAACTCTGAAATACATTGGAGTAATATGTGATGAGCCTATTCCTATTTTATATGACAACACAAGCGCTATAAACATTTCAAATAATATGGTTATGCATTCAAGAACAAAACACATATCTATCAAATATCATTTCTTGAGAGAAAAGGTGTTGGAGAATGAATTCGGGTTGGAATATGTGACAATGAAAGAACAAATTGCAGATATATTTACTAAGGCTCTTCCAAAGGATACTTTTGAGCATCTTAGGGAGAGTTTGGGGGTCATTGGCCCTCCAAACTAGGTGCACATGAAGGTGCACAGTCCAGTGAATTTATAGATTCTTCATTTATCTAGACTAATGAATGGGTCTACTCTGCAGGGGGAGTAGAAAGGTTTTCATTTTTTGCAGTATGATTTGAATGGGTACACCCCTAAGGGGGAGTGATAAGAGTTTTTGATCTTTTCCATTGATGTCAAAGGGGGAGAGAAAGTCATGTGAAAAATAGTTGCAGAGGAAGAAAAGGTGTTCTCCTAGAATATTGTGTAGGATGTTGTCTTTGATGGTTTTTCACATCATGTGTTTCCATCAATGACAAATGGGGAGATTGTTGCAAGTATGAGAAAATTTGGTGGTGTTGTCATTAATGTTGGCATTGATGTCAATACAGTTCAGTATGTTATAGATTGTACATGTATAGTTGAGATGCTTTTGAGATGTTGTGAGTACATGGAGCTATCTTCATGATGTTGTAGATGTGCTGAAATGATGAGTTTCGAAGTGTTTTTGATAAAATTAATAAAGAAGAGAAGTTAGAGTGATGAATGTGTTCAAAATGTGCTCCGGTATGTTCTCTATGTTTCTCTTGTGTTGCTCCTATACTTTGCAGATCTGAAGGTTTTCTAATGGTGATCTAGTGGTGATATCTCCTAAGTTGTATTTTTTGGTTTGATGGAATGTGAAAGTTACATTCATCGGTGTGTGAACTATTATGGAAAAATTGGTCTTCTGTGGACTAGGAGAAATGTTTTTGCTCCATAGTACTCTATTGTTCTATTTAAGATCTTGCAGATCTGGAATATGTCTTATATTGGTGTTCTCTTGGTTTTGGAAAAAATGTGTGTGGTTTGGTGATCCGGAAGTCATGTTTTTGAACTGTTATATGTGTCTCCACAGTTTGGATGGACTGATGGAAGGAGTTCGGTGTTTGAAGATCATTGAACTTGCTGCAGATGTATCTGAAGGAATTCTAAGATGTGTTCTCATGCATAATGAAGTGTTTTTCACCATCTGTGTATTATCTTCTTTTTGGGAAGTATGTAAATCAATGTTCATTTGTGTTCTCATTAGGTTTGGATGACCTAGTGTTTACATTTCATTAAAAAAAAAAAAAATTAATCAAGGAAGCATGTGGTTGATCTAAGACATTATTTTTGGTCTTGGTTAAGTATTTTTATTCATCCACTCTTATTCCTTTCCACCACAAGAATTTTGAGTTTCCGACCTAATTTGAATTTATGAAATGAAGTTTATGTGGCCGACCTTGGAGAAATTTTATAAGGTTGAAGATGGTATAAATGCAAGTTGAATTGCAAAGATTTGGATGCAGATGAAAAGTGATGAAGTAATCCACAAATCAAAAGAGCATAAGTGTGTGTAAGTGAGTTGAGGCAGCAATACTTCATTGTGTTAGATTCCTAAAGGTAATGAGATGAAGGTTTCTATAATATTCTAATCAAGGTAGAAGATGTGTGTTAGTTTTTGTGGTGCATCTTTTGTTCTCTTTTGTATCAGTAGGCAATGAGCCTCCCTATTGGATAGTGAGTCCTTTATGTAGGCAGTGAGCCTTTGTATTTGGACAGTGAGTCCTCTTCTAGGTAGTGAGCCCTTGGAAGTGAGCCTATGTATTCGGTTTTATAATCTCTTTATATTGTCTGTTAATCCTCACCGTGGTTTTTCCCATATTGTGTTTTCCATGTAAAAAATTTGTGTTCATTGTGTTGATTCTACTTTTTGTTATCTACATTTCATGTTCATACTTAATAATAGAATAGTGTGGTTGTTGTATTGATAAGTGTTGAAGTTTTTAATTTGAATTTTTGTTACAACTAATTCACTCCCCTCTCTCAATTACCTTGTGCCTTTTTAACACTAACTTCTTAAGATTATGCATCTAGACCAATATGAAATTTTCACCTGCAACTCTGCTTCTACTAAGCCCAATACATCATTATTGATATCTTCAACCACGAAAGACTTATAAACTTGAAACTATGAATACAAAATACTTCAATACATACCATTATTACCTTAGAACCACATGACAATATTTTGCAGAGTGGAGCAATGCATACCACAAAACTATTCCTCTGTAATACTAAGAATGCACACAAGGCCTTAGCCAATTCTCTAAAACACTTAGTCTTCTCTAAACCAACACTTCTATAATTCTATAATGGGTTGCCCTCAATGACAACACCATAAACTATCATTTCACCATCATGCTCATGTTGCCAACAATTATTTCAATTTTGAGCTTAGCCATATTATATATTAGTAAATATGTATACTGACCCCAGATGCATGGATCCCTTATGTGATCATCTTTATCTTGTTATGTGTCTTTTCCTTGGGGGAAACCCCTTTCATGAGTTATATTTATTTGGAAACATATTGTTGGCATAAATATTTTCAAATAAGCTCTCATGAATTCATCATATTGCATTTAAAATTTTATTCTACCTTAAAGCAATTTCTCACAAATTGGTGTTTAGAAGTTACTTAAGGTGGGGCCATAAATTTCATTATGTGCTTCACTTTAATCACACACATTGAACTTGGTGATGCATTGTATTGGAATTTTGATCATTTTTGTATCCCCTTATCAGAATTATTGGGACTAAAATTCTTGGTATGGTTGACATGGGTACACACCTAGTGAAACTAGTCTTCACTAGCCCCTGTGTGTTTATCATTTTCTACCCTTTTAGAAGGCCCACCTAGTGAATATAAAACTTCACTAGCCTGTGATTCCTTGGTTCATCATTCACCTAGAAAATATTATACTTTGTTATCATTAACTCACGAATGCCTTGGGAATGTGTCCTAGTAATATTTATGCAGAGCTTACTCATCCATGATTGTCATTCCTAAATTTTTGAATGTTTTCATTTTTATTTTATGTTATGTTTCTTTTTTGTGTATGATTTGTATTACATTTCATACATGTTTGTGTTACCTTTTCCTTATGTTTTTTTACCATAGGATATTGAACCTTGGGGGATTGCACTCTTCCCTTAGATTTATTATAATCCTATCTCTTCAATATATAGATAATTGAACTCCACTTGACATATTCTTACTTTAGTGTGAGTCTAAGCATAAGTTCATATGCTCACTAAAGTGGGGGCTAAATATAACATCATAAATTATCACCCTTGACAATTTCACACTAGGTTTTTACTCCCCATATGTTCTTGGACCCAATCATACACCTAATTTCCTAATTATGCATATAATTTACCATTTTAAAATATTTAACAAAAAATAAAACATGGTAAGCCAGAGTAGGAATTTAATATTTTTCCCTCGACACTTTGCACCCGTAAAAAGTAGGAATCTAGTCTAAGGTGTAGGGTGCTCTAGACTACCTATATTGGCTCCAAATTCAAAATTCTTTGACCTAGTTGGGGGATAGTGGATATTTGTGTTAACTAAAAACCCTAAATATTTTTCTTTTCTACCTCAATATCTCCCATCCTAATAGTAGGTTTCACTACTAGCACATTGAAAATAAAAGAGTCTTCATAATAAATACCAAAAGAGAAAAATAAAATATTTTAAAAATTAGAATAAAATAGAAATTCAACTCTTTAGGCTATCCTAATATCCCTATCAAGGCTATGAACACTTGGCTGACAGTAAAGCTATGTTCGAGGGAATTATATAGATAACCTTGTTGGGGTTATGAATGCTTTATTGGCAACAAGAATCTATCCAAGGTTGGCTTAAAAGGTTAAATCAAACTATGTAGCACACACTTAAATTTGAATCAATTGAACACACTTAAATTTGAATCATTTGAACACACTTAAATTTGAATCAGTTGCACACACTTAAATTCCTTAATTTTTTTTATCACTATTAAATATATCCTTCCTAGGATGGCTTGATAGTAAGCCTAAATTTGTTGGAAATTGGAACTTCTATACTTAAGCTTTCCTTTATTTCCTAAATTGTTTAAAATTTGGTTATTTTTATTTGGTTACAAGTTGTTGTGTGGTCTCACAACATGCCCCATTTTTCTCCTAAGAAAATAAGGAATCCTCTTTTTTTCACTTTTTATTTACTTTGATGGTAAAGGAAAAAATATTTGAAGCCTTGAAACTCTAAATTCAGCTCTTCAATATTCTCGAGTATCATCATAAATGGGTAGAGTCTTGAACATTAGATTGGTTTCTTTTGGGAAATTTTTGAAATTCATTAAGAGAAGAAAGTTATGTCTCAATGGGTGTTTTGAGCCTTACTAGAACAAGTTTCTAGTTCATCTCAATATTCCTAATTTCCTACAATTTTAGAATCAATCATAAGCTCTTGTAGAAAGGATCACTTCATTAGTTATATTTAAAAACATCATAAAATACAATTACGTTTAGCAAAAAATTGAAATCCAAGACTATTGAATATTTAATTGACAATTTCTTGTAAATATAAAATGTCCAATATTTTCAATATCTCACAGAATCCCTACTATTGTGTAAGAAATAATAGTTATTGAATATTTCAATCATAAGCTTTCAAAATCACAAGTATTTTCTTTAGTCAGACCCAAGGTGTTTATCAATAAAAAATATTTAATAGTAGGAATTTGACCTCTAAGTAATCTGAAACTCAAATGTGTTTATACAAAGTTCACTTAATTTTCCCTCCAATATCCTATAATAATGAAAATACCTACTATAGAAAGAATTTATTTTGTTACTAAACCTATATTTTCGAAAGGTTCATTAAGTTGATACAACATATCCAATATAATTGAAAGGTTAATATATAGAAATAAAACCTTGATCAAAATTCTAAGTCATTATTAAACCAAATGTATTTGAATTCTAATTTATGGTTCAAATGCAAATTCCTATAACCTTAAAATTTTCCAAATTGATAGAGATTTTCAACTAAAGCTGATTTATAATATGGTTCTTTCCACATCCATTAAGATTTCTTACTTCTAGTAACATGTAATTTCCCTACAAGAAGGTAAGGCTGATCTCATTTAGATCAAATATAATAAAAAGAATATAGACATTCAAACTTGAATTTAGATTTGAAAGTTTCATTTCCATATATAAAAGGTTAATTTCACATAAATTTATTGAAATAATTGTGTGTGTCTCCCTTCAAATTCAATACATGGACTAACCACCTCCCATGGATCTTTTAACACAATGGAAAAAATGTTCTAAAAAAATGGTATTAGAGCTAGGTCATAGGGTTGAATCCCCTCAAGTGATGGTGAGGCAAGATTGTTGCACTAATCACTAGTGTATCCCTTTATATTTAGGACATGGACTAACCAAATCCCATGGAACTACTTATCTCAAGCATTTGTATTAGGTGTTAATAGTTCAATCTTTTGGCACAACGACAAACACATGTTCTAACAAAATCAACCCCTATTTAATATTATAATTTTAAATTGACATAAGAGCTTGAAAATTTGAAATTCCCACCTTCTACCATTATTGCCTACCTACTAAAGCTTGCACACTAATTTCATGTATATTTTTCAAGAAAATAATATAATAAGGAATTATTTTCCTTCACTTGATTATAAAAGAAAAATTAGGAAAGCATAAGAGAAATTTAAGCAAACAATAAAAGAAATTTATAGATAGTAAATTGAAAAGAACCCATTATTTTAGAGCTCGCAAAGACATATTTAGTAAGTGAATAAAAGTGTAGGGATGTAGAGAGATACATTTTAAAATATTTAAGTGATTTTTGAAACTAAAACTAGGTATGATCAACGGTTAATTTTAATAAAATATCTTGAATTGAAATAGTATTATTTTTTAGAGTTTAATATAGATTTAGTTTCAATTTAGACTGATAATTATTTCAATCATGGTAATTTTATTAGTGTTGAGTAATTTAGTAAAATTGAGACCCTAACCTAGCATAAATTAGTGATGCCTTAGTTTTGCAAATGGGTGATTGTGGATACCTATCTAACTTGATGTATAAATCATGAGTCAAAGATTGAATAAGGTTAAGGACAAGTTATAGGGATCACTTTATACATCCCAAATATGGCCTACATATGGAAACATATTAGATACTCACCTAGGGCATTTGGATGCTAAGTAATTTCAAGACAGAGATAATGGTTAGGAGGTAGGAAATTTTTCAAAATATATAGCAACGAGTGGACTTCATACGGTGGTTGGTTTTCCCATGGTTGTAGAGACACTAGAGTTTTTCCTTGAGTTCATTTACTACTACCACATGGATAGAAGAATAGTGGTAAAAAAAGGAAAATTTTACATGGATTTGAATCCACGAGGAATTTTTAAGACATTTAATATCCCAATCCATCTAGTTATGAGCCCATTTGAGATAGAGAAAGTTGGGAATTAATATAAAGGAAATGGGAACTCATATATAAATATTATGCATTTATCCTTGATGTTTTAAATGATAAGAAATTGAAGGTAGCTTCTTAAATTCCCTGGACTCTTAACATGAGTGATTTTAAGCAAGATATTATTGATATAATCACTTATGTTAGTAGGGTAGTTGGACTCCCTACAGCTAGAACATTTGAACCCTAGATTTATAGCTATGTTAAATTTGTTAAAAATGATGAAGGTAAATTTCATTGGGCTAATGTAGAAAATGATTCCAAAAATTCCTAAATGAGAGGATTCATGAGATCTAGAAATATATTGTATATTCATGTGTAGTAAAATCTGAATTCTATGGATTAGATAGAGTTGGTGTGTTGTGTAATAGTCTAGGCCAAAAGCTAATTTACCAACATCTCCATGTTATAAATCTAAAAAAGGTTGATAACCAAGGAACTTTATAAGAGAACTTATAAGCTACATGAACTTGAAAAACATAAACAATGCAAAACTAGTGACCATGAAAGATATGCAATTTCTCAATGATAGTGATGCAAGAGCATCTCGGGCATACAAGCTATCCTCATCACCCAAAAAAAAATATTTTCTTTCTATAGATATTTTTTTGGTTTTGCATTCTTACTTGGTGGGTAGATTCAATGTTGATGTTAAATTTGCATGCTCTAGGAGCCTTTACCATATCCCCATGGTAGGTTGTATGAGAACCTACGATAGTGTGGGGAACCCACTACCTCGTGATGGACTTTATCAATGGTTTTGGTAGTTTGGGATACTGCTACCCCACGATGAGTTTTATTATTGGTTGTTGTAGCATGGGGATATCACTACCCCACAAAGAGTTGTCACCTACTTGTAGTGTCATGGGGAAACCACACCCCCGCAACCAATAGTTGGGAGGCTAGTAGTGCCATGATGACTATGGAGTTGGAGTGTTAACCATTTTTATTGGTCTAGAACAATCAAGATTCTTGGTCGGTGGTATTGCGGTGAGTGTTGTGTCGAGTGACCGCTACCCCACAAAAGTTGTGGAGGAAGGTTGGAAAGACTGTGAGATAGATTATGGATTGTAGATCTCTACCTTTATCTGGGGCCATAATTCAATAGATGTAATAGAATGTCAATGGTCATACCAGATTGGAGTTTAGCAGAGGAAATCAAGAGGAATAAATGGAGAAGAGAATAGAGAGAGAGAAGGGGGGATGGATGGGAGATCCAGGAATGAGTTGAGGAGATCCAGGGAATAGAAAGAGAAAAGACTCAGGGAAGAACTATGATGGAAAGGTAGAAAAAACTAAGTGTTACCTATGTGAAAGGTGAAATGTTGGATGTTTTCATTCCCAAATAGGCAAAGGAACAAGTTGTAGGGAAGATAAGGCCATGCATGACCATCTGTTAAATACAATTTTGTTTTGAATGAATAAAATTAATGTTTTCCCATTTAGTTGAGTTTAGTGAACTATGTCATTAGTTGTATTTTATGGTTATTGTTTGAGTATGGGTAGAGGGGAGTACCTTCTTGCATCAATTGGTATCAAAGCAGGTAATCTTGAGCATGGAGAGTATCCACCAAGACTATGGGTGAAGATTTTGTGAAGAGTGAAGAAGCCTTGAGAGGCCATTGGTTCCATGGGAATCATGTTGACTATCCTCCAACAAACATGAGGTTGGAGAAGGCGTGCAAATCTCTTCCACTGAAAGGAAGTGGGTAGAAGAGATTGTGAGGGTGAAAATTCGAGAATCCTATTAGGTAGAGGATAGTGGTGAGATTTTGTTGTAGGGGGAACCTATAGAGGTAGTGAGTGTTGATATGTTGGTGGTTGTAGATTGAGAGGGATTACAATAAACAAGATGGGATGGGTCATGAGGAGACCCATGCGAATATTATTTTGTGAGTTGTATTAGGAGAATGTGAAGGATGAAATGTTTGAGAAGTTTGGAAAGATAGTTTTTGAAGAAATGGGGAAGATGGTTCGAGAAGTAGGAAAGTGTGTTAGAAAGAGTGACAGAAAAGTGGTGAAGAAGATTGAGATAAAGAAAGAGGACAATGGAAAGGAGTATTTCAGCCTTAGTTGGATGGAGAAAGCTGAGAGAGAAGCCCCTATGGAAGAAGTTGCAGTAGAGACATATCATGAGGAAGGCATGAAGAGGGAAGAAGAAATGATAGAGGTTAGCAACCAAGAGGTTGCAGTGAAGAGATAAGAACAAGAATTTGTAGCTGATGAGGATGTTGAATACATTGCAGTGAAGTTTGATGTTGTAGTTGTGGATGAAGATGAGGTAAAAAAAATTTATGATTTACTTTGGTTTTATATGAAAAGATAGAAGAAGAGATGATAGCCAACAAAATCGTAGTAGATGTTGTGGATGGTGTGTGGTTGTTTGTAGAGTTGGTTGAAGATGTTAGAGGTTTTTTTGGTGGAGGTGGATGGTTAAAGATGGGTTTGAAACCATGAAATATGAGATGAGTTTGGAAAGTATTTAGCAGAGGAGGATGGTTCATGGTGGACATGATTCCATGAGAGGAAGGAAGGATGAAGTGGATTGTTGTTGGAAGAAGATGGTGAGAGTTACAAAGAGATGTTGGAAGAGGTGAAAGAAAGGTTAATTTTTTAGCACCTGATACAATGATGAAGTATGCTACAATTTTTTTACAATATCAAAGAGTGGTTCTATCACTCAACTCCACCATTGTGATCCTATGCTCACAATATTTCTACTCAGTGTGTTTGATGTAGGAGCATCCCAGGTGTACAGGCTATCCTTGTCACCCAAAAAAAATCATTTACTTTCTGTAGATAATTTTTTTGGTTTTACATTCTTACTTGGTAGGAATATTCAATGTTGATGTCAAATTTGCATGCTCTAGGAGCCTTTACCACACCCCCACAGTAGGTTGTATGAGCACCTATGGTAGTGCTGGGAACCCGCTAACCCGATGGACTTTATTAGTGGCTGTGCTAACGTAGTGATATTGCTACCCCATGATGGGTTTTATCAGTGGCTATGGTAGCATGAGGATACCACTACCTCGTGAAGAGTTGTGTCACTTGCTTGTGGTGTCGCGGGGAAACCACACTCCCATAGCTGATAATTGTGAGGCCAACAATACCGTGATGATTATGGAGCTGGAGTGTTAATTGTTTCTGCTAGCCCACAATGGTCAAGATTCTTTGTCGGTGGTATTGTAGTGAGTGGTGTCGAGTGAATTTTTCCCCATGAAATTTGTGGAGGAAGGTTGGTGGGACTACTAGATGGATTATGGACCATAGATATCTTCCATGATTTGGGGCCAACATTCAATGGATGTAACAAAATGTCAACGATCATATCAGATTGGATTTTAGTAGAGGAAATCAAGACGATGAAATGGAGAAGAGAATGGAGAGATAGAGGGGGGGGATGGATGTGAGATCTGGGAATGAGTCAAGGAGATCAAGGGAATAGAAAGAGAAAAGACTCAAGGGTAGAACTATTATGGTGAGGTAGAAAAAACTGAGTGTTTCTTGTGTGAAAGGTGAAATGTTGGAAGTTTTTTTTCTCAAACAAGGAAAGGAACAGGCTGCAGGGAACATAAGGCCATGGATGGCCATCTGTTAAATTTAATTTTGTTTTGAATGAATGAAATCAATGTTTTCTCCTTTAGTTGAATTTAGTGAGTTGTGTTGTGTGTTGCATTTTATGGTTAGTGTTTGAGTATGGGTAGAGTGGAGTACCTTCTTGCATCAGATAGTAATGCATTAAGAGCTTCGAAGATGAAAAATACAAGTTAGGTATTTTTTATATAAAACTAAGGAGAGGATGAAGGTCACAAATCAACCAATAAGAAGTGACAACTAATAACCAAAAATATTAATAAAGTGATGAAAATAGTAAATGCTCCACCCATTAAGGTGGGGACACCTCATCACCTTTATATCCTAGTTATTAAATAAGAAACTCACTTTATTATCCTAAACAAGCTAATAAAATTAAAGGAAATCTTTTTCAAAGGAAAAATAAATTAACCTACTAGGAAAGTAAAAATCCTACACCAGTATACCCCTTAAGCATATCTTAAGAGGATGAAAAGATGATTGGTCCCAAAGAATGATGGCACACTAGGTACCCATGTACATATAAAATCCTCCAAAATAAGAAGAAACCTCCTAATAAAGCTAGAGATTGTTGGAGTTAAAATGACACTGAGAGGGGGGGTGGATCAGTGTCTTAACTATTTGACCAATTTTTAAAATATTCAAACACATTGCTCAGATTTGATCTCAATATCACTCTGATTAAAACATTCATGAGTTGAATGTAATCATTCATAAACATAATTGAGAAAAATAATGACTTAACAGTGAACAGAAATAACAACAGCAAAGTAAACCAAAGAGAACACAGAAGAAAAAAGAGGCACAAAAATTTTTCTAAGTGGAAAACCCTCCTGGGGTATAAAAACCACTCCCTAAATGCCTTCTAGGCTTAATCTTATAAACAACTGTTCACAATGCCTTATAGGATGATTTTTGAGCACCCACTCAAGGAGCATCAACCCCTCATTTAGAGATTTCTATCTCAAGGAGTACCAACCCCTCAAATTATGTTTTGAACAATAGTAATGATTTAGAGGATTTCTTTATTTTTAGTTAAGCACATAACTCTCTATTTTCTCATCTACATAATACCTTAAAGATTCAATAATTGAATCCCTAAAATACTATGTAGAAAAGAAATTTACAATCTTTGCATTTTTATTTAGATTTTTTATTGCAGAGTTTTATCATACAATTTCATAGAGCCCAAAAATGATAATCTCAGAATTACAATAACAGCCAAACGGAAAACTAAGTTTTTTTCCTCTTTAAATACATCTTTGATTTGCATGAAAGATAGGTAACTATCTGCAGAAGTAACGGCAGAACAATCAACCAAAACAAGAGCCGTTTCACCCAGCTTCTGAAAACTTGTGAGATCATTTCATAAAAATGCACAACTGCCCACCACAAAAAATCATAACATCTAATGTATGAAAGACTCAGTCAAGGTATCATTTGTCATAGTGAAGCAGAGAGCAGTTAAAGAGAATATTGTGATTATAAACCAGTAGGAAATGCATAAATAAAAATACTAGATAGATATGTAACTCCCATGGCTCCATTATCCACTGTCGAGCTTTGGGTCAATAATGCACCAAGTAAACCTTCCATAAAACTCTAAAAGAACCATTACAGTCAGCAACAACAGAAATGCAAACACTCATGATGGCAGCCAGGCTAGGGTTCAATACCCATCCAAAAAGAATAAGCTCAAAATGTTTTCCCTTAAACCTTTTTATATTTCCATCGATGACACGTTATGCCGTAGGGAACTCTAATGTTGCCAGACAACCTTATGGTTGTCGCTTTTGCCAAGATTCACCAGTGTCGGAGAGAAGACATATAGAATACAACATGCTACATCGAGAGCCATCAAACACCCTTCTGGTCGATGAGACAAAAAGTATCCTTCACCGAAATGAAATCGTCATTCTATCGCTATAGCTTTTGATATCAGAGAGACACTATATAGATTGCCCTATGTGTCACCGATACTCCACATGATACACATTTGGTCACTGTGACAAATGGTTTTTCTTACCGACAAGCCTTCTATCTTGTATTAACACTGTTGCTGTAACCTAATGCTGTCGGGAAGACGTTTCATAGAATACATTAAGTTTCACCGAAAGACTTTATTCACTCTGAGTCGCTAAGACTTTACCAACCTTTCACTGAAAGCCTTTCATTCACCTTTTCCATGACTTTCCACTATTGGAGAGATATTATATCGAACACAATATGTTTCACCGAGAGCCCTTAATATTTTCCATCGGCGAGACCCACAGGGTTCGTTATAACATTATACTGAAGAAAAAAAATTTACTGATAAGACCTTTTTGAACATGGTCGGTAAGACAAGAAAGAATTGCTATGACATTACTCTAAGGATGATTTCCTTTACCGATATGCTCATTCTGAAGTGGGTCAGGGAGACACAAGTGAATCACTAAGACCTTATCCCGACGGTATTACATATGCCGATAGATAACACATTCTATCGCCGAAACCAAAGACAGGTCTTGTTGAAAGCAGCTTGTAAGATATATTCAATTGCCATGACATCAGAAATGTCTTGCCAATAGGAAACTTAGACATTTCAAAGTGGATCGGTGAGACCCTACCATACTCATGTCGATATGTGTAAGCTAGTGATATGCAAAAAGAACCATCCTAACAAAGAAACCAACTTACAAGCTTTGTCAGTCACAGAGATAGCATTCATAACTTGAACCAGAATTCTCATCACAATGAAATTAAAGCATTACAAATAACTTTCTGTAATAGCCAAGAGACATAAAAGAAGTGCCATTGTAAATCATAAAGATCAGAGATTTTGTCATCAAGGACAAACCATAAACACAACTGAGATCCAACAAACTCCCCCTTTGTCCTTGATGGGAAAACACAAATGACTCTCCCCCTTTTTGCCTCAATGACAAAGAGTAGAAGAGAAGATCATGCATTGCCATGAAACACAACTGAGAAGCCAACCAAAACATAATGAGAAACAACTGCAAAAAAAGAGTATTAGTGCAGCAACCAAGATCGTAGGAGAGCAATAAGTGAATAAAAAATATGTAACTTGCTCCCCCTAAGCAGTAGCTTGGAGATTCAGTGAAGTAATGATTGAGAGATAACTCCCAATCAAAGTCTTAGCCTTTCAAATAACTCTTTTGCTAATGTCAGCCACCTGATCTTGAGATCCAACAAACTATAAGTAGACTTCATTAGCCAAAACCTTTTCTTGTAGAAAATGAAACTTAATAGCAATATGTTTAGTTCGAGAGTTCATAATAGGATTTTTTGATATATTTATCGCACTAGTGTTATCACAAAGAATGGAAACAGGTTTAGAAACATCAATACCCATATTTGAAAGAGTCTGACTCATCCACAGAACTTGAGTACAACATGAAGTGGCAGCAATGTATTATGCTTCAGCAATAGAGAGAGAAACATATACTTGTTTCTTGCTGTGCCATGCCACTAAACGATCACCAAGAAAGAATGCAGCACCACTGGTGCTTTTCCTATCATCCAAGCAACCAGCCCAGTTAGCATCAGTATAAGCAATCAAAGAGAAATCATTGCTCCTAGGATACCAAAGACCATAATCAAGAGTGCCCTAAATGTATCTAAAAATTCATTTAATTGCAGCAACATGAGATTCTTTAGGTGATTCCTGAAAACGTGCAATAGTGCAAACCTCTTGCATAATGTCAGGTCTAGAGGTAGTTAAATATAAGATACTGTCGATCATTGATCTATATTTTGTTTGATTTGAATTAGGAGAATCATCAATTTTAGTAAGTTTGCATCTAGTAGCCATTGGAGTGCTAACAGGATGGCATTCATCCATCTGAAATTTCTTAAGCATCTCTCTAGAATATTTGGATTGAGAAAGAAATATTCCAGTCTCACATTGAGAGATTTGAAGACCCAAAAATAAATTTAATTCTCCTAACATTGACATTTCAAACTCAGATTCCATTAACTGAGAGAACTTTTTACTCATAGTGACATTATTGCAGCCAAAGATAGTATCATCAATGCAAATTTCAACAACTAAAATTTCAGAACCTTGAGTTTTAACATAAAGATTACTGTCTACACCTCCTCTAGCAAAGCCATTAAAAATTAAATGACTATCCAGCCTAGAGTACCAAGCTCTAGGTGCTTGTTTTCAGCCATACAGAGCCTTTTTCAACCTGTAGACATGGTTAGGATTATCTTTGCATATAAATCCTTCAGTCTGTTCAACATAGACCTCTTCATCTAAATAGCCATTCAAAAAGGCAGTTTTGACATCCATTTGATAAACAGTAAAGTTTTTGTAAACAAAATAAGCCAAGAATATTCTGATGGATTATAATCTAGCCATAGGTGCAAAGGTTTCACTGAAATCAATACCTTCTTGTTGAGCATAGCCTTTGTAGACAAATCTTGCTTTGTTGTGAATAACATTACTATTTTAATTCACTTTTTTTCTATATATCCATTTTCCTCCAATGACATTCTTGTCATCTGGTCTTGGGACTAACTCCCAAGTCTGATTTTTCTTAATCTAATCAATTTCTTCTTGCATAGCATTAAGCCAACATGAGTCTGTGAGAGCTTCATTAAAGTTTTTAGGCTCAAACTAAGTAACTAAACAAAAAGCAACTTGTGCCTTTTCATCAGATTCAACAGCTTTTCTTCTAGTTTGAACTCCTGCATATTTATCTCCAATGATTTGATCTTTGGGGTGATAAATAGCTAGAGTTTTTGAAGGAGCTTTTGATGCAACCTTTTCAGGACTTGCTTTTTCATTTTTAGGGCTTGCTAATTTAGCAACAGAATTTGTTGTTTCAGCTCCTTCTGAAATTATTTCAAATTCAAGTTCTTCTTCCTCATTATCCTGCAAAGATTCAGCAATCAAATGTGGTCTTTCATCAAATTTGACATTAACAACTTCAGCAATCTTGTTAAGCCTTTTGTTAAGGCATTTATAAGCTTTGTTGTGAGTTGAGCATCCCAAAAAGATACCCTCATCACACTTTGATTGAAAGCTCCCAAGGTTATCATCATCTTTCTTGATAAAACACTTACTTCCAAAAATCTTAAAGTATTTGACAGAGGCAGTTTTTCCATACCAAAGTTCATAAGGGGTGTGTTTAGATTTTACCCTAAGCTGCACTCTATTCAAAATGTATACAGCTATATGAACAACTTCTTTCCAATACATATCAGACAATTTAGCTTCATCTAGCATGGTTCTAGCCATTTCTTTTACAGTTCTATTCTTGCGTTCAACTAACCTATTTTGTTGAGGTGTTTTAGTTGCAACATATTGTCTTTTAATACCATGTTGTTCACAGTAATCAATAAACTCTTGAGAGATGAACTCACCTCCTTTGTCTGATTGAAGGCATTTAAGTTTCAGATTAGATTCATTTTCAACCATTTTTCAGAAAATTTTGAACCTTCCAAAGGCTTCTGATTTGTGCTTAAGAAATGTGACCCATATCATTCTAGTATAATCATCCACAAACAACATAAAATACCTTTCACCATTAATAGACCTTGTTCTGGTTGCTCCACATAAATCAGTATACACAAGCTGTAAAGGTTTTGAAGAAGAATGCTCTTTTGACTTGGAGCTGATTTTAGTTTGTTTACCACTTAAGCATTCTTTGCACACAAAGTTTTCTGGCTTGCTAAGAACTGGTAGACCTCTAACATTCTGATTTTTACTAATTCTAACTAGATTTTCAAAGTTTATGTGTTCTAATCTTTTATGCCATAACCAATTCTCTTCAATTTGGCCCATTAGACACATACCTTGATTATTGTCATTGCATGATGAGTCAAGAAGATTGTACACATTTCCTTTTGTCCTCCTTCCAGCTGCAACAACCTTTCCAAGCTTGTTCTTAATCTCACATCCCTGCGAATTAAAAATAACATGATAACCACTATCACAGATTTGACTAACACTTAGAAGATTATGCTTGAGACCTTCCACATAGTACACATTATAGATAGGAGTGTCTTCATTTAGAAGAAGTGAACCTCTACCTTCAATTTGAATACCTGAGTTATCACCAAACTTAACATATCCACCTACATAATCTTCAAGTTTTATAAACTTGTCCTTGTCGCCAGTCATATGGTTAGAACATCCACTGTCTAGGACCCATAAGTCCTTTTTCTTGGAATGAAAAGCAGTTTGAACCAACATAGTTTGTTCAATGTTGTTGATAGTCTTAGGTTTCCAAACTTTTTTAAATTTTTGTTGTTTGGATTGCAGATCAGTTCTGCACTGTTTGACAAAATGTCCTAAAGTATTGCATTTATAGCATCTGATCTATCTAACAAAACCATAGTGGTGTCTAAGACCAAACTTGGGTATTCTAGAATTCATAAGCCTACAGGTGCTCACCTTATGACCAAATTGGTTGCAGAAAAAACAATAACCATAGAAAAAAGAATTGACATTGTATGAAGGTCTATTACCTCTAAAAAACTTAGCATGATCCTTACTAGATTTTGAGTGATTTGAACCTGAATTTTTTACTTTAGAAGAGGGGTTTTGTTTTTCTTTGTTAGTTGAGCATTCACCCTTTTCAAAACCAACACCAGTTTTATCTTTATACACCTTTTGCTTGCTGAGCATCTCATTTAGTTTTAGAGTGCTTTCATATTTTACAATTTCCTTCCTAAGAAGGACTACTTCTTGTTCCAATTTTTGAATTTCATGATCTTTGCAGCTTACAGTCTCTCTAAGGAAAACTTCAACTCTTTTAGCTTCTTCAAGCTGAGTTTTCAGAGAGATCAATTCTTGATCTGGTTTATGTTCTTGAGTAAGAACTTGTTTTTTAAGCTTACGGACCTCTTGAAGAGCACATTTCAGCTCACTTTCAAGATCTACTTCACCTTCTTCAATGTCAATGGTGTTAGAATCATTTTGCTGAGTAAATTCAGCCATGAACAAAGTTTCAACTTCATCAGCTGATGAGTCTTCAGACTCAATATTAGATTCATCCTTACTAAACAAAATTTTCTTCTTTTTAAAATTGAAGTTTCATTTAGGTTTGAAGGCATTCTTCTTAGGCTGTATTTCAGTTATCTCATTGTCATAGATTTGATCAGCATAGGGACACTTTGCAGCAAAGTGACCTATTTTTCCACAGTTAAAACATTTAAAGGGAAGTTTTCCCTTGTATTTTCCTGATCCCTTTTTAAATCTTCTAACAAAATGGGATTCTTTAGAATCAGACAACTCTGATTCACTGACTTCAACTTTTTCTTTCTTTTCAGTGTTAAAAGCAGTTTCTTTTCCTATTGAATTGATTTTGCTAGTTCTCATTTCATAGGCAGTAAGTATTCCTTACAGGTTGTCTAAGGTAAGTTGATCAAAGTGTTTCTTTTCTTCTAGGGCTGAAACCTTAGATTCAAATTTAGGTGGTAAGGTTCTAACAACCTTTGTGACTACATCAAATTCATTAACAGTTTGACCTAGACCTTTCATTGCATTGACAACTTCATCAACTCTTAGGAAATATTCAGCCACTTTTTCATCATCCTTCCTTTTCAACTCCTCAAACTGATGTTTGAGAGTTATGATTTTTGACAATTTGACTTTCTCATTCCCTTGATATATAGTTTCAAGTTTTTCCCAGATATCATGAGCAGATTTGCAATGCATGACTGTAATGAACACATCTTTAGTTAACCCACACAAGATTGCATGCTTAGCTCTGGCATTAGTTTCATACCTCTTTTTATCAGCAGGTTCAGTGGGAATAGAGGCTGGTACATTGTAAGTAGTTATAACCATGCTCCAAACATCAACATCAAAAGAAATAAGAAAAGCTTCCATTCTAATTTTCTAGAACACATAATTTGTTCCATCAAATAACAGAGCTACGGTTACAGAGGCACCGCCTTGAGAATGTTCCATTAAAAATAAACTCCAAGACCAAGATCAATCCAAGGAGATAAAAACCTATCAGAGGACCCTACGCTCTGATACTAATTGTTGGAGTTAAAATGACACTGAGATGGGGGGGTGAATCAGTGTCTTAACTATTTGACCAATTTTTAAAATATTCAAACACACTGCTCAGATTTGATCTCAATATCACTCTGATTAAAAAATTCATGAGTTGAATGTAATCATTCATAAATAGAATTGATAAAAACAATGACTTAACAGTGAACAGAAACAACAACAACAAAGTAAACCAAAGGTAACACATAAGAACAAAGAGGCACAAAAATTTTGCTAAGTGGAAAACCCTCCTGGGGTATAAAAGCCACTCCCTAAATGCCTTCCAGGCTTAATCTTATAAACAACTATTCACAATGCCTTATAGGCTGATTTTTGAGCAACCACTCAAGGAGCATCAACCCCTCATTTAGAGATTTCTATCTCAAGGAGTACCAACCCCTCAAATTATGTTTTGAACAATAGTAATGATTCAGAGGATTTCTCTGTTTTCAGTTAAGCACATATCTCTCTATTTTCTCATCTACAGAATACCTTAAAGATTCAATAATTGAATCCCTAAAATACTATGTAGAAAATAAATTTACAATCTCTGCATTTTTATTCAAATTTTTTATTGCAGAGTTTTATCATACAATTTCATATAGCCAAAAAATGATAATCTCGAAATTAAAATAACAGCCAAATGGAAAACTAAGTTTTCTTCCTCTTTAAATACATCTTTGATTTGCATGAAAGTAGGTAACTATCTTCAGAAGTAACAGCAGAACAATCAACCAAAACAAGAGCCATTTCACCTAGCTTCTAAAACTTGTGAGATCATTTCATAAAAACGCACAACTGCCCACCACAGAAAATCATAACATCTAATGTATGAAAGACTCAGTCAGGGCATCATTTTTCATAGTGAAGTAGAGAGCAGTTAAAGAGAATATTGTGATTATAAACCAGTAGGAAATGCATAAATAAAAATACCAGATAGATCTATAACTCCCATGGCTCCATTATCCACTGTCGAGCTTCCAGTCAGAAATGTACCAAGTAAACCTTCCATAAACCTCTGAAAGAACCGTTACAGTCAGCAACAACAAAAATGCAAACACTCATGATGGCAGCAAGGCTAGGGTTTGATACCTAACCAAAAAGAATAAGCTCAAAATTTTTTCCCTTAAACCTTTTTATATTTCCATCGATGACACGTTATGTCGTAGGCAACTCTAACGTTGCCAGACAACCTTATGGTTGTTTCTTTTGCCAAGATTCGCCAGTTTCAAAGAGAATACATATAGAATACAACATGCTACACCGAGAGCCATCAAACATCCTTCTGGTCGATGAGACAAAAAGTATCCTTCACCAAAATGAAACCATCATTCTATCGCTGTAGCTTTTGATATCAGAGAGACACTATATAGACTGCCCTATGTTTCACCGATACTCCACATGATACACATTTGGTTGCTATGACAAATGGTTTTTCTTACCGATGAGCCTTCTATCTTGTATTAACACTGTCACTGTAACCTAATGTTGTCGGGAAGACATTTCATAGAATACATTAAGTTTCATCGAAAGACTTTATTCACTCTGAGTCGCTAAGACTTTACAAACCTTTTGCCAAAAGCCTTTCATTCGCCTTCACCATGACTTTCCACTGTCGGAGAGATATTATATCAAACACAATATGTTTCACCGAGAGCCCTTAATATTTTCCATCAGCGAGACCCACAGGGTTCATTATAACATTATACCGAAGAAAAAACTTTTGCCGATAAGACCTTTTTGAACATGGTCAGTAAGACAAGAAAGACTCACTATGACATTACTCCGAGGATGATTTCCTTTGCCGATATGCTCATTCTGAAGTGGGTCAGGGAGACACAAGGGAATCGCTAAGACCTTATCCCAATGGTATTACATATGCCAATAGATAACACATTCTATCGCCGAAACCAAAGATAGGTCTTGCCGAAAGCAGCCTGTAAGATATATTCAATCACCATGACATCAGAAATGTCTTGCCGATAGGCAACTTAGACATTTCAAAGTGGATAGGTGAGACCTTGCCATACTCATGCTGATATGTGTAAGCCAGTGATATGCAAAAAGAACCATCTTGACAAAGAAACTAACTTACAAGCTTTGTCAGTCACAGAGATAGCATTCATAACTTGAACTAGAATTCTCATCACAATGAAATTAAAGAATAACAAATAAATTTCTGTAATAGCTAAGAGACATAAAATAAGTGCCATTGTAAATCATAAGGATTATAGATTTTTTCATCAAGGACAAACCATAAACACAACTGAGATCCAACAGAGATAACACCCCCTAAACAAGAGAGCGAAAAGAGAATGACTAAGTAGCCCCCCCAAAAAGATCTAATGGTAGAAGCTCAAAACTGGATGTAGAGAATGGTCCATGATGATTGAGAGACCTTCCTCCCATTCAAAGGAAACATATCCAATGTTATGTGCATGTTATCTTTCTAGTCCTAAAAGGAATATGTGGGAAGAATACTCAATATGTATGAAGTCTCTAAACTCAACTCAAGTGTCCCCATGTTAATGCTAAAATTTGTCACAATCAAATATGGTGATCTAGGATAAATTATTGAAAATGATAAATTAGAATCTCCTAGAGACTTGCATGGAACACTATCTATAGAATCAAGCATGTCCTATGAAGATGTCTCCTCCAAATACTGATCAGAAGTATTCACAATCATGTCAAATTATAACAAATTATGATGTATAGAATGAACAAGAGGGTTAGAGTGTTCCTTGGTAATAAATGAAGAAGAATTAACTTTGTAATAGACAAGATTAATACAATCTGTAGACATGTAAAATTGGTGTAATACTTATCACACGTACTAAATGACATTTTCACATCATCAACATCATTATCATCAAATATAACTGCATTTCACATCAAAAGCATCAAGAACCCTAATTTTACCTATTAATTGAATAATACTACATTATTTAATTAATTCACCTTTTCACCATTTTCGACCTATTAAATAAATTCCATTTATTCAATAAAGTCCTAAAACCCTATTTCTGCTATTAATTGAATAATACGACATTGTTTAATTAATTCATGTTTTATCATTTTTTTGACCAATTAAATAAATTAAATTTATTTAATAAAGTCCTAATCTAACTTTATTTCATCTTGATTAGTTAAATAACACCAATTATTTAATTTCATCGCTAATTCACTTTATTCCCCTAAGTCAATTGAATTATTAAAATCTGCATAAAAGCGAATTTGCACCCCATGTGCAAATCCCCCTTTTTCCTTTATCCACCTTAGAAAACAAAGTTCAAATGCTTAATTCCACCTAATCCCATTGCTTGCATCACACTTGGCACCTATTTTGATCGTTGATGGAGGTGTTTATATCGAGGATGCTCACACAACACACAGATGTACACACGGTGAGCTTACGTCCCTGACATATTCTCACATCTAGAGCCTACAGAGGCATTACACTTCCCATTGGGGGTCAATTTTTAATTCCCTCCTCGACCGACCGACTCGAATATGGCCATTTTCTTCATCTCCCCTTCAAATTCACTCCTTCCATATGCATTTTAGCTTCTTCTAATCTTCTTCCATCTTCTACACATCCCTTCACAACTCTGTAGCTCTCTTTAAGCCCTCTCTTAGCTCTCCAAACACTTTATACTTCATAGTAGCAACATCAACAATCCACCACTTCAGTAGAGCAAGTATGGAACAAACACCATAGCAACAGAGGCTTGAGTTCCTCTCATTTTCTCCCCCATTAGCCTTGAGCACTCTTGGTGAAGGTGGTAAGATTTCACTCCTCTCCTCTATTACTTGGTTGAGCAGAATAACACTATTTTGTAGTGCTTTAAGTTCTCTTTACTTCATTTCTACTTTTCTCTCTATCTATCTGGTTTTCCATGGAGGTGGGAACACCAAAATAGGGTCTGACTGAGGCAGGCCCCTATACAGCCACCCAACAAATTTTCTCTCCCTCTTGTGTGTAGGTATTGAAGACACTCATGAGCTAGAAGCTTCATCACTCACACGGTCATAATTATTTCCTTCCTTTCTTCTCCTTATCCTTATCATTTATTCTTTACTTTACTTCAGTTCTACCACTTTATCACATTTTTTCATTTTCCTACATTCTATCAATTCTCAGTAATCTAATTGCTAGTTGTTTCTTAGGCATTTTCTAAGACACTCTCATTCTCTAGTCTGTATGAGATGCCAGTGTGCCTTTGGGATGCCAGCACACCATGTTGTCATCTGCATTCTGCGATGACGTCCTTTGGCCAAGAGCTCGTCAGTTTGTCCAAAAAATCTATTTGACCTATCCTTTCAGATTCTAAAACTCTTGTTGTTGTTCCATTGAGGTAGTATAGGGTAGTTTTCCCCATGAGGTTCTCTAGAAGAAGAGAACTCATGAGTAGTAAATCCCCATATATTACATTTTGGTGAACCCGGCGTGAAGAATAGTGTTCTTTGAAAAAACTAGGAATTTATTTAGCCCTACTTGGCTGGGTCATAACTTTTGACTCGATGTTCAAAATTTAGAACCATTTGCACCATTCGAAGGTAGTCAAATTTTACAAACCAACACAAGTTTCGACCTCAAATTCTACTCTGAAGACCTCCGAAAATGTGAATTATTAGAACATAGAAAATATCAAAAAAATCGTAATGGATTTAATATCTTCTTTTATCAGTTCAGTATCTAACTTTGATCAAAATATTAATGATATTCCATTTCAAGCATGTGATGGTGACTTGGATTTTCCCATGTCACTTGGTATCTTTGATCCTTCTCACGAAAGTCTTCTTACTTTGGAGGATATTTTGTTGCATGAAGATGAAATCATTGATACCTTTCTTAATGTTACTTTACCTTCCCTTCATTCCAATACACTCTCTTCTAGGGACATTGCATTTGTGAATGATGAGTCCTATCTTCATTCCAATGCACTCTCTTCTAGAGGTGATGCATTTGTGAATGATGAATCTCCTCTCCATTCCAATGCACTCTCTTCTAGATATGTTGCATTTGTGAATGATGAAACTTCTCTTCATTTTGATGAACTCTCTTCTAGAGATGATGCATTAGTGAGTGATAAATCTCCTTCCACATCTAATTCTCCCTAGAATGATGTTGAGAATTTTTCTTCAAATAATTATTCCACATTTGATCCTATTTGGATCTATGTCGAGAATATGTATTCAAATAATTGTTCTACTAGATGTGATGATTTTGTAAATGCAGTCTATGTCTCTATTGCCCCTCAAAGGCCTAAGAGACTGGTTATTTATGTGACTCTAGCTAGTCCTCCTTATAAACGGATTTTTTTTATTGATGGTGGTTATCCTGATCTTTCTATGGCTCCCTCTTATAGATCGGTAGCCCATGCTTATGAGAATAGTATGAGTAAACAACCAATTCTTCCTTTAGCTCCTAAACCTATGACTAAAGCACCCAGTGATTATGATGTTGTCAAGCAACCTCAGGTTCCTCCAGTAAGATCTCACTATGGGACTTACTTTAGTCTACTCTGGTTTATCAAGGCATGCTTTAGGAAGCCTTGCAAAAGAGCCTCTTGCCTTCTTTTACTAGGCCGACAGATGCTAATGCATTGATGGCATATATTCATGTGGATTTTTTGAATATTCCATTTTATCCACAAGAGCCCCCACCTCTGAAAGTACAGAAGCAAGTAGATCCTCTAATGATTATAGTTAACATTAATAAAAATGGTATTAGATATACTCTCATTGATGTTGGTTTAGCACTCAATGTATGTAGCATCGATCTATTGCCTAAGATTAATATTGACTCATCTTCTATTAATTCTTCTTCTGTTGAAATTCATGTGTTCGATAATTTCAGTCGACAAGCCCTAGGCATGATAATCTTGCCTTTGAGGTTGGGACATGTTACCGTACCTACCCTTGTATATGTTATGTCAGAAAATCTACCTTATAACCTTCTTCTTGGTAGACCGTGGATTCATGCTATGGGTGCAATCCCGTCTACCTTGCATAAATCTATTAAGTTCACTTGCAATACAAAAGTAGTCATAGTTAAGGCTAACCTTGATGCTATGCACTTATGTGAGATTGTCAGAAAAGCTACCTTATAACCTTCTTCTTGGTAGACCATGGATTTATGCTATGGGTGCAATCCTGTCTACCTTGCATAAATATATTAAGTTCACTTGCAATAAAAAAGTAATCACAGTTAAGGTTGACCCTGATGCTATGTGCTTATGTGATATGGCAACTGCTATTCGAGCTTCGGTTATGCCTACTCTTATCCCTTTAGTGTCTTCCAATGTGTTGATGTTTCCTCCAGCATTACCTACTACAAAGGATACTCTTGGGTAAATGCCCTTGAGGAATACCCTTCTAAAGCAAGAAAACCTAAGTCTTCCCATTCTACTTCTCAAAAGAATGCATGCCTTGGTGATGATTGGGGTCCTTTAGACTTTACAGATTCCTTCATCTAGGAATATAAAGTCGACCCGATCCACTTAGACCTTCCAATAACATCATCCACCCTTCCTATCAGAGATGGTTATGAACTCCTGTATCATAGGGTAAGATGAATGCAAATTGTAATGTCCTTGGTGTTGATCCTCCTTTTGAGGAAGATGATCACACTTCTATGAAAAAGGTTAATGTTGGTAATCCTATCAAGAAGGTTGATGGTGATCCCATAGAAGAGTGTGACCCCCCTTTCCAGAATAACACTCTCTATGGAGATCCTCCTCCTTTGTCTTCTATCTTCATATCTTCTTCTTGTAAGGAGTCAAACTTTTCTCCATAAGAGAAAGGTTTGCTTCTTTCTCCTCATTCTTTATCCAAGCAAGAGCATATTTTTTTGTGGCTTCTAAAAGCCCGCTTGATTGCTCTTCCTTCTCCTACACGTAAGAAGCATCATAAGCATGATTCTTTTTGTGCATACCATCAAGTGTCTAGCCATTCCACTAGTGAATGTAAGGCCTTGAAAGATAAAATAAAACAACTTCATGATTCAGGTGCCATCAAACTCTCGTTTGATTAATGCACCTTCCTTTTATTTGCTTGAAAGGTGATATTGAGGTTTACTTTTATCTCGTTCTAAGAATCTTGTATGGTTTTCCTACCCTATATGTTGGGGACAGTGATAACTTGTTTTGAAGATGTGTGTCCTTCTAAAGGACCCCTCTCTTCTCTATGTTTTTCAAATTAATCGTCCCTTGAGTGGACCCCTTTTCTCTTTTGAAGGGTTCCAGAGGGACCTCTTTGAAAGTTTTTTCTCCTAAATGAATTCATTGGCGTCTAGCTTGGGGCCAGCCTAACTAGACCTATTTCATTTCTTTGAGTCTATCTTGGGGGCATCTTGACTAGACCTATTTCATATCTTTGTGTATAGCCTTGGGGTAGCCTGACTAGACCTCACCTTTCAAATAGCGCATCCCTTGAGTGGACCCCTCTTCTTTTGAAGGGTTCTCGAGGGACTCCTTTGAAATCCTTTCAACTTGACGATGGTCTATGTGACTTTCTGCTTACTCGCTCTACAGGACCAAGAACCTATGGAGCTCCTTCACATACTTACTTGGTGATACAGGTTCTCCTCCTCGAGCAGGGTTTTCTTTTATCACCTCTTTTGTGGTGTGGGTTCTACTCCTGAGCGGGTTTTTCTTTCACCACACACTTTTCAGTGATACGGGTTTCCTCCTTGAGCGGGGTTCACTTTTATCACCTCTTTTGTGATACGGGTTCTCCTCCTTGAGTGGGGTTTTCTTTTATCACACACTTACATTGTGGTGTGGGTTCTACTCCTGGGCGGGTTTTTCTTTCACCATGCACTTTGTCCATTTCTATCTTTCTCTTCTCTCTTGTATATACTAGATCAAAGATCTACATCTTCTTCATCCTGAGTATATGCTCTTTCTTTAGCTTCATAGTTCTGTAGAACTATGAAGTCCTCTTTTGACCCTGCACTCTCATGTTCATCAGATTGCGGTCTGCTTCCTCGATGGTTCAGGTATACATTTCTAACCCTACTCTTTCTTGATCTACTTTAGTAAGCACTCATAAGTGTTCGTTCTCGCTAAAGTGGGGGAAAAATGTATAAGAGAAAATTTGCACCCCATGTGCAAACCCCCTTTTTTCCTTTATCCACCTTAGAAAGCCAAGTTCAGAGGCTTAATTCCACCTAAGACCACTGCTTACATCATGCTTGGTGCCTATTTTGAGCATTGATGGAGGCATTTCTATCGAGGACGCCCACATGGTGCATAGACATCTGCACGATGCACTTATGTCCCTGACAGATTCTCATGTCTGGAGCCTACAAAGGCATTGCACTTCCCATTGGGGGTCGATTTGTAATTCCCTCCTCAATCAACTGACTTGAATATGGCCATTTTCTTCATCTCCCCTTCAAATTCACTCCTTTCATATGCATTTTAGCTTCTTCTAATCTTCTTCCATCTTCTACACATCCCTTCACAACTCTCCAGCTCTCTTTAAGCCCTCTCTTAGCTCTCCAAACACTTTACACTTCACAACAGCAACATCAACACTCCACCACTTTAGTAGAGCAAGTGTGGAACAAGTACCATAGCAACAGAGGCTTGAGTTCCTCTCATTTTCTCCCCCATTAGCCTTGAGCGCTCTTGGTGGAGGTGGTAAGATTTCACTCCTCTCCTCTATTACTTGGTTGAGTAGCATAACACTGTTTTGTAGTGCTTTAAGTGCTCTTTACTTCATTTCTACTTTTCTCTCTATCTATCTAGTTTTCCATGGAGGTGGGAACACCAAAATGGGGTCTGACTGAGGTAGGCCCCTATACAGCCACCCAACAACTTTTCTCTTCCTCTTGTGTGCAGGTATTGAAGACACTCATGAGCTAGAAGCTTCATCACTCGCACTGTCATAAGTATTTCCTTCCTTTCTTCTCCTTATCCTTATCATTTATTCTTTACTTTACTTCAGTTCTACCACTTTATCGCATTCTGTCATTTTCCTACATTTTGTCAATTCTACGTAATCAGATTGCTAGTTGTTTCTTAGGAATTTTTTGAGACATTCTCGTTCTCTAGTTTGTACAAGACATGAACACACCTATGGGACACCTGTGTGTCATGTTTTTGTCTGTATTTTGTGCTAACGTCCTTTGGCTGAGAGCTCATCAGTTTGTCCAGAAAATATTTGTGACCTGTCCTTTCAAATTCTAAAACTCTTGTTGTTCCATTGAGGTAGTCTAGGGAATTTCACCCCATGAGGCTCTCTAAACAAAGAGAACTCGTGAGTATTGAATCCCCCTATATTACAAAATCTTAATAATTTAATTTACTTTCCCTCTAAATTTGAATAATTTGAATAAATTATTCAAAACATCTTCCAAAATCAAATCAAACTAATGCAACTTTGTTTGTAGAATTCAAACTTGATTTTCATGTTCAATTGCAAAAAGGATTAATTAATTAAATCAATTAATTAATCATTCTCAACAACTTTCCTAATTGAGAAAATTATGAATCACTGATTGCTCAATCTATTTCCTGATTGATCAATCTATTTCATAACTGACTCAATCTAATTCCTAATTGAACTATCTAATTTATGATTGATCAATCTATATCCCTAACTAATCAATCTATTCCTCAATCACACTAATTACGTAATCTATTTATATAGATTATGCCCATCTAAATCCTCTCAACATCTTTCAACCGTCGATCAAGATGTTCTACTATGCAATCTTGATCGTCCATTTCAAATCCCAAATTATATATAAAAAACCTCTTTCCTCACAAAAAAAGGGTCAAAGAATCAACATCATTCATTCAACGAAGTAATGCAAGAATCCTAATCAACATTGACAAAGCTTCAACCAACATCTTCGATCAAACATACACACACTCTTCAAAACCATCACACACAACAATGGAGGCTTTGTATTGATACGAGCAACCACATCTTCACAAATACACTCTAAAACAAGATGGGTAATGATTTAGTTTAAGTGAATTCATTTGTTCTTGCTTTATTTCATTTACATTTTCTTGAATTTTGTATTCTTAATCGTTCATTTTCTGAGTGAAGGAATGAATCTAGATCATTATTTTGGATTAGATTAGCTTCTATTCTTTGTTTTGATCTCATTTACACTCATAGATTTCCTCCTCACACATTATGGCACACCTGGTGGGACCTCGATCCTTAACACCAATAATTTTTTGAGCTACATTTGAAGTTGTAGGTCTCGGAAGCACTCTAGAAAAATCTTCACACACAAGTTCCTGAAGATTTTCGCACTAGACTTCATGGTTCTAGCACTTTTGACAGTGATTATTGTGCTTTTGTCCTGTGTTTGGGCACTTTTGACATTTTTTGGTTCCTTTTCTCTCTAATAGAGGGCACTTTTGACATTTTTTGGAAGCTTTTCTCTTTGATAGAGGGCACTTTTAACATAACAAGGTGCTATTGATTAGCAATCAAGACTTTTTTACCCTATCTTCAAATGACCATATCTTGGTTATATAGAAGTATTTTTTCAGTTCTTTATTTTTTTTAAATAGGGTAGAATTTTATGATCTTTGCAATGGTGTAGGTGGTTTTCAATTTTTGTACAATTAAATTTTCCATTGATGCGCTTAAAGTTAACTTACCTCACAATTTGGTCTAGGTTGTAGGGTTTTGATGCTGAATCAATTGTCTAACATTTGATTGTGTGTTATGATTGGAAAGTTTCTAACATCTCTTGTACAGATCTTGTAGGATTTATGGCACATATTTTTATGAAAACAACTAACACGTTTGTTACAAGGAAGATGAACAATTGAAGAATTCTAAGTTTTCCAAGCTTTCAAGTTAGATAATTTTCAGTTTTGGTGCTTAAAAAGAACCCCACAAACAACACATTTCAATTTAAGTGCTCTAAAATAAATCATTTCCAAGATTTCTAAGTTAGATAATTTTCATTTGGTGCTTATAAGGAACCCCACAAACAAATTATTTCAATTAAAGTGCTCTAAAATGAACCATTTCCAAAGCTTTCATAGTTAGAGAATGTTTTTATTTGGTACAATACAAAGAATCCTATAGACAAATGCTTTCAATTTAGTTCTCTAAAGGAAGTATATCACCCACTTTCTCTTGTTGTAAGCACAAACCTACAAAGGAAATGAATATCTCTTCAATACCAAACTTCATCTATGGAATAGATAAATTTATGTCTTACTAATCCTCATCACATACATACCTTTGAAGGATTAAATGAAAATTGCTTCTAGAAAACTAAATAATAGTGAATTTGGAATATAAAATTGAGAGGAGTATAATGTAATAAGAAAACACAAAGGATTACCTAGGAAAACTTGAATTCCAAGAGAAAAATATAGTAGTAATAAGTAAAAACGCTCTCTTTCCCACTATATTCAGAGGGGAATATAAAATTAGGCATCTTGTTTTCACTTGAAATAAACTTATTTTAGTCCCTAGGAATGCTATAACTCTATCAAACACTTTCATAACTATTATTTGCTATTACTATAAATTGAACTTATGAACTCTACTAGAATTCAAACAATCCAACTCAAATCCTTCTCATGTGCCTCTATGGAAGTTTAAACATTAAAAATACTTTTTCAATCCTATTAGGGAACCCAAAAATCCCAAGAAACCATCAAATAAAGGAACTTTGTAATGTCCCAAATAAAATATTTTCTTGATTTCTATAAATTAAATCAATACATAACAAACCTAAGATAAATAATATCTTTATGACCCTCATGGAAACACTTTTCATTTTTTTTTTAAATACCCACAAATACTTATAGAATTCTCCACAACTATGTATCGAAGTTTGATAATTTTGTAGAGTTTTTTTGAATCTTTCTCTATTAATGAAATATAATTTTGCACATGATATTCTATTAAAAATTAAAACATCTAATAGCCAATAAATAACACCTACAACAAACAAGCAACTTAAATCTTCAAACAAAAATAACAATTTTATTGAACCTTTTTTAATGCACAAGCAGACTGAGAGGGGGGGAAATTAGTTGTACCTTCAACCTTCAAGATGCTCATAACCATTCAGATCCATACTAATTTAATTAACCCTTAATCTATTAGAATTATTTATCATGAAATTGGATAACAAAAACAAAACCAAATCAACACCAAACACAAAGAAACACAATATTTATGTGGAAAACCCAAGAAGGGAAAAACCATGGTGAGGATTAGCTCACAATATAAAGAAATATCAACACCAATTACAAAGGGCTCACTGCTAGAGGGCTCACTACCTAGAAGAAATAAAGGCTCACTACCAAAGGCTCACATTTAGAATAAAAAAGAAGATAGAGAAGAGTGTTATAATGAGAAATACATCTCAATGCAATAGAAAATGCCACCACTGCATCACCAACACTTTTGTAGTCTTACTGAAGATTGTAGAAACTTTCTACTCAATGCATCCATTATTTAACACATGAAATCTTGTGTTTCACTTCACAAATTTTCACCTTACAAATTAGTAATTCGCATCATTTTCATCACACACATTTTTTTTCCCCTCAACAACTCAACACATACTCATACCATCTTCAACCTTGAAAAAATTCTCCAAGGTTGGCTATGCACCTCAACTGTGCAAATTTAAATTAGGTCGGCACCAAAACATTCTCGTGGTGGAAAGGAATGAAGGAGGACCACAACACACCTTAACTCAGACCTAAATCCACTCATACATGCCACACCACTCTTCCATAAACACAAAAGAAACTTTGCAATTAGTGTAAACATGCAACGTTGATCGAACCCATGTAAACACCATCAACATTTAAGTACATACTTCCTCAAATCCAAAGATGAATCGCAGACCACACACCACATTTGAACATGATCTATACTATTCCAAAAACACTCTATAATACAACAAATTCCTTCATAACAACTTTCACTTGAAGAATGTACACTCCTAGTACACTCAGATAATTCTACCATACACCGCAACTCAAGAAACTGAATTTTGAAGCACCAAAACTCAAACAACTTCAACTAAAGAAAGATAAGAACACTATAAGCACCCTTCTATATCTACAAGACCTAAAACCACTCTGCAGAGAAATACGAAGAAAAAACATTTCTTCCAGACACATCTACAATGCATAGTTCACACATTGGTAAACACAAATTTCTCTACCCAACAATCCAACACACCAAACTATGGATGCAACACCTCTAAACACATCTAATCAACATATACAAGTCACACAAGTAGATATTAATCATACAAGAAATGCAAAGTGAAACCAAATCACTACTCTGCAACATGGAACACCACTACAACACACTATTTCCTTTTTTATTCAAAATTTCCCAAAATCACTTGCAAACTAAGCACTAGAGACATATTCTCAACATCTTCAACACTTCCTCATCACCACCAAGCTAGTTCTACAATATATAACTCAACCATACATCCATATATAAAAGCTATCAAAGCAACATAGAGTAGAGGTCGACACCAGTATCTTACTAATGACAAAATAATGCAACTAATCAAAGCATTGTTAAAGACAACCTCAACTCAATACCAATTTATCACACTCTTACAAAAATATCATGCTCATGCAGTTGACACCAATGATAGCACAAAATATTTTTGACATCAATGACAACACCAACTGCACATACTTGCAACAATATCCCCCTTTGTCATTGATGGTAACACGTGATGTGAAAAACCATCAATAACAAACACAACAACTATGATCCTCAATATTCTACTCTATACCAGCTCATTATCTATTTTATTAAATCATTACTTTCTCTCCCTTTTTCAAATGACTCATTCTCCCCCTTTGACATAAATTGCATGATGCAGGAGCATCCAGTGGTGTAAGGGCAATCTTGCATCACCCAAAAATAGTTAAATTTCAAGTTTCTCAGTTTTTAGATGTTCTTACATTTTTGGATACCCTTTTCGTCATAATGAAATTCCCAATTTACGGTTTTTATTTTCTATTCCTGGGTTGAAAGATATTGCAGTTTTAGTTTCCCAGATTTGCACCTGAAAATCTTTCGAGTTAGATTTGAGGCACTTAGATTTCCCAGATCAGCCCCGAAACTTGTCAAAATTGGTGTAGCTAATTTTGAGCGCATTATTGACTTTGATATCTTTCCAATGGTTCAAACGGTTCGTGAATCGGAGTCCCGGATCAAAAGTTATGGCCCCGGGAAGTTGGCGCACTTTCTAGAAGATACAATTGCAAATGTTCTTTTGGAATTTGAACTTCAAGTTGTAATTTTCGGCGCCAAACCGCCTAAACTCAAATTTGAATGTTGTTTTGGCTCCAAACTAAAGAGGAGCTCTATTTATGGGTGGGTTTCTAATTTTTGGGTAACTTTTTGGGGACAAGCTCGCATATTGCGAAAGGGTGATTCTGTAGCTTCCTGTAACTTGCATGTGTTGTAGAACTTGGGGATTTGAGATCCTCTGCATGTAAGAAGCTCCATTTTTCTGAATAATAAAATTATTCTCTTGTTTGTGGGTTATTTTCTAAGTCTCGGGTTGCGCCCTCATCATTGCAAAAGACAACAAATTTATATCTCTCCCATTGATATCAAACAACCTTGTACTACTCTGCAAATTCCTTTCCTTTACTACTCCGCATACTCTCCCTTAGGAACACACACCATACTACCTCAATCAACAACCACTGCAAAAGAAAACCACTCACTCATTCTAACTACAACAACCAATAATGCCACTACCTACTCCCTCTAAGAGGTAGCCACCAACATCAATCCAGACCAAAGAATGAATATTGAGATCTAATGAAATAATGCATATAATTCAAGGAGGGAGGGGAAATAACCCCCAACTTCTCCCAAATATACTCAAAAGTATCCTTAGGAAGAACCTTGGTAAATATATTAGCAATTTGATCCTTTGTAGGCACATATTCAAGCTTAACTTCATTCTCTACAACCTTGTCTCTCAAAAAGTGATATCGGATTGAGATATGCTTTTTCCTTAAATGCATTTCCAAATTATTTAAAATATTTATAGCACTTGTATTATCACAAAGAATAGAAATTGGTTCATCATATACCACTCTGATATCCTTCAATGCTAGCCTCATCTACAACACTTGTGTTCAGTAAGATGTTACTACAATATATTCTACCTCTATAGTAGATAAAGACATTGAATCTTGTTTCTTTCTTAGCCATGACACCAGTTTGCATCCATGAAAGAATGCACCACTACTTGTAATTTTCCTATAATCTACACAACTAGCCCAATCCGCATCTATGTAAGCACTCAAAGTAAAGTTGGTATACTTTGGATACCACAAGCCATGATTTGGAGTGACCTTCAAGTATCTGAATATCCTCTTTACTATTACAACATGTGACTCTCTAGGATCTTCTTCAAATCTAGCCACAAGACAGACTGCACGCATGATATCCATTTTAGTAGTAGTTTTATATAGCATTCCTCCAATCATTGATCTATACTTGCTCTAATAAGCCTTAGGAGATTCATCATTCTTTCTTAGCTTTCAACTAGTAACCATAAGGGTACATACCATTTTAGAATCTTCCATTCCAAACTTCTTCAACATTTCCTTGATATATTTTGAGTGTGAAATGAAAATGCCTTTATCTATTTGATTGATTTGTAGCCCAAGGAAGAAATTCATCTCCCCAAACATTGAAATTTCAAATTATTTCTACATTTCTTCTACAAATTTCTTACACAACTTTATTTACTCCAAAAATTATGTCATCAACATACACGACCACAATCAAGATTTGATCTTTTTCAACTTTGAAGTAGAGATTGCTATCTTTGGTACCTTTATTAAATCCATGTTACATAGCAAGTACCTGTATAACCTTGCATACCAAGATCTAGGAGCTTGCTTCAATCCATATAATTCCTTCTTCACGCTGCTAACCATATATAGTTTATGTGATAACTAAAATCCTTTTGATTGTTCTATGTATACTTCTTCCAATTCTCCATTCAAGAAAGTATACTTTACATCCATTTGATATACTTTGAAATCCTTATGTGTTGTAAAATACGAAACATCCTAATAGCTTCCATTCTTTCCACCAGAGCAAATTTCTCCTCAAAGTCTATTCATTCTACTTGTGAGTAGCCTTTACACACAAGTATTGCCTTATTTCTTACCACTTCTCCATTCTCATTCAGTTTGTTCCAAAATACCCACTTAGTTCTAATCACATTCTTGATTTTTGGTCTTGGGACAAGTTCCCAAGTTTGATTCTTCTCAATATTCATTGTTCTTCTTCCATATCCTTGATCCAATACTCATCCTTGTATGCTTCAATCACTATTTTAGGTTCAACTTCAGAAAGTAAACACAGATTTACTCATTCTTCAATATATTTCTTTCTTGTCAATACACCTTTGTTCTTATCACCAATGATCTATTCTTCAAAATGATTCTTTTGCACATACTTGGGAGTTTTATGAATCCTTTCTAGAGCTTCTTCCTCTTCAATCTACACTTATTTTTCCTTATATTTTTCTTCTTATCTGCAAGAAGAATCATATGATTCATATTCATCTATCACCACTGAATTCTTCTATAGGTCTCAATCAAGCTTAACACTTGTACTCTCAAGAATATTTCTTAGCCTCTTGGTGTACAACACTAGTAAGCTTTACTATTAGTAGAATATCCAAGGAAGATACCTTCATCAAACCTTGCATCAAACTTTCCTAATTTTTTCTTCATCTCTTCTAATATAGCATTTGCTTCTAAACACTCTAAAGTATTTAACAATAGGAATATTTCCATACCATAGCTCATAGGGAGTCTTTGTTGTTTTTTCTTACTTGCACTCTATTAGGTATGTAAACAATAGTATGAATTGCTTACTTCTAGTAGATTTTTGGTAGATTTGTTTCTTTCATCATTATCCTTGCATCTTCTTGAACAATCCTAATATTTCTTTCAACCAATCTATTTTATTCATTAGTCATGTCACCTTGAAGACTTCTTACCCTAGTAGGACCACAAAGATATGTATGCACCAATTCCAATAGTCTAGTAGAAGATTGTTCTTTGATTTGAAACTTCTTCTTACTTTCTTTTCAACATGATATTCCTTACAGATAGCATTGATAGGCTTTGTAATCTTTGGCAGATCTCTCATAGCTTGAACTAGACTTATTCTCACTAGGCTATCAAAAATTGATGTGACACATAATTTTATGTCATAGCCAACTCTCATTGATCCGAGTCATGAAACAATAACCATCAACACCTCTGAACTGATAAAAATTTCCATCTATCCTTCGTCCAACAATAATCACAATTTTGGAGCCTTTTATGTTCTCACAGCCATCATTCTAAAATATAAGATTATGTCCTTTGCTACACATTTTCCAACACTCAATAGGTTATGTCTTAAACCCTTAACATAAATAACACCATTAGTATTTTTCTTTCCATCTATGTGCAAGTGTTCTAATCCTAAAAATGCAAAACAACTAAATGAAATGCAAGGAAAGAAACACAAACAAAAAACACAAGATTTCCCCAGTTTAATTCAAACAAAATATACAAGAAATATCAACTTTTTACCTTGCTTGAATTGTCCCCTTTGGTTGGCCCTTTGATCTTGATTTTTTTTGCTCCTTTGTAGAAAAAATGGCTCTAAATGATGCTTGGACTAATGAGGATGCAATGGAGAGTTCCATGGGGGAAATGGGTAATGGATTTGATGCCAAATGAGTGCTCAAAACGCTACAACAATGGTGGTCTCTAACCTTGGGTGCATGATTGCATAAGTTAGATAAGTGTGTGATCTTTTAAAATGAGGAAAAAATACCATATTTAGGGAAATGTCCTCTAAACGAATGGATGGCTAGGATTCATCCAAGAGGAGGAGATCAATGGATAGGGTGAGTTGAGACCTCACAAGTCATCAAATGAGGACATGTGGTAGATGAAGTGGACAAGGAAGGGTGATGTGGATGTGACATGGCCATGAGGTGGAAAAGGTAAGTCTTGTCTCATCTACCCACATCATGGGATGATGTGACAATAGAACAATTTTAAATTCTTCTAAAATCTCCCTTGGTTTTGAAGATTTGACTTTGGGATTGAGGAGGAATTTTAAATTAGTCCTTTATTCCTCCAAGGGTGTTGGAGAAATAAAGTGAAATTAAAAATTCCACATAGGATGCATGGGGGAAATAAAAAGGAATTTTAAATTCCTTGGGAGGTGGAGATAACTTCTCCAAATGTAGAAGGATTTTAATGAAGGTTGACTAAGGGTACATGCCATAAATGGCATGAGGATTAGGTTAAGTTAATTATTTATTTAGGTTGTGCAAATGGAGGATTAGGTGGGTTAATGGGGTATTAAGGGTAAGTTGCAAGATATGTAGGATATGACCCTAATCATGATTAGGAGTGTGTACATCATAATCACAAACTAATTAGACTAATATGGATTAAGAGAGGATTATGGACGATAGGGTAAGGAGAGAGAAAGAGTGAATTTAAAATTTAATTTTAATTCATTCGGGAAAACTGACTAAATTAAATTAATTAGACTATTTATTTAATTTAGAGAAGAATAAGGTAAGGTATTTAATTAATCAATCAGACACCTTAGGAGACATTAGGGTTGGGATGAATATTCACTAGATAATGAATAATTTAATTAATATGGTTTAGGAGTGTGGGATAGAAGAATACAAGGGTGAATTTGACCATATGGGGGTGGTCAAATTCAGGTGTCTACATTTCACCCCTCTTCAAAATATAATTAGAATGAAAATGTTTTGAAGAAAAATAAAGTGCAGATGACTTGATAGAAGAAAAAGGACTTTAGGAGATGCCTTGGTATTGGAAATAAATGGATAGGAGAGAGGAATTCAAAAATATGGTAGGATATTCCCCCTCGAGAGGGTGGATGGGGAAGAAAAGGGGCCCCAGGTGACTTCTCGATATGGAGAAACAAAGGGTACCACATGATAGAAGACAAAAAGACATGAAGAATGGGTTTTGCATGGAGTAAAATAGACACATGGGGTGCAAATGGTAGCCCATGAAAGAAATGGGGGAGAATGACTAAAAAACGTTAAATAAAGGGTAAAAAATACCCAAAATTAGTAAGGCTAATTAGGGGAAAAAATGAAAAACTATAAATAGTAATTTTGAAAATTCACTATTCACCTAGTTTTCATTTGCACATGTCACAGAGAGATTGGATGAGAGAAAGTGAGAGTTGATGAGGTGAGTGAGATGGTGGACAATGGTGAGATGATCCATCAAGTAGATGAGGTTTAAGATTTTTATCATCTGCAAGTGCCACCCTAACAGGTAGGATCTAAAAACCACTTTGTGATTTCATTTCAATATTTTCCACATGCATTTGGATTTCAAGATGGATAGATTAGGAAAAAAAATGTAATCGCCATGGAAGGGAAGATTTTCTCTTCCATCAAAATGCATTCTCCCTTTTAGAAAATTGGTGAGGGAATGGGCGGGTGCGCTTCTGTAGGAGTGGATGCGGTGAGAGAGGGGCGATTATAAAATTACCTCTCTCCAAGATGGGTGAACCTGCTCACATAGGGGCGACTGAAAAGGGGAATAAGCAATTGCATAATCACCTAAAGTGAGAAAAGGCACATACGCCACCCTACAGGGGTGAATGCATGACAAAGGGGCATTTGCAAGATCACCCCTCGAGGGAAAGGGGGAACACAAGATCACCCAAAAGAGGGATGGGTGGATGTGAATCTACCTATAGGATAGAAAGGTGAATGCTAATTCACTAGTCTAGAAAAGAAGGTGACAGGGGTGAGTGCACCTTCGCCCATAAGGAAAATGGGAGAAAGCAAGTTTTCCTTTGGGATAAAAAGGGAAAAAATGCACCTGGGACAAGAAAGAGGCAGGTCCATCAACAAAATAGGTGCACCCACTAATGGGTTAGCATAGGGGTGAATGCGTGAGGTGGATAGGTGAATGTAGAAAAAGGAAATAGGTGAATGTGCCTTACAGAGAGGCGAAATCATCAAACTAGGGTAGGGATGAAAAGAAAGGATAGAAAAGAAATGATAGAAAGGACTGATAGAATGTTGGATATGGATGCAGAGCATAGAGTCCCTAAGGAGTCAGGAGAGACATTTGGCCATTCTAGAGGTGACACAAGAGGCGATGATTCCTGAGGACTACACAACACTTGAGAAGGTAGGCCTTCTACACATGTTGGGGCATCCCAACATTTGGGCATACAAACCAGTACTAATAGCTTTGATGGAGCAATGGAGCTCAGAGACCTCTACCTTCCATCTCCCCACAAGGGAGATGACTATGATACTAGAGGATTTTTGGTGCATTCTAAGGCTTCTTAGTAGAGGGCACCTGGTGAGTGTAGTGTCAAGCAAGCCACTAGAGAGGACTCTACGATCAGTGTTTGGTACCATAGAGGTTTCCCACCAAGGGATGGAGCTGGACATAGATGCCTGATTGGGAGTTTAACCACCACTACCATTGTACTTATGTGGATTGATCAGCAAGATCCTCCTTCCCAATAGGAGTGAGAGGTCTTTCAACCTCAAGATGATTGAGATTGTGAGGCACATTGTGGAGAGATGGGAGGGAGTGTTTGTCTAGGGACCTTGTGTGATTGCACAACTACATAGAGACATGCATGTAGTGTGCTATAGACAATCAGTGAGTGTGACCCATGTCACCCTAGTACAGGTGTGGGCATGAAAGCATATCAAAGTCACCCATCTAGACATCCTCATAGTAGGAGAGAGAGAGAGATGACTCCCTCCCAGTGGCCTACTAGTATGCTTGAGAGCATGGGTGAATGCTCCACTATAGTTAGGTAGGGAGCCTAGAGCACTAGAGCCAGTTGCTAGATGACTTGATAGAGTAGGATATTGTATGGCGGCCATATATTAATCAACATTTTCAGTCATGGTGGGCAAAGGAGAGATTATACAAGGCCTATCTAATTTTGAGGTACTATTTGATAGAGAGAGATCCCTTTATTATTGAGTTGCATATACCAAATCAAGTTACTCATCGGTATGAGATTCAACAGGATATCTCTACAGGGCCTCAGATGTTCCAGCAGATTAGCTGAGAGTTAGGAGTAGTATGGGGACATCATATTCCCACAGAGTATTCCAAATAGATGTGGGAGTAGCTATCGATTACAGCATGTCCATGGAGAGGGGGCCTCAATGATGCAAGAATGATAGTCCGATGAGCCACATGGTGGTAGGAGAGTAGACCTATGAGGACCACTATAATGGATCCTATTGTGTTGATAGTGGGATTTGGGGAGGAGGATGAGCAGCAAAGACCTCGAAGGAGGAGGAGAGAGGGCAGATAGAGCGGTGAGGAGGAGACAACACACGAGGAGTAATCACAAGATGATGGGGTCCATGAGGAGGTGGGGGACAACAAGATATGGAGGTAGATTCCCTAGTAGTGGATGAGAGGGCCATAATTTTCTACCAGAGGCCACCTATAGAGGACTATGTAGTGATATTGGTAGGATCACAGGTGTGGGTCACATCCTTTAGAATAGGTTGTGACAAATAGAGGCAGAAAGAGATTGGCTATAGGTTGAGGTTGAGAGACTACATCAGGAGGTACACATGCTATAGGATAAAACTGATGCCATGTAGCTAGAAAGATACATAGACATGATGGGGATGGGGGTTATTTAGGAGGTTAGGTTAAGAGGCTGCAAGAGGAGAGGGAATAGTTGCAGGGGTTACTAGAGGCCACTGAGGGGGAAAGAGAGGAGTTGATGGCCATGGCAGAGTAGGCCACAGATCAGATGGAGGCCATGCAAAGGGAGAGAGATGAGGTCATGGGGAGGGAAGAGACTGTGGAGAAACAAGTGCATAGCCTGCAGAAGGAGAGAGATGAGGTGGTCAAGAGGGAATCCTAGGTAGAGATGCAAATGGCATTGATGTGATTAGTGTAGGATGCAGCAGCAATGTGACTGATACATGATACAGAGAGATCAGTTGCATGCATAGACAGATGGAGAGACTGATGCAAGGACATATATCAGGTATTGGATGGGAGCCTACTTCTCTGTTGTACTGGATCTTGCACAGAGGGTACCTCCATTTGTTCATCCAACTCCACAAAGACCAGCTCCCTCCCACTCAATACATACTCATACATATGGGTATAGTGACTACAGAGAGACCCCTCCTCACAATTGAGGACCCAAAGCAGACTCTCCCTAGTGATCAGATGTGGGGAGCAGTGGTTAGGTTACAGATAGGGGGACAGACACAAGATCCCATTTTTGACAAGTGCACGATGGATATTGTATATAGATGTAGAGATGACATACAAATTTTTGTGTATAGATTGATTTGAAAAATTCTTTGATTCTTCATTATTTATTGATTCAAGACACCATGGTGTGTCAGATATATCTTAATGTATTTGTATATTATGATTCTTCTACACTTGTACTTTTATTTGATGGACTCTATGGACAGTGTTTATGGACTATATGGACTTTTTATTATGGACTTTATGTGATGGAAACTATATTTTTTGATATATACATGATATGATGGACATTGACGATGTTTTATGTATGATTTCTATGTGATGTTGTGGGAATTAATTATGTATAGGTGTATGATTAGAGCTATGATGTATGTAAATGATTATGCTTATGATGACATGTATGATATGAATGATATGCATTATATCTAACACTTTGTGATGCAAGGTGTGATGATGTATGATTTATGATTTTATGATGTATGATAGGTGGTGGCACCTTCAAATTTTGAAAATTTGAAGTGCCCATATTGAAAATCTTGCCTTTGCACTCTCAAAAGTGCACTTGAAGAATTTACCCAAGTGGCCTACTTTGAAAGGTCAAAATTTAGAGCCTATTGATTTTCAAGCCAAACCCCTTTTTAGACACACTCATGTGACATATGTGAACATGCATGTTAATTTTCAGCTCCCCATGATTATTTTTGATAGTGTTTTGAAAGGAAAAGATGGAGGGTTTTGGCACTTTTCTACTATTTGTGAACTCTCAGTTCTACGAAGTGGCCTCCCATTCAAGCTTATATTTTGCAACTGGATGATTTTCATGATGAAAGGATTGTTGATCTCTATTCTCCCTACATTCATGTACTCCCCTATCTAGTTTTAGAGCCTCATGATAAGATTTGCTATTTTTTCGAGATCAAAAGCAAATGCAGTTTGTGCTGATTTTACATCTGCATTTCTGACATGTTTCAAGGAGGTCAACTTTGACCCCTAATATCTCGCGAACAATGATTGAAGAAAATACCTTTTGCACACATACTCAGTGTATCTTGATGAGCTTATATTTCTAGTGGCAGCCCCCCAGAAGTTATTTTGATATTTTTCAAAGTGGTGACTTTGACAGCCATGATTGGTGTTGAACAGGTGCAGTTGCATAAATGCTTGAGTAAGCAACTTTGTCGATTAATATATTCCACATCGGGATCCCTTTTTTTAGGCCTTTTTTTGCAATACATTCTTGGGTCAAATTTCTACACACCTATTCAATTTCGCACCTCTAGGATAAACTTTGATGGGTTATTTAATTGCTTTTTGATCGTGACCTGGCCAAAAAATGGTGTTTCAGAAAGTTTCAAATTTTGCAATTCTAATGACAACCCATTTCTTTTTTTGGTCTAAAACCTCTATAGCTCAATTTTTTAATAAAAAATGGTGGTCATTTGATACATTATTTTAATGTACTTCTATTGTGGCGAACACGTCTCGAGGGCCAGTTTTCAAAGGAGGTACCTGAATTTTAATGGTTGGGAAAATTTTGAGGAAATGGGTTTTCTCTAAATAATTAATTATGATCACATGCAAAAATTCACAACTCCAAGTGTTCTGGTTTACCCACAGTGAATTTTCTTCAAATGGCCTGCAGGTGTAATTAGAAGTCACAATTTTTTCTAAAGTTCAAATGTTAATATTTTAAATATTTTAAATATTGTGCAAATATAAAGGGGCATGTAGGGAAAGCATAAAATACATTTTCAAATGTTTTGGAGGACAAGCAAGTTTAATTATTGCCATTGATTGGTCTAGACATGGCTTTCATGACTTTCATGGTTGCACAGAAAAATTCATCGCCAGTCGCATAAAATCTTTGTCTTTCCCTGTTGATTTCAGCGATGCTATGTTTCCAGTGATGAATGCTTGATTTGAGAGATACATTTAATGTTTACATTTTATTCAAAAAAACTCTCGTTGCCTCTCGGGGAAGACCTCTCCATTCCAATCAATAACCCACGATGAGCGATGGACTTGATTTGCATTGCCCATCGTTAGTTGTGTTTCCATTCTCCCATTCTTACGAGCAATCCTCAATGGTAAAACTTGTGTGCCCCTCATCACCCATCTCTGGTCTCCATTGTCTCTATTCCCAGAAACGTGCAATGAGTGATGTGTTGTGGGGAGAAGCCTAGTGGGCCCGAGTAAAATTTGAAGGAAAGATAATTATTTCCCAATAAATTTTAAAAGTGAAGCTTTTTAAAACAATTCTTTTAAAGCATGAAAGCAAGGTAAAAACACAGAGAATGGATTTGTTTCCCGGTGAAATAAATTAATTCACCATTTGAAAGAAAAAATTTAAAAGTAAATGAAGTCATGGGTAAGATTTCTTTTGTGCAGTAGATATAAAAAATATTTGAAGCCCTCGAATATTTAAAAAAAAAAATATTTCAACTGAGGATGAAAAATGAAAAGAACGGGTAAAGTAATAGTGAAAAAAATTTATTGGCTGGGAGTGGATATTTTAGATATTGTTGGGCATATAATGTGAAGTGCATTATTAAATTGTGCATGGGACAAGAATGTTATTTTTCCTAATAAAGTGAATGAATTATTCACTATGGAATATAAGATTTTGCTAGAAGGTGAAATTGTGAAGTGCAACTACAACAAAATATGGGCAGAAATAAAAGGCTTTCATGGGGGAAGAAATTATTTTCATCTACAGGGGTAAAATATGAACAATGGAGGTGCATATTTTCATGGCCAGGTGAATTCTCCATCGAGGAATCAAAATGTGAATGAAGGAAAAATTCAAAAGAAATTTTTTATTGCAAACGGGAAGAGAGAAGAGAGAGGCCTTTCAATTTTTGTTGCTGATGGATGGAGAAGGAAGTTGCCAAGTGTCTTCTACAGATTAAAATTCTATGGCTTTTATGTTTCTTCTTTCTTCTATATCTTCTCATTCTCTTCTCATTGTAAGGGGTTCCATTTTTTGAAAGTTCTACAAGGTAGATAGAAGCTCTATAAAAAATGTAAAGCTAGGGTGAAGTATGACTGTTAATCACTAATTTGAAGTGTTTTTGTGTTTTGAATTGGGTTTCATGAATATATTTTATTTTGTGACTGTCTCCACGGATGAGATGTAATACTCTTTTGAATTCAATAATAAAAGATTCTTTGGATTTTTTCATGCACATTTGTTGCATTTGAGTTACATTTGTTATTTCCTTATGTTCAATGAATAATGTAATTGCTTTAATGAATGTTAGTTGCATTTGTTATTGCCTATTGTTCAACGAATAGTGTAATTGATTCAACAAATGTAACATGAGTGTTATGTTTCTAGGTAGATTTATAAAGAATGGTTATCTGATAAAGCTTTGGTGGTCTTTTTTTCATAATGTGATAACATTTGCAAAGATCTTCAAAACATGTTTAACACTATAGGATGAAGTGTTGGTTATATGACTTTGTAGCCCTCTTCTTTGCACTGGTCAATCTTTATGCATCTTTTGTTTTCAGTTTGGTCCCAAATTATTAAATCAAAAACCATTTCAATTTTGTTTTCTGAGTTACTTGAATCTTCCATGTTCTCCATGTTGATTAATGAAATTCACCCAATGTCATAGCCAATTTTGAGTGATATTTTATGTTCCTCAACATATTCTTGTGAGGGCATCATTTGTTAAGAAATATCCTATTAAGTGTCTATTTGAATCTTTAGATGTTGCTAAAGGGTCACCCCTTAGGTCCTACAGAGCCTGAAGTGTAGGGGAAATGTGTTTCAATCTCATTTCTTGTTAGTTGGCCAAATCCTACACTAGGTTTGAACATGAAGTGTGGCTTACTTCTAGGATTTAGTGAATCTATCAATTTGGAGAACCAACAATAGGGATGTGATACTAATGGTTTGTGATACAGGTGGTGATGCATTTATTGATTTATGATGTATGCATATGTGTTTATGACTTATGGATGATATGTATGATATGCATAATGTCATGGATGGAGTACTATATGAATGTAATGTAATGAAATGAATCTGATTTAATGAATTAAGATGCTTAGAACAACTCTAGACAACTTAATGAAATGAAAATGATAATGAAATGAAATGGATAATGAACTAACTATGAAAGATAACATGACTAATGCAACATAATGGGATGGAAATGAAATGGATAATGTAATGAATAAAAATAATAATGTAATGTAATAGAATGAACCTAAATGATAACATACATGCATAGTGAGATGAATAATTAGGGGGTGATAGTGCACCTATCAAAACTCTAAAGACCTTGATAGGAAGAATAGGAGGGAGAAATAACATCTGCACAACCAAAAATCACTAACCATAGGCTAGGGAAAATAGATCGGGATAAATGCAATGCAATGGGGGAATGAATGAAATGAAAATCTAATGCCATTTTGTCATATTAGGAGCATTGGATTTTCCTATAGAATAGGACATGATATGAAAAGGTATGAAGAACCAAGGCCAATTAGTGTCAAATGCATAAGAATGACACAACAAACAAGAAGGTTAATCCAACACTCAAAAGTCACAAGGACTTTGGTCGAGCTTGATGTTGAAATAACCAAAAACACAAAGGATGCCTTAGCATAATACAAGACCATAGGGATCTTGGTGGTTACTACATGGGACAACCAGGAAGACAAGACCACATTGAAAATCAAGATACTCCCCTATTTTTACTCATCAAAGCACACCATGATATGATGAATCATGGTGACCCTAACAAGTTATAATAGGAAGCTCAAATGATAAACAAAATGCAAAAGAATGAAAACATCACAAAAAATTTCAAATATCCTTTGCCATAGGACCAATAGGTGGGTGGGATTGACGTGATATGAATTAAGGAAGGATACATCCTATTAAGACTAAAGATGGAGGGTAGGTTACATGATCGACATGACTCGGGATACTCAAAATGGATTGAACCTCATGGTACCAATGGATTTTGTTGTTAGGAACCAGCTAGCGAAGGGCATACTTGACAACATGCTACAAAACCAGGACACACCCTAAGGAAATTCCTAGGGTCTAGAGGGCTCATCAATTGATGGCCTTACCTATGTGAAAGTGTAGAGAGCTCGTAGTTTAATAAAAGATTGATAATTGACCATGGATAAAAGCAGAAAGAGGATGATTGAGACTTAGATGAACACTGGAGACTAAAAAAAGGATGGAAAAAAGCCTCGGGAGATGATCAAATGATTAGCCTTGCCTACGTAAAATCATAGAGGCAATGTAGTTCAAAAAAAATGACCAAAGACAACATGGGACCTAATGATAAAAGATGTGATAAAAGATCCTATGTGGGGGCGAGACACCAATGAGATGACACCAATATACAAGCAATGAGAAGCTCAAGATTTGGGATATACGCTCAGCATCTCGGATAGAAACTCTAAACCATCCAATGCTCAATAAAAATATACTAAGCGGTGAATGATAGGAGGTCAATGGAAAATGGATGCGATAGGATGCTAGGATAGGATATGAGGATAGGATGAGTGAAAGAATACAATAAAATAGGATGCAAGGTAGATAATGATTAATCCCTATATAAATGGTGCATGTTACCTGATTTTCACCAAATGTACTTATCCAAGGCACCATCAAGGGTGGTTTTCACCATAGGATGAAATTTCTATTTACTATTTTTGGATCTTTTTTTACTGCTTTTAATTTTTTTGTATTTTTCATGATTTTTTTACTTTTTGGTATTTTTCTAAGTAGGGTGACCCAGCTAATTCAAGTATAAAACTATTTCAAATGCATGATATTGATGGGTTCTTCCAAGGGTTCTCCCTCAAGTGTTGCAAGTTGATATTCCTAGAACCATATTTTGTAGTGACGACATATGGAACCAACCAATTAGCTTCAAATTTTCCTTTCTTTTCTCAATCCTATTGGGTACATTGATACTCTTTTAGGTCTAGATCACCAATTTTGAATTGGCAGGGAGAGACCTTCTTATTGTAACTCCTTCTAATCTAAGTCAATGTTGATAATCCTAAAGGTGATTATAGGCCTTGAGATGTTTTTCATCCAAGAGCTCTAGATGACTCAACCGTGTGACACAAGAATCTTCATCATTGATCAAATTCTTCAGCAAGATATAGAGTGATGGGATATAAACTTCAATCTACAAGATAGCATTTGTGCCATAGATAAGAGAATATAGGGTGGCACTAGTAGGGGTGTGAATGGATATGTGATAATAAAAAATGGCGGGATTAAGGTGGAGGTGCCAATCTCAACCAATATATTGATGACCTTCTTAAGGATTTTAATGAGAGTTTTGTTGGTAGCCTCAGCTTTTCCATTACCTTGGGGGTAATAGGGAATGACCAATGATGTTGGATGTGGTTTGTTTCATAAAGGTGTATCATGTACTAGTTTTTAAAAGGTTTTCCATTTTTGGTGATGATGGTGGAGGGGATACCATATCTATAGAGAATATGGTAGAGGATGAATTTGGATATCTTAATGCCAATTTTGAGGGAGTGGAATCACTTCCACCCATTTGGTGAAATATTCAGTGGCAGTTATTATGAAGGTATGGCCATTGGATGAGGTGTTGATGGTGTTTTCTACACATCAACAAATGAAAAATCATATTCTATCTCTCTTGAAAGATAATCTTCAACAATAAATTGCTGAAAATCACCCCAAGGTCTCTCGGGTGTAAGGTCTTGACAATGCATAAACAACTCAAATAATATGTGAAAATGCTAGTAATCACAAGGGGCCTTACAAATGAACAATGTTGGAAGTGAATTTCCATCAGATGCAACAATATGGTGATGCTTTCAATCCTAAAACTAACCCAGATTCAAAATAAACAGCAAAAGAGATAAGGGTTTAGAGAGATTCTATTTATTCTAACTCCTAAGATCAATCACAGTAATGATGAAAGTTGCAAATGGACAGATCCCCAATAAAACCGATCTCTGCTTGATCAAGGACAAACCTGCTACACACAGAAATGGTGCGATCTTCTGGGGAAATCTAAAGATTTTCAGACTTTGAACATTCATTCACATACCCAACTATTGGCACAATGTAAACAAGCATTCACAGTTGAACTTAGCACATAAGTGAGGCCCAGACTAACTTTACACAGCAATCTACAATCAGCAAATTGCTAAAAGTATGGACCGAAATCGATCGACATTATTAACATTTCACCATTATTGTAAAAGAGCTGAAATCTAACATCTAACATCTAATATCTGAGAATCAAGAACAAGAAACCATAAAAACTGTCGAAAATAAATACAAAGTTTTCCAAATCAACAATCCAATTGCATTACTTCTCCAGCATTGCATAACAATTTCAAGTCTCTCATCTCCTACAGCTAATTCTGAAAACTACTTGCCAATTATGGCCTTCTAACTTAGCAAAATTCTGGCCTAGTCAAACTCCTAAAATCTTCCCCCTTTACAAATGAGGCACAAATGCCATTTATAGAGAACCCCAAACATGTAAAAACATCTAGCAAGATTAGATTCATGTGTCCTCTAGAAAAGACCTCCAGTGTAGGCATTTGGCACGATTCTTAGAGGTCCCACTTTGAAAATTTAAATTGAACATTTCTAGATTCCCTTTTGCAAATCCATATGTAAGTTCCTTTTAATATTTCTTTAGTCCCAAAAATAGAATCATCATTAATAGCCCTTTATAAAGGGAAACTTTCCATTTTCAAAATTTTTCCATTTTGGAAATTTTATTTTCAATTTCTTTTCAAGAAATTTTCATTTTCAGGATCATTTTAAGAATTTCCACTTTTGGAATAAATAATTATTTTCAGAAAAATTTCCATTTCGGGAAACCCAAGGGGGAAATCTAGGAAAATCCAAGCCGGAAAAATCCAAAAATCGAGAAAGAAAATCCAGGTCAGTGGATTTTACTAAATAAGGCAAAAATTTCAACAATAGATCATCAAAACGAACCAAGAATGCATGTAACATCGTGTAATATATCAAATTAAGCATGGGGTGTTGAGCATTTATCATCAAATTCATCAATTTAATCCAGTATTTCAATTTGCACAAAGCCTGGCAAAAAATCCAGAAAAATCCGGGTGGACTGGATTTCCGCGGATGGCATAAAATTTCGGACCTTTGGCACATACCCGGAAACGAAGAAATCGAGAAAATCCGGTTGGGCGGAAAATCCTGGAATGGAAAAAACCCGAACCGGCTTGGATATGGAATTTGAAGAATCGGAAAATCGGTGGACTAAAAACCCATATTTTGCATAGAGCCTACTTTGGCGAAAGGAAATTCTCGGATTGGGTAAAACCGGATTTTCCTCAGAACTTAGTTTTTTCAAAGGGCAACCTGGGGAACTCACTTGGGCAAGCAAGATGAACATCTAAGGACCTCCAAAGGCAATGAAATCAATAAAATTAAGGGGCCAAAAGACACCAAAAGCTAGAGCAAAAAGAGGGTCCCTACTTTCAGTGGGGCGTGTGTGCAAAACTGCACAACATGAGGGAGGATAAATCTTGCCAATTAAATCAAGACCCCATTGTGATAAATGCCACGGTGCAATGATGGGCTATAGATCCTATGCAGGAGCATGAATTAGATCTATGTGTTGTTGAACTTGTACACATTTCTTGACAAGTTCACAAGCATCATGCTCCATAGTCAGCCAATAATATCCCACTCTGAGAAGTTTCTTTTCCAAGGCCATCCCATTAGAATGAGCCCCATAAACTCCACTATGCACTTTGTTTAACACCACATGGGATTTCAATTCACTTAGGCATCGAAGGAGAGTGCCATCATACCCTCTATGATAAAGTGTATTTCCTACAATTATGTAACGAGAAGTGCGTTGAATGAAATATTTACGTTGGTTGTGAGCAAGATTGAGTGATAGGATATTATCATGTAGGTAAGCATAAATATCGTAGTCCCAGGAGGATCGAGGACCTATAATGTTGCACACCATTTCATTATCCAAAATAATATGTTGGGATTAATAGTTGTTCCACTAAGAAATTACAATTTGTTCATTCTTTAGGCATGTCAATAGGAGAACCAATGGTAGCCATTGCATTGACAACTTTATTCTGTAATCTAGGGACCTGTTCAAACTGGATATGGGTGAAGTATTTCTTGAATTTGTCAACCATGCATTTATAAGGGATAAGCTTATAATCCTTAGTTTTAAATTCATCATTGACTTGTTTGATTATTAGTTGTGAATCACCAAAAACATGGAAACAAGTGATATTCCATTGAACTATGATTCTAAGGCCCATGATTAAAGCTTCATACTCAGCTATGTTATTTGTGCATGGGAATGCCAACCTAAGTGATTTCAGGATATAGTCACCTTGAGGGGTGACAAAAAGGATACCCGCACCAGCTCCATTTTGAGTATATGACCCATCAAAGAATAATTTCCAAGTATCTGATTTTGAGATTGTGAAAACTGATTCATCAGGGAATTTTGTCACTAATGGATAAATGTCTACAAGAGGAGCATCATCCAACTAATCTACAATAACCTACCCCTTGATAACCTTGCATTCCACATACTCTATATCAAACTCACTGAGGAGCATAACCCACTTCACCATGCCGCTAGTTAATGAAGTTCTTGATAAAAAATATTTAAGTGGGTCAACCTTGGATATCAGTTTTATTGGGTCACTAAACATATAGTGGCATAGCTTCTGTGAATGGAAAACAATGACTAGGAAAGATTTCTCCATGGGGGAATAATTAGGCTCATATCCCACGAGTCTACAATTAATGTATTAGATGGTGTTTTCTTTGGAAGACTCGTCATGTTGAGCCTATAATGCCCCCGGTGCAACTGAAGTGGTTGAAATGTATAATAGTAGTGGCTTACTAGGAATGGGGGGAATTAAGATTGGTGGGTTGGACAGATACTCCTTGATCTTATCAAAGCCTTGTTGACATTTCAGATCCCATTTGAAAGTTGTATCCTTGTGCAAGAGGTGAGTAAATGACTGACATTGATCAAAAAGTTGGGCGACGAAACACCTGATAGACTGCAATTTCCCTTTTAGGCTTCTTAGCTGTTTTAGATTCCTGGGTGGGGGGATTTCCATTATAGCCTTGAATTTTGTTGGAACAACTTCGATACCTCATCTAGATACAATGAATCCTAGCAGTTTGTTAGATGTGACACCAAAAACACACTTCTTTGGATTTAGGCACTACTTGTACTATTCCAACTAATCAAAGATCTATCTCAAAACCTTGGGTGATCTCTAGTTTTTTATTTCCCTAGTAGATCATCAACATAGTATTCCATTATAATGTGGATGAGATCATGAAAGGTGACTATCATTTCACATTGATATGTTTCCCCCACATTCTTAAGACCAAAGGGCATAACATTGTAACATAACGTACCCCATGGGATAGTAAAAGCAGTCTTGTGTTGGTCTTTAGGTGCAATTCTAATCTGGTTATAGCCTAAAAATCCATCCATGAGGGATAGCATGGTGCGCCCTGCTCTGAGATCCACTAACATGTAATATTGGGAAGCGGGAAGTCATCTTTTATGCAAGCTTTATTGAGATCCCTAAAGTCTATGTAGAGTCTAATGCTCCCATTAGGTTTGGCCATAGGTACTATATTTGATATCCAATCCAGGTAATCAATCGGCCTAATAAATCCAACTACCAATAGTTTTTTCTAGTTCCTTCTTAACAAGTAAGGCCACTTTTGGATGCATTTTTTTGAGTTTTTGTTTGACTAGATTAGCATCTAGATGAACATCAAGATGGTGGATGAACAAAGCAGGATCCAATCCTGGCATATCAGAATAAGACCATGCAAAGTTGATGATGCCTTCTTTCAGTATGTTGAAAATTATAGGATATTCCTTTTTGGATTGTTGGTGATTTTTCCAGCTAAGCCTCAAAATCCTCTAAAGGGTAGCCAACCCTTATACTCAAGAAACTTCAAAGCTAGTGTTCAATTGACGAGCAAAAGATTTTGAGGTCTTTGCTCCCACTCTTTAGGATTTGTAGGACCAAGGAGGGTATTCCTTATAGTGTTAATTTGACATATTAACTCCTCAAGAACACCTTAATACAGATTCATTCTTATTTAAGGCAAAAACATTAGATTCACTAAAGATTTGGAAAGATTTTAAGTGAATTAATGTCAATTTTGCTAAGAATATAGAAGAAATTGAAACATGTATTTCAAATTTGGCAGAATTTTATAAATGTTGTTTTGATTTCGAATCCATAGCCAAATATGTGATTCATTCATTTAATTTGCTTGAGCAATCAATGAACAAACTAATGCCTCGTCAATTGGGTAAATGGAGTCAAATATGAAACAACTAGTAATACACCAATTATCCAATTTTGATATATTTAAACTATCTTTGTAATGCTTTACACTGTGAAGACTCATCTTATCCAAACACTACTTCTTACCAAATCCTTGTAAATTCTCACATAACTATGACTTTTCCTAAGCATTTTACTTAACCCTTTGAGTTAAAGGAAAGAAATAAAGCCACACATTCAATTGAACAATTGACAATAGATGAAATGATCTCTAATAATTTCATTTTTAATCTGTGAAAAATATACAAAGGAGAGTATTTGATTTGAACTTTACATTTTATCCCAATATCAGTAATCCATGCAAAAATGATTAAGATCATGACATATATGACTTATACCCAAGACGATTTTCCAGTGAATTCATTGAGCATTCAACATTATCATTTCTTTTAACTATAATCAACTTCTACCTAAGACATACTGGACTCAAAACTTTTAGATAGAACCCCTTACATCGAGCCATGAAATCCCCTTTATAATACAAGGGAGTGACAAAGCATCTAGCTTAGAATGTAATTACATTCCACATTCATTTCAAAATTCATTTTCATTGGGGTTAATTTCCCAAACTGTTACATTTAATCATTCCATGATCACAAGAAAAGAAAAAAAGAAAAATGAGTGCTAACCCATTTTTCAGAGCTTCCACGCAATCCTTCCATAAGGCATCAGCAAAATTGGCACGTTTACCAATATTGGGGTAACCACTATCGCGACTATCTGCATGAACCCACAAACCATTCACCATCCAAATGAACCAACATAACACATCATCCAGAAGCCACATCACCCAAAACCAAGCACTGTTAGCAAAGGACATAAGTACTACTTGGTCTTATTAGCCACTGAGTAACCACCCTCATTGGGTCATATAACAAAGAGTGGAGTTGCAATTACAATCTCATCCTCTGAGTCACTATAAGGCACCAGAGGAGCAAAGCTCAGACTAGGGTTGGGGCTAGCTTCTCCTTCTTCTCTTGATGAACTATTAGAAACTAGGATAGGAGAAATGGGTTTCTCTGAACAAACCCCAAGACCTGAGCCAGACCTCATTAATTCTTTTTGCAAACAAAGGTCCCTTCTCTTTCTTTTCATTCAATTTCTCTGAGACATTTCTACTTCTCAAAGCATAAGTGCTCTGAACATCTACCTTCTCATGTTTTCCATGTACACTCCTCTTCCTCTTCTGAAAAGCTATTACCCTGGATGAGAGAGGTGTATCTTCTTGCATGTATGCAATTGGTTCTTACATACTCAGGCTTCGGGACCTCTAAACTAGTGCAACAAGAGTGCTAGGTTCACTCATCCTCTCAGGATACCACAACAACTAGTGCTAGAAATGAAGGAAAAAAAGACCCATAACTTCTAGAAGACCCACATGTATATATAGCGAAAACACCCCAAGACCCAATCTACAGAAAAGGGTCCAGCCACAATTAGCAATGTAGAATGCACACATACGTACACACCAAAAGATGCTATGCCACCACCCTGGCAATGCCTGCACTCACAACTTCTGCAATTATCTCTCCCACAACCACAACACTTAATTCTACACTTTGGTAAATTCAGGAATGGTTTGATCAAGCTATAGTAAATCCTCATTAAATAAGAGAATGTAAGGCTAGCTATAATTAATATCCATCTTGGGTCACTCACGTGAACAAAAACTCAATTATTGCATGTCATATCTCCACCGTTGATCACTGTAGATTTAAAACTCAATTGATGAGGCACATTAAGAGTTGCCACTTGCTTTACAGACCATACCAAGAAATAGCGAGGAGATGCTTTAAAGAAGCCACGCTTCCATCTGCATCCTTACCTAATCATCTTTCCTTGTCTGTCGTTGATCATTTTAAGTGTGGGAAAATCTTAACCACATCCGTAAGGCATCGCCCATTGTGAGTTTAGAACCCATTTTGAAACATCATCATGTGATGGCCTAAGAACCAGTGATGAGATACTAACCATTGATCTAACCATTGAAGGACCCTAACCAAAATCTTCATTTTACATTTCCCATCGTGATTTCTTCTTGTGCTAAGGGACCTTAACTAGTGATAGACCGTACACCCGCAATGGGGAGGAGCTCCACCCATCGGCAGTTGCAGGTTCTTCTTTGATAGACAAGGACCAAAAGGTTACAAAAAAAGTGCCGATGATGGGTTACAAGAAGTAACTACATTGCCCGTCATGACTCATGATCCTTCAACAACAATAGAACAATCAACCAACGATTAACCTCAAAACCGGTGATGAGCCAAAAATTCAACTACATCACTAGTCACCTGTTACCCTCCAATTATGAGGGAACAACACATGATAAGGGATAAAATCTTGTGAATGGTGAAAACCACACATCACTCGTCACTGATAACCTCTTCATAGTAACAAAAAACCATTTGATGAGTGATAAGCCAAGGCTCGAAGGGAAAATATTACATCGCTCATCGCAGGTTTCTTTGCAGTGAGTGAAACATAACCTGCGATAGGTGATGAGCAAATAGTAGTAGAATTAGATGGTGATGTAAATGAAATCCATCACTCATCACAAGTTTAGTATAAAAATTTTAAACAGAACTTGTGATGGGTGATAGCACATGAGTGGCACCTTAAAAGGGTATGAAAACACACGTGCAAATAAATTGTTCATAAAGAAGGGGCCTTCCTAGGTACAACAGGTGACTTGAAAGATAGGGCTAGTAAAGAACAATAGTAGGGATCATAAAACATCACTTAGTTCAAATGGTGACCCAGTGCAACTGGTCAACAAGCAAACACAAGCCAATGAACGGATCGAAGGTATAAAAGGATAAAGCGTAAAACCCTAAACCCTAGTGATATTAAGGAATAAAATTTCACAAGCTTGAACACAACACCAGTGGAACGATTAAAATTAGGGTTCCACAAGTGGCTCTAACTGGGAATGTATGCCTCTTGTAGGCATGGCAAGAATCCAAAATCTTTGGTTGAAGTAGACCGTTAAGGGGACATTCATTTTATTAACTTTACTTTCTCAATTGGAGGCTTGATGGCCTCCCAAAGCTTTAAAATAGATATTTCCTCTATCAAATACCTTGTTTTGCTTTGATCTCAATGGATCAAGATTTGCATTGTGCACTTTAGAGAACCTAACTCCACCATAGTTGATCTCATCCATCCCACTTATCATTGAGTTATTCTGCTCATTACCCTATTGTATTATAGGCTCATCTAGATAGATTGGAAAAGTAAAACTTTCATATTCCACCTGATCATAGATGGTGGCATTACCTTCAATTTGTTCACCAAGCTGAAGGTATTCAGGAACATACTATATACAACATTAAATTTCTTCTGATGTATTCAAGGAATGACATGCAATCATAGGAGAATTTGCATTTTGTCCCACCATAATGTCCATTTCTTCAGGTGGAAGCAACCCATGACAAGATCCATAAGATATGGAACTTCTCCAAAATATTCAAGTGCACACTCATACTAACTATCATCTTGCTTGATTCCATTTATATCTCTACATTCCCTTTCATATGAATTACACAATCCTATAATATTTGCACAATCTAGAAGTTCAACAAACTATTTCTTATCAATATTAGCACTGCGCTCAATGTGACTACCTTCATCTTCAAGAACTTCTCCATTCCCTGCTAATTCAATTGTATCATACTCTTCATATGTGTAAGTATTGTCTGCTAAGCATTCATCATAGTATTCAACAAAGAGGGTTTTATTTCTACACCAACAGGAGCCATTATCTGTTGTTTCCCATTCTGATAAAGGTTCATCATATAAGAGGTTTTCCCACAACTTCATTGTTGTCATGGAAATATCTACCTTCTCAACATGAAAGTCTAAATTTTTCATATCATCATTATATTTTGAATTGTCACAGTCACTGGAAGAATATAGAGATGAACTCTTGATTTTACCCACATCCTTAACACTTAACCCCTTCAACTCACTTTCTAAGAACTCGCTATCAGATGAACCTACAAGGTTTTCAATATATTAATGTGTGATTCCATTAATTCAAACTCCATATGCTTGTCCTAACATGTCATATGCTTATTTGATGATGAAAACCATTTACTATCCCTCAGCTCCTTATACTCCTCTTCATGTGTATCTAATTTTACCTATGCTTCATATGAATAATCAAGAGCAATAGGGCCATATGCATGTCCATCATCTTTAACTTCATACTTAGTACCAGCATATTGAACACATATGTGCTTATCTTCAATATCTTCATCATTAACAAAATTGATATACTCCACTGATGACAAACCGTCATCATATTCCAAATTTGCACCAAGTAAAATTTGAGCATCCACTCAGGGACAAGTGATTTCATCAAGATTCATATCCCTATGTTCTTTAAGTGGATAAAACACTTTTAGATTATCCTCATAGAAACATTCACAAGCATCAGAAAGATAATCACCTTGGTTATCATTATAATCCTCATCACTAGAAGATTCACCACTACATAAATCATGCTTAGATTCTTCAAAGTGATTACTTGAAATTTTATCTTCACTATCTTGATTATTAATTTGTGATGAAAATTCATCCATATTAATATCATTTTCATCAACCAAAAAATAACATGGAGTGATATCAAACATCTCTCTTGACTCTTCCTTTCCTAAAACATCACCAGGAATGCATTCACACATATTTACTTTATCATCATCCCATATATTCTCCTCTTCAACAATACCATGTTGCTTTTCTTTTTGACTCTTTGCAAAAGGATAATTATTGTCTTTATCTTTGGAATCTATACTTCATGCACATTCATATTTGATAGATTCCATAGCCTTTATCAAGTCAGGTATTTGATCAAGACTATGAGGCCTCAATTCTTTGTGCAAAGTACCCAACCCAAATTCAAAAAATTTACAAAAAAAATTAGTGCAATAAGAATCTTAAGGTCTAAAAGCTAGAGAAACTTCTATCAAAGCATCCAAAAACCTCACAAACAATTCATATGATGATTCTCCATTGAACCTCTGCATTTTATACAAATTGTCAAAAGAAAACTTTTGAGTAGCATTGCTCAAATTCTACTTACTCTTAACCTGAGATTTATCATAATTTGCAAATTGTGATAATGGAGAAATCAACACATTAGAAGCATTATCATCCCAAAAATATATTCTATTACCTGATTCATGAGTTTTATTTGCATGAGGTGTACTAAGAAGACCAACGCTTGCATCCTTATTCCCTTTCATTATTGAGTACTTCAAATTATTCTCGATATCCATGGCACTTTGATATGCTTGGTGTAATGTTGCAGGCTCCTTGTCTCTTAATAGGTAATTAGTTTTTTTTTCAAAGGCTCCCAAGTACACAACCAAGCATTCAACATCATTTGGTCTGATATTTTCAGGGATCTCTCTTATGTCCCTTGTAAACATGAGATTAAAAGAAGGGACTAATTCATCTTTATTTTTATGGATGTCCAAAAAGTTTTTTCTCACCACACTTGGATTTACCCTTTCACCAAATTGTTCCATAAAAATTATCTTAAATTCATTCCAAGAGTATATAGAAGATGATGGTACGAAAGAGAACCAATCTCTAGCATCCCCCTTCAAAGATTGTACAAACAATTTCATAATCACATCTTCAAAATCTATCTCATAATCTCCCATTAAATCCTCAAAGTCTTGCAAGTGGTTGCTTGCTGACTCAAATTGTTCTCCATTAAATTTTCGTATTTTGTCTTTGATCTTAAGTGGAACAATGTTTGGAAAACCACAAACATTACTGAAATTTATAGCCCTGTACCTTTCCATACTGAAATTCCTTTGATGCGACAAGGGGGTATTCATCATGTGTGATCACATTCATTTCTGGTTCTAGGTGTACGCCTTGACAAGACATCTTGTTCTATCCTTTTCAAGTTTTTTCAATATCAACAAAAGGTAACCCAAATTTCTTTTAAAGGCATAAGCCTTTATGATGTATATACTCTAATTCCTCTTTGCATAATACTATTTAATATGCAACATTCATGAATATGACATATTTCAGCATTTATTTCAAATGTACTTTGATATTATGTAAAAATATCATTCATTTCCCTATCTTAGTGCTATTTCACCAAATTGGGAAGAATTTATAGCTCGAATCTTGAAAATTCTCACAAATTATCTGCAAATATAATAATATTTCCTCAGATTCATGAGAATAGCCGGAATTATAGAGCAACTTTTCACATTCGATCTTGAAGTGTGCAGATCTGAAGCCTTATCATATTCTTTATCAGGTCCTTTAAGTCAGAGTCACCACCTATTGTTTAGAGGATTATGTTACAAACAAGTTAAAACAAATTCACAATAAATCGAGTTCTGGGTTTACTCCAACAATGGAGTCACCTTCAAATTGTCACACCTTGTTGCTACTAATACTTTCACCAAGTTCAAGAATTGCATAAGATCTGAACTACATGTCCATATTTATTACCATGTGACTTTGTACTAAAATAGTCTGAAACAAGAGGATGAAAATTGTCTCCCCAGTAGAGTCGCCATTTTGTTGGTGATTTTTCCAGCTAAGCCTCAAAATCCTCTAAAGGGTAGCCAACCCTTATACTCAATAAACTTCAAATCCAATGGCCAACTAATGAGCAAAGGATTTTGAGGTCTTTGCTCCTACTCTTTAGGCTCTGTAGGACCAAGGAGGGTATTCCTTATAATGTTAATTTCACATATTAACTCTTCAAGAACACCTTAATACAAATTTGTTCTTATTTGAGGAAAACATATTAGGTTCTTTAAAGATTTGGCAAGCCTTTAAGTGAACTAATTTCAATTTTTCTAAGAATGTAGATGCAATTTAAACATGTATTTCAGATTTGGCATAATTTTATAAATGTTGTTTTGATTTTGAACCCATAGCTAGATATGTGATTCATTCACTTAATTTTCTTGAACAGTCAATGAACAAATTAGTGCCTCATCAATTGGGTAAATAGAGTCAAATATGAAACGACCAGTAATACACCAATTATCCAATTCTGATATATTTAAACTATCTTTGCAATGCTTTACACTATGAAGACTCATGTTATCCAAACACCACTTCTTACCAAATCCTTGTAAATTCTCACATACCCATGACTTTTCCTAAGCATTTTACTTAACCCTTTGAGTTAAAGAAAAGAAATAAAGTCGCAAATTCAATTGAACAACTGACAATAGATGAAATGATCTTTGATAATTTCATTTATAATATGTGAAAAACATACAAAGAAGAGTATATAACTTATACTTTAGATTCTATCCCAATATTAGTAATCCATGCAAAAATTATTAAGATCATGACATATATGACTCATACCAAAGACGATTTGCCAACGAATTCATCGAGCATTCAACATTATCATTATTTTTACTATAATCAACTTCTACCTAAGACATAGTGGACTCAAAACTTTCAGATAGAACCCCTTACATCGAGCCATGAAATCCCTTTTATAATACAAGGGAGTGACAAAGCATCCTACTTAGAATGTAATTACATTTCACGTCCATTTCAAAATTCATTTTCATTGGGGTTAATTTCCCAAACCATTACATTTAATCATTCCATGATCATGGGAAAAGAAAACAACAAAATGAGCGCTAACCCATTTGTCAGAGGTACCATGCAAGCCTTCCAAAAGGCATCAGCAAAATTGGCATGATTATCAATACCGGGGTAACCACTATCACAACTATCCACATGAAACCATGAACCAGTCACCATGAAAACAAACCAACATAACACATCATCTGGAAGCCACATTACCATATCACCCAAAACCCAACACCGTTAGCAAAGGACATAGGTGCTACTTGGCCTTATTAGCCACTGAGTAACCGCCCTCATCGAGACTTATAACATAGAGTGGAGTTGCAATTACAATATCATCCTCTGAGTCACTATAAAGCACTAAAGGAGCAAGGCTCAGAGTAGGGTTAGGGCTATCTTCTCCTTCTTCACCTGATGAACTATCAAAAACCAAGATAGGAGAAATGGGATTCTCTAAACAAACCCCAAGACCCAAGCCAAACCTCGTTAATTCTTTCACAAACAGAGGTCCCTTCTCTTTCTTTTCAGTCAGTTTCTATGAGACAATTCTACTTCTCAAAGAATAGGTGCTCTGAACATCCACCTTCTCATGTTTTCCACGTACACTCTTCTTCTTCAGAACAACTGGTACCCTGGCTGAGAGAGGTGTGTCTTCCAGAACATATGTAATTTGTTCTTGCATACTTAGCCTTCAGGACCTCCGAACTAGTGCAATAGGAGTGTTAGGTTCACTCATCCTCTCGGGATACCACAACACACTAGTGCTAGCAATGAAGGAAAACAAAAACCATAACTTCTAGAAGACCCACACATATATGTAGCGAAAACACCCTAAGATCCAAACTACAAAAAAGGGTTGAGCAATGTAGAATGCACACACACCTACACACCAAAAGACGCTATGTCACAACCCTGGTAATGCTTGCACTCACAACTTTTGCAATTATCTCTCCCATAGCCACAACACTTAATTCTACACTCTGGTAAATTCATGAATGGTTTGATCAAGCTACTTGCCAAATCCTCATTAAATAATAGAATATAAGGCTAGGTATAATTAATATCCATCTTGGCTCATTCGCATGAATAGAAACTCAATTATTGCATGTCATATATCCACTATTGATTGCCACAAATTTAAAACTCAATCAACAAGGCACTTTAAGAGTCGCCACTTGCTTTACTGACCGTACTAGGAAATAGCAAGGAGATGCTTTAAAGCAACCATTCATCCATCTATATCCTTACCCAATCGTCCTACCTTTTCTTTCGTCAATTATTTTAAGCATGGGAAAATCCCAACCACATCCCTAAGGAATTTCCCATCGTGAGCTTAGAACTCATTTTGAAACATCATCATGCGATGACCTAAGAACTAGCGATGAGATACTAGCCGTTGATTTGACCACTAGAGGAACCTAACCAAAATCTTCATTTTACATCATCCATCACAAGTTCCTCCCGTGCCAAGGCACCTTAATTGGCGATAGACAGTACCTGTGCGATGGGGAGGAGCTCCACCCATTGGAAGTCATAGGTTCTTCATTGAAAGACAAGGACCAACCGATGATAGAACAAGTGTCAACGATGGGTTACAAGAAGTAACTACATCGCTCGTCGCAGGTTGTGATCCTTCGGCAACAATAGAATAGCCGACCGACGATTAACCTCAAAACTGGTGATGGGCCAAAAATTCAACTACATTGTTGGTCACGTGTTACCCTCCAACTATGAGGGTACAACATGTGATAAGTGATGAAAACCCACGAATGTTGAAAACAATACATTGCTCATCACTGGTAACCTCTTCATAGTAACAAAAAATCATGCAATGAGCAATAAGCCAAGGCTCGAAGGGAAAATATTACATCGCTCATTACGGGTTTCTTTGCGGTGAGTGAAACACAACTTGGGACAGGCGATAAGCCAATAGTAGTAGACTTAGATGCTATTGTAAATGAAATGCATCACTCATCATGGGTTTAGTATAAGATTTTTAAACAGAACCTGCGATGGGTGATAACACATGAGTGACACCTTTAAAGGGTATAAAAATGCATGTGCAAATAAATTGTTCATAAAGAAGGGGCCTTCCTAGGCACAACATATGACTTGAAAGATAGCGCCAGTAAAGAATGATAGTAGGAATCATGAAACATCACTTAATTCAAATGGTGACCCGGTGCAACTAGTGAGCAAGAAAACACAAGCCAATGAACGAATCAAGGGTATAAAAGGATAAAGTGTAAAACCCTAAACCCTAGTGATATTAAGGAATAAAATTTCATAGGCCTACACACAACACCATTGGAATGATTAAAATTAGGGTTCCACCACAGATGGTGATTTTTCCACATAGGTGATTTTATGGTCTTCTTTAGTGCCTAGATTGACTTCTTGTGTTTCTTCAATCAAAATCGAAGACCGTTCAGATAAGTGAGCTCCAATAAGGGGAAGATGAAAATACCCATCCTCTAGCACCTCATCAAGCTTTTCACTAATGGATGCACCCTTTATTTTTACTTTTGATGAATCAAGAAGTGCCTTAGGGAGGTTTTCACTAGATGGCTCTTTTTTGTTTTGTTTATTTTTATTTTTGTGGTTAGGGTTCTCATCTTCCCCCAATCCCATAAGGTGTACATGCGCTTCCTTTAAAGGAAATATGTCAACTGGTGCACTCCCTCATAGGTCCCAATCAATGAGGTTGAGGCAACAAAGTGAAAGGCTAATGGAAAAGATAGAGGTGGAATCGAAGAGGGAAGGAAGATCCACATCATCATATGAAAGTATGATAGCCTCTTCTTTGGGTATGTCCTTAAGAAAATCGTCTTATGAGTTCACGTTATTGGAAGTTCTAGTAGACAATGTGGAACCCTTTTGTTTCTTATCATAGGCTATGCCCAAATGTTTAGGCCACACGAGTGTTGCAATGGGTTGTCATCTTCCATGTTCTTCAACACCAAGACCTCCCCCTTGATAGTTATACTTTTCTACTAACTTAGAAGAACATGGATAGACTTCTTGGAAGTACTCAATGAGGGGAGGTGAAGGTATAGGTTCCTCTCTATAAACCCATTGGTTGATATCTTCATCGGTCTAATCTTTTAATGTTCCTAGGGACTAGAAAGTAGTAGAACCCACATTCTTGTAACTTTTGATTTTGGTCTTTGATTCTTCCTTTTGCACATAATGAGATGATTGGCCATAAGTGTGGGGAGATGGAGGCATTGTTGCCACACTAAGAGTTGTATGCATCTCATACTCTCCACAACCCTTGTCAATGATCTAGACTTTGGTGATGGTGGAATCAAATGTGGTGGATGGAGTGGAGGATGTATTGGATGATGGATTAGAAGATGGAATGGATGGTGATACCTAAGGAGCTCCCACTTCTACTCGTAGAAAATATTGAGAATGTGGGAAAGAGGTCTCTAGAGCATGAAAATACTCAAATGGCTGGGGGTCTACATGGATAGTGACTTCAACCCCATTATATGGAAACTTAGGGAACTAATGATATGTGGAATGGATAGCTTGCATGGCATGGATCCATGGTTCGCCAAGGAGATGAATCAAATGGTGGTATATCATTTTGGCTAAAGCGCAGCTGATAGGTAGACGAAAAGTGTCCTACAAGAACTTAGAATTGGGTAGGATTGATGTCATTTAGTACATGTGTATCATATAAAGATTTTGTGAGAATCTCTTGATGGATTGGAGAAGACCTTAGAAAATCTAGGATGGATATTTGTGTGGGGGTCTTACCAAGATGATTAAGGATATTGTATTGCAAGGTCACAAGAGCTAGTTGAGATGAAGTGGAAGGCCTAGGAATTGATATGCGAGTGCAGTGAGTAGTAACAATGCATTGAGGGTCTTTTCCTTTGACATGAATCATGGATACATGTGGGTCCACTTGGTTAATGCACGTAACAATATTCTCATACTTATAAGGTACATTTTTAGAGCTAATATCATTTGTGTTGTTATTTTGGCTATTATTGTTGGACCTAGTGTTTACATTTAAGGTACTAGGACCCTAGTTAAGCTTGGGAAAAGCATTTTGATATATTTGCAACTAAGCATTGGATGAGGTAGCTTGGTTTGCATCCACTATAATATCTCCTCGATCAATGAGATCTTGAATGTAACCTTTAAGCCCTTGACATTTGTTAATGGAGGGACCTGTAATCCTATGATAATCACAATACTCATTCTCTCTATACCATGTAGGCTTTGGCTTTGACCCATCAAAAGGATTTGTAACAGGATAATTGAATGCATAATTAGCTTGGATTAACCTCTTGAAAATGACCTCTAGGGACTCTCCCAAAGGAGTGAATGTGTGTTTATTATTCCCTTGATTGGTTTGGTTGGATTATGGAGGAGGATAGGGTGCACCTTGTGGTACATATATGACATTGGAAAGAAATGGTAAATGAGGGGATTATTGTGATCTCTAAGAAGTTCCAGCTACTTGGATATGCTTATTGTTAGTGACACCATCATTAACAGTGTTTTTATTTATGTTCCAGTAGCATGATTTGTCCCTAGATTGTTTATCTTTATATTATTTGAAGATTTTGATGAGACCTTTGGCATTGAGGGCCCTTTTAGTGGTGGTACCCTTCTCAATTACCTCTGTGAAGGTGGTAATGCAATGGAGACACAAGTTGTGAGCCAACTCAAGATGGGAATTTGCAACAAAAATTCTCACTAACTCCTCACAAAGACTATATTTGAGTCGACTGGCAAGGGCTCACCACCTTTGCAGGTAGCTTGCAAATCTTTCTCCCTCACATTGTTTATCCTTTAGAAGATCTAAGGTTTCCATGTCCTTCTCAAGATTTAAAGAGAAGTGTGCAACAAACTCCTCTACCAAATCGACAAAAGAAGAGATTGACTCTCTTTAAAGACCCATGAACCAATCCAAAGCTTGTCTTGTTAAGCTCCTAAGGAACAACCGAAGAAGGTAGTTATCATTATGCAGGACCTCCCAAAAATGCATATAAAAATCTTGCAAGTGGTTTCATGGATCACCCCTCCCCTTGTACTTTTCAAATTTCAAGATCTCAAAATGTTTAGGAAAGGGGATGAGTCGGGGATGAGTCAAATGGATAAGGAAAAATGTCCTCGAACTTGAAGGGTTTCTTTGATGTACCAGCTTGCAAGTATTTTAGAGAATTTTTCATTCCCTCCCATTCCTTATTAACTAGTAATGATGAGGGAGGACCTACTAGATTGGAATGATCATAGAGGACATATTGTTGATAGGGTGGTGGTGGAGGCAAGATGGATTGATCATATGACGATGGACGATATGACGAGATTTGCTGGTATTGGTTGGCATATGTGGATTGCAGATTGGTATATACTTGGTGCTAGTATTATGGCGAGGCTTGGTAGTATGATGAGGAGGAACCTTGCTAATAGGACAGTGGTTGTTTCTAGTAAAATAGATTGGATTGGTAATCATATGTAAGTTGTTGATGGGAAATATACAAAGGCTATTGTGGATTGGATTGTTGATGGTAAGTGTTTTTTTGTGGCTACTGAGGATTAGCGTAAGATGGCTATTGTTGGGAATTCTATGAGTTATAGTAATAATAATTGGTATTAGGGTTGGATGTAGTCTAGGAGTACTTGGTGGAGGAGGAGGCTGATAGTAGGTGTTTTGCGGAAGGGGTTGATGAGGTGGAGGTTGCAAATAAAATTGATATTGGGTTGCACATTTTCCTTGGGATTACGATGAGGTTTGTTGTGATTGTAGATTGACTTGAGATTGATGCAAAGGTTGTGATGGATTACCCTAAGGTTGATGTGGTGGTTGTTGTTGTGGAGTGATTTGCAGTTGATGGGGAGGTTGTGATGGGTTTCCCTAAGGTTGATGTGGAGGTTGTGATGGTGGTTGTTATAGATTACCCTAAGGTTGATGCAAGGGTTATTGGAAAGGTGCTTGTGATGGTGGTTGTTGCAAATTACCCTGAGGTTGATGTGAAGGTTATTGGTAAGGTGGTTGTGATGGTGGTTGTTGCGGATTACCCTGAGGCTGATGTGGGGGTTGTTGGTAAGGTGGTTGTGATAGTGATTGCTACGGATTACCCTGACGTTGATATGAGGGTGGCAAATTGCCTTGAGGCTGAAGCTGAGATGTAAATGGAGGTGGTGGTAAGTTCAATGGGTGTGTGTGGATGAGGTCCATATATGAGGAGGCATAGTAGCAAAAGGACTATATGCATTTCCCCTAGTGTTCCCTAATGATTGACTCAGCTATTTTGGTGGAAGAGGTGGTGCGGATGGTGTGGGGGTTGAACCTTGTAGGATTCTCATACCTTGTGGATTGGGAGGACCTTGGGGATTGTCAATACCAAGGGGGTTGCTAGGATCAAGACCTTGGGAATTATTAGGATCAGTGCTACACCCATGACTAAAATCTGAACCAGAGAGGGTGGGATTAGATAGAATACATCATTTCTGAATCTGGGTTGGTACCATGTGTCTTGTGGGGTAACCTGAGAGACTTTTGGGACTGATGATCCTAGATTAACTTGAGAACTTTGCAGATCTAATGATGGAGGGGTTGTGATGTTGATGTACTGTGACATATCAAATCTGGGTAGTGGCATAATACCCATCATGAGCAATGAGGTGAGGATTATATCCCCATTCTCATCGAGAAGATGATAAATCATTTGCACATTGGTAGGATTGCTAAGATATTCATCAATAGTGAGCTCAGGTTGGTTAACCATGCTTTCTTCTGGGGCAAGTTGTATGTGATTTTTTGTGTTTAATTGTGAAGAGCCACCTTAGTGGGTGGATTAAGAGGATATTGAGGCTAACCACCTTGGGACTGTTGTAACTCCATGAGTTTATCCACCTATGATTGGGTAGTACCAGGCATGAAAATGCAAGTGACTAGAAGACTAAGATGACACTAACCCCTAAGATGTACTTAAGTAATGATGACCTAGAGAATGATTTTAAAAAAAATACTAGAATGATGGATTGATTGATTAATGGGATGATCGATGAGATGATCATGGATTTTTGGTTTGATAGGGTTGGATTAGATCAATGGATTGATTGGATTAGATGACCTATTGGATTAGATTGATAGGATTAACTCTAAACTAGGTTCAAGAGCTCAACTAGACGATGCATGATGATGATGATTGGATTGGATGATAAAAATGATGATTACAACACAAATCCACCCTTAGAGGGAAGTAGATTGATGAGGCCACACAAGATTACTGACTTGGGATAGATGACAATCCTAAGTAAGGATGATACTGATTAGGTTCAATTTCCTAACCCAATTTGGATAAAATGTCTCTAAAATGATGTCTAAGGGATTCAGATTGACAAATCGATTATGGATATGCAATCTAAGGATGTCCTGAGATGCACCTATGTGATTTTATTGAGGATTCGATGACTTTTCAAAAATGCAAATATACAAAAATGATAATTACAAATAGATGGATGATGATAAAAAAAATTGATCACAAGAATGGACCTAGGAAACAATAGGCTTTCAGTGACCAAGAGGAATCACTCTTTGGTTTCTATATGGGAGGCAGGTTTGCCTCTATGTAAGGTGTGTTTTCCCTTCTAGATCATGGGTTTCCCTATCCAAAAGTTTACAAATTTGCCCCTATGTGAAGCAGGTTCACCTATCTAAGACACATGGGTTTTCCTATATCTTGGACTGTACAGTCGATATTTTGTAGGATCACCAAAATAGCTAGTAGGATCGCCTAAACATGACTCAATATGGATGGGAAAAACTAGGATCACCTCTGATGAAATCAAGTTCTCCTATCCAAGTCATGGGATCACCCCTTGCTTTGGATGTACGAAAAAGACATGAAAACACCTATCAATGGATCAAGATCACCTATTTCTTGAGGTGTACATATGGGGAATGGTATAGACTCAACACAAGATCACCCCTATGGAGGGAAGGTTTTCCTATTCTATGGGATGTACAGATGGAGGATTAGGAGACTCAAACTCAAATTCACCTCTTTGAGAGATGAGCTAGCCTATTGTGAGAATAGGAAAACATTTATTTTCCTAACTAAGGTGTTTGACCAATGGGTTTACCCCTGAAGGAAGTAGGTTTCACCTATCGGTGATGACTAGACTAGACTGGACTCAACCGTGGGTTCACCCCTTGTGGGGCAGGATCACTCATCCACAGTGCAAATTTTCCTCTGTAGGAAGTAAATTCGCCTTTGAGGGTAGGGACAAGCTATGGTAAAGGACAAAAACAACAAACAACAAGCAGTGGTCAAGGATACAATCAAACTAAAGACACTCACTAGTATATCACTAGAAGGCATGCTAGACAACACAAGCCTAAAATTAGTGATAAAGGGTTTACAAAATTGATGTAGGCCCACCACCTTGAGGGGTACCAAAGGTTAATACTCTGTGATACCGGGTTAGTTCTCTGGATTGAACCCTTTCTCATGAAGGAAGATAGCTAGAGATTTAGTGGCACATGGTCATCAACAAACACCACGGGCTCACCTTCACTCTCTCACTCGGGAACTATTGTAGTTCACCACTAGGATTTCTATCTCAACCCAAGGGAGTACATGGTGAGTAACTTCAGGGTGTTGTAGGCAATCCCTACAGTACACCAAGCCACGGCTGAACATGGGTCTTATCTAGGCTATACAGGCTATCTAGGGGAGTCCTCGATACACCAAGAGGGTGTGTGAGGCACAACCATGAACACCAACCTATCACAAGCATGGATTAGGAGCTCTAGTGAGGTACTAAAAACTCAGACCAACCCTTCATGTATCTTAACTAGGAATCACCCTAGTATCGTTGCTTCGCTAGAGACGACGTGATTGGATTGGGGTACAACTTTGGCTCTCCCCCCTTATATACCTTGTCGATACACATGGTTGAGATCGTCCCTTGGGGTGATGAAATCCCCAAGAAGGTCTCCTAAAGGGCAAGAAATGCTAGGCATTTCTAACACCCAGGCTCACACGTAGTGCAAGGGGAGAGCATATGTGCAAGCTAGAACTCCTATGTGGACTCAACTGGACTAGAATGAGTTATGATTTTTGATCCCCAAGGTCATCATATAGTGGAAAGGAAGAGCATACGTTAGCAACCTTCTCCCAAACATGACAAACACATGTTAATTGACCCTTTAATAAAATGAAATGTTCCTAGATTAGTATGAAAAATGACACACACACACAAACTAATCTAAGGTGCTTTGACCAAACATCATACAATAAATGAATTAATAGTTTGACCTCCAGTCTTGGGAAAATGATAAGTTGCACAAGCGTTAGTGAAAACTCATAGGAACATATAAAGAAGTTAGCTAATTAGTACCTAAAACCAGAACCAAACAAAAGTAAGAATTGAAAAATTTAGAATTCTGGATTACCTCATGTTTGCCCTTGTGTAGGATGAATTCGCTTGTTCAAGGATGTCAAGATCTCTTTTCTAATGGAGAAGTGGATGCGAGATCGCCCTTTTGGAGAAAAAGGCATATGCAAAATCACCTTTGTATGAATCAAGACTTCCCTTTCTACTAGCAAGATCGGTTGTTTGTACTTCCTAAAGTGTGTTCGCCTCTGAAATTTTGGTTCTTGGTTATGGGTTGTAGATTAACCCATTTACTAAATAGGCAGTTACGTAGTTGCTTATGTCCTAGCAGAATTTCCCCTGCGATCAGGAAGATTGACCCATCTAGGTGAATTCGCCACTGTAGTCAAAATTTGAACCTGCAAATTTAAAACAACACCAAAAAGTGAAAGTAGACCTATGACATGGGTGCCATTAGGTGTGCCAGAAATGTGTGCAAGTGTTCTAGTCCTAAAAATACAAAACAACTAAATGAAATGCAAGGAAAGAAACAAAAACACAACACTCAAGATTGGCCTAGTTTAATTCAAACAAAATATACAAGAAATATCAACTTTTTACCTTTCTTGAATTGTCTCCTTTGGTTGGCCCTTTGATCTTGATTTTGTGTGCTCCTTTGTTGACAAAATGGCTCTAAATGATGCTTGGACCGATGAGGATGCAATGGGGGAAATGGGTAATGGATTTGATGCCAAATGAGTGCTCAGAATGTTGCAACAATGGTGGTCTCTAATCTTGGGTGCACGAGTGCATAAGTTAGCTAAGTGTGTGATCTTTTAAAATGAGGCAAAAATCACCATATTTAGGGAAATGTCCTCTAAATGAATGGATGGCTAGGATTCATCCAAGAGGAGAAGATCAATGGCTAGGATGAGTTGAGACCTCACAAGCCATCACATGAGGACATGTAGCAGATGAAGTGGACAATGAAGGGTGATGTGGATGTGACAAGGCCATGAGGTGGAAAAGGTAAGTCTTGTATCATCTACCCACATCATGGGATGATGTCACAATAGAAGAATTTTATTTTCTTCTAAGATCTCCCTTGGTTTTGGAGATTTGACTTTGGGATTGGGGATGAATTTTAAATTAGTCATTTATTCCTCCAAGGGTGTTGGAGAAATAAAGTGGAATTAAAAATTCCACATAGGATGCATGGGGGAAATAAAAAGGAATTTTAAATTCCTTGGGAGGTGGAGATAACTTCTCCAAATGTAGAATGCTTTTAATGAAGGTTGACTAAGGGTACATACCATAAACGGCATGAGGATTAGGTTAGGTTTAATTATTGATTTAGGTTGTGAAAATGGAGGATTAGGTAGGTTAATGGGGAATTAAGGGAAAGTTGCAAGATATGGAGGATGTGACCCTAATCATGATTAGGATTGTGCACATCATAATCATAGATTAATCAAACTAATCTGGATTAGGAGAGGATTATGGAGGATAGGACAAGGAGAGAGAAATAATGAATTTAAAATTTGATTTTAATTCATTTGGGAAAAGTGACTAAATTAAATAAATTTGACTATTTATTTAATTTAGAGAAGAATAAGGTAAGGTATTTAATTAATCAATCAAACACCTTAGGAGACATTAGGGATTGGATGAATATTAAATAAACAATGAATTATTTAATTAATATGGTTTCGGTGTGTGGGATAGAAGAATACAAGGGTGAATTTGACCATATGGGGGTGCTCAAATTCAAGTGTCTACACTATTAAAACTGATTGAACCTTTTTTCACATATTTTAGAAGATGTATCATCACCAAACCTAACTAGTCATCCTTCATATTTTTCAAGTTTAACAAACTTAATCTTGTCACTAGTCATATGATTAGAACACCCGCTATTAATGATTAAGTAGTTCTCCTTTCTAGCATGAAAAGTAGACACCATAGTGCATTTAGTGTTAGCACTTGCTTCTAGAGCACTTTCCTTTGCACATCTCTCAAAGTTAGAAAAATTAGTCACATCTTTTAAATACATGAACAAGAATTCACCATCCTCATCATCCCCATAATCAGATCCATCATCAAATATACTCGCATCTTCTCTAACATAATAACTTTTCTTGATCATCTTACCTTTGTTCTCCTTATTTTTGTCATTCAAAGCTATATTTAGACATCTCGAAGCATAATGACCTATCTTTCCACAACTAAAACATTTGAAAGGAAACTTACCTCTATACTTTCCAGTACCCTTTTTCATTCTTCTCACAAAGTTAGTTTCCACATCATCAAGATCCTCCTAATCTAATATAATAGTCTTCTCTTATTTCTCAACCTTAAAATTAGTCTCAACTTTTGTATTGCTTGGACCAAATTCTCTCATTTCAAAAGTAGTAAAAGAACCATAAAACTAATCTCTAGAATATTTCCTCAAATATTGAAATTTCTTAATAGCAAAAACTATGACTATAAGATTTAGGAAGAGTTTTGAGTACCTTCTTTACCACTTCTTATTTCAGTTCTCCACCAAGACCTCTAATTTAGTTGACAAATTCATCCATCTTCTACATGTAGCTTGTGATGTTTTCATCTTTAGACATCCACATTGTCTCAAACATAATCTTAAGGTGGGTAAAAGCACAAAGTTGTGTCACACATTCGCCAAAATAAATAGTTCCAAGCTAAATATTTTCAAATTTGAAAGGTTTCGCTAACTAGGTTTCCAAAACCATGTGGCATATTACGTGCACATAGGTTTCGGTCGAATAAGTTTCCCGAATCCAAAAAATCAAAATTTTCCTTTTCCCGCTTTAAAACTACCTTTGAAATTGGATTTTTTAATGCGGGTTTCTATGAAGGTTTTTTTCTATAGAAAGGGTTTTGGCCTAAAACCCTTTTCTACCTATGTGGTTAGTTGGCAGCCAACTCAACTTTTTGAATTTTTTCTGAAACTTTCAACTTTAGCTAAGTATTTCTTTAGTCGAATGATTTTTTTGCAAAAAAAAAAAACCCTTTGTAGAGCTGGAGTGGAGAATCCAAATATATAATTTTTTAATATTTTTATTAGTTTTAATATATTTTATTTTTAAAATAATGCAAGTAGGTTTTCAAAATGAAAAAAGAAGTTGATTACAAATTAAAAACAAGATAGTAAAACTTATTAAAAAAATTTAAATCTTATATGGGGCACAAGAGGAGAGAGTCTTCTTCAAAAGGGTATATTTTTTTTTTGAAAATGATTTAAAAATTTGAAAATAGTTGATGGCCCATGAAAACTATCAAATTCTGACATGTTTGACTTTAAACATTATTACAAGAAAAATATACATCAAAAATTGATTTTTCTTTTTCCATGCACAAGATATTGAAGTTACCTATTTGGAGAAAAAATTAGGAGAAATGAAGTTTTTTTCAATTTGTTTCTTGACGCCCATGAAGTCACTCTTTTCTGAAATTTTCAGCATTCCAAAATTTGTCCTTAAATTGATAAAAACATAATGAAAATAAAAAAATTTTAAAAATTACAATAATAAACTTCATCAAAAGTTCTACATTTCATTAGTTTACACCATTTTGAAATTCAAAACATAAAGACCACTTTTATGTGGTCAAGTTCAGATTTTTTGTTGTTGGCGATTCCTTTATAAAAGTGTGACATAGGTTTGTGCTTTTACCTAGGTTCTACATCTTAGCTTTCTTGAACTTTTCATCTCCTTCATAAATTCTTTCTAACTTTGTACCCAAATCTCTCTAGCAGTTTTTAGATTCATAGCTTTCACCAATTCAAAATTAGCAAAACCACTTAAGAGAGCATACCTTGCTTTACCATTTTTTTAATAGGCTTTGATCCCATCTTTTGTCTTTGGACCCTTTGTAGGTATAGTATATCCAGCCTAAACAAAATTCTAGATTTCAAATCCAAGAGAAACTAGAAAAATTTCCATCCTTGTCTTCCAAAATACATAATTTGATCCATCAAATAGAGGACCATCTTTCTTGTGTATCATCCTAGATCTATCTTAAGTGATTAAGGTTTCTTCCAAGGAACCTTGCTCTAATACCAATTGTTGAATGCAAAAGACAACTGACAGAGGGTGAATCAATTGTACCTTAAACCTTCAAAACCCTCACAAATATTTAGATCCACACTAATTCAATTAACCCTTAATCTATTAAAATGATTTATCATGAAAGAAGATAACAAAAATATAACCAAATCAACACCATATACAAAGAAACACCAAATTTACGTGGAAAACCCAAGAAGGGAAAAACCAGGATGAGGATTAGCTCATAGTATAAAGAAATATCAACATTGATTACAAAGGGCTCACTACCTAGAAGAAAGAGAGGCTCACTTCTAGAATAGAAAAGAAGACAGAGAGGAGTGTTACAATGAGAAATCCATCTCAATGCAAAAAAAAATCCACCACTTCATCACTGACACCTTCATGAATCTTACTAAAGATTGTAAACACTTTCTGCTCACTGCATCCAATAATCTAGCACATGAAAGCATGCACTACACTTCACAAATTTTCACCTTACAACTCTGCAATTCACATCATTCACATCACACATCTATATTTTTATCCCTCAACAACTCAACACATACTTATACCATCTTCAACGTTGAAAATATTCTCGAAGGTTGGCTATGCACCTCAACCATGCAAACTCAAAATAGGTCAACACAAAAACATTCTTGTGCTTGAAAGGAATGAAAGCACGAACCACATAACACCTTAACTTAGACCTAAATCCACTCATACATGCCACACCACTCTTTCATAAATAGAAAAGCAACTTTGCAATTAGTGTAAACACCCAAGGTCGATCGAACATGCGTAAACACCATTAAAATTTAAGTACATGATTCCTCAAATCAAAAGACTACTCAAAAATCACACACCACATTTGAACATGATCTAGATATTCCACATGAACCCTAGAATCCAAAAAATTCCTTTGCAAGAACTTTCACTTGAAGAATGTCCACACCCAACACACTCAAATAATTTCTGCACCAGACATTGTAACTCAAGAAACTAACTTTTGAAGCACTAATCCTCAAACAACTTTGATTGAAGAAATATATAAACACTAGAAGCACCCTTCCAAATTCACAAGACCTTAAACCACTCTATGGAGAAATTCAAAGCAAAAGCACTTCTCCTAGACACCTATATAATACACAGTTCACACAATGGTGAACACAACTTGTTATGCCCAACGATCCAACACACCAAATTTTGGATGCAACACATCTGAACACCTTTGATCAACATATCCAAACCACACAAGTGTATCTTCAACATAGAATAAATGCATAATGAAACAAGAATGCTACTCTACAACACAAAACACCACTGTAACACATTGTTTCCTCTTTTTATTCATTTTTTCTCAAAAGCACTTGGAAACTATGCACCAAAGACATATCCTCAACATCTTTAGCACTTCTTCATCACCACCAAGCCAATTGCAACATAGCACTCAACCATACATCCATAGATAGAATCTTATCAAAGCAACACTAGAGGTTGACACTAGTAGCTTACTAATAAAAACATAATGCAATTAATCAAAGAATCATTAGAGACAACATCAATTCAATACCATCTTCTCACACTCTTGCAACAATTTCCTATTCATATAGTTGACACCAATGAGAACACCAAAGCTTGTCGACATCAATGACAACACCAATTGCATGTACTTGCAACACACCTAATCTCAATAATAAACACATAAATGACATAATACAAATGATCTAGCATATATATGACATGAATCTAATTTTTACATGAAATTGGAATGTTATGAAAATAATAAAATCATCAGCAATAGATCATACAAATCTAGAATCAATAAAAATAAAATAACTAAAGATAAATTGACAATATCACTAGAATATCACCCATAACACTACCAAATTGCACAAATTTGTATTTTAAAAGATAAAGCTTCAAATGGTTGACCTTTGGTACTAATATACAAGCTAATGACATAACAAAAACAAAAAATATCCTACAACATTTACTGAAGTCAAACTACAATCCAAAAGTTACAAACAAATACACACAAAAACTAGCTAAAATTGCAATCCCATGTTAGCTCCATTGGAATCCTTGGATGCGAATTCACTCATGTACCAAAGGAGTTTCATTCTTTGATACTTGCATCCTATGGGTTTTCATCCAATAATAACCAATCTCCAATTGGTTTTTGTTTATAGAAGATTATTTGTTGAACATAAGTGTCCATATAAATTTTGATAGAGTTTTGATAAAGATGAAAAGAGATGCTTGGAATTCAATTTTTCCTACAAATATATAAACAAATTCAAATGACTCCCTTTTAGAAAATAAATAAATTATTATGATTTTATTAATTTCCATCCAAGTATTCTAACCAAAATGGCTCTTACAAGATTCCTAATTGAAATTAGAAAATAACTCCAACTATGACAACTTGTCATAAAACATATCATAACCATTGAATGCACAAGAAAATTGAGAGTGGGTGGGGGGGTGAATCAGTTGTACCTTAAAACCCTCACAAACATTCAGATCCACATTCATTCAATTAACCCTTAATCTATTATAATGATTTAGCATGAAAAGAAAATAATAGAAACTAAATCAAATCAACACCATGCACAAGAGAACATTAAATTTACGTGGAAAACCTAATATGGGAAAAGTTAATGTGAGGATTAGCTCACAATATAAAGTAATTTTAACACTTAATATAAAGGGATCACTGCCAGAGAGCTCACTACCCAAGAAAAGAAAGGATCACTTCCATAATAGAAAAGAAGATAGTAAAGAATGTTACATAGAGAAATCCATCTCAATGCTACAAAGAAATCTACCATAATGTCACCAACACCTTCGTTGCTTGACTAAAGAATTGTAAACACCTTTTACTCACTACATCTGTCAATATAAGACATGAAAGCTCACATTGTACTTCTCAAATTCACACTCTAACACTCTACAATTCACATCATTCACATCATACTTATCTATCTTTGCATCCCTCAACAACTCAACTCATATAATTTATATCATCTTCAAGTTTGAAAACATTCTCCAAGGTCGGTTATGCACCTCAACTGTGCAAATTCAAATTAGGTCGGTACCAAAACACTTCTATGGTAAATAGAAGTGAAGGTGGACCACACAACTCCTTATTTGGGATCCAAATCTATAACACCATGCTACGATATGCTTCTACAAACAATAAACATCCACCGCAATTAGTGTAAACACCAAGTTCGGTCGTTACTCGTGTAAACACCATTCAAATTAAGTGCACACTTCCTTTGATTCACCAACAAATGTCACCTGAACACAATCTAGAATATTCCACAAATACCCTAAAAACCAACAAACTTCTTCGCAACATCTTTCATTTGACTTTTGAAGCACCAAACCTTGAACAACTTCGACTGAAGAAATATACCAACACTATCAGCATGCATTTAGATCCACAAGACCTAAAACCAAATTGTAGAGAAACGTGAAGCAAAAAAACTTCTCCCAAACACCTCTGTAATACACTGTTCACACATTGGTAAACACAACTTCTTTTGCACAACGATCCAACACACCAAATTCTGAAAATAATACCTCTAAATACCTTTGATCATCATATCTAAAAGGCATAGACAAATTTTCAACCTAGAAGAAATGTGGAGCAACAGTAGAACACTACTCTTCAACCCAGAACACACTGCAACTCATTGCTTCCTCTTTTTATCAAATTTTCTCAAAAGCACTTGGAAACCAAGCACCATGAACACATCCTCAACAATCTCCATCACTTTCTCAACCATAGAAAAAAGCTTATCAAAGAAAAACTAGAGGTTGACACCATTAGCTTACTAATTACAACATAATGCAACTAATCAAAGCTTCATCAATGCAACAACATAGACAATACCAACAACTATGACAATATAGACTTGTTGGCATCAATGATGACACCAACTACTCATACTTGCAACAATAACTATAATAGAATATTCTAGAATTAGCTACAACATGATCTTGAAAATTACTAATTACACCATAATAAACCTCACACTCCATTTTTGGTTGCCAACACCAATAAGTAATGAGATATATTTAACATTTAATTGGCCACACTAAAATATCTTGAAAATATAAAATAATTGTGGGTTCAAAATATTAAATATTAAATAAATTATTTTCCAAACTCCTTCCTTAACCCACAAAGAAAATTTAAATGATCATTTTGTCCATCAAATTGAATTAACTAAAATTGGGACATGACAAATATGAGATGGTATTATAATTATTTCAAAACATGTCACAATACCAATTCATGAAGTGCCAAAATAATCAATTCATGAAGAAAATGCACCAGTGATTATGAAATTACCTTGACAATTATGAAACTATCCTAATAATTCCAAAGTCATCACCAATGATTATAAAACCACCACCACGAGATCACCCCTTATAAAAATCGATAATATAACACAAAACTACTAAAACCTTCATTTTCCCAAATATCTAACTTATAAATATTTTCTACATTTTATTCCACTTTTTTAATAAAATCAACTAATCATTTTTAATAATAAAATTTGACTTCAATAATATTCATTTATACAAATATCAATACAATTATACAAATACTAAGTAAACAATAGACCTACTATAATCAATACAATTTTATGAATATACATTAAATAATAAAAAGGTGTTATGATTTTCACCCTTTAGACTTAGAAACGGCTAATGCTATTTGAAAATCTTTATATCATTTTCTATGATTACTTAATTAATATTAAAAATAAAAATTGATGAATTGTCCACCATTTATCATGTATGTAATTCAATTGGTGAAAAATATTTAATATTTATATTAGATGATTTGGTCAACAAAATATAATGTTAGTTAAAATTTAAATATTAAAATACTGCAAGCAATAATGTAAATTTTACTCGTGAAAACTTACAACATTTGAAAGGTACATCCTAGGTTACTTGGGGAAAAGTAACTTTATATATAATATAAAAATATGGTTTCACTAGATACACCCAATCTAGAGACACTAGTTAAATCATAATGTTAAAAGCTCGTCAAATTCTGTGGGATAAATGAGACAAAGGAAATCCACCGTTACATGAAACCATGGTTTTAAAACTATTTAAATTTTGACAGTACAAATTCAAATCAGGATGTGATATTTAAAAAAAAAAAAATCTTAAATTATAATATTTTCCAATAATCCTGGAATCCCATGGTGATGTGTGTGATGTTAGAGCTGGAGAATATTTTTAAATAATTTAAGAACTAAATAATTAGGAGTTTATAAGATAATTATTTATTTTTAAAATAAAATTAATGAGTGATTTAAAGGTTTGCAATCCTACCAAAATCTATCGAAAGGAAATAAAAAATTAATTAAATTAGAAAGGGTCACGGAAAGTTACATGTTCAAATTCACTGCTTTTCCATGTTTATGACAGCTTTTATCCACATGGCAACATAAGAGTTCAATTTATGAGGACTTTTTAAATAAAAGATGAAAGGTGTACTTGATTAGACGTGTGTTTTGTCCAGGTCCATTTCCTTCAATACTGCTATAGTTACAAAATGACAAGCAAGCTTTCTAAATATTCATTTTTAAACCACATATACAAGAAGAGAAATCTACTTTTCTTATTGTATTCACAGAGTGTCAATACATGTCTTTATCTTAACAGTAAGCATCATAAAAAAAATTGAGAAGCTTTGTCATGTCTTAATCGTAAAAAAGAATACCACAAGCAACTCTTCAAGTCCTTCTGAAACCTTCCTGATTTTGATGGATATCTTATCAACTCACATGAAAGACACTTGATCAACACACAATCTTCTCTTTTCATATTCAGACTGGTTTGGGGGGGGATTTAGTTGCAGTTACAAAACTAAAACAAAGCTTATTAGAGCTTTTACTTCCATTTAATAGTTAGCCAATATAATTAACAAGGAAGGAAGCTGTTCACAATGTTTATGGGTACATTGTACTTTCTTAATACCATGGAGATCAGACATAATAGAGTGGGTAATGTACTATAGATAAAGCAAAGTGGTGAAAAAACCTGCATATTATATTTCCACATCCTTTCACAGCTTCATCTTTTATGGATACATAATGTTTCTCTTGCCAAGGCCTATCAAGAATATGTATAAAACAGTAAAGCTGAAGTTGGAAAACTACCCTGAAGTACAATAGTTGTGAGAGCATTTAAAACCCACGAGCAAAAGGGTCAAAGGGTCTTCCATTGATATGCATTAATGACTCCATCCTTCTATTCTACAGACATGGTACGGTAGGAATATGTGATCTTGAAGGTATAGTCATTGAGAAGGAATCCTGCTAAATTCTTATCAGCAATAAATGCTTCTGCATCTGATCTGAAAGACAAGAAGTTGATCTGGTATGAAAATCATTCGTACCATATTCTCCTGCTTCATTTAAGATGATTTGAACAGGAGATATTTAGAATGAGAATGTACTAGAAATATGGAGACACCAGACTCCCCCATTCAATTCATGGTGTTGGAATGGATTATGTTGAAAATCTGATGCACTGCTGTTGCAATTTCATCAGCCGAGGTCAGCTGGCATTCGTCTTCAATCTGCACAAGACAAAACCCATATGAAACTTCAGTTAAAGGATTCATGTTTAAATTATATGAAGAACTCAACTCTCATTAGCATGAATGCTCCACTCAAACCATTCATCATATCAGTTGATCTTTAACTATATTAAGCAGCTTACCAGGCAATACAAAATGCCATTGGCATTGTAAATTGAGAGGATCAGTTAAGAAAAGGTAACATGTATATACCATCACTAGTAAAGGTCATGGGCACAAATATAATTTCATGTGGATCAGTCACACAAATAGGTTCTATGGATAGTGCCTATCAACCCTTTTGATCCCAATAAGAAACACTCTATTTGAGTAAACCTTCAACACATAAATTTCATGTCTAATCTAGAGAATAGAATGAAAAAACATGAGAATCCTAGAGATTTGCTTACCTTGACATTAAATGAATAGAGAACTGTCTGGTCTATGGTGGTTATGTTGAGGTGCAAAATGGTCATACGAAGACTTTGTAAAGCAGCAATGGTTTTGAGAAGTTGCCCAGGCCTCTTTTGAGATAGAATTTTGAGGCTGGCATGAGTTTCTATCATGGTGACCTCTATATCTGCTACTGCAGACTTATTCTCTGCAATCAGATCGCTGGTAACATCATTGAAGGAGTCACTGGTGTTTTTCCTCTGTGCAGAGTAGGATGTATACTGCGGAGATTGGAAGAAGCCATTGAAGGGAATGGGAGAATTGGGACTGTAACCTAATTCCTCAGACTCACGTCTTCGCTTCTGGGCTTGAAGCGATTGCAATAACTGCTCCAGCTCCTTCACAAAATCTATGGCACCACCAATAATAGATGCCTGATCTCCCTGCATATTATAGAAACATTCCATTAGAAGGCCAAACATGATATTGGGTACAACTGCAGAGCTATAGTTTGCAGTAAAATCGTACTACATGAAGCCTTGAATCAAAAAAAAACAAAACAAACAAAGAAATCATCTCTTATATCAGATTAGACTAGACAGCATCCACGCATTCAGTTTCATGACAATCAAACAAAGCCTAAAAGAGTCAAAACGTAATACATTGAATCATAAAACGCACAAGAATCAAAGAAAGCTTAAAAGTAAATTTTTTAATTCACAGACAACCTTTACAGAGATACTGAAAACAAAGCTTGAAGGATTCATTTTGTGATAAGACATGCTTAAGCACGAAAAATGGCCCTACTCGTTGAATGTAGGATCCAGGCATGAGAGAACGCAAGACAGACAGATGCTCGTTCATCTGTTTGCGCCTATTGCGTTCCACAGCAATATGAGTCATTCTTTGGCTCTCTACTTCTTCACTGTTCTTGCAGGTTTTGGACCGTTTTCTTTTCCTTCTCTCCCTGCCCTCCATTCTTGTACCTGCAAATAGAGGTTTCTTTTGTTAAATTAATGTCGTTGTACTTGAATTATAGAAGCCAGCAAGAACACCTTACAGTGGATTAGTTATATGAATCTAGCAGTATATATTGCAAGTTTAAAGTGGGCAAACATATAAGCTGTTGTGTTTTACTTCTGTTAACAAATCATACATCAGGCTGGGCATTTTCAAGCATAAATGTATGACCATTCTTTGTTTTTCTTTTGGCCTGTATACATGAGCACTTTTGGCTGCTGGGTGTATGGTCATTTTTAACAAAATGAAAACCTAAAGTATTTAATTTGCATGACATTAGCTAGCCGCATCACAGCACAAGCTATGCGAAACATATTTTAAGCTGCACTGTAAAACATAATTTGCCAATAACCATTTTGATAATGATCCTAATCGTTGATCTAATATCTGTTAAGAATCCTCTCAAAGAAGAACAATTTCAAAAATCATATTGCAAGCTCTATAACATCTTCGATTAGTGTATACTATATATATATATAAAAGACAAAGCTGGGTTTATCATTTTAGGCTTATTGCATCGTGTGATCAATTTGAGTGATTCAATTTTACTCGTTCATAAGTAGGTGAGTTTGGTCATACCTGCAAACTGGGCTGGCTTAGTCATTGGTTCTGAAGATGTTACAAATGCCCCACCGGTGCAATTCTCAGAAGAAGAATTGACAGTTACACAAGAATTAGGCTCATGTAGTGTAGACGAGCTAACACCTTCTTCTATTGCCTCGGACCCAGACTGATCTTTGGCCTCGGTCTTCAAATCAGAAACATGTGTAATGCAGCTTTCGAGCTCAAAAAGCTGCTGCCGTTGCTGCTGCTGCTGCTGCTGCTGCATCTGTCCCAAAATGTTCAAGTTCTCGGATGTATAAACGTACTGATTATTTCCATTAATCCCAAAAAGGGATTCATCATGAGATAGGGGAAAGTTCAAAAGCTGTTGAAAGCTATGTTGCCATGGCTTGTGTCGTTTCTCCAGTTGGTCCAGAGCAGCCAGCTTTTCTTCCATGTTGTCAGCGAGAGAGCAGCTGTTATTTGTGATTCCTTCCAACATCTGGAACAACGCCAGGCCTCCTGTTCCTTCTGGATGATAAAAGCCTCCTTCTTCATCAGGGGGCCCAAGAAAGACTTGCGAGGATGAGTTTAAGGCTTCTAAAACCATGTTTTTTCCTCTTTTCTGATCGACAGTGTCCCAGAAAAAATGCTTCTATGTCTACCACAATACATACAATTCTGGCTTTTTTAATACCTGCAAGCAAAGCAAACATGTTCTATGAATACAATATTATTTCTTTGACTAAGCATTCATCCATTCATTCACATATTATGTGCTGCGGTGCAATGTAATAATTCATTCTGCAGTAAACACACGAAGTGAACGTGGCAGGAACTTGCATTCCTAATAATTTTTTCTTTATTGCACACGTTGCATCCATTCGCAAAATGAGGAATTTATTAGCCAAAAAAAGACAGCAAACATAGAACCTTTAGCCCTCTGAAAAAAATGTTCTGTTAAGACTTCTGTCATAAACTAATTTGATGATGTAAGGAGTCCACTATTGTGTAAAAAAGAATCTCTAATCAAGATGATCTTATGCATAGTGCAGCCAAACTAAGGTCTAGAAATGCGGGGCAAACGAATTACAATGCAGTTGCTGAATAGGCCCATATTTCATGCAGAGAAAGATTATTCAAGGCAGGCTGCAGCTTTCATTATACAAACAATTGAATCACTGCAAAGGCTTTACATACAATGCCAGTGGGGGGGAATGGTAGGGCTTACCCCTTCCCCATAGGAGCTATGATAGATCCTAGCCAAAATGGAACAAAAGAAAGCACTGTAGGCTATGGAAATTAGTAGTGAAGTTAATGAACAAATATCAGAGGAGAGAGGACAAACCAGCCACTGAAATGATCACATGAGGAGAACCACTGACGGGTGAGCTTCTGAGCTACTCAAGGAGACACTTAGCCAAGCAATAAGACATGGATTTACTTGCAGTAGAATCATTTCCATCTCTAAAAGTGTGACGCACACAGTAGAATTTATAGACTTCCTTGCACTATAATAATTATGTTGAATGTCCTGGTTAAATTGTTTGGCATTCTTTATAGCATAAGTGGGCAAGGAAAATAATACCCAAGAATCGCCTAGGAAAAATAGTAATAGTAATGGAGAACAAAACGAAATGGGGAGTATAATTACTAACTGAAATGATGAAATGGAGAGGACTACTAATGAGTGTACTTCGTAAAGGCCATACTCAACCAAGCAGTATGACATAAGACATGGATTTTCTTGCAGTAGAATCAATCGTATCCATATCTGAAAAAATACCATAACAACTACTGAACAATTACTAAAGCAAAGATGAATTAGTGGGTTGCACTAATCAAAAAAGAATCTAAAAGCTCTAATGCTTCTCCATCGATTATGTCGCAAAAGTTAGCTCGGTCGTGTGGAAAGAAGACAAGAAAGTGCCGAGGAAAAAAGCAAATGGATTCTATCTATCTATGCTTTGTCCACATACCTATAGCCAGAAGCATAGACTTGACTCTGAAAGAACAAGTGCAATGAATTCACAGTGCCCTTGTACATATGGCAAACAGAAAGAAGAGTACAGAAACCTCATCTCAGGGCACGCTTCAATAATTAAGAGCTTAATAAGGAGGGCTCTTAGGACACCAAAGCCTTTGGCAATCTAATTAATTAGTGCCAAAGAAAAGACAAGTAAAGATCTAAAACAGGCTTGACTATGTAATTTTGCAGGCCAAAAAGTATTACTCAGTAGTCTGCCATTGAAGAAGAATTCAGTCAGCTCATCATAAAGTTTGCAGCGACGGCAGCATATAGAGATTACCTTCAAAAGCTCTGCGACAACAAGAAGAACATCATCATCATCATCCAGTTGCCGATAAACAGCTGACAGCACAGGACGACATCAGGACCCTACAAGCCTTCTACTGTCCTCACATATCATCAAAAATCTAGTATCTCTATATATATATTTATATTTATATGGAAACCAGTTTAGCCGCTCAAACTCAACTCAACTCCACTCCTATCTAATCCAACACCCAAATCCTTTTCTCATTCTCATAATAACTTTGATCAACACACAAGACACCCTTTTTATGATCACAGCTGACGTCGAAAAGCGTGTTGGACAATTTTAAAAAAATCTGTAAAACAGCGTTTCATGGGTCTCAATCATAACCCGTTTCAACACACCCACACAATCAATCAACGTCCGTCTTGCTTTGCTTTTCCGAAACGCATTAATATTCCACAACGACGTATGTGAAGCGAATAAAATTAAAAAAGGATAAATTAAGAGTTGAGACAAAATGCCCAGGGCCCCTCCTCATGCAAGAAACGGTATCCTTACACAAAAACGACAAGCAATAAAATGTACCCACTTTACTCCCCTCCATTTTATACTCAGACCTCTGCTGCACACTAGTTAAGGTACACTTACCCTTAAGACTGATATTGCAATAGAAGCCCCTAGACTACTACAATACTCTCGTGAATAGTGCAAATACAAGTTACAAACCACCCCTTCAGTTGACATCTCACTCTCCAAACCACTGCCCCTGCTGTCCTTTACAGTCTTAGCCTTCCTTTCTTTAGACATGTCAGTGCTCTATCCCATGCAACTCCGCCTTTCTGTCCAACCTTTTCCTTACAACTGCCAAACCCTAGCGTTAAAACCTATCATGGGAATACCCATTTTTTTTATCTTCTCCACTGCTACAAACTAAAATCTCACAGTTGATTGTCCATAGGTGTTTGTCTTATTGAATTCTTTTGTGGTTGTCATGAACGCTATTGTGGGATCCAACCTTTTGAAGTTAAGGTACACCTTTAAACATTTAGGTCTTACCAAGTTACACAAACTTTTTATGGTCAATAACTTTTTTGGGCAATACTTTAATCTTATTATACAATGCATTCTTTTCTACCTGATGTTTTCGATGTCATGCAGGGGATGAATTTGACAGCTCTAGGACTGCATTCGGTATCTTTTAAATATATCATACAAGAAGTCTTTTAAAGGATAATTCTTAAAATGTATGAAAATAAATGTATCATACAAGAAGTCTTTTAAAGACAAAGAGTTTAGATTCTGAATAATTCTTAAAATGTATAAAAGTCCTAGATTGATTATTTTTCATGGAATGATTAGTGTATGAATGGTGTGTTTTAATATAAAAGTTCATAAATAGTATAATTCTTATTTAATTTCTTTTATACATATTTTGAGGATTAATTCTGATTTCAAGTTTATTCATTCATTTTTTGGATAAATCTACAAGTGCGGAATCAACCCAAGTCAATTTTATGAGTGTGCAAATAATCTTATAATTTTAAAATTCAAATTCAAATATGGGGCCATGTTCCCTTTCTCCAACCCACTAGTATGTATTGACTTCAGCATGAAATATATTAACTCATGTGCAAGGGCGTTGTATTTAAGGATAAATATTAGCTTCAATTTTATACATTTGAACATAAAAAATTCATTCATAAATCAAGAGAAAGAATTATTGAAACAAATATTCATAGCATCATAGAGTATCAATGTTCCATCATCAACTTATATTAGCATATTAGGCATGCACCACATGTTTCCCTTGTAGCTTTGATCCTTTTCACCAAATTATCAAATCAATCTTGATATAACAAGTTCCTAAACCATGTCTATCAACACCGCACCTTTTAGAGATAGCTATAGATATCAAGGTGAACAATTTCCAAAGTTTAAATTCAACAATGTTTAAATCTACAAACACAGTTTAAATATGTAATCATAGAGGTGAATGAAAGTAACGTATAGAGAATTTATTGATATAAAAGTGTTCATCCAACATTAAATAGGATGTTGGAAAACTAGGTCAAATCAACTAACTACATTTGTTGTAGCACATCTTCATTGAGTTGATAGCTATGTACCTTTTTGTTTATGGGAACATTTATTTGAATGGCATTACTAGTCTTAGCTCATTGATAAATATGGTTAGTTGGTTACATATGTTGAATGATTGCTTTACTTTACTTTTTAGGATGTGATTCATTCTTGTACATCTTATTGGTGAAAAGTATCTAATTCACCCGTTTAAGAGTTTAGATTGTGGATAATTCTTAAAATGCATAAAATTATTTTAGTCCAATCTACATAATCTTGATTTCTAGCTTATCTATTCATTTTACTAGGTTAAATCTACAAGTGTAGAATCAACCCAATTCAATTCTATGGGTGTGGAAATAATCCTACATTTTTAAAATTTTAACTCAAATATGGGCCCATGTTCCCTTCCTCCAACTCACTAGTATGGGTCAAATTGAGCATGAAACATATTAACTCATGTGCAAGGGTGTTGTATTTAAGGAAAAACTTTAACTTTAATTTTATTCATTTAAATCTTGAAAATTTATTTGGAAATCAAGAGAAAATATTCTTGAAAGAGACATCTGTAGCATCATAGAACATTAATGTTGAATCATCGACTTGCATTAGCATCATATCCATGCAACACATGTTTTTCTACTAGCTTTGATCTTTTTCACCAAACTCTCAAATTAATCTTTGTATAACAAGTTCCTGAACCATGTTTATCAACACCACACCTTTTTAGACAATTAAAGATATTAGGGTGAACATGCTTCCTAAATTTTAAATTCAACAATAGTTAGATCTACACACATAGTTCAATATGTAATCATAGTGTAGACACTTAAAAATGACCTAGGCCTGCAAGCTTCATTTTTTACCACTTTTTCCCTAGCATAATTATGACATTTAATTATGTCCTTGGTCCACATTCGACTATTCATTAAATAATTAATAATTATTTAATTAATTCATGTCCTTTTATTCTTCATAATTATTAAATAAATAAATTCTATTTATTTATTAAATACGTCACTAATTATCTAAGTTTCCCTATAATTAAATAAATTTATAAATTTGTTTAATTATCCTTATTCATTAATTCTTCCTGATTATTAAATAAATGAATTACATTTATTTATTTAATATGTCACTAACTGTCATAATTAAATGAATTGATTAATTTATTTAATTAATTAATCTTATTCCTAAATTAAATAATTATATTTAATTATTTAATTGCCTAAATTAATATTCCTCTCTGCTTTTAAATAAATGAAATTATTTAAAATGTCATCACAATCTTAATGACACCCATTTTGGTAAATAATCTGAAAAAGATTATTTATTGTCTCACAAAATCATTATTTTGAATTAATTTTAATTCAAAATAGTAACTAATCTTCCAAAAATCAAGTAATCGGGCAGATTCTTGATTTTCCAAATCTGATCTTTAGTCCAACTCTTATCTTCTTGATTTTTCGAATCTCACAAATTAGGCAGTCTTTATCTTCTTGATTTTCAAAAATCTTTATTTTCTAATTAATTTATCTCATTTATTCTCCACCGCCAATTCGATTCTCTCAGATGACATCTTGACCGCTCACTTAAGGATTTTTCCCTAACCCTGATTAGGGATTGTCAAATTAAATCTTGTCCACTGATTTTAGGTTTTTTTCAAAAATCAATCTCGTTCGTCCATTCAAAATGCCATTTTCTATAAAATGCCATTTTCTTCTCACTTTTTGATTACACGCATTCACTTTATACAATTTCACACTTGCACTCTTAGGCTTTCCATAGCATTTATTATTTTTATTTGATCAAATCTTAGCATGTTTAGACATTGTCAATCATAGTCATAGGCATAGACTTTAGACATTTTATGCAAATCCTTCAAAGCTTGGTGTAGGACTTAGACATTTGCAGATTGCTCGCACAACGAATCTGAGGGAAAAATATCATCCAACAAGTAAGAAAGTACTATGGAGGTAATCATGGAGAACTCGATTTATAGGTATAACTATTTATTGTTTAAATTCCTTTGTACTCAATAGGTCTTTGGGTTTTTGTCTTTTATATTGATTGATCTAATCTAAACCTTAAAAACTACCCTCAGTTACATTGGTGAACCTGACATGTTTTAACACATTTTGAGAAATCTTGGAGTTTGATTCTTTTGTTGCAGGTTTTGTTTGCTTTTTGTTGTAGGTTTGGCATCATTGTGGATAAAGCCTATTTTTTCAAATATTTGACCATAACTTTCAAACGGCTTCGTATTTTCTCCCGACTTTTTTTTTGCAACTTGGGTACAACATCTCGCACTTTTATTCTAAAAATTAGAATTTTTGGATCTATTTTTTATTTTTTATTATTTTTTTTCTATTTTTCATAAAAAATTAATTTCGGGAGCAAATAATCGAATTTTTTAGATATGTTTACATTTCTAGAAAGCTCTATAAATTTTAATAAGGGTTTGTTCTTTATATTTTAAATTTGGATGCGAAATTGTTGGTCAAACAACAAATATTTTCAAATTGGGTCTTAAAATATATTTACTTATATATCACACAATATTCTAGATCTGCTCACAAATTTTTTTTTGCAGATTTGGGATGACATTAGACGACTCTAATCCAAAAATCAGAATTTTTGGAGTTATTTTGTATTTTTAATAAAAAATTTTATGATTTTTCATAAAAAATTAATTTCAGGTGCAAAACAACAAATTTTTCTGATTTATTTACATTTTTGGAAACCTCTTGAGATTTTAGATAGGATTTATTCTTTGTATTTTTCATTTTACTGTCAATTTTTTAAAAAAAAATCAGATTTGTCTCGACTAGCTAACCCTCTAATAGTAGTGATCGATTATCTTGTTAGGGTTTGTGGTTGGTTTTGTGCATGTGTAGAAAATAAACACTTCAAAGGACACATTGGATTAAGTGGGAAAAAAAATGATGCATCTAACTATTTTTTTTCAAATCAATAGTCAAAGATCATTATCAAACTACTAATGTGTGGTCTTGCAGGTTTGAACGTCAAAGACTAAACATCAAAACAATGTGTTTGTCTTTTTTTTAGTATAATACACATTTCTTTTGGTGCAATTAAAATGAACTTGTCTTTCTACTATGTCTGAGTGTGTTTACAAAATGGTAGGTGAGTATGCTCTCACCTTGTGAAAACTCGGTGATCAGAAAACTAGACCCATTTTTATCTGTCATTACCTTCACGACTTGGTATATCAGAGTATCCTCTCCCCTTGCACTTTCGGGCGATTTGGGTGTAAGAGAAATGGTTACTAACTCTAGAAATTGGGCCTGCCTAGGGATTTCATCACCCCAACGCGACTCAAACCAGCAACAGAGCTAAAGCCAAGCTACCCCTGACCGGTATATAAATGTAAATCTTAAGGGAAAACCTAAGATTGCGAGTGCAGATGTGTCATACGAATAGAGTTGTACTCCCTTAAACCCTATTGAGCTTAACCTCTTCAGGCTGGAGTGCCACCTTATTGGTGATTAATCTCTTGCCCCATGTATGGCCACTCGAGCGAGGGTCCCGAATTAAACAACTTTGTGTAGTAAGCCAAAAACCTTCTATTTGCTAGCGCAACACCAGTCAGTGTAAAGGCATCCACACTTTCGTAGTCTTTAGTAGAGGTGATCAATCTGCCATGGGATTTTCATGGGGGTTGGAAGCTTGGTTGGCCTGAGAAGAGAGTGCACTGTAAGGGGGAGCCCGTGCAGCCAAGCTTCTAAATTCATACACTATAGATATGCAGTTGGGGAAACCCACGTGGAATCTAGTGAATATTGTCCTGGCCTAACCATAGGATTGTATTTGTCTCATGTGTGCTTGCTTACAGTCAAAATATCGTGCTTGCAAGTTTTTTCTAGATACTGAAACAAACCAAACAATGGTCAAACATCTAGAAACAACCAAGTCAAACTTCAAGAATTCGGTCAAAACTGTCTATACATTCTGTCTGCAACGCATCTGCACATTGCAACACATTTTCCCACTTGAAATGACGCATTTGCTTAACTAAAATTTAAACACTATCTCAGACCAAAATCTAAGTCCACACATTGTCGCCTATTGTCAAACATCTTTTTCAAACAGTCTCTGTCAGAAACCAAAATTGCAATTGCTCAAAACGCCCATCATTTGCATTCATTTCCAAATTTTAGGTGCATTCCCTAGGCGGCATAATCATCCTTAGGTTTCATCTTAGAAAACTTTGGATTAAGCCAAACCTCCACACCTTGCAAAACCTTTGTTTTCAAAACTAGCCTATCTTGGGACTTAGTCATTACTACTCTTTTTAGTCATTGTCTTTTTGTGAGAACCTCCAACTCAACAGTCTAGTTCAGAAGGCTCACTCGTCATTTTGACCTCATCGTTTAGTCCCCTTAGTAAGTCCTTTGATAACCAAAATTGAGACATAGGTTTAGCTTAGAGTGGTTAGACAAACCTTTCTCCAAATTTTCTCCATACTTAGTCCTCATTTTAAACCTGGACTTTGGATTAATCATCTTAGTCCTCATATTGGCTTTGACAACCTCGTCATCAATCATTTCCTTAGTCATCACCTTGCATTGTCATCCTTTATCAAAAAATACAAAAACATAGGCTAGTGCCATCCTTGCATTTACTTGTCATTCTCATCATCCTCATTTGAGAAAATCCATTGTATGGTTGAGACTAGGCTTCAAAGACAACAACGACAAATGGAAAACTTTGGACAAGATTCCAATCCCAACATCGACAATAACACTTATGACATGAACAAATATTGGACCTTTTCTTACCCATTTCACAAAATGAACATGCAATCTTCCATGAACATGCCATCTTCATCACAAAACATTTTTGAGCCATTAATAAAAAGAGACCAAAATTGACAAGTATATGTCGAATACTTAGAAGCTACAGTGCAAAATCCTGATATAGTCTTGTTTGTAGAAAACTCAATCTTACGCGACCCTCAAAGGTATCTAGCCATGCTTTTGGACCAAGGGGCCAAGTTACCACGAGGCTTTGACATAAATACTTTGCCACCTCCATCCGTCTACCCTCACTACCAAAAGTCACTTAACACCATCCATGACATTAGTCCACAACAAACATCCATTAATCAACCTTATCCTAACTTTGACAAGGGAAGTCAATTGTCCGCTAGTCCATTCCATGTCTCCACATCATATCCTAGTGCTTCACCTATTAATCCTATCCAAGTCTGCATCCCTTATCAACCATCTACCAACTCATGTCAAGTCCCCACATCATACCATACCGATCTGGTCCAAGTCTCCATGTCATATCCTTGTCATTCAATAATTAATCCAATCCAAGACTCCATGTCCTATCCTTGTCCTTCACATGCTACTCCAGTCCAAGTCCCCATGTCCTATCCTAGTCCTTCATATACTAGTCCAGTCCAAGTTCCCACATCCTATCCTAGTCCTTTGGTCATTAATCCTTTTCAAGTCACCCCCTCACAAGCCACATCTAGTCATGAAAATTCTATCATAGTCCAAAGTCAAATCCCATTTAATAAACTTGAGGATACATGTCAAAATGAAAGCCCAAAGCATGACATTATAACGTCACCCTCATGTCAAGAACAAGGTAGTCCATCCCATGACCCTATTTTCGACAACCCCATCTTTGACCAAGACCCTACCATTGACCAAGAAATCCAAATCCATGACAACCCCATCTTGTACCAAGACCCTACCATGGCCAAAGAAATCCAAAATGATCCACTACTTGACCTTTATGCCATTCATGATCAAACACTTGCTGACCCTATAAAGGCCTTGACTATTGAAACTTCCCAAGATGAGACACTTGCCTCCATGGGACACATAGACGATATTCCTCCAGAACAAGAATCTTCCACTAGGGACATGCTTGCATATGATCAAGTTATAGCTAAAACCATTGGGCTCTATGACACTAAAAATAATGATGGCTTCGACATTGCCTTGGAAGCACCAAAAAAATTATTTGAACCTAACATGTCACATGATCAAACCAAAGATATCAATCAGGAATATGTCCAACATGACAATGAAGCTAAGACATGTTATCAACTAGGGTCATCTATCTTTGTCAGAGCAGGCTTTCTTGCAGACGAAAATATTACAAGTGACAGTATCCACATACCTAATGATGGGTTAGCATCTTTCTTTCAAAACAACAAATACCCCATCGCAAATAGAATCTGTCAAAGCATGCAATATCAAGGCAAAGGACTAGGCATAAACGAGCAAGGCATTCTAGAACCATTAAAACTTCAGGAAAACTACAGACATCAAGGTCTTGGCTATTCCTCAGACAGTAAATCAAATGATGTCAGTGGTACCTCCTCGATACTGGGGGCAACTTTGTCAGATATAAAAATCAAAATAGATTCCATGAGAAATCCTTGTCATAAGATTGCTGCCAACACCCCCTCCACCCACACCATGAACTGTCATTCCATCATAAATAAACCTTCCCTTTGGAACCAACAAAAACAAAAGTCTTACAAGTCAAAAGATCAAAATCAAATGTCAAAGGCCATTGAATCAAACAAAAGGACAAGTGGAAAAATGAAATTAAAATGGATACCAAAGAAAGATGGATCAAACAAAGACACCAAGTCAAATACAAAATTCAATCACAATGTGGAGCCACAAGACAAGAGGACTCCCACATATAACACATGTCCACCTCCTTCAAAATGGTCATCAAACAAGGCATCTAAGAGTGTTGGTTCCAAACATCCTCCCTCCAAAATTCGTCATACACCATCCCAAGTTTGGAAAATAAAAAGTCATTCATCCAAACATCCAAACAATCTTTCCACGTCTACCATCATTCATCATACCCCTACATCTTGTTTAAAGTCCAATGATCCCACATCACAAATCTGTCACATCTTGGTAGCAACTCTTTACCACAAGGACTCTCATGGCACTCTATCGCGATGTGTGTATTCTGATAAGGCCAACTCTAGTATCATAAAGGATCATAATGACATCGATCAGTTGTATACAAGTGCTACGATCCTAACAAGACAACTACTTCAGACATGATATTATTGGAATATCATGGTACCAATCTCTACATCGGCACCATCAGTGGATTCAGAATAGTCAGTGGTCATCTAAAGCATCAAGGCTATCCACAAAATCATAAATACAAAAAAAAAAATGAAAAATGATAAAAATCATCACCCTGATGAAAACCTGGCAAACAAGCGTCTTGGTGACACCAAAAAAAAAAAGTCAAGAAAATAGTAAAGAGAAAAATTTCATCTAATGGTGAAAACCTGGCAAATAGGCGCCCTGGATAAGTACCATGATGAAAACCTGACAAACAAGCATCATACATGTAAAAAAAATCATCTATGTGGACTCTTACACTTGGGGGCAAGTCGTCTCATTTCCCATGCCTTCCTCATGACATATACGTCCATCTAAGCCCTATCATTTCCATTCACTTTCCCACTTACCTTGGTCTTGACATAAAACTGGCACACATAAATCATGCTTTGGGAAAACTCTTGACATGTCTATCCTTCAGTCATACACAATTCACGAAACATCATGTCATTGACTATCATAGTCTTATTGTCCTTATACGACATAGTCCTTGAAAATCATATGACAATTCCATTAGTCTCATGTCTCCCGTCCTTTACCAATGCCACCTCTTATCCTTTCATGTATGTCACCTATCTTAGCTTTCCCTTGTCAAACGGTCTAAGGATAATCATCATCCCATCTAGTCCTAACCAAGTCATTCCAAATGCAACGAGTCTAATCCATACAAGCACATCATCCAAAATTTTATTTGACTACGTTCCTAGCCTGATTGTAGACCTCCATACTTTCGTCACATTATCATCATCATCCTCACATTGTTTCAAGATGTGTTCTTCCCACATCAAACAATGTTGTCATTACCTGTCAATTGGTATTCAACTTGACTAGGGGCACAATCATGTTTGTCCTTGGATTCTCATGTGTAGGCATCAGTCATATGCATTTGTCACTATCCTCTTAAACATCAAAATCCAAAAAAATCATAAAAAGACAAAAAGACAAAAACATCATAAAATGTCCTAAAACAAAAAGACCAAAACAGCATAAAAAGTCCTAAAGAAAGACCAAAAACATCATAAAATGTCCTGAAGAAAGACCTAAAAATCATAAAACGTCCTAAAGAAAAACATAAAAACATCCAAATCAATGTCAAAATCCTAAAAATGAAGTCAAATTCAGTCATGTCAGTCAGTCCATGTCATTGTCGAACTACGTTGTCTCTGTGTGTTTGCTACATAGGCAAGGCCATCAATCGATGAGTCCCCAAGACATTAAGTCAGTCCTTTTAGGTTGGTCCACATAAAATCATGGAATTTGTCACAATCGTCACATCGGTCAAATAAGTCAGACATAGTCAAACTCAGACACAAGACAGTCATTTGAAATGTCAATGTCAAAATTGGTCAAAATTAGACAACACAGTCCAATCAATCATACAGTCAACATCAGTCAACTTACCAAAACATATTAGTTAAAAAAATGTTAGTCTCATCACTCTTTGGTCCTCTTCAAGATGTGTCCTTGGAGTTAGACCTCATCAAAATGTCATTTTCCTTTTCAAGATGTGTCATTCCTGACAATAGGCCCCGTCAAACTGTCAACACCGTCAAATTGACAAACTCTTAAACTGTCAAAACTGTCAAACTGGCAAGAATTCAATCTTTGGCAAACAAACATTGGCAAACAAAATTAAATAGCTGTTAATTTTTCTAATCTATCTTGTCTTATATTTTGACTGACTTGGCTATTTTGTCTTATATTTTTATTGTCTTGTCTTTTTGGTCATGTTACTAGCTACCTCGAGGATGTCCCATGAAGGATTTAGAGGTGCGATGACGTCTCCTGGCCTATTTTATTTTCTTTGACCACTGTCTGTGGATTGTTTTGACAAAAATACTAGGGCAACTTCACCTTTAGTATGAGTTAGGACATTCCTTGTCTGTGACTGTATGTTTTTCAAGTGGATGACCTTGCACACCCTGGTCTATGTCATATCATGGTGTTTGTTGTCCATTTGTGTTATTTTACCGCCCAATGATGATTAAGAGCAATAAATATTAAAGTCCTATGGCAATGTTTTGAAGGATTTGGTCTAGGAACTAACATGCATCTTCTTTAGTCTTGTCATCTTCTCTCACCCATCTCATATAGGCATTGCATCCATATCACCATCCACATCTTTTGCACTAACATTTCTTTGTCTCTTCATATTCTAGTCTTCTCATTAATTTCGAGAGCACACCCATGTTCTTGGAACTCGTCTGTCCTCTCGAGGGGGCATACCGTAACCCTCCTCATCATTCTTCCTCATCTTATTTTACACTGGGGCATTTTTTTGACTTATTTTCTTTGTCACAACGCGACATGCTACATTATGACAAAGAGGGGCAAAATGTAGACACTTAAAAATGACCTAGGCCTGCAAGCTTCATTTTTTACCACTTTTGCCCTAGCATAATTATGACATTTAATTATGTCCTTGGTCCACATTCGACTATTGATTAAATAATTAATAATTATTTAATTAATTCATGTCCTTTTATTCTTCATGATTATTAAATAAATAAATTATATTTATTTATTAAATACGTCACTAATTCTCTAAGTTTCCCTATAATTAAATAAATTTATAAATTTGTTTAATTATCATTATTCATTAATTCTTCCTGATTATTAAATAAATGAATTACATTTATTTATTTAATATGTCACTAACTATCATAATTAAATGAATTGATTAATTTATTTAATTAATTAATCTTATCTGCTAAATTAAATAATTATATTTAATTATTTAATTGCCTAAATTAATATTCCTCTCGTTTTAAATAAATAAAATTATTTAAAATGTCATCACAATCTTAACTGACAGTCCATTTTGGTAAATAATTTGAAAAAGATTATTTATTGTCTCACAAAATCATTATTTTGAATTCATTTTAATTCAAAATAGTAACTAATCTTCCAAAAATCAAGTAATTAGGCAGATTCTTGATTTTCCAAATCTAATCTTCAGACCAACTCTTATCTTCTTGATTTTTTGAATCTCACAAATCAGGCAGTCTTTATCTTCTTGATTTTCAAAAATCTTTATTTTCTAATTAATTTATCTCATTTATTCTCCACTGCCGATTCGATTCTCTCAGATGACATCTTGACCGCTCACTTAAGGATTTTTCCCTAACCCTGATTAGGGATTGTCAAATTAAATCTTGTCTACTAATTTTAGGTCTTTTTCAAAAATCAATCTTGTTCGTCCATTCAAAATGGCATTTTCTATAAAATGCCATTTTCCTCTCACTTTTTGATTACACGCATTCACTTTATACAATTTCACACTTGCACTCTTAGGCTTTCCATAGCATTTATTATTTTTATTTGATCAAATCTTAGCATGTTTAGGCATTGTCAATCATAGTCATAGGCATAGACTTTAGACATTTTATGCAAATCCTTCAAAGCTTGGTGTAGGACTTAGACATTTGCAGATTGCTCGCACAATGAATCTGAGGGTAAAATATCATCTAGCAAGTAAGAAAGTACTATGGAGGTAATCATGGAGAACTCGATTTATAGGTATAACTGTTTATTGTTTAAATTCCTTTGTACTCGATAGGTCTTTGGGTTTTTGTCTTTTATATTGATTGATCTAATCTAAACCTTAGAAATTACCCTCAATTACACATAGAAGTGAACCAAAGTAACATATATAGAACAAGTTATTGATAAAAAAGTGATCATCCGATATTAAATAGTATATTGAAAAGCTAGAAAATCAACTAACTACATTTTTTGTAGAGCATCATCATCGAGTTGATAACTATGTTGATTTGAATGGAATTATTAGTCTTAGCTCTTAAATAAATATGGTTAGTTGCTAACATATAGGTTGAGTGATTTATTTACTTTAGGTTATTGTAAAGAATGTGATTTAAATTATTGTACATTTTATTGGAAACTTGTCTAATTCTACACTCCTTTAAGTTTTGGCCTTACAGTTTTATTTGTGATCTCTAATTTATTCTTCATATATGAGACATTTCTATTTCCTTAAGTTTTATTTCAATACTCATGTTCTCTTGTATTATCATTTTAATATTTATAGGGTCTATGCATTATTTTTTTGTTAAATTCTCATTACCATCCTCCTTTCCATTTGATAAGAAGTCTGCAATCTTCTAATGGGTTGAAAATTCAACTAATTGTGATATATTAATTGTGTGATTGACTCATATTGATGAATATGTGTTTATTCATAACATTTGTGTACTTGAAATAAATTGACAGGAAATTGTATAGTTGTAAATTGTCACCCTTGAGAATTTCACGCTATGTTTTGCTTTCTCCTAAGTGCATGTCCGACCTAATTGTACATCTAATGTCCTAAATTATGCATTCCATGGCCCATTTGGATATTTATCAAGAAAATTGGTGTACAAGACCAATGCAAACATTTAATATTTTGCTCCCAAAAATTTACACCCCACAAAATAGGACCAAGACTAAGTTGTCCAAAGTGACTTGGTCCCCCTATTTTTTCTCCAAAATTTAATATGTTAGAGTTGGCATTTTATTATTTGAATTTAAAATGTCAAATGTTGGCTATCAAGATTTAATTTTCAAGAAATTAGAATTATTGTGTATAAATACCTAGTCATTTCACCATTTTAAATCTATCTAGCAATTATTGGAATTATTGGTGATAAAAAGAAAGTATTATCAAGTCAAGAACAATCAAGAGGAGATTTAGTACAACATTTTAGCATTGAAGCATCATGTCAAGTTTTATGTGAGTTTGTTCATGTTTATTTTATCATTTTTTTTGTGAGGACTAACCCTTGTAGGTCTTCCAAGCATATCGAGACAAACAACAATCAAGCCTTGAGGAGATGTGCATGACTTTAGACCATCAAGGAATCATATCTGAGTGGTGAGTTGCATCAATTGTTGATTCATCATTCATTTGTCATTTAGCCTCTATCCCTCAAAATGATAAGCTCTCTCTCATTGGCATTGTCATTGTGGAGGTGGAAACACCAACATAGGGTTTAACTGAGGCATGCCCCTATATGGCACAACCCTTCCTCTCTCTTTGAATGTGTAAGTTTCAAATCTGAAAAATTTTAGAGGAAGATTGAAGATCATTTGTTCATTGTTGCATTCAATCCTTATAACTTGACAACATGCAAAAACTCAGTTATCTCAACATTTGATGAAGATTTGGCAGTGGGCACTGAAAAGAAGAAGGCTTTGAGCAAGCTCTATAGGACTATGAATATAGATCTAAAATTTCTCAACAAGGACATAATCACCCTATGTGACTTAGTCCTCAAAAATCAAGCTCAGATTTGAAACATAGGTGCATAGTACTTTACCCTTTTTAGATTTGATCTCATTATTTGACTTGTAGTTTACAATTTCTTTGTATTTGCATTAGAACATTACATTTTCATAGTCATTTAGCTACATCATTGCATTTTCATCAAAATACATTTGAAACCCCCGAAATAATTTAAATCCAAGGCTGATTGACTCACCTTCAAGGTTGGAAGTCAATCCAATTCCCTTGCTGATTTGAATTCTAATGTTTTGTAGTGGAAGGTGGCTAATCCTAGTAAAACCCTACGATCACTTTTCATACATATCATTTTGGTGAACTCGACATATCTTACAATTACAATTTTTCTAATTTTCCAGTACATAAAATTTAAAAATTAAATTTAAAACCTAGGTTATTTGAAAATCTTGATGATAATTTGTATTCATTTTCAAAAAACTATCTTTTTTTTTTATCATAAAAATTGACAAATAATTTGAAAAAAAGATCATATTTTCTATGTTTAGGGCTTAGACTTGGATTATTTTCATTAAGAAAATTTATTACAAAATTATGTGATCATTTATGCATGCATATTTTAGTGAAAACATTAAAAGGATGAAAAAATTGCATAGTATTTTCATTCAAAAAGATCAAAAAGAATTATTTTTCTATATTTTTTGAAAAAATCAACCAATTACAACATTTAATTTTTGAAAATTATCATTTGAACATCTTCAATTTTCTTAAAAATATCCAAAATTACATGTATACATGTGCTTCATATAGAAAAATTAGGTTTTGGTGCATTTCTAGAAATCTGTTGACTTTCAGACCTAAACCATTGAGACATAGGACCCTTACACACTACACATCATTCCAAAATTTTGAAATTTGTAAAAACCTATGTAGGACATAGTCACCCTTTTCCAATCGTTTTGAGTAAATTTTTTTTGTGCAAATCCATGTGTGTGTCCTCTATTTAGATTTAGTTTCTATTTTGTAATTTTATTTTCAGAACTATCTGATTTTGCTCATTTTATCCATAGGGAACATAGCAACATGTTTCCTTTTCAAAGATGTGGTTTTGATATGGTAACACATGGCTTGTATAATTATAATTTTTCTACCTATGAGAACAATCTGAGGAAAAAAAATGAAAACATTAACAATCATGTTAGTTCTTCTCGCAATATCTCTCCTACTTGTGAGAATGTTTTGGTGCAAGAGGATGCAATCGTGGAAAATCATGAAAATAATAGTTGTTCTTCTCCTGGTACCTTACCTACTTGTGAAGAAGGTATCTTGGTGTTAGAGGATCCAATCATTGAGCATCATGAGAATCTTGTTTGTTTCTCTCTGAATACCTCTCCCACTTGGACAAATATTGTGGCCCAAGAGAATGAAATAATTCATACATTTATTTCAAAAGATAGTAAGATGGATTGCATATATGAATATGCTAAGGTGACACTTGATCCACCATCGATAAAAGATCATCAAGTAGTTAAATCCATTGAGGTTATGAATGCACAATTAACATGTAGATCTCCTTTAATTATTGGATAGGTCTCCTAAAAGTCCTCTAATTATTGGACCTCCTAAGTCACCTCTCATTATGGGACCTCCTAAACCTCTTAGCCTTATTTTAAAATTTTTAATACAACTCACTAGTAATCATGTGTCACAATAACTAAGTTATCACGTAGTTGGGGTGATCCCACAATAATGGTTTACAATTTTTGGACAAACTAGACACTAAAATATATATTTTAAACTAAATCTTCACTTTTGGGCACCTATAGCGGCTAAAACATGAGGAATTTGAAGATGATGCAAACTAGAGTTTCATGACATTTTGTCTGTAGATTCTAAATACATTTTTTTCAAAAAATTTGGAATTAGATTGCACTTCTTTTTTCATCTCCCTCGAAAACTAGTTTTTTTCAAAAAATAACATTTTTAAAAAGTGATGTTCACCGTGTAACGCATAACTTTTTTTCCATGAAGGATAAAATTCTAATTCTTTCAAATTTAGATTTGTAACTCCAATATCTAGTACTTCCACTTGGTTAGATAGTTTTTTATTGAATATTTTTTCTTTAATCAAGTTTCAAAGTCAAACCAATTATAATTCAGACATAGCACAACCGTATAACACAACTTTTTTTGTATCTATCAAAATTCAATTTTTTTGTTGGATCAAGGACTTGAATATCTGGTGCAATCATATTTTTCATTTTTTCTTTTGATAATCTGCTTTTTTTCCACATGTGCAGAATAGGGAGCTTGATTTTTAGTGAAAAACCTATGTTTAATAAAACTAAAAAAACAAATACATAATAAAACCAAAACATATTAAAATTATATTTTTTGGATACCTAATTCTAGTTGGGTCTATGAAGTCTTCACCATTTTCATTTTCAACTCGAGCTCTGAAGTGCAAAAAATTTGATTTTTTTTGTGAACAAGGTAAAAAATCAAGGAAAGGGGGGGTTCACTCGAACCATAGGGTGTTCAAGTGAACCCCCAAGGATTCAAGTGAACAAGGGTTCATTCGAACCCCCTTCCATAAAGGGGTTTCCATTTGTTTTTTTGGCCTATTGGTCCATACATGCATTAAATAGGTTTGCTCGAACCCTAGTTCAAGCGAACCCTCTTTTGGTTCGTTCAAACCAACTAGTTCATTCGAACCCCCAAAATGAAGTTTTTTGGCATGAGGTATTTTTGTACAAGTTTTCCTTCCTCATTCGAATTGTAAACCACTTTTGTAGGTTTACCAAGTTGCTCACAGATATAACACAAAATAATAAGCAAGAAAAAAAATGTCAACATCCATCCCATTGCCTCAACCATACCTTCCACCCACACCTAATATTCCTCAGTGTAGTGGTAAATAATATGATCTTGTTGAGAAACTTCATAATACTCCAAAAAAAATATCCCATTTGGATTTAATTCAAACATCACCTACATACCATGGGATGCTCCAAGAGGCTTTGCAAAAGATTGATGTCCCAACTTCTGTTAAATTGAATGATGTAGAAGCCTTGTTTGATTGTATGCAAGTGACAAATTTGGATATTACATTCCCTCAACATGAATTACCCTCATTTGAGATCCAAAATAAACATGAAGCCTTAATGATAATGGTGGGCATTAACAAAATTGGAATTAGGTGTAGCTTCATAGACAATGGATCAAGCCTTAATGTTTGTAGCATTGATCTTATACATATAATTCATGTGGACAAGAATCTTATAGAACCTAATGATGTTTCAAGTCGTGGATTTGATAATGTTAGTAAGTAACCATTTAGGAGTGATCACAATATCCATTCAGGTAGGGCATGTGATTTTATAAACACCTATCCATGTCATGCTAGGATCTCTTTCATATAATCTTCTCCTAGGTAGACCGTGGATTCATGCTATGAAGGGAGTACCATATACTCTCCATTGTGACATGGAGTATAAATATAATTACAAGATATACATGATTAAGCAGATGAAAAGAGATAATTTATAATCTGAAGCTGAACATGACAAGTTTCCAACTCTCTTAATACTTTGATTCCAACTTCAAAAGTAGAACCCATACATGTCAAACACAAAGAAGAATGTGTTTTACCTATGATGAAATCTTTGGATGATGATTGGGGGTCTTTAGATTCTACACCTTGTTTCAAAGGGGAGTCTAAAATCTCACCATAAAACTCAAAGGATATAAATGATGATCTCTTTGAGAGCTTTCCAATGATATGCAATAATAGCAAATCAAACAACCAGATCAAAATTTATGGCCCCATGAAGTTGCCCCTCTAAAAAGTGAATTTCATTAAAATTTCTTCCTAGGACAAAAATTAAATGGTGAGCTTTTGGCACTAAAATAAAAGGGAAATTTGAACTTTCTAGAACATTCTAGGGTGGTTATATGGGTAAAATAAAAAGGGTTAAGTGGAGGTTGTAGGGTGTGGCTCCAAATAATATATTTTGTTTTCAAAGTTGATTTTGTTGTAATGAATCAAGCCCATGAGGTTGTAGCATGTAAGTTTTGAATATGCAATTTCATTTGTTGCAAATAATTGAAAGTGAGTTATTTTTATGTCTCAAATCTTCTATCTTGGTATCTATTGTTGTGATTTGTGTGGGTTTCGAGTAGTGTAGCCCTCATCAAGTGGTATTAGAGTAGGTTTTCTTGAGTGTGTAAACGAATCACCGAATGTGAGGCATTTTGCACTAAGACTTTTGGTTGTGTGTTTTTGAGAAAAGTGATCAAAATACCTCCACGAAGAAACTGTGGTGGTGGAAGAAATTTTATTGTACCAAAAGAGGGTTTTATAGCATTTTTGAGACAAGTTTAAGCACTACAAGAGGAGCTCTACATCGAGGGTTTGAGCCAAGAAGAGGAGATGAGAATGAAGATGAAGCTGAAAATGAGGAACACTTCAAAGAAGAACAAGATGCAAAAGATCCATTTGAAGCAAGTTAGATTATTTAAGGCCATCTCTAAGATTGGGAAAAGGCCAAAGATTGATGTTTCTACATTTTCTAGAAATCTTAACTCAGAAGTGTTGATTGATTGGATCAACGATATGGAGGAGTACTTTGAGTATGAGGAGGTGGAAGATCTTGAGAGGGTCAAATTTGGAAAGACCAAGCTAAAGGGTCATGTGAATATTTGGTGGAAAGAGGTACAACTAGAAATAAATCAAAGAGGAAAAGAGAAAATAAAAAGATGGGATTGTATGGTGGACAAATTAAAAAGAAAGTTCATTCCTATGGATTATGAGCTAGATTTGTTAAAGAAGATGCAAGGGTTGAAACAAGCGGTAAAATTCTTCAAGGAGTATACAAAAGAATTCTACTATGTCTTGATTAGAATAGGCCATTCTAAGGCCAATAAGGAGAAAGTTACTTGTTACCTAAATTGGTTGAAGCCGAGTATTCAAGAAGAGTTGGGTCTGGTAAGAATGTCTACCATTGAAGATGCATACCAATTTTCTTTGAAGGTAGAAGAAAATTTGAATAGAAGATTTTAAGTAAACAAAGAGGTGGTGGTCATGGTGGAAAGACTAGTGGATGGTCATATGGAGGTTTAAATGAAAACCAAAAGAAGGGTGAAGGATCTAGTAGCAACCAAAACCAGAAAGAAGATAACACCTACCATCCTCGTGATTAGAATAATGGAGACCAAAGAGGAAGAGCAAGATCTGGACAAGGACTAGGAAGAGAAGGCTTTCGTGGAACTTGTTTCCAATGTGAAGAAGAAGTACATAGAGCCTATGAGTGTCCTCAACATCAAGGAAGGAAAAATAGAAGACTTGAGGGTAATGCACGAGTTGTACATGTAGATGAAGATGATGAGTCTTCACATTTTGAGGATGCAAAAAGAGGAGAGGTTCTTCTGACTATAAGAGCCTTGTTGAATGAGGAGAAGGAACCAACTAAAAGGAAGAATTTGTTTTGCACCATTTGTAAGTGTGAAGGTAAATTTTGCAATGTTATTATTGATGGAGGTAGTACTGATAACCTTGTTTCATAAGAGATGGTTAGTAAGTTGTAGTTGGAGGGAAGAAGGAATCTGAATCCATACCAAAATGCTTGCTTGCAAAAGGACAATAAAGCTTTGGTAAATGAAAAATGTTTGGTAAAGTTCAAGATTGGAAATTACCATGATGAGGTATTGTGTGATATTATGCCTATGGATGTTTTTCATATGTTGTTAGGTAGACTATGGTAGCTTGATTGGTGAGTAGTACATGATGGACATGCCATCACTTACTCTTTGATAAAGGATGGAGTTTTTCATAACTTGAATCCCTTGAATGAGGCAGAGGAAAAGGTATGTAGTAATGCAAGAATTTGTTTGGTTGATAGAAGAAAATTCCTAGAAGGTATGAGGCATGAGAATATGTGTTTTATATTGATCCCTAGAGTTGATAAAGAAGATACTAATGAGGTACCTGTAGAGGTTTCAGATATGTTGAATGAGTTTCAAGATATTGTTTTTGATAACATACTTAAAGGTTTGGCTCCAAAAATAAATATTAGTCATTAGATGGACTTGATTCTTAGAGCCACTTTGCCAAATAAGGCAGCTCATCAAATGACTCCAGTAGAGAATGAAGAGTTGAACAAACAAGTGCAAGAGTTGTTGCAAAAGGGATTGATTTGAGAGAGTTTGAGTCCATGTGAAGTACCTGCAGTACTAGCACAAAAGAAGGATGGAGAATGGAGGATGTGTATAGACTCTTGAGCTATCAACAATATTACTATCAAGTATAGATTTCCCTTGCCAAGGATGGACGATATTATGGATTGTTTGAGTGGAGTTAAGTACTTCACAGAGATAGATCTAAAGAGTGGATATCACCGGATCTAGTTTAGAGAAGGAGATGAACAGAAGATAGTGCATTCAAAACCAAAGAGGGCTTGTACAAGTGATTAGTCATGCCTTTTGGGCTAATCAATGCACCAAGCACATTTATGCGGCTTATGAATAAGGTATTGAAAGAATTTTTAGGATTTTTTTTTATTGTTTATTTGGATGATATTTTGATTTTTAGTAAGACATTGGAGGAGCACTTGATGCATATCCAAAGAGTTTTTGAGAAGCTAAGGGAGGAGAAGTTGATTAATTTGAAGAAACGTAGTTTTGTGAAGAGGGAGTTGGTGTATCTGGGATTTTGTTGTCTCATGAGAGGGTCTTAAAATAGATCTAGAGAAGGTGAGAGCTATCATTGAATGGCCTACCCTAAGGAGTGTTTTAGAGGTAATATCATTTCATGGTCTAGCAAGTTTTTACAAAAAGTTTATTAAGAATTTCAGTAGTATTTGTGAACCTCTAACTAAAAGCAATGAGAGGGGATAGAAAGGATTTTAAATGATTGGAGGAGGAACAAATATTTTTGATATGTTGAAGAAGAAAGTCAAAAAGCAACCTGTTTTGGAACTTCTAGATTTCATTAAGGGCTTTCAGGTAGATTATGATGCTAGTGGCACTGCCATAGGAGCTATTTTGAGTCAAGAAGATAAGCTTGTTGCCTATTTTAGTGAGAAGTTGAATGATGCTAAGAAGAAATATTTTGTCTATGATCAAGAGTTTTATGCTATAGTTTAGGATTTAAAGAAATGGAGACACTATTTATTGCCAAAATAATTTGTTTTATATACTGATCACCAGACTTTGTAGTATCTCAATAGTCAAGGAAAGTTAAATCAAAGGCACTTAAAATGGGTTGAGTTTTTGCATAGTTATACTTTTGTTTTGAAGTGCAGGAGTGGAAGGTCAAACAAAGTTGCAAATGCCTTAAGTAGTGTAATATCATAGAATTGCACCTAGGGGAAATTCCATATTTTCAAATTTATGCCTTGCATTTATGACACCCTAAGACATTAATGAAAAATCCCATTGGTTAGAATTTCACAATTCTGACTCCATGTGGACAAGTGGCTGAGTAACAGAAGCCTAGTGACATGTTTTCTGAGAATATAGGCCTTGGACAAATGCGTGACATGCATACGTCCGCATGGCACACTAGCATCCTATCTGTTTCCTGAGTTCAAAATGTGAAATCTGGAAGGTTAACCATTGAGACACGTGTCCTGGCAGTTACACTCTAAAAGTAACGGCTCTTTGCTACCCTTGCAAGCATAAAAACCTCTTTTTGCCTCTCATTTGAAGGTTGGAAGATGTCACACTAGCTCTCTTTCTGTTTTGCTACAAATTTGATACTCCTCCTCTGATAGTAGTGCATTCACAGGCGAAGCCATGCCAGAATGAGGTCCCCCCAGTAGCAGCAACAACTCTCAAGCAAGCACTCAGCGGTGCATTTGTGTGCTTTGGAGAGGGCCTTATCCCATGGGAAACACTCTCTCTCTTCCTCTCCCACTTTCCTTTTACACACATTTGTCTACTTTATCGTGGTGCGGGTTCTACTCTCAAGCGGGTATTGCTTTCACCACATGCTTATCATGGTGTGGGTTCTACCCCCGAGTGGGTATTGCTTTCACCACACGCTTTATTTACTACTTTAGCATTCCTTCTCAACTTGGTTGTCCGTAGAGGTGGGAACACCAAAGCGGGGTTTGAATGAGGTAGGCCCCTATATAGCTACCCAACAACTTTCTCCTTGGTCTTTTGTGTGCAGGTCACAAAAAGGAGCTTGGAGTGAAGAATTGAGCATCCAGAAAAAAGGTAAACTTTCTCCAAGCATCGTAATATTTCCTTCAATATTTGATTTTCTAGTCAGTTAAATAGCCTTGTACGGATTACTCCTAGGTTTGTAAGTAGGATTTGTTTATGTCCACGGAGTTCTTGAGTTCTCTATTGCTCAAGACATCAGCACACCGTGCTGGCATCCTAGAACTGCGCTTACGTCTTCTCACCGAGAGCTCCCTCTTCTAGGACAAGAATCCTTTAATCTGGCTCCCTCAAGACCATTGATTATTTTCTCTGAAGTGTAACTAGATTTTAACTCTCTACCATTTTATTATTCTGAGGTATATAAGGGTAGTTCATTCCCTGGTGATCTCTCAAGAAAGGAGAAACACGTGTGTAGAAAATCCCTCTTATATCACAAGTAGAAGGAAAAATTTATTGATAGAGATGAATATAGAGGTTGTTGGGTTCAATGAAATCAAAATTTTGTGTCCTGAAGATCTAGAGTTTGAAGAAGCTTGGAAGGCTTGTTTAGAACCTATTACTTTGGATAGGAAAAGATGGTTGGATTTCTTAATCCAAGATGGGATGTTTTTTACAGGAAGCCAATTATGCATTCCAAGGAGTTCTATGAGAGAGAATCTAATCAAGGAGAAGCATAGTGGAGGATTAGCTAGACACTTCGGTTGAGATAAAACCATTACTCTTGTTAGTGAGAATTATTACTGGCCACAATTACTAGATGTGAAGAAGTTTGTACAAAGTTGCAGAGTATGCTAGATGGCAAAGGGAACAAGTTAGAATACTAGATTGTATCAACCATTATCTGTACCTAGGAGGCCATGGGAGGATATTAGCATAGATTTTGTTCTTGGCTTGCTAAGGACACAAAGAGGGCATGATTCCATATTTGTGGTAGTGGATAGATTTTCAAAGATGGCACATTTCATTCCGTGTCATAAGACCAATGATTGTGTTCATATTGCAGAGTTGTTTTTCAAAGAGGTGGTGAGACTACATGGTCTATCGAAGAGTATTTTTTTAGATGGAGATACCAATTTTTTCAGTTATTTTTGGAGGACATTATGGAAGAAGTTGAAGAGAGATTTTAAGTTTTGTTCTGCACACCATCCAAAAATTGAGGACAAATAGAGGCGGTGAATAGGAATTTGGGTAACTTGCTAAGATGCTTAGTAGGAGATAATCCCAAGGGATGTGATTTGATTATACCACAAAAAAAAAATTCTTACAACAATTTTTTCAATAGGAGCATTGGTAAATCACCATTCCAAATCATGTATGGGAGTAGTCTAAGAACTGCTTTTGAATTGAGAAAGATGGATAAGGGGGAAAAGAGTAGTGTCGAGGCTAAAAATTTTGCTGAGCACTTAAAGAATTTGTATGAAGAAGTGAAGAAACATACCAATAAGATGAACTCACAATATAAGGCCAAGGAAGATCAAAAAAGGAGGCATTTAAGTAGTTCTAGGTAGGAGATGAAGTCATGGTTCATTTGCGAAAGGAGAGGTTTCCAGTTAGTACATACAACAAGTTAAAGATGAAGAAGTTTGGACCATGCAAGATCCCAAAGAAGCATGATTTAGGAAATACATCTGAGCTAGAGTTGCTTGATGAAATTCATATTTCAATCATTTTTAACATTTAAAATTTAACAAAATATCATGAAGAGGGAATTAATGAAGAAACAATAGAAGCACAATGGAATATTCTAGCACCTACTTCAAAAAAGGAGATAGAAGAAATTTTGGATAGTTGTGTGGGTAGTAGCACAAGAAATAGGCAATATGCAGATTACTTGGTGAAATGGAAAGGAAGGCCTTTTGAAGATTCATCATGGTTGTCTGAGGCTGAGGAGAACCATCTTGGTTTCCCTCTAGCTCCTGAGAAGTGAGAGTGTCAGTTTTCAAATTACCCTAGGTGTATGATGCAAGAGCATCCAGTGGTGTAGGGCAATCTTGCATCACCCAAAAAAGTGTTTTTCCTTATTTTCTTTAGTTGTTTAGGTTTAAGATAGTCAAAAGTAAAAATAGCAAAAAATGATCACTTACTATTTTTGTTAAGTTGGCCTAAACAGGTTCATATGGACCCAAAAATTTACCCCAAGGAGTGGAACTGAAAAAAAAATTGGTCACAAAAGAATCGCCTCAATACCCTACACGATTTGGGAGATATTAAAGTTTATGTCTCGAGAATTTTTTCCAATGTAGCTTCAAATTTAGATATGAAGACTTTAGAGGCTCCGAAATAGATCGAAAAGTCAACAAACCAATCTCTGATGGATTTGAATTTGTAGAGCTCTTCGAGAAATTTCCAATGATATGTAATAATATCAAATCAGACACCTAGATCAAAAGTTATGGCCCCACGAAGTTACCCCTCTAAAAAGTGAATTTCATTAAAATTTCTTCCTAGGCCAGAAATCAAACAACGAGACTTTTGGTGCCAAAACAAAAGGGCAAGTTGAATTTTCTAGAGCATTCTAGGGCTGTTATTGGGGTAAACTAAAAAGGGTTAAGTGGGGGGTTGTAGGGTGTGGCTCCATTAGTGTAGATTGTGGCTCTGAATAATATATTTTGTTTTCAGGGTTGATTTTGTTGTAATGAATCAAACCCATGAGGTTGTAGCATGTACTTTTTGAATCTGTAATTTCATTTTCTGCAAATAATTGAAAGTGAGTTATTTTTTTGTCTCACATCTTCTATGTTGGTATCTATTGTTGTGATTTGTGTGGGTTTCAAGTGGTGTAGTCCTCATCAACATTTATGCACCTTCTTAGGTGGTTTTTGTTCATCCCCTTGGACGTTAAAATTTTATGCACCTTCTTAGGTGAGTTTTATTTGTTGTCTTGGATGTTAAAATTTGGGAAGATAATTTATGGATTCAATATAACACAACTTGCTAATTTATGAACTTGAGCACCCACCATATTGCATGGACACCTAGCATAACACAACTTGCTAGCTAGTAGTTCCATGTAGCTCATGAGTGATTTTTCATCCTTATGTGAGCACCATTTTGTTTAAACAACACATTCAATGGGCGATGTTTAGTATTTGAGACAAATTTAAGACTGAGGTCTCTTTGCCTTACCAACTTGAAATATTTTAGTACTAACCATGTATTTTTGCTTTGTGATTATTGCATGTTATGTGTTTGCATCATGCTTACATTATGCTTGTGTTTTTAATATTCCTGCTATAAATGTTTATATATCATGTTATATTATGTGCCTTCATCATGTATACTTTGTGTTTCCCATATTACATTTCACTTCACATGTGTGTTCCTTTGTCCTTATGTTGGTTTTCCATGGGATCTTGAATCTTGGGGGCTTACGTGCTTCCCCCTAAATTTATTGTCATCCCATATCTTCAACATTCAAATAATCAAAACCCTCTTGACATATTTTCTACTCAAGTGTGAGTATGAGTGTAAGTTCATACTCTCACTAAAGTTGGAGATAAATGTAATGTCGTAAATTGTCACCCTTGAAAATTTCACACTATATTTTACTCCCTCCTAAGTGTATGGACCTAATTGTACATCTAATGTCCTAAATTATGAATTCCATGGCCCATTTGGACATTTATCAAGATAACCCATTTACAAGACCAATGTAAATATTTAATATTTTTCTCCCGACACTTTACACCCCATAAAATAGGGCCAAGACTAAGTCGCCCTAGGTGACTTTGCCCCATATTTTTCCTCCAAAATTTAATATGTTGGAGTTGGAATTTTATTATTTGAATTTCAAATGTCAAATGCCGGCTATTAGGATTTAATATTCGGGAAACTAGAATTAGTCATTTCACCATTTAAAATCTATCTACCAATTTTTGGAATTATTGGTAATCAAGAAAAATTATTATCAAGTCAAGAGTAGTGAAGAGAAAATTTAGTAAAACATTTCAACATTGAAGCATCATGTCAAGTTTTATGTGAGTTTGTTCATGTTTTTGTTATCATTTTGTTTGTGAGGACTAACCCTTCTAGGTCTTCCAAGCATATCAAACCAAACAACAATCAAGCCTTCATGAGATGTGCATGACTTTAGCCTTTTAAGGAATTAGATCTAAGTGGTGAGTTACATCCATTGTTGACTCATCATTCATTTTTCATTAATCCTCTATCCCTAAAAAGGATAAGCTCTCTTTCCTTCATATTTCCATTGTGGAGGTGGAAACACCAACACGGGGTTTGACTGAGGCAAGACCCTATATGGCACAACCCTTCCTCTCTCTTTGAATTTGAAGGTTCTAGATTTGAAGAAGATTAGAGGAATATTGAAGATAATTTGTTCATTATTTTATTCAAACCCTATAACTTGAAAACATACAAAAAATTAGTTATCTCAGCATCCGATGAAGATTCAACAGTGAGCACTAAAAAAGAAGAAGGCTTTGAGCAGTCTCCAGAGGACTGTGAAAATAGATCTAAAATTGGTCAACAAGGACATAGTTTCCCTATGAAACTTAGTTATCCATGTACCTATCCTGAAAGTTTGGTGTTCATCTGAATATGAGGACAGAGGAGCCTAAAGGCATCTATATTTTTGTAGGAGCACTTATGTTCTATTTTTCAATCCTCTAATGTTATAAATTTGAGACTCTTGTTTCTACTTACAAACTTGTTAGACCATTGTCAGATAATTTTGTAGGTAAGTTTTTGTGAGCTAACAAGGTGTAGGGCTTTGAATGCAATAATGAATAAATGATCTTCACACTTCCTTCAATCCTCTCCAAACCTGAAATTTGCACATTTAAAGAGAAAAGAAATGTTGTTCCATTTAGGGGCTTGCCTTCGTCAAACCTCATGTTAGTGTTTCCACTTCCATAATGGAAATGTCAATGATAGAAATGATAAATCATAGGAAGGAGTGATGAATCAACAAAGTACTACAACTCACTACCCTTAAATGGATTCCTTGAAGGACTGAAGTCATACCCATCACTTCAAGGTCTTGGATCTTGTTTTCTTGATTTCTTGAATTTCTTGGAGACCTACAACAAGGGTTAGCCTTCACAAACAATGATAACTTAAACATACATGAACTCACACAAGATTTGACATGATGCTTGGATCTTGAATTGCTACAATAAAGCTCTAAAATGTTGCTCTTGACTTTCTCTTGATAATAATTCCTACTCTTAATGTTCATCTCTTTCTTGATGTTATTCCTTGTTAGATTTCAAATGATGCAATAACTAGGTATTTATATGCAATTATCCTAATTTCCTAAAAAATAGATCATGATAGCCAACATTCGAAACCTGAATTTCAAATGTTAAAATGTCAACACTGACATATTCAAAATTGGATCTTGGAAAAATAGGGGGATAGGTTCGCCCAAGGGCATTCGAATCCCAACTCTATTTTTTGAGGATTTAGGTTTTGGGGGAAAATCATTAGAATAAATGCATTTGTTCTATGCTTGTAATTTGTTAGAAAATGAAAAAAAAAGCCTCAAAATGCATACTTTACGAAATTAGGGGGTCAATTAGGCTCAATAATTTAGGGGAGAAAAACATAGTGTGAAATTGTCAAGGGAGACAATTTCCAACACTATATTTACCCCCACTTCAGTGAGAGTATGAATTTATGCTCAAAATCACACTAATGTAGAAAATATATGTAAAGAGGGGTCCAATTTTCCAAATATTCAAAAGATAGGATGACTAAGGATCGAGGGGGAGTCTGCAAGCCCCTAGGATCCAAGATCTCATGGCAAGACAACATAAGGAAATAGGAACACGTATATGTATGGAATGCAAGAAAACAACATACATAAAAGTACATGTCAGAAAACAAAAAGCATACACAATGAAAACATATGACATAACATAGCATATAGATCAAAATGAAATGAACACAAATATAGTGTAAACACGATACAAACAAAAAGAAAACACACAAAAGACACAAAAAAACAAAAGTTTAGTACTAAAAGGATTCGAGTTGGTAAGGTAAAGAGACCTCAATCCTAAATTTGTCTTAAATAGAAAACTTCATCCATCAAATAAATGTTAGTTAAAGAAATGCTCCCATGAGGACTAGAAAGCTATGTTATGCCACATCACTCATGAGCTACATGGATCTATTGCCTAGCAAGCTACATTATGATAGGTTTCCATGCAATATGATGGTTTTCACAAGGCTAGCAACATGCATTATACTAGACACTCATGAAACAGATAGCTCTACTGTCAAGCAAGTTGTGTCATACTCAACGAATATGTTAAGGAATTCATGACTCACACCATAGAAAAGTCTCATATTTTCTAGGTGAATCACAAAATGAAGGCAACACAAGGTCTAATGAAGTCTTATATTGATTAGGCGAGCCCCCAAGACAAAGTAGAAAAATGAGAAACACACTAGGTCTAGTGAATTCCACTATTCACTAGGTGTGCACCCATTAACCATCAAATCAAGAGTTGTAACTCCCTGATAACCTTGATAAGGTGTCACAAATGATCAAGGTGCTATGCCAATGAAACTCTAAGTTTAATACATGTGAGAAAAGTGAAGAATAATGCAAAAAGCACCTAAGAAGGTGCACAAACTTGCCTAAGGAGGTGCATAAACGATGATAAGATAAGGAAAAGCATCACAAAAAGGTGATTTTAACAAAGTTATTTTGCTCAATATATGAAATTTCATGCCTTAGGGAATATCAAATATGACATCACCACAAAGAGAGGACTAGTCATGGAATAGAAGAATTTACACCTTCTGGAATACTAGCCATAACATTACCACTAAGGGGAACATCATATGCCAAGAAAGGTCACACTCTTAGGGGGTATCAAGCCCAATATCACCACAAATTAGACACAATTTAGATCAAGAGGGTCACACTTTCATTGAGAAGGTCACACTTCCGAGGAGTTGTATGCTATCATTGCTAAGAAGGGACCATTTCACAGGAAATTAATAAATGGGGACTATATCCCCACCCTTAAAATTTTAGTGTATTTGCTACACTAACATCTTAAGGAGATACAAATGGATCCCTTGTTAGAAGGAACACACCTAACACAATAATTCCTACCCCTTTCCTCCCATGTGTAGGTACAAAGACGAGCCAAGATGGATGATTGAATGTTGCTCCCTGCAAGATGAAATATGATTACATAAAGTCTAGTTTATATCCTTGTGCATGGTAGTATGTTGTGATACTACAACTACCACATGGGAAGGAGTAGAAAAAAATGTTATTTTTCATGATTAAGTGAAGGTATTTTTGATGTTTTCTTTATTTTTGAAGGAAAATAACCAAGACATCTTGTTGTTTCTTGTGTGTTGAGCTCTATGGGAATGTGAATGCCTTGTTCTTTTACACCATATCCTTTTCCATTATAGCCAAAGTGCTTAAAAATTTGATACCCTCTTCCATAAATGGCTTCGATTTCTTTTGAACAAGGTGATTTTTAATAATAATCTTCATCATAAGTGGATGCGAATGTGTTTTACTCTTTACTAGAAAGTGTGGAATCAAATGTGTTTGATGATTCAATGATAAATTATTTTGATATCATTGCATCTTCTTTCTCTTTTCATGATTTTGATGGTATAATTTTGTATTTCCTCATGAATGTAGGTATGAAATCTAATGAACTCCAATCATCATCCAATAACTTTGTCACTAGTGAAAGGAATTCATATGTGTCCTCAATTTTTAAAGGTTCCACTTTTGTAGTTAGTGTCAATATTCTAAAATGATTCTTCATTCATGTTTCAGTTTGTAAACAACTTTCAAATTTTGGATAAGCTTTTATCATGTAAACTCTATTGTTGTAAGTGTATTTTATTAGATGATGAAGCATTGAAGGAACTCATTTCATTTCATGAATCTATGGTCTACCCAAAAGAAAATTGTATGAAAGGTCATGGGGCATGACATGGATGGGAGTTTGCAATAAAACCTTGCAAAATTTAATAGATAATGTTATCACACCGAGTAGTTATTTTCCCACATTATCAAAAAAATGAATGGAAAAATTATCTTGTTGAATTTTAGTCTTATCTACCCCAATTCTTCCTGAAATATTTACACTAAAATTTTTTATCCCTAAACCATTATCAATAAGGGTACACCTAATCTCGACATTGTTAATAACAACCATTATCATTAGGGCATCCTTTTTTTTTGTGTTTCCAAAGGGGGATAATTTAGTTTGATGAAATACCATGTCCAAATTAACCAAATTCATACCCTCAATTAAAGCTTCTACATCATTTGGTTGTGCACTAACCAAATTTTTTTGGAAAGAATTTTGAAGCATGCCATGGTAAATAGGCGATGTTTGAATTAAATCCTACACAAAATATTAGCAAGTGTGTTACAAAGCTGCTAAACAAGATCAAATTATTTACCACTACATTACAAAATGTTAGGTGTGGGTGGGAGGTATGGTCGAGGCAATGGAATGGATGTTGTTTCTTTTGGTTGCTAATTAATTCTAGTGTTGTATGTATGAGCAACAATATGATATCTTGGTTGCTTTGAAATGATTACTAGTAAGTTGTTTTGCAAAGCTTAGGATATGGCCATGAGGTTTAGGAGGTCCTATAATGAGAGGTAACCTAGGAGGTCCAATAATTAGAGTACTTTTAGGAGGTCCATTAATTAAAGGAGTTTTAGGAGGTCCATTAATTAAAGATCTAATATCCAATTGTGCATTCATAACCTCAATGGAGTTAACTACTTTTTAATGATCTTCTATGGAGGTGGATCTAAGGTCACATTAGTATCTTCATCTAGATTTAATCCCTCTTACTATATTTTGAAAGGAATATGTCAATGATTTCATCCTCTTGCACCATAATATCCTCCCAAGTAGAAGAGGTATTAGGAGAGAAACAAAAAATATTCTCATGATGGTCAATTATTGGATCCTCTAACACCAAAGTACCTTCTTCACAAGTGGGCAAGTATTAGGAGAAGAAAAAATTTGATTGTCAATGATTGAATCCTCTTGCACCAAAACATTCTCACAAGTGGGGGAGATGTTGGGAGATGAATGGAGTTTAGGAAAAGTCATATTAATGAATGTGTCAATGAATTAATTTTCTTGTGTTAAGATAGTCTCACAATCAGGAGAGATATTGGGAGAATGACTAACATTATTATCATGATTATCTAAACCAACAATTTTAGGGGTGCTCTGAACTTCTCTTGCACTCTTAGGGTTTTTCACCTAAAAGGAGAGAGATAGACCAAAACAATGTGGTGGTTCACTCAAAATAATGTTGGAGGTGAAATTATAATGTTGGAAGATTCTAGAATTTGGAAAAAATCACTATTGATGACCAGTGGGACTCATTCACCATTGATGGCGAATCTATCCTCCTGGTAAACTGTCTTGAAACTAGTTTCTAACTGTCGGGAATTGAATTATGATGAAATAAAATTTTCTAGCCTAAAAGTGGGACTCATTTGCCACTCATGGAAAATCATTCCTCCTCCAAAAATCTACAAATTTAGGGGTCAATTTTTTGGGTCCATATTTGCACTTGTCTTCTTGTCAAGTTGATAGAGTCAAATCTGGAGAAAATGGCCTAAATGTTGTCTGCAAGTTTGAATTAGGGTTTAGTTGACTTGAATCACTTTGATGAATTGTTGACCACTTTCCAACACCTATTTCTTTAAAAAATCTACCTACAAGACCTACAAACACACATGTAAAGAGGGGGAAAATTGTTAAGGGTTAGAGTATAGGGATTTTCCTTGGTCAAATCCCACTTTGGTAATCAAACCCTTGATAAAGAAATGGAATGAAAACAAGAAATGAATGATGAATACACAACATGCAAGTGTCTTAAACTCACCAAACCATTGTTGTTGAAGTCTGAAGATATGTCAATGGCTACTCCAAGATGCTTGATAAATGATACTATGATGGATTGAATGTGAGAATTCTAATTGATTGTGAATGAGTGAATGAGATGAATGCTTGAATGAATTAGGAGTAAAATGGATGGAAAAAAAACTTATTTATACACACTTATTCCCTAATGACCCATGAATACATCACAGGCCAACATAAGGTCTTAATGAATAAAAAACTAAGGGAAATTTGAATTTATTTTGAATTTTGAGCCAAGAGGGACTCATTCGCCACCCATGGCGAATGGGTCCCACTCTAGGCTTGCAAGTGGGTGTCAGAAATTAAATTGCTTTTAATGTTGTTTGTTGGGTTTATATTAAAAAACACCCTTAATTAGCCTATAAGTTCATAAAGGGGCCAAATAAAGCATAAGAAAGGTGTAAATAGTGATGAAAAGCCTAGAAAAGCATGAAATCTTGTTACAAAACTTTGCAACACTTTGAAATAGGACTTGATAAGGGATAAAAAGATTATTTTTAGATGAATTATAATAAGAAGAGTCCATAAAAGTGTAGAGATGAGTTACAACACTTCACAACACCTTCACAAGGCATCATAATTTTAATATTCAAGACCTAATGTGAATGCATAAGTTACATTGCAACATTAAATCTAAGCAAAATAAGCCAATAATCATAGGAAAAAGACCTAAATGACCATGAAAATGTCCAAAGATCCATTTTTCTATGTTATATTTAGCCCCCACTTTAGTGAGAGGATGAAATTGCTTCAAACTCACACTAAAGTAGCCATGCATATCGAGAAGGATCCAAATGCACTTATGCTAGCAAGATGGAATGACAATGATCAAGAGGGATGATCAAGCCCATAGAATGAAGATACCATGGAAAAATAAACATAAGAACAAAGGAAAACACATGTGAAAGAGAAAAAGAGAAGGGAGATGAAAAGGGAAAAGTTGGATCAAGCTTTGATCATTTGTTCAACTAGTTGTGAATCAAATCTAGGCTATTTTTCTGAAAAAAATGCATACTCACTCTAGGGCAATGCAACTCATGGCAGTTTGCCAGGTGAGAAAACCCAAAAGATGAGAAACATATGCTCAGCTGGTATGCACTCACAAACACATAGGTGGCTATGGGGAAAGTCATGCCTTGGAATGGGCTTCCTACTCAACCATATCAAAGTTATACCTCTTGATAAATTTAATAAGGTACCACAAAGGAAAAATGTCGGTTCATGCTTGATGAGACAAGCAAAGCTTTGTATGCTTAGAACTCATGAGTAAATAGGATGGTACCACAGGCATGCAAGCTACATTATGCAAGGTGGCCATGTGAATGTAAAATGTAAAATATAAAAGAAATGTTCAAATGAGTCTTGTTAAGTTCATGCATGGTCTATCACTTAGGGAACATTGTGTCTAATGTCTCCAAGAGAGGACCAATCAAAGAATAGAATATTCACAACTTAGGGGATGCAGTGCATCACATCAGGCCACTAAGAGGAATGTAATATACTTAGATAGATCATGCTCGTGAAAGACATCACACCCAATGTCATCCACAAAGTGACAAACACATCATATAAAGTAACAAGGTTGTACTAAGAACCAAGAAAGAATGCAAATGAATAATGCCAATGTATGCCCCCACTTTAAAGGAATTGCTACACACCATTCCGTGAGCAATTACTTTAAAGTAGAAAAATGCAAAAAGAAACAAGACATGAGAGCCAACTTGGAAAAACCCTATGCCAAGCCATACATTTTTGAGTAAGGTTGCTTCATGTGAAGGAAAAAGGAACAAAGGAAAGAGGAGTTTCCCCCAAAAAGGAATACACGAAACACATAAGGGATCTATGGATTTTGGGTCAGTATGTTCATTGCTGTGATGTTGTTATTAAAGAGCTAAGAACTGTCATCATTCCCCAAATACATAGAACTAGAAGAATGACACAAAGAGAGGAAAAACAAAAGAAAAATAAAGTATGTTTTGGGTCAACATGGAAGAGACATTGTGGTCTCAACGCCTTGCATCATCCCCAAAAGGAAAACACAAGCGAAAAGAAAACAAAAAGGAAAAAGAAAAGGAAAATATTTTGGGTCAACACGATGGAGACATTTCGGTCTCAATGCCTTACGCCATTCCCAAAAGGAAAACACAAGCAAAAAGACAAATTAAAAAGGAAAAGGGACCATTTGGGTCAACATGGAAGAGACATAGGGAATCTCAACACTTTGTGTCATCCCCAAAAGGAAAACACAAAACAAAGGTGAAAGAGAAAAGGTAAAGTACAACATATAGAAGAATGGAGGTACAAATAGAGGAAGTGCACAAAGAGAGGGAGAACATCAAACACACATTACGGGGGACATGATACACACATCCAAACATGCCAAATAAAGAGAAAAAGAAAAAGGAAAATGTAAGAGGCTAGTTAAGGAAAATGCAAGTCAGCCATCTAACAAGTCATACACCTCCCAATCATGTTCAGTATATCACGAGGGTGGTTGACTATCCAAAGGGAGAATTGCAAGTGCAGAACTAGGGGAAGTACCAGGTTCATCACTTGGGGTAGGAGATTTATCATTTAAGCTCATGGAAGAGGAAAATTAAAAATTTAAATTGTTATGCACCTCTTCATCTATTTTAGAGATCTCCACATCATCATCACCATCAAGATTAATCATGATGGGAGGATGGATGGTAATTTATAATGAAGGATGTATCAGGAGTTGTGATTGTTGTATTGGATTGTTTTGTTGTGATGGTTGCATCGTACAATCTTGTGGCGGGTCAAGAGGAGGAGGGTGATCAGGTATTGCTTTTGTCAAAGGAAGAGGTTGATTTTCTTTTTTTTTTCTCCTATTTGTATTTGACAAGCAAGGAGACGACAACAACACCTACACTCCCTAGCACCAAGGTTTCTTTTAATTCTACTTTGAAGTTGTTGAGGTGTAAGAGTGGGTTGATCCACTATAGGTTCATTTTCTTCCCTAAGAGGAGAAATGGAAGGAACCAAAGGAGATGGGTCAATCACTTTCTCTTTGGCTTTATAAACTTTTTTAATGCGAGGAGGCATGATAGGGTTGGTGTCATTATCTGTTGGACGGTTAGATGATGAAGGTGAAGTGATTATTGTTGGTTTCTCATGAGGTTGCATTGTTTTTTTAGGGTTGGATTCAGGTTGAAGCATTGTCTCATCTATGATAGGAGTAGCGAAAGTGGATGGGGACATGTGGCAAAGAGAAAATTGGGTTATGCATTTGGCTTTGAACTCTTGATAGGAAATAAAAAAATCTTTGTGAGGGGTTATGGGTTCCATAAGTTCAGGCCAAAATGCCTCTAAGGAAAAATTACCTTTAGAAGACATTGGATTAAATCCACTATGGTGTATAGTAAATATCTCATTTTCAAGCGGAAACTTCAAACATTTGTGAACTATTGAAGGAACAAATTTCATCGAGGGAAGCAAAGGATGGCCTAATCACAGGAAAAACTGATCCAATTGTGGAATAATATAAAATGTTACATCCAATGTTTTAGGTCCTATTTGTAATGGGAGTATGATCGATGTGATCGTAGGGCACACACAACCAATATGTGTTTTAATCCATGTGGTTGGTTTTTCATAATCATCTTGATAAAGATCATGTAATACTAAAAACTCTTTTGTGAGCACATTCTCACCATAGGTGGGATCTATTAATATCCCATTGGTGGGCTTATCATAGATGCGACCGACTATGTAAAGAGGACCATCGGGAAGATTTTTAAGTATATCATGAGAAGAAAAAGTAATATCAAGAGATTTTTTAGTTGGGCCCTTACAAGGGATAACATCTATCGTACCCACAAGTTCATCCATAGGATTGACATGGGTAACATTTGGAGTAAGATCATGTTGTTCAGTATTTGTATAAACATTCATCACATCAATGTTTGAAGGTTCACTAGCTTTGATGAATGAAACATTGTGTTTAGGCATGGGGTTGGTAAAAATTTGTAAACTTTGATTTGGGGGTGAAACTTACTTATTGCTTTGATCATTGACACCTGCAATGGATAGATGGCTAAAATCAATGAGGTCTTGGACTAAGTGTTTGAGAAGCTTACATTGTTTTGTGTCATGTCCATTTTGGCGATTAAAATGAAAATAAGCATTTGGTTTAAAGGTGGAGGGAAAAGGCTTGGTAGTATCAAGTGGTTTAACGGTAGGAAAAGTGATCATCTGTTGTTGTAGCAATTGATTCATTGTGTTATGGAGAATATCGGGTAAGGGGGTAAATTGTCTCTTTGGGTCCGCACAGGTAAATAGCATCATTGTTTTAACAACTACCACTTGATTATGAATAGGTTGAGTTGATTGTGGGGGAGGGGGATTGAACTATAAGGAGACATTGTTTGGTTTTCTAAAGTTTTGCGTGTTGTTTTGGTTGCTTTGTTTATACTTCTCAACTCGGCTAGAAGTGGACTTTGAATCATGACTAGTAACCAAGTTGTGATAGTCACAAAAGGTTGTGCATAAATGCATGAAAGAAGGAAACTTCATCATGGTCAATTTATCCTGAAGTTGAGTTTGCAAGTTTTCAATAAAAATCCTTGGAGATGTGAATCAAGAATCTTGATATTTACTTGAGAATAAAATGATTGATAGCGTCAAATGAAATAAGTGAATTTTTCATCCGCATTTTGTTTACACCTCATTAAATCAACCATTTTCTTTTTGGGAGTCATATTGATTTGGAAATGACTTATAAAGGAATCAAAAAGTTCATTAAATGGTTGGATGGAATGATTGGGTAAATTTGAAAACCACTCCAATGCAGTGTCCTTTAAGGTCCTAGGAAATAATTTGGCTAATAGCTTATCATCAAGGACAAAATCACTGCATAAAGTGGTATAGGTATTGACATGATTAGTAGGGTCTCCTTTGCCTCCGTACTTCTCAAACCTAGGCATCTCAATTCATTGTGGCATCAGTGTTCTTAAGATCTCTAAAGATAATGGGATACTATAGACATAGTAGGTGGGTGGTGCGGTTTGATTTTGGTTAATGGTGGATAATTGTTGTTGCATGGAGGAAATGGTTTGAAAGAGTTGTGTAATGAGAGGGTCAGTGTAAGTGGTATGAGGGGGAAGAGAGAATGGTGATGGAGTGTATGCAATGTTAGGAGAAGTGAAGGGGACACTAAGATGGGTGAAGGTGGTAGAGGATGGAACATTCGATTCCACAAAAGAACTAGGAATGCTAGTTGGAATAGTGAAAGAAGGAGTCACATGACTAACATGTTACATGGTTGTTGTAACTTGAGGGGTGGTATAGGTGGGTATGGATGCTATGGTTGAATGAGGAGGAATGTGAGATCCTCCTTGGCTAACCACTGTGTTTGTTTGTAGAGATGTGCTAGGGGAAGAAGCATGTTTTTGACATACCTCGACAATTTGTTTCATGACATATGAACCCTCATCACTTTCAAGCATTTGATGGATGTTTTCTATAGAAGGAATAGTAGTGGTTGAAATATTTTCAAGACACAAGTTTTGTTGAAAATGTGCTAAATCCTCACAGATGTTAATGACTTTATCTTGCGGAATGGAATTAGCTTGTGTGTCAAAATGCATTGTATGTGAAGGTAAAGGTGTACTAGTGGTAGTATTTATGCCAAATGCACCATTGTACATACTAGGAGTAGGAGATCGAGACAACCCAAGGTCCACAACTAGTGTGTTAGCACGGGATGCCATGAGTCAAGAACTTTTTCTCACTAAAGTATTATCAATAGGGAACCAAACATTCATACAAGTACTGAAAGGGCTGGATGAATGTAAATGCAATGGAATCTAGTAGTAAAATGAAAGTATTAGAAATTATGGAAACTAAAACAAAAAAGAAACAACAAAGAAAAGAAATGCAAAAATTATTGTGAAAATGACAAAAATTGCTCTGCAAAAAGTGCAAGTGGACTTATTTGCCCAGGGTGGCAAATGAGTCCAGGGAGGAGAGTTTTTATGTTTTTTCAAAAAATTTAAAGTAATTTTTATGTGTTTCAGATGCAAAATGACAACTCAAACTAATGTATGTATGATGGAATTAAGCCTAAATGCAATGTTATAGATGTAGAAAAATGATAAAATTGATTCACTATGTATGCAAAACTAATGAAATGTGAAGTGTTTGAAAACATTGTGTGAATGTAGAAATGAATTAAAAGCATAAACAAATGCAAGCAGAATTGAATGAGGCTGAACAGAGTGCAGCTAGAGGTGAAATGTTGATGCTAGAAGATTCTGGAATCTAGAAAAAATCAGTATTGATGACCAGTGGGACTCATTCACCACTGATGGCGAATCAGTCCTCCTTCTGATAAATTGTTCTAAAACTGGTTTCTGACTCTCGGGAACTGAATTATGATGAAATCAACTTTTCTAGCCTAAAAGTGGGACTCATTCGCCACTAATGGCGAATCAGTCCTCCTCCAAAAATCTGCAAATTTAGGGGTCAAGTTTGTGGGTCCAGATCTGTACTTGTCTTCTTGTCAGGTTGACGGAGTCAAATCTACATAAAATAGGTTGAATGTTGTCTCAAAGCTTGAATTAGGGTTTAGTTGACTTGAATCACTTTGATGAATTGTTGACCACTTTCCAACACCTATTTCTTTGACAAATTTTCCTACAAGACCTACAAAAACACATGCAAAGAGGGGGAAAATGGTTAAGGGTTAGAGTATAGGGATTTTCGTTGATCAAATCCCACTTTGGTAATCAAAACCTTGATAAAGAAATGAAATGAAAACAAGAAAGGAATAATGAATAAAGAACATGCAAGTGTCCTAAACTCACCAAACCATTGTTGTTGAAGTTTGAAGATATGTTAATGGCTGCTCCAGGATGCTTGATAATTACTTGATTAAATGATGCTATGATGGATTGAATGTAAGAATGCTAATTGATGGTAAAAGAGTGAATGAGATGAATGCTTGAATGAATTAGGAGTAAAATGGATGGAAAAACACTTATTTATACACACTTATGCCCTAATTACCCAAGAATACATCACAAGATGACATAAGGTCTTAATGAATAAAAACCTGAGGGAAATTTGAATTTATTTTGAATTTTGAGCCAAGAGGGACTCATTCACCAACCATGGTGAATGGGTCCCACTCTAGGCTTGCAAGTGGGTGTAAAAAATTACATTTCTTTTAATGTTGTTTGTCGGGTTTATATTCAAAAACATACTTAATTAAGGCCTATAAATGCATAAAGGGGCCAAATAAAGCATAATAAAGGTGTAAATAGTGATGACAAGCCTAGAAAAGCATGAAAGCTTGTTACAAGACTTTACTACACTTTGAAATAGGACTTGATAAGGGATAAAAAGATTATTTTTAGATGAATTATAATAAGAAGAGTCTAGAAACGTGTAGAGATGAGTTACAACACTTCATAACACCTTCACAAGACATCATAATTTGAATATTCAAGACCTAATGTGAATGCATAAGTTACATTGCAACATTAAATCTAAGCAAAATAAACCAATCATCACAGGAAAAAGACTTAAATGACCATGAAAATGTCCAAAGATCTATTTTTCTATGGTATAGTATTAATGATTGCATTTTTTGGAAAATTAGAAGCCTTATTAAAAGATCTAGGTGAGATGAAGTCCCCAAGGGCATTATCTAACATATCAAAGTCATCACAACTAAAGGGTTTGGTAGGTATATAATTCACTTGTGCAAAGAGATCTAATATGATCATATTATTATGCTTTGTCCAAGATTAATCATTAACTTCCAATTTCAATTTGTGTTTATGCATGTTAAGGCTAACTAGGACTGAAAACAAGCTTATATGCTTGTTACAATTATAGATATAGAAATTAGATTCCATATTTGGAAACTACCAACAAGTATTAATCTGTTCTTGAGATCTAAAGTAGGTTTTGGAGGACTAGGGCACTCTAGGGCGTCTATGTTCTACTAGAGCTCTTTTTGAAATTTCAATTTTAGAGGCACTAGTGACAAAAACTAATTGTATGATAGTTTGTAAGCCCAAATCTGGAATTGATTTTGTTGCTATTTTATGAGTTTCCAAATTTGCAATGTGTTGTAACAACCTAGGGGTTTTTTTTTTTAAACAAAAATGAAACTGATCTACCCAAATTATGCAATGCTTCAGAAAATGTAAACAATTGTCCTATAGATCTAATAATTTTTTTTAAAAAAATGCCATAGTTTTTTTAGATTTTCAATATATTAAGAAAAATGACACTTTTCTTTCACTTGCAATAACATCTTTTCAGAATTCCAAATAAGAAATTGGCAAGAAGACATAGACTAAGAAAACAAAGACAAAGATCTTAGAAAAATTTGTTCAACCACCAATAGCAGTACAAAGTTTCCTAAGGGTGTCTCTATCCTAGATAGAGTAGGCGAAAACTTAAAGTCTGAATATTTATAAGACTACTTAGGGGTTCTATATCTATGTGCAAACAAGTCTGAATTGAGTATTTTTCTTGAATTTTTCTCAATTTAATACAATGTAACTCAAATGCAAATGTGTAGCAATGCTTGAACAACAAATGACAATAATGCATACAAATTTGAATGTAGATCTGACCTAAAGAACTAAAAGTAATCCTATTACAACATATGATGCAATATGAGATGACATATTTTGAATGTTTATATCTTTTATGATACAAAAATGAAACCCTAAACGGACAATGCAAAACAATGAAATACTAACTCTAGATCTAGGGTTGAATTACTTCATATTTTAAAAGGTGTATGTTGTCAAAATTTTAGGTTCACCAAAATGTAACAAAGAAAAATGGAACCCTAGGTTTAATGTATAAAACCTAGGATTAATTTGTGTGTGTTTCCTTTTTCTAGGATTTCATTAAGATGGAGATCAATGACATGATTAGATTGAATTTCAACCATGAAGGCGAGTCAATCAGACTTAGATATATATCTTTTTGAGTCTTGGAATATATTAGAATTGATTTTCCTTGATTAACTTAATTAGATTATGTACCCTAATATGAAAAATATAAGATTCTTGCAATTGACAGAATATAACATGGATTTGTAGGAAGATTTGAGAAGGGCAGAGTATTGTGTCCATATTCTGAATGTTTGGTTTTGGTTTGAATAGAAGGACAAAGGCACTCAAAGGTGTCTATGTCCTTGTAGGAGAACTTTTGTTCTATTTGTAGTCCTTTGATGTTAGATCTAAGACTTATTTTCTCTTGCAAACTTGTCGGATCACTGTCAGATAATTTTGTAGGTGAGTTTCTGTGAGCTCGGAAGGTGTACAAATTTGAATGCAATAATGAATAAATTATCTTCACACTTCCTTCAATCCTCTCCAAACCTAAAATTTACACATTCAAAGTGAGAAGAAATATTGTGCTAGTTAGGGGATTGCCTTAGTGAAACCCCATGTTAGTATTTCCACTTCCATAATGGCAATGTCAATGATACAACTAATAAATGATAGGAAGGAATGATGAATCAACAAAGTGTTGCAATTCACCACCCTTCAATGGATTCCTTGAAGGACTGAAGTCATGCACATCACTTTAAGGTATTGGATCTTGTTTGCTTGATTGCTTGAATTTCTTGGAGACCTACAACAAGGGTTAGCCTTCACAAAAAATGATAACTTAAGCATAAATGAACTGACTTAAGATTTGACATGATGCTTGGATTTTGAATTTCTATAATAAAGCTCTAAAATATTGCTCTTGAATTTCTCTTGAAAATAAGTATTGCTCTTAATATTCATCTCTTTCTTTTTGTTATTCCTTGTTACATTTCAAGTGATGCAATAACCAGGCATTTATATACAATTATTCTAATTTCCTAAAAAATAGATCCTAATAGCCGACATTGGGAACATGAATTTCAAGTGTTAAAATGCTAACACTAGCATATTCAAATTTTGAGTTTGATAAAATAGGGGGACAAAATTGCCTAAGGGCATCCCAGTCTAGGCCTTATTTTTTGCAGATTTAGGTGTCAGTGGAAAAAATTTAAATAAATGAATTTGTTCCATGCTTGCAATTTCTCAAAAAAAGGTAAAACTTGGCCTTGAAATACATAATTTAGGAAATTAGAGGGTCAATTAGGCTCAATAATTTAGGGGAGAGAAAAACATAGTGTGAAATTGTCAAGGGTGACAATTTTCAACGCTACACTATTATTAGCTTTTAATCTTTTCATTCTAATATGAAGCATAACCTTCCTAATGATGAGTCATCGAGTATAATTATTTAGGGATTGTAGCATCATAAATTTTCACCCATGAAAATTGTACCTTATGTTTGGCCCCCCCTTAAATTATTGGACCTAATCGAGTATCTAATTTCCTTAATTATGCATTCTATGGCCTATTTTTGACAATTTATGGGGAGTTTCAAGTGGGAATAAACTGCATCTATCTATGTCCTTGCCCTCAAAACCTAAAATCCTAAAAAATAGGGCAAGGACACTCTCACCCTAGGTGTGAGTGTCCCCCTATTTTGGCTCCAAATTCAAATATGTCAATTTCAGCAATTTAATATTTGCAATTCAATTATCTAAAGTCAGCCATCAGGATTTAATTTTTGGGAAATTGAATAAATTCCTATAAATACCTACATATTGCATCATTTTCAAACCTAAGAAAGAAATTATTGGAAAATTATAATCAACAACACTATTGAGCAAGTTAGGAGTGGCATTTCAGAGCTTCATTGCAAGAATTCAAGATCCTAACATCATGTCCAATTTTATGTGAGTTTATGTGTGTTCATACTGTTATTGTTTTGTGAAGGCTCACACTTTGGTAGTTTTCCAAAGTATTCAAGCATACAATATTTCAAGAATTCAAGCAAGCAATATCAAGACCTTGAGGTGATGTGCATTACTTAAGTCCTTCAAAGAAGCCATTGAAGGGTGATTTAAAATTGAAGAAGAATGAAGAGGTGTTTTCATTTTGCATCATAAAAGCATAAAAGTCCAAAAAATTGCATATCATATTACATCATAGGTTGCAATAGGTTTGTTTAAATCCTCTTAGATCAGATCTACACTCAATTTTCATTCATTAGATCTTTAAATCTGAAATTTGTGCATTGGATTCATTTAGGCATCTTTCATTAACATTAAAAAGGTGAAAAATTGCATAGTTTTGTTTCAAAATTGCATAAAATCATCATTTTTAGGACCTTGCATCTTAGAATTAGTCAATCATTGCATCTTGTATCTAAAAATTGCATTCAAAAGTTGTCATTCATATTTGATATATTTGCAGTCTTTCATTTTTCATTTCCATGGTCATAACATTAGAAAAATATGGAAAAATTTCATTGTCAAAACTATTTGTGCATAGAATTAGAAACCTTAAATAGTAACAAGCATAATCAAGCTTTGAATTTCTAGTCATCCTGTCTAGGACATAGATGCCTTGGGCACCTATGTCCTGATATTTTTGACTGAAATTTGAATCACATATCTGTTTATGTGTTCTCTATTGGATTATGCTATCTAAATTCAGTTTCTGCATTTCAAAATTATCATTTACTTTCTGCATTGTTGCATGTTTGCATGGTTAAGTTTACAATTCTAAAATTAGAAAAAATATGGAAAATAATTTACTGTCAAACCTATTTGAATATAGATCTAAGAACCTTAAACAACACCATAAATAATCAAAATTTGAAGTTTTTGAAACCCTACCTAGGACATAAACACCCTGGGTGCTTTTGTCCTACCTTTTGGAGCTCAAATTTATGTGACATAACCCTCTCAGGGGCATCTATCTAATTTTTTTATCTGTTTTCTAGTCACGTGTTGCATAATAGTCTGAATGTTAGAACAAACATTATATTATCACAATGGCTCAATGTTTTGACAAATTTTTGGCCTCTTCGAAATCCTTAGTGGATGTTTCAAGGTGTGTGTTTGGAAATAACCTTAATTATGATAATGAAATTCATGATACTTCATCTCCTATTACAAGTATTTTTGAGTTCCTACACCAAGCTGACGAGAGAATGAAGGAATTCATACAAATTTCCTTACAAAACCTTGAGAATAATGCAACCTTTTATCCCTCAATGCAATTCCCTACTACCCCATACCGACATCCTACCATGCCACCACTTGAAATGTTCACTCTTTTACAACCCAAAAGTGACCCACAAAGCATACCTCAACCAATGCACATGGTAGTACCTATCAATAACAATCATAAGGAAAGCACATCAACCAACCCTCCATCATATGAGCATAAAGTTACAAACACACCCATCAACTTGGAACAAACATATGGGAAAGGCTTTCAAATTTTGAGGGAATGGGGATGCGAGATTAAGAATGAAAATGAAGTCCACTCTCTCTTGGAAGAAACACCATTTGAAGATATTAAAGGACTAGGTTACCAAGATCCTCCACCTTTACAACAAGCCATTGCTCCACCAACTAAGAAATATAAAATTAAGAAATTACATATCCTACATCCTATATCAAAGACTGAAGAGGAATTGGCTACAATTTTTTATAAGGGATTAATTATATTGCCACCCCTGAATGAGAAACCAATAAAAAAATAATGAAAATACACTCTACTGTGTATATCATAGATTGTTCAAACACCATACAAATGAGTGTTATGATTTAAAGAAGAAATTGAAATAATTGGGCCCTTATGGGGACCAAGTTGAACACATGATAAAGTAGTACCATACATATAATTTTCTCCTTGTCATGTGGTGGTTTTAGTATCACAAAATTCTCACTACCATGCATGATGATATAAAATAGACTTCATGTAATCATACTTCACTTTGCAAGGAGTAGCATATCATAACCATCTAGGCTCATCATTTTCCCTACACTTCGGGGAAAAGGGTTAGGTAGCCTTATCTAGGTGTACTATGTCTAACAAGGGATCCCTCTTTATCTCCTTAAAACATTTGTGTAGCAAGTAAACTAACATTTCAAGGGGGCATATAGTCTCTTGCTCATTATTTGTATAGGAAATGGTCCCTTCTTAGAAATGATAACATACATCTCCTAGGAAAAGTGACCTTATCAACCAAAGTATGGCCTTCTTAATCCTTGTAATATGTCTCCTTTGTGGTGATATTACACTTGATGTCCCATAAGAGTGCGACTTTTCTTGGCATATGACATTCTCCTTGGTGGTAACATGATGCCTAGTGTTCCCTAAGGTGCGAATTTCTACTCCTCGACTAGTCCTCTCTTGGTGGTGATGTCATGTGTGATGCTCCCTAAGGTGTGACCTTCATGTATTGATAAAATCCCCCCTTTTTTTTTGTAAGTCACCTTTTGTGGTGGTGTTTATACAACACCCCTTGAGGATTTAGTCTTATCTTTTTTTGTGCCTCAGGCAAGTTTTTGCACCCCCTTAGGTGAATTTGATATTTCTCTTTGCTTCACTTTGTTAACAGGTATTGAAATTAGTGTAGCATTGGCATAACATTTTGTATCACCTTATCAAGGTTATCAGGGAGTATAAATGTTAGTATGGTTATGGGTACACACCTAGTAAAAATGGTCCTCACTAAACCTAGTGTGTTTCTCATTTTGCTACCCTGGGGGTCACCTAGTGAAAAACGGTCCTCACTAGCCCATGTTACCTTCATGCTTATGATTCACGTAGCAAATATCAAACTTTTATATTGCATGAGTCATGAACACCTTAACATGGCCACCTAGCATAACACAATTTGTTTTCTAGTGGATTCATGTGTTTCATGAGTGTTTAGCATAACACAACTTGCTAGCCTTATGGAACCCATCATATTACATGGACACCTAGCATAACACAACTTGCTAACCAATAGATACATGTGGCCCATGAGTGATGTGGCATAACATACCTTGATAGTCCTCATGTGATCTAACATTTGTTTGATGGATGACTTTTGGTATTTGAGACAATTTAATACTAAGGTCTCTTCACCTTACTGACTCAAATCTTTTAGTACTAACCATTTATTTTGTTGTGTATCCTTTGTGTGTCTTCTTCATGTTTACATCATGTTTTTTTTCATTTCATCATTATTTTTATGTTCCATCATGTCATGTGTTGTTGTGTATGCTTTATATTTTCTAACATGTATATTAGTGTATGTTGTATTGTTGCATATGATATGTGTGTGTGTTCCTTTTTACTCATGTTGTCTTGCCATGGGATCTTGGGTCCTGGGGGCATGATCACCTCCCTTGATCCCTAATCATCCTTTCTCTTCAACATTTGTGCATTCAAATCCCTCTTGACATATACTTCTCTACTTTAGTGTGAGTCTAAGCATAAGTTCATACTCTCACTACAGTGGATACTCACACTAAAGTGGGGGCTAAATGTAGTGTCGTAAATTGTCATCCATGAAAATTTCACCTTATGTTTGGTACCCCCTTAAATTATTGTACCTAATTAAGTATTTAATTTCCTAAATTATGCTTTCTATGGCCTAATTTTACAATTCTTGAGGAGTTTCAAGTGGGAATCAATCACATCTATCTAATACCTTACCCACGATACCTAAAATCCCAAAAAATAGGGCAAGGACACTTGTGCCCTGGGAATGAGTGTCCCCCTATTTTGGATACAAATTCAAATATATTAGTCTCAATAATTAATATTTGCAATTCAATTGTCTAAAGTCAGCCGTTAGGATTTAATTTTTAGGAAATTGAACAAATTCCTATAAATACCTACTTATTTCATCATTTTCAAACCTAATCAAGAAATTATTAGCAAACTTGTGATCAAGAGCACTATTGAGCACGTCAAGAGTAGAATTTTAGATCTTCATTGCAACAATTCAAGATCCTAGCATCATGTCCAATTCTATGTGAGTTTATGTGTATTCATATTGTTATTATTTTGTGAAGGCTAACACTTTGGTAGGTCTCCAAAGCATTCAATAATTAAAGAAAGCAAGATCAAGACCTTGAGGTGATGTGCATGAATTCAATCCTTCAAGGAATCCATTGAAGCGTGATTTCAGGTTGAAGAAGATTGAAGAGGTGTTGAAGATAAATTATTTGTTGTTGCATTTTTTTGTCATACACCTTGTCAAGTCACGAAAACTCAGTTATAGAAATATTTGGTAGTGTTATGACATATCCAAAGGAAAGAATCTGAAGCTTAGACATGACATTAGAGTATCCCAAAAAATAGACCCATAAAAGAATACAAGGATACTCACACTTTGGGTGTCTGTGTCCTCCATTTTCTACTCTAGTTTTGAATCATAGATGCATAGTATCCTAATCTACTCATTTTTGTTGTCCAAATTTGTCCGTGAAATTTTATACTTTTTGTAATTGCATCAGAACCACAAATTGCATTGTTAGCCTAGTTGGATCATTGCATTTCATCATTAAGACATTTTCAAATGTGGTGAAGGGCTAGTTGACTCACCTATTAGGCTGTAAGTTAATCTCATACCTTGTCTAAATCCATCAAACCCGCATTCCATCCTTGCATTTCAATCCATCACATTTCACCTTCTTTTTATAACACTCCCTTTCATGAAATGTGGGAAAGGTGTCCAAACCTAAGGTGAAAACTCAAAGGTTTCCCTTTCACACCATTTCAAAGATTATTATCACACATTGAGGGAGTGCAACTAGATAGTTTTATCTCACTCATGGATTTGTGTGCTTATGTTATAAATATGGAATTACAAAATTATTGTATTCTAATGTATTGAAATATGTATCATATTATGTTCCTTCCACACCTCCTTAAATTTCGATGCATAAATAAGAAATTTCCTACTTGCAATCTCTACCTTATATTTCTACACTCTTTTTGATGCCCACTACCTTTGTGTGTTTTTAGGAAGGACACAAAAAATACTAGAAGTCTTAGGAACCTATTACCAAATAGCCTAAACTACAAAATCATTAGACACTTGTTACCCTCAATGCAAATTTTTAGACTCATGTACCACCAAGTTATATGTGTCGAAGTTCAAATTTCTTGAAATAATATTTCCCATCACTTAGTACCCTAAGCATTAAACTAAGTATTTTTAATAGGAATTTTTTTTAAAAGCATCCAGTAGTGAATCACTTTTCTAAAAAAGTTTTCACTCAAATCACTCATTATTACATCCTAAAGAGAACTTAATACCTATCTCCCCTCTAAAGGTATGCAAATAATCACCATTAGAGAGAGAAGGGGAAAAAAATTAGAGGTTCAAAGTCTTCAAGATTAGGAGAATCTTCAACATATCCCCTGATGAGTCCTATTTATATCTCTTCTCTATTCATGCTTGTGTATTTTTTATATTTCGCTTTCCCCACTTAGAAGGGTATGTGCAGGATCATCATGGAAAAAACAGGCCCCTAAGTGGCGATGAAAATTCAGAAAATCAGAGTTAGACAACTTGACATTAAAAATTGAACAAGTTATCTATATTATTTCAAAAATATGTAAGAATAGAATCTGTAGCAAATTGAATGTAGTTTCTAAACTACTAGGTTTATTTAAAAAAAATCTATTTAGTGAAAATTTGAAATTTTAATGCAGTAGTACTTATATTTCGGGGAAAAAATAAGTAGGTGTTTGTCTGACCACCCTAACCACAATAAAATGATAATATTTTTTTATAATATTTTAGATATAAGCAGAGGACTCATGTCCCGATGTGATGCATATTTTTTTGTAATTTTTTTTCAATTAAATAATTAATTATGAATTTTTTATTACAAATTTTAAGAAATATTAAAAACGTGTATGCCTGACCACCTTAACTTGGTCAAAACTTCATGAAATTCAATTTTTTTTAGTCCTATAGTATGTGAAGTATAGAATGTGACACATATTTCAGATTCAAAAAATGTGATACTGTTTGAAAGCTATAGATGTTTTTCAATCAGCCTATCAATCAAGACTTTAGTTATAATTCAAATAGAAAATGAATAATAATGGGTATTTGCAGGATCATCATGGAAAAATAGGCCCTTAAGTGGAAAAATAAAATAAAATCAGAGTTAGGCAACTTGACGTAAAAAATTGAATGAGTTATCTATATTATTTTAAAAATATGTAAGAATAGGATCTGTAGAAAATCAAATGTAGATTCTAAACTACTAGGTGTATTTTTTTTTAAAAATTCTATTTGGTGAAAAATTGAAATTTCAATGCAGTAGTACTTAAATTTCAAAGAAAAAATAAGTAGGTGTTTGTTTGACCACCCTAACCACAATAAAATGATAATATTTTTTTATAATATTTTAGATATAAGTAGAAGAATCATGTCATGATGTGATGCATATTTTTTTGTAATTTTTTTCCAAGGAAATAATTAATTATGAATTTTTTATTGCAACTTTTAAAAAATATAAAAAACTCGTATGTTTGACCAGCTTAACTTGGTCAAAACTTCATGAAATTCAATTTTTCTTTTTTTAATCCTATAGTATGTGAAGCATAGAATGTGATGCATGTTTTGGATTCAAAAAATGTGATACCGTTTGAAAGCTATAGATTTTTTTAATCAATCTATGAATCAAGACTTTAGTCGTAATTTGAATAGAAAATCAATAATAATTACTTATTAAATTCAAAGTAAAGCATAATTTATATTGGCGGAAAATTGAGAATCTCCTCTAAAAACCCTTTTCGTTTCATCAATTTTGGGTTAAAAAAAGGTTGTCAGCCACATACCCATCATATTGCCACTTTTTGGCCCATCATGATCCTACACATACCCTAATTATTTATTAAATTCAAAGTAAAGAATAATTTATATTGGTGGAAAGCTGAGAATCTCCTTTAAAAAGCCTTTTCGTTTCATCAATTTTGGGTTAAAAAAAATCGTCAACCACATGGGTCGTCATATCACTTACATATCGCCACTTTTTGGCCCATCATGATCCTACACATACCTAGAATCCATAGATAATTATCTTCACTTCACTAACCAATACCCTTGTCAAGGTTTCCCTCCCAAAATATGTAACTTATCCTTCACTGTATTATCCCATGCTATATTCATATTGTGATTTCCATCACCCTCTTTAATCCAAATAAATTGCACACACCACTTATGGTACGTTTCACCTAGGGTTTAATATTATGACCACCATTGTTTCACACAACACTATCACAAAACTTTTTTTTTTTTAAGCAAAAGTGGCAAGACACTATAATATATTAGATATATATAAATAAATAATACAAAACCCTGGTTCAAAAGAGCATACCGATAGGAAAGAACCAGGAAGAAAACCTCTAGTTGTAGCTCAAATAAATACAATTCAAAGAAAATTATCCCAAACCAAATAAGCCCATACATCCAACTAACACAACCACCATGCCTAAATCCAAAATACAACCTAGCCTTTAGAGAGCCACCTCAAAGGATTTTCCTCCTTTTTTGGCTAATCTGAGCAACATATTATGCTTGTTCTGAACATATTTCCTTCTTTTTACCTCTATCCATTCTCTCTCAAAACAAGGTGATGCCATCATGTTTTGATCCACCTCTGCTAGGGGTACCTTCCCCAATAGCTCCCCAGAAAGTGTTTGATTAGACTAATAAAAAAATGGAGTTTAAACTAGTACGATTAGGAAGGCCTGAAGACGATGAGGAATGATCAGAGATTATTGAAGCAACACTATTTGTGGCACCTTGCTTCCCATCTATAGGAGATACATCCACCAAGTTCTCTGAACTCCTATTAGGGGGGGTTAGAGGACAGACCCTAGAAGAAGTATGGGTGCCCTTTGGAGAGACTTGAGACTTTGTTGGAGCTTTGGGAGAAGAGGGAGGAAAAAAATAGTGTTGCGATTCAACTCCTACCCACCACGAAGGCTTTCTTGAAAATTGATTCCCAAGGGCACCCTGCTTTAGGCAATGGGAAGTAAAATGATCCATTGAAAAACATCATCTGCATCTAAAAGAAAATTTTTCATAATCAAGAGGCTACCTCCAACATTTGTTGCCTACCTTCAAAAGCATCTCAACATGGAGGTCCTTTGCCAAGTCAATTTTGACGCAAATACGAGCACAAGTGGAATCTTGGTAGCTGATCATTTCCTCCGTAGTGCAATGATAACTTCCTAGGACATTTCCAATGGCCCTCAAGCAATCAAGTTCCCAAAATTGAATGGGAAGATAAGGTAGCCTAACCCACAAATATGCTGAGTTGAAAATTTCTGTTCGTGGGTCAAACTCTGGAAACCAGGGTTTCATACATAGAAAATCACCTTGGAAAATCTAAGGGCCACACTCCATTACCGACTCCTTATCTTTTTGAGAATCAAATTATAATATAAAAAACCCCTTTGCACAGGAGTAAATGCTTATCTCCCCCCCATATACTCCTACCAGTTCTTCATGACCCAAGCATGCAAATCACAAAGTTTCAGCCAGATCCTTGTGAATCAGAAAATCATGGCATGGTCTGACAAAAAATCCTCCCATTCAGAAGCTAGATTCTCTAGAAAAACTTCAGGAACAAAGGAAGATAAACATATTGGGAATGGAGAACTCTGCTTGAGGCCAACACCACACCTAGGGTTAGCAGGTTTAACATCCTCGTCATTAGGTTTAGCATGTGAACCCGCATTGCTTGTCAGTCCACCAAACCTAACGAAATCCCTGAAGGAGCCCTTTGAATCCTGGCTATGACTATTCTCATTCACGGGATGCCCAAAATCTGTCCTTCATGCCCCTACAACCCCCACACTGAGCCCATCAATCCCCCTAGCCTCCTTTATCCTAACGTCGAGCCCATCCTGGGTATTCACCTTATAGTCATGAACCCTCAGACCCTGATCAAAGAGTGATGAATTCCATGCTAACTGTCAGGGCTTTCCACTAGCCAGATGAGTGCCAGAAGTAGTGGAGACATCCTTTTTGTGTGTCGTGGGCCGAACCTTCACCTTCAAAGCAGTTGGGCAAGACCTGTTGCATGGAGGCGATACACATAGTCCTTTGAAAAATGTAGGAGCATAAGCTGTTGCAGGAGTAGGAGTCATTGCAGGAGTGGGAGCCGCTGCACGAGCTGTGGAAGCCATCCTTAATTCAACAAAACTAAAACTATTATGTTGGCACATACCTTGAATTTTTCTAAATAGTGCTATTGTGGATGTTGGAATTGTTGATGGCCAAATTGACACATGAACATGCAAGCGAGGTATTACTACCTAAATTCTCTTGAAAAAGGTAACTAATCGAAAAAACTAACTACTCTCCAAGGTCTCAATGGTTGGTTCACAACATTTTTGTTCTGCAAAGTGGTTAATGAGGTTGAAATATTCAAAGGGGCCTGCTGGTTTGAGGATAACAAACTAGATATTTTCTCTTATATACCTTTTTTGTTTTCTGTATATATATACTAAATCTATCTAACTAACAAATTTGTAAATAAGCAGTAAAAGATAATTCAGAATTCATGAGAGAATGCATGCAAACAAATATTCATCCTAACATTCCAAACATATAATTTATTAAGAGAACTTTATTTTATGAAAGATAAACTAATGAATGAAATAATTTGTAATGCTGACACAATCACATTCATCCATAGTGTGATATTCAATGGCATTCATTTTAAACCAACAACCATCATCATTTTTTTTCTTCTCCCAAAAGAAATCATATATCAACAGAAATAAAGAATAATACCATTTTCCATTGATGATTCAAAGATAGTTTTAAGTCCGGTTTCTTCTATTATTGATGAGAATAAATAAGAAACAAGTACCAACTCCAATAATCTTCACTAGGGTATAGAGAAAATTTTGTCTTCAAAACTCACTTACTAAACTAAACAATTTAGAAAACTCCTAAGTGCAGAAAATCAAAAAAATATAAGTACTTGGTTGCAAATCATATTTCAATCTTCCGATCTTTACAATGAGGAAAAACATACAATATATAGAATTATTACAACATAAGTTTCCCTCCAAAAATAACATGTAGCCCAAAAATCAAGGTTCCCAACATCCATATCTACAATGAATCCCCATGCAAAACTGATCAACAAGGAAAGTAATATTCTTTTCTAAATTCGTTGTAGAGGCACATTAGTTAACTACTACACACGTCCTATAAAATAAGATGCCTAAAAGGGGCTGAATTTTGTTGACTTTATTCCATTTCAAAAATAGAATATTCTTCATTTCATTTGTTAGCCTTCCTTTGCTTTATATATTCATCAAAACTGCTGAATATTTGTCCCAGAACCTCCACATCAGTTCCATCTATCCAGTCCACTTTAAATCTAGATCTTTCAAAAATATTTGCGGCTATACTGGTAATCTCCCACAATTGGCTGATATCTTTTAAAGCCCATTGAGTGTCAAATCTAATTGTCATTAATTTATCTAGGAGAGTCTCCTTGGGATCATCTCCTTCCTCTATTAACTTCTCCAACCACTCATTCCAAGTTTTTAGTGTTCATTATTTTTATTTTTAAATTATTTTATCCTTAATTTTTATTATTGCATCATTTTTTTGTTCATGTAAATATTTCATAATACCTTCAATAATAGAAGAAACCGGACTTAAAACTATCTTTGATGATTCAAAGATAGTTTTAAGTCCGGTTTGGGCAAAAAAAATTGCTAATTTTCTTATGGTCAATAATGGATGCTTTCTAGGTTTTATTTATAGAAATTTAGTTGTAATTTTTTAACATAATATATAATTTTTTGTCACACATTTAATGTATGATGATCAAATCTAGAAATTAGTGATGTTTACTTCCATTTATGTAAATATAGAACACTTTTTTGTATTATTGTGAATTTATTGATAGTATAAATATATGTGTTTTATGTATTGTTTGTGCACAGGTGATTATCAAAGAAGAATTATAAAATATTTTATATTAAAAATGTGACGGTATATTTTAGATTTAAATAAATTTACAAATATTTTAATTTTGGACATTATATGGCATTGTAATAACCATATCTAAATGGAGATCATCCATGGACTTGACACAATCAAATAACCAAACACTAGGAGCTCCTAAATGGTAAAGAAAAACAAAAAATCCAAAATAAGAAGATACACCACCACAAAAATATCATTGTCAAAATATCATATCTATGACATTGTGATAATTGTCTCCTAAATGAAGACCATCCATGGTCATCACACAATAAAATAAGCCACATGTAATGTCAAGATAACCCAAAGGAAAAGTAAAACCATGATTTTTGAACTAAGAAAATACATAAATTTCTATAGTCAAGAATCAATCCAACATCACTAGTGCTTGATGCATGCACATAGCAACCATTTCATGCCAAATTCCTAAGGGTACAAGAAACCTCCATGACACCATGACCACCACTAATAATGTGCTTCAAACTCCCATAGAGTCTTACACATTTACACCATATAATTAATAATTATAGGTCACAAACATAGTTGTACCAAGTCATACCATCTCTCTTTCCCTCATAATGACAACCAAACCAATGAACCAAATGACCAAACTAGGCCACCTAAAAAATAATACAATGACACTAAAATACCTATGCTTAGGTGGTTGAAATCTAAATTGTATATGAAACATGTAAGTATAGATAGCCTAAAACTACATAGATTATAGATCTAATAATGTAATATATAAATTTAACAATACATTGGTAATAAAACACCAAATTAACACTAGATTCAATTTTTCATAAACACACAAATTGCCAGAATTAAAGGAACCACCAAAGATATCAAAGAAAAATGTGAGTGACTAAATCATATATTAACATCTTCAAACCTAATCCACTATAAAGTGCTCACAAAATATCTATATGACCTATAAGAAGCCTGAAATTGTGCATTGTAGGCACGATATATCACCTCTCAAAGAAAGGAAAGTAAATTTTCTTTAATTTGATATTTTTTAGAATATTACACCACTAGATAATTTAGTTAGATTAAATAATAATAAAAATTAAATGAGTTAGTTTAATATGTTAGTAGTTATGTTAGTTGGGAAGTTACATTCCCATAAATAAGTTACCATGGGAATATATTGGATTTACAAGCCACTACACTGTAAATGTGAAAATATCTTGAATAATAAAATAAAATAAAATTTTATGTTTTATTGTACAAAATGGTTTAATTTGGTTTTTTGTGATTATGCTCTACCATTTTTAATATGGAATCAGAGCATCACCTATCTTTGTGCATGTGGTATATTTTATTGCATTGAAGTTTATATAATGGTGTGAGATAAATAAAAGAGTTATGTGTTTAGGCAAAGAAGAATCCATAGACATAAATATTAAGTGAATTTTAATTTCTATAGCGGTTGATGCCCAAGGTTTGTTTATAATTTCCATGCTAATAGGATCCAAAAATATTTGGTCATAGGGTTTAGAAGATAGAGAAACATACCATTAGTGCAAAGCAAAGAGGAGTCTTTAATGACACCATAACCAATGAAAATCTAAGAGAGGGATCAAGATTGACAGAAGTTTGAGGTAGGCCATTGTAATTTGGTGTTTGTTTTTCTCATTCATTTACCTCTTGGGATGCATCAAGTGGAGGTTTGAAGGAATTTGAATGCTTCTTATGCATGGAGAAGGTGTATATTTGAACCAAGGATTTTTGAATCTATCATATGAAGATCTAATTGTTTCCATCAATATTTCAATCTTCAAATAGAACATCAAATGCTCCTATTCTCTGCCAATAATATGTATTGTCATATTTATTGAAGGAAATGTTGATCTAAAATTTTCAACAGTAACTGGAAATGATTGTTATTTATCATAATTTCCTAGATTCAACTCCAACTATTGGAAGGAGAATATTATTGCATCTTGATAAGATTGGTTGTCATTGATGTCAAAAGTGTGTTGAAGATTGTATATGCTTTGGAGATAGTCGATGTGTAGAGATATCTAATAATGCAAGTGAACATTGCATTGTGATATGGAAGATTAATAGTCTTTCTAAATGATTTATATGATGTGGAGGTGGATACAAATATCCTAAAGTGTTTTATGTATTCCTACATTGATCTCTTTTTAGTTTGGTGTACCACACTTAGTATAAAGTTGTAGAAGTTTTGTCTAAGGATTTCATAATATATATCCTAAGGTAGAGATACATTGTTTTGGTCCACATCTTTCCACAGAGAAATATTTAGACTTGCAGTTCATAAGGTAAGTAAATAGAGATGTGAAGGTGTTATATCAAAGATATCAAGTCATTAATCCTTATGCAATGAAAGTTAGGAGTGACAAAATTCTAATCTATTCTCTGACAGTGCAATGTGGTGATGAAGCCTTGTTGGAATGCTCTACATTCGTTTGGATGTGATGTTTTGGCCATGTAGTTTTGAGGACATGTTCAATGATGTCCAATTCATGATATATTGAATATTCAAGTGGTCTTATTCTCCAAAAGTTTATTTATTCAATGACAAAGTGTTACAGTTGGTTCCAGATGCCTATCCTTCATCAAAACATATTTTTGTTTGCTTGCACTAGAAGAAGATTGTATAGATTAGTGGTATGAGTTTTTATGAAACTCTACGTGTTTCATAGTATCTTTGGTTTAAAGAACATGGAGATATTTCTTGTTTCTAGTACTACAAAAATGTTTCAAGTCAGTTTGTGAAGATATGCCTTTTTTGTGGCCAAATTGGGTATGTTGGTGATGTGCGCCACAAGTTTATATTTGAGTCGAGTCTAAGAAGTGTTTGTAGATGTTGTATGGGTCATGCTGACTTATTTGGAAGAATTGTAAATAATGTCTTATCATTTTTGTATACTTTCATTGAAGATGTAGGTTGATATGTCACAAGTTTTAAATAATTCCTTGTTTCTGGCCAACTGAATTTATATTTTACAAGTGTGTGGATGATATATAAATAAGATCAAAGATGTGAAGATGATTATGGAAGTGTGCAAAGATGAATTAGTGCATGATCAGAGCATGAAAAGATATTCTACAAAACTAGTGTGCAAATTTTATGACTATTAGTAGTTGAAGCCATAAAATTAGACATATTTCAGTTGTTCTTTGTTTCAATTAGGGAGTAGTAGCTTCCTTTGGTTTCAACCCGTAAAAAAAGTCAAGGAGTAGTTTCTTTCTTGGGTTGTAGCCCACAATCAAATTGTAAATTGTTCTTTACTTGTGATGTTGGATTAGGACAATTTAGCTCCTAGCAATGTTTCTCCTATGGGGTTTCAACCTATATATAGTATTATTTTTATTCTTGTGTGGATGCTTATCTTATCTTTTATTTTTTTTAAGTGGATGGATGCTTAATTGGTATAACTTAACTTCAATTGTAATTAATTGGGATTGAATTTTAAAGCATACTCATTCACCCCCCTCTCAGTATTTTGATGTGTTTAACAATTGGTATCAGAGCAAGGTTTCTTGATGCAAGCCTAACAATTGAGGTAGATTGGAACACATAGATAATAAATCAGTGTCCAAGAAGAAGTGCTCTTAGGAGAAAGAGGTCATACTCCAAAATTAGGATGATGAATTTAAATTTGAATTCAATAAAGAAGATTGATGGATTATGGAGTACTCATTTTTTCCCTAAATGATCTGATGAAGAAAGAGAAAAGAATAAAGAGCTCCAATACAAACTTGAAAAATTAGAGAAGAAAATTAGAAAGTTGATAGTTCAAGTTGAAGAAGGTAAAAGAATTGAAAAGTGGTTGAATATCAAGATCATTGATAAAACTTTTGAATGTTGAAAGCTTGAAGAAGAGATTGTCTGCTTGAGGAAAGGATTGGAAAAATAAAAAGAACAAATTGAAAAAGGTATAAAGCTAAAAGGAGGTTCTGACATTCTTGATGATTTGATCAACTCTCAAAAGCCATCAAAAGAAAAATCTAGTCTTGATTTTGAGAAAGGAAAAATTCCTACTACCAGTGCATTTGCAAACCTATATGAGAATTTAAAAGCAAAAGGAAAGTCCATAATAAAGGAGGAGAAATCCTACACTGAAGAACCTAAGAAGATAGCCTCTAAAGATGTAAAGTTAGATCAAGATAGCAAGAAATGAAGGTGGATTCATTCAAGTCTAAAGACAAAGAAGATTGAAAGGTCCTCCACCTGTTAGACAACATGCCCCTACTAGTTTCACTCAATCCTTTCAAGGTTATTTTTATTCTTGCAATAAATTTGGGCATAAGGTTGCTGATTGTAGATCTAGATGAAGAAGGAATGATTCCATGGGTATAAAACCACTTATGCCTCAAATATATAATGTTAGTTCATTTCATGGATATTTCTATGCTTGCAACAATTTTGGTCATAATACTGTAGAGTGCAAAACTAAAGTTTGGAGGAATAAATTTTCTCTGAAAAAAAAAATGTGTGCTACAATTGCAATAAGGTTGGACATAAAATAATTTTTTGTAGAAGTGGTTTTGTGAATCCACTTTTTTAGAACTAGAAGAAGGAAGAAACCCTAAGTTAGCAAAAGAAGGGAGATACCAAAGTTTGGAAAGAGAAGAAAGGTTAGGAAAATGAGAAGGATGATACCATGCTTTTGCATTCTACACAAGATCCTATGACAAGCTGAGATAGAGAATTATCTTAGGGGGAGCTATCATTGAAAAATCCTTTAGCCCCATAAAAAGGATGAACTGTTGAATATTTCAGCATAGAAGATCAATTGGACTAATTACTTTGTGTACAGATATGTTGAGCAAGATTGAACCTTTTTATCAAGGTTCTAGATCAAAGGAATGATGTGAAAAGGTTCTAAGAATCCTTGTGTACCTGTGATGAAATAGAGAAATTTGGAAAATAGTTTACCTAACAAGTATGAATACATTCATGACAAAATGAGGGAAAATAAAAGGATTTTTATGTCTCATTTTAATGAGTTGATCTCATTTGTATTAAAAATCATTTGTGTTTATGAGTGGATAAGAGAGAATGATTTCAAAGCTATCAATGTGAGCATGTACTAAACCCTAGCAATAAAATTTAAAGATTTCAGAAAGTATACCAATGGAGAGCTCACTGGTGATTGATGTTGTGGAGAAACCCTAGCCAAAATATAAAAAAATTCCCATTCAACATGATAGAGGTTAACAAATATTGTGCATTTTCAAAGGTTCATGTTGATGTGGTATACTCTGAAGACATAATAATTTATGTCCATGTATCGTTGAGTGAAATTGATCATACCTCAAGTGTCAGTTGAAGTGATCCAACATGAGCTTCTGAATGAGAATGGTGTGTACAAGATGGAGTATGCAAATGTGGTTGCAAAAGGGTTGGACATTTGGAAATATTTTCCATACTTCTATAACTACAAAGAATGGGTAAGAAATCTTGAGTCACATTCGTGAAGAATTATTTGGTTAGATAAGCCCTACATGATCACAAAAGAATCTATTAGGCTAGTTACTGGTCTTTGTGCCTCTAGACCAATCTAGTGTTGAATTCTATAAATAATGAAAGGGTTATGTAGCTCACCGGTGAAATTTTTGATAAGAGAACCCTAATAGTAAAGGATATCACTGACCCTGGAGTCTGGTATGCCTCTATGGGGATTTCATATATGATTTACTTTACAAATAGAGAAGGGTCTGCCACCTCCATCGCAATTCATATCGGTTATCAAATGGTGAAGGAAGGTACTAATTTTGACCTATGTGAACTATTGAGGGAGAAGTTGATGGATAATGTAAATATGACTTAGGAAATCGAATATAATTTCAAGTTTCGATCATTGATCATTTACCATACTTTATTTTTCTTGAATGAATTACTTGGTCTTAAAGGAAAGATATGGGATGAGTTCTCTTCAGTAGCAACACAAATTAAGAAACACAAAGATGGTTTCTAAAACATGCAAGCATACAATACTTTCTATTGGGGATTCTTTAAAGACTTGCAAACAGAGATGTAAAGTAGAGAGAGGATACCCTCATATTTGGTATGGAAGTATGAGAAAGAGGTAACATTCATGGTAGATAAGGATCATTGCTACATGGAATCTGTAGAGCCCAAAACCTCATGGATTCTTGATTTTCCTTATGAGGTTACACATGAATATGTCCAAGGTTATGTGGATATTTTGCTATCAAATCCAAAGGATCCTAAAGTAGAAATATTTGATACACATAGAGAGATCATGGATAAGATGATCTAGAAGAACATAGAGGAAACAAGTGAAAAGAGAGTGGAAAAATTGGAAGAAGATAGATGTTGATGTTGATGTATATGAAGAGCTGAGAAAGAAGTAGGTGATGAAGATGCCTCCAAATTGAGAAAGAAAGGGATGAATGTAGATGAAGGGAAAATATGGTAAACTCCTTTGATCGCATATGACCCTCTTGATTTTGGAGCCATTTTGAATGGAATTGTTAACTTTGGTTTGTTGAGTGATACAATGGAGCTACATCTGGATGTTCATTCAAAAGATAAGTAGACTATTAAAAATGTTTTCATCGAGTATATGCTCAAGCATAACATATCTTTCAATGAAATTATTGATAAAGCTCTAGAAAACCTACAACGATATTTGAGACAAAGAAGAGAAAATATAATCAAGGTTGATGAGAAGCTAAGACAATAGGCAATTGACAAGGCTGGGCCCTTTGTCTCTCAAGAGGAAAAGTATAAGATAATTTGGAAGCAAGCAAAAGAGCTCCACAAAAATAAAAAAATACATCTCCTTATGAGCATGGATGATGATGTGAAAAAGAAGACTCAGTTAGAAATTGAAGAAGTTACAAAGAAGATCATTAGAGAAATGACAACTGAAGTTGATGTGGTGGCACAAGAAAAGCATGATCCTAATGTTGAAATGAATGTACAAGTGCCTTTGGGTGAGCATAAATTAACAATATTCCCCCTTTGAAAGATACAAATGTGCATGTTGTCTTTTCCCTTTAGGAAGAACAAGTTGTTTCTAGTTAGCATGAGGAAGATGTATCCAATAAGAAGAAAGAGAAAGAAAAAGAGAAAGAAAAGGAGAAGGATGTTGAAGAAGGAAGCTTGGAAAAGACATATTCCTCTCCAGTTGACTCTATCAAAAAAAAATTGGCTTAGGAAATGCAAATACAACTAGTGGTACCTCGTCAATTGCTAGATGTTCCCACTTTTGATGGACAAGTTAACTTTTCTGGTATGTCTCCCTTGCATGAGATGAAACTTGGAGATATAATTCACTCCACAACAAGACAAGAGTTGCTACAAAAACATGTGGAGAATGCAGATGTCTTGGAATAAGAAATGAAGTTGTTGGAAAAGAAACTAGTAGAAGAAAAAAGAGATTCATCATTGTACCCTACACAATATATGAAGCAATTAATGGAGTCTTTTGAGACTTACTTGAATCTCATATGGAGAAGTAGGTAGAATTGAATATCAATGAAAAGAGATTGAATGATGTCTCTAAAAAGTGTGACAACACTTTGGTCAAGCTACAAACATGTATTAAAGATCACTTATACGAGTTTGTGTGGACACTATACATGTTTCATAGTGTCTCAAGTTTGAAGTGCATGAAGATCTCTCTTATTTATAGTACCACATAAATTTTTCAAGTCTTTTTGTGAATATATTCCTTTACTATGGTTGACTTGGGTATGTTGATGATGTGTGCCACAAGTTTATGTTGAGAAAATTCTAAGAAGTGTTTGTAGATGTTGTATGATTCATACTAACTCATCTAGAATAATTGTAAATAATTTCTTATCATTTATGTATACCACCATTGAATATGTAGGTGAACATGTTACAAGTTTTATAATTCCTTGTTTGTGGTTAGTTGAATTTGTATTTTGCAAGCATCTAGATGATATATATAGAATTTCAAAGATGTGAAAATGATTATGGAAGTGTGCGAAGATGAATGAGTGCATGAGTAGAGTGTGACTAGATCCACTATAGACATAATGTGCATAATTAATGACTATCACTTGGTTGAAGGCATAAAATCAATCATATTTCAATTGTTCTTTCTTTCAATTAGGGATTAGTATCTTCCTTGGTTTTCAGCCCCTAAAAAAAGTCTGGGAGTAGTTATTCCTTGGGTTGTAGCAAAAAATCAAATTATAAACTATTATTTACTTGTGAGGCTAGATTAGGATAGCAACTCTTAGTAGCATTTCTCATTGTGGTTTCACCCTATGACATTGTTTTCCACATAAATCTATTGTTATCTATGTTCTTGTGTGGATGTTTGTCTTCTCTTTTGTTTTGATTAAGTGGATGGGTTCTTAATTGGTATAACTTAACTTAAGCAACAATTAATTGGGATTGAATTTTAAAGCATACTAATTCACCCCACCTCTCAGGATTCTGGTATGTTCAACAAATACATTAGCATAAAAGGATGTAAGGGTTTTCTTCATCATACCATGTAAATTTTCAACCTTTGAACTTCATCATATGTCCTAATTATATGTGTTTCAAAGAAATAAATATTTTGAGGATAACTAGAAAATCATAGGTCTTGCCCAACTATTTTCTATTGGAAATAGGAGGATTTATTGTAATGTTGTGCAACACACAAAGAAAGTTCAGTTTCCATAATTTCTAGTGAATTTTTTTGGTTTATTAAACTCTTACAAATGAATTTTAGAATATTTGGTTTATAATCATTTACCAAGTCATCGAGGGGATCCATTACAAGTTAAAACCCTTGTGTATTCATTAGTTGAATTTTTCAATTTTTGAGGCCTCTTATCAAATATTTTAACAAAATTTATTGTAATGGGTATATATATATAGAAAGACTAGGGACATAAAAGGTAGGTGGTATTTTATCATCTCAATTTAGCTTCTCATTCAAAGATGATACACTACATGAGAAGAAACATTAGTTTGATCTTGAGTCCCTTTGTGGAGCAAGGGGACATGAAAATTTTGATTGGTTTGCACATAATTGATTTTTTCTCGATCTATAAACTTAGCGAGTGGTACTTATGGATAATTGATTTTTAATCAATCCATAGTTTTTTGGATATGTACTTGTAGATAATTGAGTTAAAGTCTCAATCCAAAAATGGAGGAATATTACTTTGGATAATTGAGTTAGTGTCAATTCAATGTTGGGTGGTGGTTTTCTTACTATGGATAATTGAGTGAGTCTTGATTCATAATTGCTTGGTGTATTTTCTTGTTGATAATGAAGTTTATCTCAATTCACATGATGATTAAGGTACTTTTTGATAATGGATTAAGTCTCGATTCACAGTATTTTCTAGGTTTGAAAATCAAGAGATCCATTAATGTGTTCAAATTGATGTTTCATGGGTGAGTGAGGAGAATTGGTGGAGATACTTCATAAAAGTATTTAGAAGGGTTGTTATGTTCAATCCTATCAATATTTCATCTATTTTTTGGATTATTGTAATAAGGGGGGAATGTTGGAATATTGCATTATTATATAGTTTAGTTAGATTGAATAATAATAAATAAAATAAATGAGTTAGTTTAATATGTTAGTAGTTAGGTTAGTTGGTAAGTTACATTCCCATAAATAAGTTAGCATGATGAGGGACACTCCGCCCAAAACTCACAAAAGTCACAACAACAGATACCAACACAAGAGATGCGAGACAAAAAATTGATTCACTTTCAATTATTTTCAGAAAATGAAATTACAGATTCAAAGATTACATGCTACAACCTCATGGGCTTGATTCATTACAACAAAATCAACTCAGAAAAGAAAATCTACTATTCAGAGCCACAATCTGCACTACCAGAGCCACCTTCTACAACCCCCACTTAACCTTTTTGTTGGTGTAATTAATATTTAATTACACTTGCATAACTTTACCTAGGTAATATTTTAATTCCTAGGTTAATTATTATCATCCTTATCTTGTTGAGCTATCTTGTTGCTCAAGATAAGATTAGGGTTATGCATACTTTGTTTTTATAAAGAAAATCATCTCATGTAATTATGTATTCCTGAATAATATTATTTTGCACATCTTTTTGCAATTGCTTTTCTTTTTCTGATTTTCTCTTTTGTGGAAGGTTTTTTGGTTTGCATGTCTGATCTTGGTTTCTAACATGGTATCAGTTTGTTTTTCAGTATTTTTTAGTTGCATTTATTGCTATTTGAAGTCAGATGTTCATTTATGGCTTTTGAGCTCATAAATTTTTGCCACAATCTTCAATTTTTGCCTTCTTTGCGACGTTGGAAAGGTATTAAGGAGCTCTATGTTGTTGTCCATGCACTTTTTTCTATATCTATCCCAGGTTGATCATTATTCTAGATTTTTCTCGATGGGTGTTTTGGAGATTACTTGGATGCTTTGGCAATTGGGAGGGTGAAATTTGAATCTTTGGACTTCATTTCAGTACCACATCATTTTGTTTTTTGTTTATGCATATTTAGCATTCTCTCCTTTTATAATCATTGGGTTATTGTAATAAATGAATTGAGATAAAGTTCCATTAGGGGGGTTTCTTGCATAATAATCTGATTAGAGTGTGCATGCACTTTGATCTCCATTTTCATCTTGATTTGTTGACATCTCACATGGGTTATATCTAGTTTCTTAGTTTCTTTTGGCCACATCTTGCTCTAGCTTGACACATATCAGATTCACATCGATTCACACTTTAAATTGGGAGTTTATGGTTATTGATCTGCATTGGTTCAGATCCTTCTCAGTTTGAGGGCCATGTTTTTATGGTTAATGTTCTAGAGTCTTTATGGTACTTGTTCCCATGGAAGAGTTTTAGTCTCAGTTTGGCATCGACATTGAGATACATGGTTTCTAGATTATGTCATCATCTCATCTACTATTGCTTCATAGATTCCAGGGTTGTTCTAGTTTGTGAGTTTTCCAGTGTTCCATGGCATCGAGTCTACTGTCACATTATTATGATTCCACTTTGGTTTCTTGTAGATAGAAGTATCTTACCTTGCTTGTCAGATTGTGGTTCCAGTGTTACTCCACAGTGTTCTTCTAGTGCTTATTTGCAATAGTCATCTCATTGTAGGGGGGCTTTGTCCCACTAGGTTTTCCTTCTCTACCTCATTATTGCATTTGTACATGGGTACCTGATCAGGCCTTTGTTGTCAAGATCCATTCATGCTTTCTTGCATTCATCTTAGTTTTAGGTGCATGTTTTTTTAGTCTCCCTAAGTTGCACCTATGGGGGGTTGTTGGTGTAATTAATATTTAATTACACTTGCATAACTTTACTTAGGTGATATTTTAATTCCTAGGTTAATTATTGTCATCCTTATCTTGTTGAGCTATCTTGTTGCTCAAGATAAGATTAGGGTTATGCATACTTTGCTTTTATAAAGCAAATCATCTCATGTAATTATGTATTCCTGAATAATATTATTTTGCACATCTTTTTGCAATAGCTTTGCTTTTCCTAATTTTTAATTTTCTCTTATGTGGAAGGTTTTTTGGTTTGCATGTCTGATCTTGGTTTCTAACACTTTCTTATTTCCCCAATAACTGCCCTAGAATGTTCTAGAAATATCATATTTCCCCTTTTGTTTTGGCACCAAAAGTCCTATCGTTTGATTTCTAGCCTAAGAAGAATTTTTTATGAAATTTACTTTTTAGAGGACCAACTTCGCGAGGCCATAACTTTTGATCTGGGTGTCCAATTCGCTATTATTGCATATCGTCAGAAAGATCTCGACGAGCTATACAACATACAAACCCATCGTAGGTTGGTTCGACCACTTTTTGAGCTGTTTTGGGGCCTCTAAAGTTTTATATCTAAATTTGACGCTGCATTGGAGAAATTTCTAGGGATAGAAACTTTAATTTCTCCCAAACCATGCAGGGTATTGAGGTGATTCTTTCACGATCAGAAATATTTTTCAACTTTGCTCCTTGGGGTAAAATTTCACATCCATACGAGCTCATTTTGGATGACTTACTAAAAATAGTAAGTGCTCGCTTTTCGCTATTTTTGATGCCTTACAATCTTATATCCCCTAAGTGCCATCATGGGACTCAAAAAAACTACAAAAAATAAAGGAAACAATTTTTTTGGGTGATGCAAGATTGCCCTACACTGTTGGATGCTCCTATATCATAGCATGGGAATATATTGGCTTTATAAACTATTGCAATGTAAATGTGAAAATATCCTAAAGAATAAAATAAAATTATATTTTAAAATATTTTACAGTGTAAAAATTGTTTGATTTGGGTTTTGTGAGTGTGATCTACTATTTTTAATAATATTTTTAATCTAAAACTATCAAATATAGAAAATCCACTAATAACATATTATAACATAGTTTAGAAAGAGATTTTTGTCAACTATGAGAACATAAAAATATAACTCTCAAATTGAAAGTTATGGCTCGCAAAAACTCATCCCCTTTAGGTAAAATGCAAAGAACATTGGTGGTAGATGGATTGTGGTGTTGTTGGTCTATCATTGGCGATCAAGCAGTAGATAAACTTTGATGGCTTTGTGCTAGTGATATTACTCATTAGGAAATTGGCTCCCCCAACTAGAAATGACCAAGGGCTAACAACCATCTACTATTCTCCCATATGACCAAGGACTAGCACACATAGCCCCTCAATTTCCTATTAATTTTAAAAAATAAAACTACAAAATTTCTAGTTTTTTCAATTGCCAACCATATCTACTACCTATGCAAGCACCAAAATACAAAATATTCTCTAATCATGCCATAGATTCCTTCAACTATGATAATATCCAAAATTATACAAACATATGTATTCTATAATATTGTACATATTTCAACCACTACAAATTCTTCCTAGCACATGAAAATGGTCAAAACATTAACCCCAAATATAGTCATGTTTTATATGAATCCATAGGTTTTTAGGCCTTCTAGACTGAATGGTAATGTCTATTTTTTCTAAAATGTCTCAAAAAAATCTCGCCTTCAAAACCCTACAAAAAGATCCTAAATAGAAAAATCACTTTCCCAAACTCCAACAAACCCCAAATATATAACAACCCAAGTATACAAACACACTTATCATCTTGAAAATTCCTTGATTATTTTCCTTCAAATCCATATATTCAAATATAAAAAATAATGCACTCCTTCCAAGGGTTAACAAGGTTAATAGTACTAGGTGTATCTCCTCTGACAACTTGAAAACTAGGCTCTAACAACAAATGAAAGGAAATTTTCTACCATAATAAACTATTTCCTCATAACCTCATAAGAGAAAAATATGAAAAATAGTTATTTAGAATACAAAATGAAAAATAATAAATAGAAAAATATATAATCAATATGACACAAGATGTTCCCTTGGAAAACCCTCATGAGGGAAAACCAAGCCTCTAATTTATCATTCACACTTAATGTATTATCTCATGAATAAAGATTATAATACAAATACAAAGTCTCCATATATAGTTATAAAATATCAAGCTACCTACTTGCACTCCATGCAAACAAGAAAATGATAATCATGTAACTACACATCCCAATTCATTCTTCCTCTCCTCAAAGATGAAACCTACAATAGATTCCCTATCTAGCCAATCTAGCCAACCTCAATAACTACTCATGTGCATTCTTTTATAGAAATAAGTTTACAAAAACCCACCAAGTGATATTACATAAGCCATGTGTCTAATACCATGAGCTTATAAAACCATGAACCCCACTATTTTCTCCCTCTGTAGTACTAAGTTTTCCCAATATTAAATATTTTCCCAATGTGTAATCTCACATTAAGTATTTATCTCGATGTTACATACAACATACAAAGTGACCCCCATAATGTCTAATCCATGTGATACATTCATCACTATATCGGTTAGGTGCATTGTAAATATTATTAATTTTATATTATAAACATTATTCAAGGTGAACAACACATTTTTTCTCAACACCTTCAAAAATAAAAATTTATAAATTTGTATAAATTTTTTCACATCAAATAGTTAATATAATAATGTGGACTTCTACTAGGTACAAAAGAATATAGATTGATATGGTATGTTTGAGGATCATGTTGGTATTCATTCACACTCATGCATGGAATCTATCTTCTTGAAAGAATTATTGATACAAATGACTTATCAACTTGGATATTAGAAGACCTTAAGATTATGTGATCAAATACAATTATTTTTGTTATACAATTTTACAAATAAATATTTAAGTAATTAAATAAAATAATACTAAAGTCCTAGATACACATGAGACATAGATTTATATTAAAAACTATTTCATGAAAAATCCAATAGAAAAAGATAACTTAAAAATTATAGTAATAGGAAAAGTTACATCCAATACAATAATTATTTCTCAATATATAGGCTTCAACATATATGCATCACATAAAGAGTATAATAGTCAGTTTATAAATGAACTAAAATCAGCTAATATGGATGGGAAATAACCAACAAGGTACATGAAAAAGGATAAATTATAAAAATATGAAATCAATCCATTAATAGAAATTGTATAACCATTAATGTGAAAAAAATGATGTAATGAAATCGAGGACTAAGTGATATGAATGATCAATAAAGTGTAAAAACAACTTATAACCTATGACTTTTGAGTGAAGATAATCCCAAGGTAAAAGATTGTAAATATTTATGATCAAGAAATGTTGCCCCACCAAATGGTGGATGAGTAGGGATAGTAAAAAATGAAAGCACAAAACCTAATAAAGATAGAAAAATGAAAAATGAATGATGGTAGATCCGAGCCTTAAATTAATTCTAAAATAATAAGTATACCAATCAAAACTATATAATTTGAAATAAAATAAAAAATATAAACCCTAAGGAGAAACTAGAGGTGTAAGAAATGTGAAGCTGAGTTGAGATAGTTATGATAATTAAGCATGTTTATAAATATGAATGAAAATTAAAATAAAAAATGAATGTACTTATTTAGATTGGATTTTGATGGAAAATAATGTGATAGATGGAATTTGGTGGTTTTTAACTATATTCTATATTCATACTCTATTAAATGATAGTTAGAAAATTGATAAATCAATTGTAATTTACAATAAATTATTTTTATATTTTTAGAAATATCTCAATGTCTATATATTTAACCTTTGATTTATATATATTTAAGCCTTTCATATAAATTTTATTTGGAAGTCTAACCTTAATATTTTTTCTCAAATTGGGTGTATAAACCTATAATGTCCAATTAGGTTGTATAAATAGATACTATGAAAGATTTATATAAACTATAGATACTTAGGTTTAATTCCAAACCAATTGGATAATAATTTATATTTGGTTAAGGAAAAGGGTTATCATTATGGATACTTATGTTAAAACCCCAAAGTGACATTACATTAGGTTTTCTAAATCTATTTGAATGAGTTATTCATAATGAATAAAATTTGTTTAGGTTAATTGTCACACCCACATCTACATGGGGAATACCCCAACATTCAAGTGTAGGTGCAATTCTTAGGTGAATTTTATTGAAGAGATACACCTCACTCTTGGCATCTAAGTCAAAGAAATTTGTACAAGGAGAATAGAAAATATGAAGTTATAAAAGTTATAATTATTGGATTAATTGGCATCATATTAAATATGATTTAGAGGTATATCCAATTAAAAAAATTCCATTTATTATTTAGGAATTTTTTTTATTATTATCTCATAAACTTAGACTCAATCTATCTTAGAAGTGGTGGAACCTTGGACAAGAAGTGGAAAGAGGATAGATCACATTCATTGAGTATAAACTAGGATTATGTTATCATTGGAACTTATGAAATCATATCTATAATATTATTAGTTATAGAGGATACTTTCATTTAGATAATAATGCACATGAAAAATAATTTGGGGGTGTATATGAAATATAAGAAGTCCTTTTTTTTCTACTTTCAAGGCTTGTCTCTTGGTCAAATAATTATTGATTCATAGGATCTTAGCTAATATATTTCCTTACTTATGGCTAGAAAAAATAATATATTTTTCACTCTTATAGATTAAAATGGTGATGTCCCTTGTAATAGCTCAATCATATGTCACAAAAATGAAAGGATCATAATACTCTTCCCTATGTGAATAGATATCACAAAAAATCTAGGTACCACTCTCAAATGAGGTATTATTCTATCTATCATCACACTTCTTTCCAACATCACAAGTTTAGAGGTAAAATATTCCCCCAACTAATTTTATACATCACCCTTGGGAAGAGTGGGAAGGGTATGTAACCGGTGGTTTGTCATTAGGAAGAATGAAGTGAGTGCATTGGTACAATTTGGGAATGAATTCTAGATTATAATTTGTGAGTTGCTTTAGGTGGTCTTAAATATGAAGGTGATCTCCCTCAAATGATGACTTGTTAATTTAGTAATGTAGATGGATATTTTTAAATTTCTATTATTATTTTTAATGCTCTATAATGTATTATGTAATGGAATGACGACTTCTTAAATATGAATTTTCCAATTAAAATTTGGGTATTATATCATATTTATTTTTTCCTTTAGAAAATTTTTTAGCTTTAGTTTGTGATTTCCTTCAACCTATTTTTTTTTATAAATTACATGTTAAACGTTCAATTTTATCAAATGAAATTCTAATATGAAAAATAACTTAATATCAATAGTACTTTCCCTTACATAATATATATATACCTTAAGACAACTAGATGATTGGTAAGGACATTAAAGCCCTCAAGGTTACCTTTGTTTAATATTGTCCAAGCACATGCCCACAATAAAAACTATGTTTTAGTTTTAGCACTAGATTTAAATCTTGTGAAAAAATATGTAGCTAGACATGTTGATCCTCATTGGTAAAGCAAGTCCCCATAGTAGACCATGAACCTAATACAAGAAATTGTGTGATACATGACCTAAATATAGTTGGGGTTTCATTTATGTAGTTATATTATGGACCTTAAAATAAGGTCTCATGTATCTACTTAGCTAGTTTTCTCATAAATACCACTCAAATATTTTAAGACATTTTTTAGAGCCAATTAGTCCATACTTTTTTCATGCTTATTTTAAGAAATTATCAAATCAAAATATTTTTATAACTATTAAATCTTCAAGGTAATATTAAAAATAAATGAACAAAGGAAGGAAAGATAAAGTATGTAGACACATGATAAATTTACATGGTTAACTAGCCACTATATTTAACTTGAGAAACCCCTCTCATCTATCCTTAAAAAAATATCCTTAAGAAAAAACCTAAATAACTGCATAGGCCTATGTTATTAGATAAGTTATATTCCTTAGGACTATGTTATTAGATAAGTTATAAATAACTGCATAGGCCTATGTTCTTAGATAAGTTATAAATAACTGCATAGGCCTATGTTATTAGATAAGTTATATTCTTTGATTTAATGGATATAAATCAAAATATTTATCAAAACCATAATTATAATTAACTACATAGGACTATGTTATTAGATAAGATATATTCCTTTATTCAATGGATATAAATAAAAATATTTATCAAAATCATAATTATAATTAAGGTTGGAATTTGATGAGCTATATCTTGCTTTTGTTAATTTAAATCTAATTTACATAATTTATTTTATGAAATATAATATTTTACAAATTTCCATTCTATATAATTCAAAATTTCATAATTACTATTTCATTTTTTATATAAATAATTATTTTATAATATATTAAATTATATAACTCTACAAGCGGTCACAAGGTTTAGTCTCCCCACCATCCTCATGGTACAGAAGGGCTTGTCACACTAGCGTTGACCGGTCATGTGAAAAAAGTTTAATATATGCACTACAGTTTATAGGGGGATGGATACCCGATCGATTCCTATAGTCTAAAAAAGAAATATATATAGAACTCTACAATTGAAATCATAAATCATATAAAATACTATTCAAAATATCCTTTAATTTTCTTCTAAAGTAATCTAATTTTAAAATAATTATATTATCATCAATCTAGAATTATCACTAGAATCCATGGTAATAAACTTTACATTAATAGTTAGGTGTTAGGTTTAGTAGAAATCTTCAAAATTTAAATCTTTTTTCTTCTCATTTAAATTATTTATAATCCACTTATCTATTCCCTCTTCTAATAATATTTTTTAACAAAATGTACAAGTTTAATTTGTATAACTGATACTTTACATTGAATCAAAATCTTGTATTGTAAAAATAATAAATGTAAAATTTTGATATTGAAAAGAGTATGGTATGAGATTGGACATCTTAATTTGTCTCTTAAAATTATATGTGGAAATTTGAAATTATTGTTAAATTTTATATCAATTAATTGAAAAGTTGATTTCAAGTCCACATCATCAACTATAATGCTACATCAACCTATTTTTCTTGAGGTGTCTTAAAAAACCCTATAAAAATTAGACCAATAATTCTACATCAAATCATACTTAGATAAAATTGATGCACATATATATAATAATTATACCATTATTAATTTAGATTTCCTCTAATCCATGATAATAAATTTTAATTAATAGTTAGGTGTTAGATTTAATAGAACTCTTAAAAATTTGCATACATTCTCTTTTCATTTTTTATATTTTTAATTCACCTATCTATGCTCTTCTCGTATAATCATTTTTTATAAAAATGTACAAGTTTAATTTGCATAACTTTAAGGTGACAAAGATTGATATTTTAAACCTAACTCTAAATGAATCAAATTTTGTACTTAAAAATAATAAATGTAAAATTTTGATATTGACAAGAGTATGGTATAGAATTGGACATCTTAAGTTTATATCATTTAAAATTATTTTTAAATTTTATAACAATTGATTGAATAGGTATCTTAAGATTTCAAGTCCACATTATTAAATATAATGCTACATCAACATGTTTTCGTTGAGGTGTTCTAAAATAACCTATAAATATTAGACAATTAATTATATACAAAATCCTAGTAACTATATATTATTGATGCATACATATTACGTCACATAATTTATAAATAAAAGTACAAGTTTAATCTAGATAACTATAAGGTGACAAGGATTGATATTTTAGACCTATTTTTATAGAATTGAATCAATTTTTTTTTCTTAAAGTAATAAATGTAAAACTTTGACATTGATAAGAGTATGGTATGAGATTGGACATCTTGATTTTATATCTTTACAAATCATATGTGACAATTTGAAATTTTCTTAGATATTATAACAAATAATTGAACACATCTTTAATTTTCAAGTCCACATCATCAAACATAGTGTTACATCACCATATTTTTGTTGAGTTGTCCTGAAAAATCTTATATTTTAAAACAATAATTATTTATCAAATCATAATAATTATATATTATTGATGCACCAATATAAAGAAGATAATTTCTAACATTATTTAATCACTAAGAAAATACTAACCAACACTAACAATCTTAAAATAACAACTAATAAACAATTAATAGATAATCTAGATAAATATGAAATACAATCTCAACTATAAAAAAATTATAAACTATTAAATCCTTTTGAACCTTTAAAAAACACTAAATCTACCAAAGAAAATTGACCTATCTAATATTTATAATTCACCTATCTAATATCTACAATCTTCTCTAATAAGCATCTTAAACAAAAATGTACAAGTTTCATTTGCATAACTACAAACAAAGATTGATATTTTAGACCTAATTCTATAGAATTGAATTAAAATTTTATATTGTAAAATTAATAAATGTAATTTTTTGATATTGACAAGAATATAGTATGTGATAGGACATATTAATTTTATATCTATATGTGGCAATTTTAAATTATCTTAAATTTTATAACAATCAATTGAAAAGTAAAAGTTTCAAGTCCACATCATGAAATATAATGCTATGTAAACTTATTTTTGTTGAGGTGTCCTAAAAAACCCTATAATTCTAGACCAACAATTATACATGGAATCATAATAATTATATATTATTGATGCAAAAATATAACATCACATAATTTCTTAATTTCTTAATTTAATCATTGCATTTCATTACAATATTAATTATACCATCATTAATTTAGAATTGTCACTAATCTATAATAATCAAATTTTGTATTGTAAAAATAATAAATATAAAGTTTTGATATTGACAAGAGTATGGTATGAGATTAGACATCTTAATTTTATATTTTTTAAATACTCTACTATTTAAAATCATTCATAAATTTTATAATAACTAATTGAGCATGTATCTTAAGGTTTCAAGTCTACACCATAAAAAATAATAATACATTAACATGTTTCTTTCAAAGTGTCCTAAAAGACCTTATAAATGTTAGACCAATAATTACATATCAAATCATAATAATTATATATTACATAATTTCTTAATTTTTAACAAAAAAAAGTACTAGTTTAATTTGCATAACTATAAGGTGACAAGGATTGATATTTTAGGCCTAACTCCATAGAATTGAATAATTTTTTTGTGCTATAAAAAAAATTATAAAATTTTGATAGGTGTGAGATTGAACATCTTGATTTTATATCTTTTTAAATCATATGTGACCATTCAGAATTATTCTTATATTTTATAACAATTAATTGAAGAGGTATCATATGGTTTCAAGTTCACATCATCCAACATAATGCTACATCAACATATTTTTGTTGAGTTATCCTAAAAGACCTTATATATTAGACGTAACTCTATATAGAATTGAATCTTATTTATTTATTTTTTAAATAATGAATGTAAAATTTTGATATGGATAAAAGTATGGTATGAGATTGGACATCTTGATTTTATATATTTTCAAATCATATGTGACCAGTTGAAATTATTCTTAGATTTTATAACAACTAATTGAACATGTATCTTAAGATTTCAAGTCCACATCATCAAACACAATGCTACATCAACATATTTTTGTTGAGTTGTCCTAGAAGATCTTATATACTAGACCAATAATTAAACATCAAATCATAATAATTAGGTGGAGAGGTGTAACCCTACAACCATAACATGGTGCTTGTTATATACTATTGATACACCAATATAAAGTCAAATCATTTCTTCTTTCTTAAATTTAATCACTACAATTAAATTAAATAATAAAAATACTAATTAACACTAACAATCTTAAAATCACAACTAATATAGGTGCTAGTAGTTGTGCGGGGTCCAATAGTCATGCAATCAATTGTGATTATAATACCTAGTCTTACTCCATATTGTAAATAAATAGTCCAAATGTAAACAAAAAATAACCAAATGTTGATCAAAAGTGGACCCATACTTGAACACATGAGAACCTCTAAATGTTATATATAAAAATCATAAATACATTCATGAAGAAGTGAAATAAGTATTTTTTTGGTCTCAAATAAAATATCATAACTATCCATTATAAGTGTGTCATTTAAAAAATAAAATGCTCATTTAATAAAATAAGGCACTCATTTAAACAAGTATTGTTATCACAGTGAAAAAATATTGTTCTTATGTGTACAACTATTGGGGTACCAATATACAAGCATTGGAGTATTTTATATTAATAGTTTGTTCTATCACAAATATAAAAGGTGAGCACAATAAATACCATATATTTTCCCATTAAATGTGAAGGATTTTCAAAAGGTTTTATTGTTCAACTATAGGTCCATTTTTGTTTGATATAAGTTGTATGTGGAAGGCATTCCTTATATGAATTGCAAAAGCTAATATGTTAGATCAATGGTTCAAGCTGCCTAAAAAAGGTTTCTAGATGATTAAATTCATCCTCGCCATTCATTTACTATTTTGCATATTACTTTCTTTTTTCCTCCGTTTTTACTATTTTACATGTTTTTTATTTAAATAACTTTTACTTGGTAGAACTTTTTTTTTTTTAAATTTAATTATATGTTATATTTTATAATGTAAATTTCTATTTTAAAAAAATATATGAAGTGCACAAGCTAATTTGTATGATCAATAGTTCAAGCTTCCTAAAAAAGGTTTCTAGACGATTAGATTCATCCTCGCCATTATTTACTATTTTGCATATTACTTCCTTTTTTTCCCTTTTTACTATTTTACATGTTTTTTTTAAAAAATTTACTTGGTACAACTTATTTTTTTAATTTATTAAATGCTATATTTTATATAATGTAAATTTATATTTAAGATTTTATTATGATTATACTCATTAGATATTATATTTTATATTAAAAATTATTAAGTGCAAATATACTATAATATATAATAAAAAATATTAAATACAAATATAATATAATATAGTTAATATTTAATATATAATTTATATAATATAAATTAAAATTATACATAATATAATGATACTTATTATTGTATATAATATTTTATATATACAAATTGCATTATTATTATTCCTTTTCTACTTTTTTGCATTTTTTTTTTAATTTTACCTCTCTCTATATATAACTTTCTATATCTTTCTATCCCTCCATAGATCTCCCTCTCTTTGTAGCCCCCTCTTTATATCTCTATTTCTCTCTCCCTCTCTCTCCATATCCATCTCCATCTCTATCCATATCTTCCTTCCTATCGCTCCCCCTATCTATATCTCCTTACCTCTCCTTGCATCTCTCTCTCTCTCTCTCTATATATATATATATCCCTCTCTATCTCAATCTCAATCTCCCTCTCTCACTCACACACACTCTCCCTATTTCTCCCTCCCTATATTTATCTCTATATATTTCTCTCACTCTCTCTCTCACACACTCCCTATTTTTCCCTTCCTATATATGCCTCTCCCCCTCTATCTCTATCTCTCTCTCCCTCTCTATCTCTATTACTTATCTCTATCACCTCCTTTATCTCCCACTCTTCCCCTCTCTATCTCTATCTTCCCATCTATCCCTCTCCCTCGCTCTTTATATCTCATTGTCACTATCTCTCTCACTTATTCACTCAATCTCTCCCTCCATCTCTCCTACTCTCTCTCTATATCCATCTCCACCTCTATATATATCACTTCCTATATCTTTATCTTGCTCTCTCCAACTCCCCCTCTTTTTGTCTCTATTTATCCCTCTCCCTCTTTGTCTCTCCGTTCATCTCTCCATCTATATATTTATCTCTCTATATTTATCTTTGACTCTCTATATCTCACCCTCTCTATCTTTCCCAATTGTATCTATCTCTCCATCTCTCCTTTCTATCCCTATCTAGATCCTCTTTCTATCTCTATCTCTATCTCTCCCACTCTCTCCCTATCACTCCCTATTTCTATATCTTTATACTTCTCTCTCCTATCTCCTCTATTTTTCTCCTTCCTCTCCCTCCCTCTCTATATATTTATACATAACTATCACCCTCTCTCTCTCATGCATACACACACACTCCTTGTTTCTCCCTCCCTGTCTCTACCTCTATCTCTATATCTATCTCTTTACCTCTCTATCGAGCTATCTCTCCATATTTATTCATTCATCACTCCCTCTATCTCTATCTTATTATCTCTCCATGTCTCTCTACCCCTATATCTTTCCATCTCTACCTCTTACATATCACTCCCTATATCTTTGCATTTCTATCTCTCCCTCTCTTATTCTCTCCCTCTCTCCTTTTTTCTCCATCTCTATATATTTACATCTTCCATCTCTATCTATCCCTCTATCCTCTCTCTCTATTTTTCTCCCTCTCCTCTCCATATCCCTCTCCTCCATCTCCATCTCCATTTCCATTTTCATTTCCATTTCCATCTCTATCTCCTTACCCCTTTGTGTCTCTCTCTCTTGCTCTTCCCCTATATCTCTCCATCTTTCCATCCCTATCTCTTCGTTTCTCTCCCTCTCCTTATTTGAAGCATAACATGATCCTATTGGTAATGGAGTTTGATTATCTTCCTGATTTAGAGGTTTTTTTTCAGTTGTATGTAGATCCTTGTAAGTGGATGCATCATTGATTTGAAGTTTTCACTTTTCCATTGAAATTTGAGACCTTTGTTTTTTAAAAGGAAAAAACAGGTTTTACAGGGACCTGAAACCGCAGAGTTAAAACAACAAAAGATAAACAGAAAAAGCTCAAAAAAGCAGACGGCTGTCCCAAAAAGGAAACAATAGCACCAAGAAACAATAGGGCCCAAAAAAAGGACCGCGCAAAAAAACTAGCAAAAAACACCACCACGCTACTCCAAGGTGTTCAATAACTCCTCAGCCTCCTTTTCAACATCCTTCGTGTCCTGTAACCCCTGCTTGAGAATTTGAGCCGTATGTGACGAAGTCGGGGTTTTCCTCTTAATGTTAGCCCAGGTACGAGTTGAAATCCCTTCACCAGCCGATCTGCTGCCTCCCCTGTTCGCATCCAAATCCACGACCAGCGAACCCTTTTGGTTTTTTTCAAGCTTTTCCACCATCGCATTGATGATAATGGTGTTATGCCTAGCAATTTTGTGATTGTTCGCAACAGTGGCCCTAATGTTTTGGCCAATCTTGGACATGCTGCACTCGATACTAGTCAATCTATCCTCCTGTGATTGTTGTCTTTTCCTCGGTAAGGGAGTTTGTTGTCCTTCATTATCTCTACGATTCCAACTGATCTTCTTCTCCAAGTTCGTGACCCTATTGCTGAGATCAGTAAAACGGCCTTTCAAATCACAGACTTCTTTCTGGGTCCATTTGAGAACAGTGAAAAGGCCATATGTACTTTTTTTTGCTATACTCACCATGTCCTCAGGCTTGAGCTTATTCAGGGCCGAAATGATTTCATCCTGAATAGGGGACTCATAATGATCATTCCTCAATCTTCCAGATGCAGGGGCACTAGGGGCTGATTCCTTACTGACCATGGGCTTATTAGAGAGGATTTCCATTGAATTCCCAGAATACGAAACAAGTTTCGTAACAGGGGTACCTTTAAAACCAGGGGACAAACCCGAAGTAGGGCATCCAGGAGACAGCTGGGGATTAAGACAGGGTAGTGAAACAAAACTTGGACTAGGGCACTCATGCAGAGGCTGCAATTTAGGACAAGACAGCAGGGCAGAAACCTTAATGGTTTTCCGACAAGACAGAGACTGGGGAGCAATGGTATCAGGACCAACAAGAACACAAGTAGGGGGGGCCCGGGGTTCGATCTCCCTACTACTTTCTGTCTCCTCATCACCCAAAATTTCAATTTCAACAGTTTTAGGCAAAGCAGGTAAATTTTGAAAATGCTCAAAAATGAGCCTAACAAGACCAGGGTGAATAATAGCGTTCCTCCTAAGGTTTCTTTCTACATCATCAAGGCAATTCTTCAAAGAAGAAAATAAGTAAAAAGGCAGAGATATACGAACCTTGTGACGAAAATGGTTCAAAATGGCAAAGTGGTAACCATAAACTCTGGTGAAGCGCCCGTCAACCGTGATATATTCCATAATGATTCTTAAAACTTTCCTCCATATAGATTTGATGGACTCCACATCAAAGTAGCTATTGGAAACCTTAACCATCTTCGCTTTCTCCTTATCTTTTTTAGGAAATTTGAGACCTTTGTTGCACAAACATCTTTTACAAATTTAACCTTCCACACATAAACTAACTTATGGAAAAACCTCAATTATAACAATGTGATTTTTTTCCTACTTATGACACATTTTCAAATTTCTACAAAACAAACTACTCAACTTTAAAATTCTCATAAAATTATTCGGCATACCCATTGCACACAAAATGTGTGATTGCTAGTAAATAATTATGTGTTGTTTTTATAACAACAAATAGTTTTTTTTGTGTTCAACTATTCGTCCATATGTGTTGAATATAAAAGCTACAAATATCAAAGATTTATGCTTACCAATAGGTATTTGGTCCATTTAGGTTGCGTATTAATTTTATTGTAAATAAAAATATGATATTCTACAAGCAACAAATGATATTTTTTTGTTCAGCTACCCCCAGTCTCATGATTAATTTTGGTCGAATATTTAAAAAGTCAAAATTTAGACACTTCTGAAATAGATGTGCCGATGTGGCGAGTTGCATGATGAGTCACACCTCCAAACCTTAATTATAGATAGATAAGAGACCAGTCCACATTTAAAAATAACCCGAAAGTTCTCTGATATTCCAGTCAATTGCTACATGTGAACAAAGTTAGCCCGCACGACTAGTAACCCCTCTCCTCTATAATTCTGAAACACAATCTCAACCATAAAAAAAACTTCTAATCTATCAAATCCGTTTGAACCTTAAAAAAACACTAAAACTGCCAAAGAAGATCCAGAAAGCAATGATCCTGTAGAATTTGGTTGAGTTTGACCATGAGCTTCAAGATCCGAACCTGATTTAACAAGACTCCCAGGGAAGTTTCTTTCCTAATAACCATATCCACAAGATTTTGCATGGCGTGCATGATTTAGGTATCTGTATCTCAATCCGATTTTATTCGTTAAAAAACTTGGTCGTCCAGCCTGTTTCCAATTAGACTCCAATTACTGCAAATAATATGTAATAATCCTCCATCTCCCACGGCTACTTGTGCGAGATGCAATGAACGACGTACACGAGCGCTGGTCAAACCCAAAAGCAAATATCTTAAGTCATTAATCTAAGCACCGCCGTACCTGCTAATGATCCTCGGCTCAATACAATTATGCGCAACGTAAGTGAACCCGTACAGTTTATATTAATAATAAAACAAGATCTAAATCACACATTTTTCTGTGCTGTAAGCAACTGGCAATGGCGAAGAGTCGTATGGCATTGAGATTTGAATTCGTGAAAGTAGGTGTTTGATTTCAAAGTGAAGCACATTGTTTTGTCACCTGTCAAGTGGAAGTGTGGCCCCCGCGAAGCCTTTTACCCCGTGTCAGATAAAAGCCTGATCACATGGACTCTTCCACGGTCCCTACCAGATTGTGTTGGGGGATCTGCCAGATTGTAGGAGTGCTCAAATTCAATGAAGCAAAGCTTTGGTTCGTTTCCCAAATATAAAAAGAGAGGTTTTGCGCGAAAAGAGAATCCCACAGATTTTCTGTGCGCCAAAAGTAGGTTTTTACCCCTACTGCGTTGAAACAGATAAAATTAGGGCGACACTTCATCATTCCACCAGGGAATTCCAATGTTAATCATTGATGGTGGCTTACATTCGTGGGAACGTACCTTAAATTTGGCGGCCCTGTGACAGATAGATCTCTCATGCTTCTTTGTTCTAGCTACAAAGTGTCTTTGCATGCGACGGTCAATGTTTGGATACATGACAGTTACGAAAAAATTACATGCATCTGCCCTTCAATTTTTGATTTTTCTCATTAAGCTAAGTATTTCGGACTTCTCTAAATTAAAATGTTTTATTATTGTTTATTGGAATATGTCTAAGAATTTAAGTTATAGTATTTTTATTCATAAATTTTTAATTTTTGATAATAAATTTTGGGTTGACTAGTTTGATTTAAAAATTACACAATTAATCTTGCTATTCATATTATTATTTGATACATTACAGAAAATAACTCTTACTTCTAAATAAATTTGGTAGGTCTAGAAACCAAAAGATGGTTAAATCTATCCAAATGTTAGCAAAAAATAGACTAGGTCCATATTCATAAACAATTAATACTATCTACAAAATCGTTCCAACAACAAGCTATCGATCATACATACACAAAATTTCAAAGCACCCACCTAAAAGCTAGCTAAAGAATAATAACATCATAGCCACAACCTATAGTGCAAAAAATAATACATAATTTTCAAAGCACCCACCTAAATGGTAGCCAAAGAATAATAACATCATAATCACAACCTATCCGACAAAAAGTATATACATAATAGACTATTGCTAGTTTACAAAACTAATAAACTAGCACTTGTACCTAAAGGAGGTTCAAGGATTACACTTATAGAAAACTATATGTATGTTAATATGTTATACAATATGTATTTGTGAATGGGTGTGTATGGATGTCATGTGCCACAAATTCTAGTTGTATGTGGCTAGATTAAATAATTAATAATAAGTGCTAAGTAATAAAATAAAATAAATTTAGACATTTATCTAGATTTTTTCCTTAAAGGAATTAAGTATTATCTAATTTTGAAATACTTGCATATCTATTTAAAACATAAAACGATGCAAATGAGAAAAGAATGTTGCCATCAAATTGACACAAAATTTTTGCAAATGGAACTAGGAATGTTCCCATCTAGTTGAAAAAATATATTTATTTGAGTTTGGCAGCTAGTTTACCATTAAACGACAACTAAAACTTGTTTTCCAATGACTCAATAGTGGTTTGCATGCATGCGAGTTGTTTTAGACTCAAATCTCACTCTATATGTAAACTGACTTAACAGTGGTTTGCAAGCATGAGATTTGTTTCAATCTCAAATCTCACACTACATGTAGTCTATTAGCTAACTAGAGTTTAAAACAAAGTTTGTAATGGGAATAATTTTTATTCATAAATTTTAAATAAAACTTTAATTTCAATTTGTTTTTTCAAATTTGATTTTTTGAGTATTATTTTTATCAAAATATTTTTTGATAGCATTATTTATTTATATTTCCATATGTTTTGAATATATATTTTCATTATTTTCACATTTATTTCAAGATAAAATTTATTGAATGAATTTAAATAAGGAATCATGAAAATGAAATATATAACAATTTTTTTTTTTTCAAAATAAATCAATCTTATGCATTTATAATAAACTATAAGAATATATATATATATATATATATATATATATATATATATATATATATATATATATATATATATATATATATATATATAATTGTTCATCATTTTGACATCTATTTATGAATATTAAGAAAATCATCTCTATTATTTTATAGTATTAATTAGCCTTATGGAACTGAAAATATTAAAATATATATTTTAAAATGGCTTAAAGAAAAGTAAAGGTTGTTTTTATTATCAATATAGGTAAGCCACTAATTTGATGTATGAGACCCTCTTGGTGGATGTCCACAAAGATATTTCTTTCTCATTTGTTTTATATAATGTTGTACAAGGTGTACATACCATATCCCTCCTTTTGAATCAAATCTATATTCCTTTATGACGTACAAACATAGTCATCATTACATTCACTTAAGACTAAATAAATCTATTTGCAATCCCTTCATAAGTACACTTGATAAAAAAAAAAAAACTTGTATCTTTAACTAACCTAACTTACCTTCATTCAAAAATATCACCCCCTTCTATTTTTTTACCTCAAGATTTGAGAAAACACATCAATAAAGTTACCCTTGCTATCTGTATATTTTAAGAGTTAGGTGAAAGTTCAAAGCAATATTATTTAGTTTTTGTCAATTAAGACATTTTGACCAAAAGTGTTATGGTTGAAATAAATTCAACTAGATCACCATAGTGACTATGGGGAAGCCAACATTTTAGTTAATTTTTATTCTCAAAAAATTTCAAGTTCTAGACATAAATAAAGGCATCTTTTTAAAATGTTAGTATAAAATAGTTTTTGTTATATTTTAAAAAGTTTAAAATCGCTATATGTTCAACACATTTTCTTACATTACATATATATTTTTAAAATATAACAATAATTTTGGTAATATTTTTTAGTAATTTGTTTTTTTAAGAACACAAATTTTTAAAAAAAATTAGTAATTTATTTTTTAAGTTCCCAACAAATAAGTCAAGTCAACTATAGAGTTGAATGAAAATTCAAGAGATATGTGTATATGCATATATACACATGTAGTTTTCAATATTTTGGGACTCCTAATTTGACTCTAGTATTAGAAACATTGAAAAGCTTTAAGGTGCACTTCTTGGAGCTACCGCAATAGATAAATTAGACAAAGACAATAGGGTAGTGATGAATTGGGAACTCAACTACAATTTATTCTTATTATTATGTATTTGTTAAATATTTGTAATAAACCACTCTATACTTTGAGAGTGCATTTACATACAATTTAATTTTGGAGCAATGAATTAAATAAATTTGTAAATGGCCAACAGATTAATTTAAGATCTAAGCTAGTTAGTTTAGGCAATTGAGTTTTGAGTGCTTGGTTTGGATATTTATGTAAGTTTTAAAAATATTGCTAAAGATCAAATTGGATCAAAATTTTGGATATAGATTAAAAATTTAGAGAATAAATACCTATAAAATACAGATTAGAAGTATGAAAAGTTAGAAGCTCTAAGTTTTGAAATGGGCTATGTTTTGAAATGGCTATGTTGCAACACTTATTTTGAAATTCAATGAAATAGATGGAAATTCAAGGCTTGTTACATGAAAATATTCTATCAATATTTTGTTTTTGGAGGTGATGTGTGGAATTTGCATGTGGTGTAAGATATTAATTTTATATATTTATTTTATTCCTAAGGTAATATATAGATTATTGCACTACTCTAGACGTTAATTATTTTATGTAATATTGATAAAAAAAAAGTTTATATTTCCTCTCAATGAATTTATTAATTTGTGGTGCTACAAAATAGATCCATTTTTATTTTACTTTTCCTAACCCTAACCTTTTTTATATTTTTTACAATAAAAATAAATAAATATAATTAAAATTTAAAGTTTAAACCTTTGATTAGGTGCTTATATTGAACAACTAAATTATAATGCCCACCATATAATAGATTGATTTTATTTGTAGATCTTAATGCTAATGTTTGATTTTCATGAATTAGCACCTTTATTATAGTTACTTTGTTTGTACATAAACTAGATGTCTATTTCTAGATTACTAGCCATAGGGTTTTTATTTTATTATAGTAGTACTTTATAAGATCTCAAAGATTACTATTAAATAGAAAAAACTATATAAATCACAATTTTTCCTTCATTTGCATGACCTAGTGACCGAGACCTTGGAGTAGTTTTATTTCATCTAGAGATCCATTATTTTTCAAGAGAGATAGGGTGATATTGTGACTCTACCTACCTACAAACAAGAGTTGTAAAATACCTAATAAATAGAAGTGGCACTAGGAAGGATTGAAGATATATTTTGGCTGGTTTGTTACAATTGAATATTAGAGAGTTACATACCTTAAGGCATTTCATGTGGGAAAAGAGAAACATTATCACCAAACATAAGTCCACTAGCTAGACTTTTTAGTCATTGTTGCTTCTATAATATAAAAGAGTATAGACCAATAAGGGAAAAAGTAGATCTAAGGTTAACCAAACCTTACTTTATTTCTCTGATACACAAGTCATCACTACATATCCTAATAGTCCAACAAAGGAATCGATGGCTTTCTTTTTATAAGGAATACTCCCCTTACTCTACAAACCTCTTTTTATGGAATTCCTTAGAATATTGAGTTTTTTTTGTCTTAGATTCATATTTGAGGAAGGGAAGATTATTGAAGAACATATTTAGCCTTTGGAAGATGTTACCAATAGAGTAAAAATCTAGTATAAATATGTAGTTTGTAGGTTATCCCCCTTAACATTAGGTCCTAAAAATTATAGATGGTACTTGTGGTTACCTATCAATTCCATCATAAATTGGGTTTAGTTGGGATAGTTTTATTTATTATATATTTTACTTTTAGTGATCAAATTGTTAATTTGTAATATCAATTTGCTATTATGAGGAGATGAGACATAAATCCTTCAATAACAACATTTAATATGAGGTTTTATAAATTATACACTAGTCTTAAGGCTCCTCATAATCAAGATGAAAATTTCCATGATTTGGGCTTATTTTAAGGTAATTTATTTGATAACAACAATATTTGTAAGAGGACAATATTCTTCCATAACTACTTTATTAGCACTATATGCCAATGTAGTGAAAGCGTAGCAAGAATTATTTCCTATTGGGTTAGCATTCATTGTATCTTTTGTTTAAAATAAAATATAAACAATTACTAGATGAAAATTTGGCAATCAATTCTATAAATTTCATAATAAGCTCTTTTATTCATGAAAACTCCTTCAACCTTAGTTGTTAAAATCTATATGGAGTTTAATGAAATAAATCAAAAATAAAATAAAAGAACAAACCATATGAAAATATTAGAATATAAATTTAAGGTGGAGAAAACCTTGGAAATAAATCCACTAAGAAGAGAGGCCAAGTATGTATTATCTTCAAAAGAAAGATTGCAATACAATAGTCTTTATTTATCCTTCCTTTATCTTCAACTTGATAACTCTTATGAACCTATGAAAACTCAATATTTGATATGAAACCTTCATCACAATGGTCCAATTTATAGTTATTATAGGCTTGACAAACAAAAAATTGGTTACCTATAGCAAGAGGGATTCCAAGATACCTATTTTCAAAAATTAAATTCCATATACCTTGGGTTCTTTCTCAACAATAGAAGAGACATCAAGCATGACACCCAAAACTAATTCCATCCAAAACAAAGAGTTGCCTTTGTGAACATTGATGAAAAATTCTTCTTGAGTCCCTTCAATTGAGGAGTTAATTAATGCTAGTTAAAAAAATTAATTTTTCTATCAATAAACTTGTTCATGTCTTATAAATGCATTATAAATTATAGATGAAAAATCATTAGATAGTAACACTCTAAGCACCTAGAGACACCTAGATAAGTATGTTGGAATAATAAACTATATGTATTTACAAGTTTGATGACACCTTAATCCTAAAATTTTATGATTTGATATTATGCATTATAAATACATCCATCAATAATGTAATTAACTATAATCTAAATGATGTTCAGAGCCTCCCAACACTAAGAGAATTGTATTGTGCACACAAATCAATAGTTGGTCAAGGCTAGCTTAAATAGTGTGAGCCTCAAAGCTTTTCTCCTTGATGTTTATGGTCCCATGAGGATAGTATAAAAGAGGGATGCATGGAACCAAATTGCTATTTTCCTCCAAACACTTAGAAAAGAAAAGGTTGTGGTGGGAGGATACTTTAATGTCACAATGAATAGTACTAACAAGATTGGGGGTTCATTATAGGTCTCACAAATGCAATTAAATTTTTAGAAATTTGTGAATGAGTGTCACTTAATGGGGATTAGTCCAAAGAATGGCACCTTCGCATGGACCAATAGAAGAATATGTTTTACTAGCATTATAAAGAAGCTAGATAGATTCTTTTTAATGGATGAGTGAGAGGATTTGAAATGCACATATGAAGCTTCCATTTTTCCTCTAACAAGTTCAAATCATTTCCCTATTTCGTTAAGTGTCATGCAAGACAACTCACCCAAAAGATGTCGATTTAAATTTGAAAGCATGTGGATTAGGGATGAAAATATCATAGGGATAATGGAGGATTGGTAGAGAGGAGCACTAAAAGTGAGGGATTCCAACTATATTATCTAGAGATAGAATTATTGCACATGAAAGGGTAACTAAAATAGTGGAATCATACTTTTTTTTAACTATATTTGAGGAAAAAATTAGGGTGGAGAAGGAGTTGATGGATCTAAATGAAATTATGATTAAAGAAGACATGGATACATGTATATATGAGAAATAAAAGACTTCAAGGGTGACATATGAGGATATCTTGGTAAGATAAGTATTTTGGAGGAAGAAGTCTAGGGAATGTTGGCTAAATGAAGGATATCATAATACAAAAAAATTACATGAAAAACAAAGTAAAAATAAGTTCCAACAAGATTTCAAAAATATAAAATGAAGAGGGCAGAAGTATACATGACCCCAAGGAGATTGGGGAATTGGAAGTAGCATATTTTGATAACCTTCTGTCGAAGGAAAATACCTTGCGGGACCAACACAAACAAGAGACATTGAACAATATTTTGAAAATGATAAATGAAAGAAAAAATAAGGTTCTTATTCAAGACCAATGATGAAAGAGGAAGTTATAGTAGTAATGTTCCAAATGAGCCCTGATAAGGCTCTGAGCTTGGATGGATTTCTAGCAAGGTTTTACACAACATTTTGGAATATAGTTAAGCAAGACATGGTTAGATTGATTGAGGAAACAAGGAAGAAACAAGTCATGGTGGGCGACCTTAACAACAATTTCATTGTGTTGATTCTAAAAAAGAGAAAGTGGAAGCATTAGAATGCTATAAACCCATATCCATGTGCAACACAATTTACAAAGTAATCACAAAGGTGATGGAAAATAGGATCAAGTTAATTTTGTCAACTGTTATCTTGGAAGAGAAAAATGGGTTTGCACTAATAAAGGAAATCATGGAAACCATTATTTGGCACATGAATCTATTCAAATAGTGTGGAAGGAAAATTTGGATCAAATTTTAATAAAACTAGACATACGAAAGGCATATGACTAGTTCGTCAGAGAATTTTTGGTGGAGGTTCTAGCAAGGTTTGGCTTTAGTCAAGGATTTATTGAATGGATAAAAGGTTTTATTGAGGGTTTGAGATTCTTACTCTTGGTTAATGAGACCCCTCATGGATTTTTCAAAGTGATGTGAGGGTTGAGACAAGGGGACCCCTATCCCCCTTTCTATTTATTATAATGGTGGAAGCACTCATGAGAAGTATAGAAGTAAAAAGATTATGGGGAAGATGGAAAGGCATTAAGATAGAACCTAATATGGAACCTATAACCCATACTCAATTTTTAGATGATACAATGCTATTTGGGGTGGCCAATAGAAGAGAAGAAAGAGAAATAAGGAACTTGATGGAAAAATATTGTTGAGCATTAGGACAAAGTGTGAACTAGAGGAAATCATAAGTTTATTTCTTTAATATAGATCTTATAATACAAAGAGAAATGGATAAAATTATAGGGGTTAGAAGGGGAGTGCTCCTTGGGTGGTTTTTAGGTCTTCGACTCTTTGGGGGGGGGCAAGTAAACATCACCTTTGGGATTGCATATTGGAAAGTTGTAACAAAAATTTAGAAGCATGGAGAGGCAAGTGGCTCATAGTAGAAAGAAGAATAATAATGCTCATGTATTATTCATTTTGGTTCTAAGACCAATTTATGCCATGTTATGTATGAGGCTCCCACAATTTTTTTTACCCAAATTGAATGTTGGATGAAGATTTTTTTTGGAATGATGGCAGTGAGAAAAATAATATACCCCTAGTGGCTTGAGACAAGATTTGCAGGCCAAAGGAGGTAGGAGGAGTTGGCTTGAGAAAGTGACCTATAATGAATGTTGATTTGGGTGAAAAAATAGTTTGGAATATGTATCATAAATTAGACCAAAACTAGATTAAATTTCTACATAAAAGTACCTAGACTCTAATAACCCACAAAGAATATTAATGATACAAAATCCCTTTATAAGCTCAATGATTTAGAATTTCCTAATATCTTGCAAGGGAATGGTAAGTAATCACCTCACGTAGGAAATTAGAGGGGGAGACATGCTAGATTATGGGAAGATTCTTGGGACAAATTTTAGTCAATAGAAGAGATGGGGGATTAGAGAACGATAAAAGAAAACTCTTGCAAGAATGGGGAAGTAAGGTGATAGATTATGTTGAACCTGTGCTAAAGGATGGATTTTAGACATGAAAGTGGAAGTCCTTCCAACACTTAGATATACTTGAAGAATAAAAAATAATGTTGGAGACTATCCTTAAGGACTGCAAGGTGCACATTGGGGAAGAAGAGGATGAAATAAAATGGTGCACAACAAAGACTCCAGGATATATAATGTAAGGATGGCATATGGGATTGAGGAGGCAATAACAAAGAATATTGGCCTACAAAATTGTGCTGGGGAAAAGATTTCCTTCCAAGGGCTGAAGTGTTCACTTGGATGGCTTTGTAGAATAAGATCCTCACCAAGGATAGGTTGCATAGGATTGAATAGCTAGCCCTCAAAGATGAACTATGTGTAGAAAGGAAGAAGAGGTGGTGAATCAATAAGCTAGAGTGGTAGGTACCAAGACCAAACAAATTAGTGGACATGTTCAATGGATTGTTGAGAACAAAGAAGAGATCAATTTTCTCAAGTATATGGAAGGTGGTGTCTTCAATCATAATATGAGAGATCTAGAAAGAGAGGAAAATAAGATTATTTCAGGAAGAAGAAAGATTGATGGATGACCTCATTAGTAAAATTAATTTGTCCATTGTCAAATTTGTAAATAATGCAATAATGAGAAAAATCATAAAGAAGAGTGCTTTCACCTCGTAAGATTAATAAATTAAGAAAAAATGGACTAGGCTCATCATCCCTCCTACTTGTGGGAACTATCAGGATAATCCTACTACCAATACTACATTTGATGTGAAGTGGAAACCAATAGATGAAGGGTGGGTGAAAGTGAACTTTGATGGTGCTTCCAAGGAAACCTAAGGCCCTCTAGATTGGGATGCATTTTAAGATGTCATATAAGAATGATAGTTGCAGAAGAGGTGAGAAAATTGATAGTGGGAATGAATAATGAAGCTGAAATACATGTGACATCATGGATGGGGATAGATTTGTGTTGAAAAATGGGTTTCAAAAGGCCTCACTTGGAAGGATATTTGATTATTATAATTAACACCATTTTGAAAAGAGGATCTGAATTTGAAGATTCAAAAATTCATTCCCAGAATATGGAATAGCCTTGGAAAATTGGAGGACCTCAAGATTAAAAACACACATCATGAAGGTAATGAGGAGGCAAATAGATTGTCCAAAATAATAATTGACATGACAAATAACTATGATGATGGTATCTAAGGATACTGGACTAAAATATTTAAGATTAGTGGAGAAGGTAATGGTGTTGGAACATAACTTTCTACTAAGAGGGAGGTGAATTAGAAGATCAAATAAACCTTATGTTTTTCCTTTAGATGCAGATAAATTAAACATGCATGAAAAGATCACTTATGCACACAAATCCACATAACACCAGATATATGCGGAAAACCCAATATGGGAAAAACAATGGTGAGAATAGTTGCTAGGATATGCTGTCCTAATCCAACCTCACAATAGAACTTCACTGGCTACAATATTTAAGGGCACCAACCCTAAGGAGACACCAATCCCCTATTTTAGGAGCACCAACTCCAAGGAAGCACCCACTCCCTAAATGAGCACAAACTCATCTATCTTATGGCACCAACCAATCATATTTGAAATACAAGATATATGAAGCAACAACTCCAAATTACAATTAATTCAAATGAATCCAATTATTTGTTACAGACTTATTCTACAACTGCCCAAATTCTACTATTTAGAACATACTCTATTCTATCTCTCTACTATTGCTGCCTTAGAAACTCATAACTCTGCTCTTCTCATCTTTCTCTTCTATGTTTCACACCTTTTCTATACTAAATGCATACCCTAGATGGTGTTTTTTGTGTTATATTCTAGGTCTATTTTCACAGCATTCACATACTTAGCATACAAACCTCCAGAACTCACACATTTCTAATAAATTAATCTCTTATCTTCTTCACTGAAAAGCAACCTTTCCTAGAACCATACACAACCGACCTGGTTGACTAAATTTAATATAGTTAGCAACTGCCAAACCATAAATAAGATATGTACTAAATGATATTCTTGCATGATCAAAACTGAATATGATTTTATAGCTGACTAAGCATCGATGTTTTTGACTCTAACTTTCAATTACCAATTAAAATTCTAGTTGGATTGGTTACAACAATTAATTATATACTTTGTAGTTGTTCCCACCATTTATACCGTGTTTTTTTCCATTTTCCATCACCTAACCATTGACAGAATACAACTTTAAATTTTGGTTATCGATCTCCAACTTCACGCCATGATCTAATGGTTATCATTTAAACTCTCAACTTTAAAACATGGGTGTAAGATCAGATTCTCTTTAAAACTCAAGCCATTTATTACCATCGCATATACTAGGTGAATATTCTAATTTAGTTGGGTTTACAATTTTGCTAACATCATCAGGGACACACATCATGATTTCGCTCCATCGCAGTTATGATACTCTGACCTACCAATTCTTCTATGAAATAGTAGACATTGTCTGAACTTCAACCTTCATTGACCACTATATGATCTCCATCACATGACATATACATACTACCACTTGTCACATTTTCACATATCGCATCTACAACCTTTTCAGAGTCATATGAAACAACGATACCATGACCACCATTGTTTTTTCTTAGATGCAGCGCACTGACCATTGATCTTCCTGAGCAGAGGACCTTATGCTTTGTCCCACTGAGATATATGTCATATTTTTTTGCTTCCACAAACAACAAATGATGACACCTTTAGAGTAGCATGGGTGCATGGAAGCTTCCCAATTGTTAATCACCAATCTCAACCATTAAACATGTTTGATCAAATATTTTTCACCGAACTTAGAAAAAATTAAAGTCCATATTACTCACTATGTCGATAATCACTAAGTCAAAGGGCTAGTTTTTTCATGACATTAGAGGCTTAATTCATAACTTAAGCTATCGATAATGATAGATATCCAGTCAACATCAAAATAGAAATTTTGTGAGGATGCCATGACTAAAACCCTTAAGGTTCAACTGAGAAACCCTAACATATCTAGAGAGAAGAAATAAATCAATTTTGAGCTCCATTTTCATCTTCTGATCTTGTAAACCACACCATTGGAATCGGCATGAAAAACCCATAGCAGATCTGCCATCTAATTCTCTGTGGAATTCTAGAAACAACCTCTATAATAACATGTCAATATTGTATGACAACATTACAATAATTTGAGAAAATTTGAAACTTTTCAAAACATTCTCTTCTCTCCATCATAATTATTAACCAATCTATGACTGATCCACTAACATTAGTAACATCTAGAATTCCAATGATATCCTCTTTGACATCAATCTAATTACCTTTTGACATAAATGATGATATAATACCAACAATCGCCCCCTTTGCATTGATGGAAAAACTAAATGCTCTACACCAATGCACTACACTAATAAATGCATGCTTTGCTCTGATCATACTACACAATAACCAATTTCAATATCTATTCTATTCTATATAACAAACTTTCTCCCCTTAGGCAATACAAAAGTTTGCAATTAAATCTCCCCCTTTGTTTCACAACTCCCCCTTTAATTAACATAGAGAATTTGGAAAATTCTCTCCCCCTTTGACATGAATGGAAAAGGGGCACTTTATGAACACCATAATTCTGTTGCTACCAATTGTACTCACCCCAGGCTTTATTAGATAAAGAAGTGTACATGATATCTACAACCATCAAGTCATTAGAAATTTTTAAAACCAATCATACTTGACTTGAATTCTTCTCATTTCTTATAGGGCTATATAAATATTCTTGTTCACTTGGACTCAAGCCCTATCACTAAGAATTAGTGATGTGAGGCAAGAGCAACCACTCCCAATTTATGCCTTAAGTGTACTCAAATTTCTCTTTTGGAAGAGGCTTGGTGAATATGTCAACAACTCGATCGTTGGTTGGCACATATTTTATGTTGACTTCAAGTGATTTTCTACCTTTTCTCTTAAAAAGTGATAGTTAATTGAGATATGCTTAGTCCTAGAATGCATCACTGGATTGTTTGATATGTTTATAGCACTTGAATTGTCACAAAGAATAGAGAAGGTTCTTTGTACTCTACCTTGATTTCTTTAAGTTTTTTCTTCATCCACAAAATTTGAGTACAACATGCCACTACTGCCACATACTTTGTTTCAGTTGTTGGAAGAGTAACTTACTCTTTCTTCTTGCTCAAGCATGAAAACATTTTATTTCCAAGAAAGAACATACTAGACCACTTGTTCTTCTTTTTTCATCAATACTTCCAACCCAATAAACATTTGTGTATTCTATTAAAGTGAAGTCATCATTGGGATACCACAGTCCATAGTCAATAGTGCTTTTCATATATATGAAGATTCTTTTTACTGCATTGACATGCAACTCTTTAGGAGTAGATTGAAATATTGCAACCATGCACACTTCTTGCATGATGTTAGGTCTTGATGTAGTTAGGTACAACAAGCTACCTATCATTGATCTATACTTGGTTTGATTTGTATCGGGGGATTCATCTTCCTTGCTCAACTTACATCCAATTACCATGGGAGTACCAACTAGTTTGTTGTCTTCCATCAACATACTTGTTTTGAGATATAAATATTCCTTTATCAGTTTGTGCTGTATGTACACCAAGGAAGAAGGAAATTTCTCCCACCATATAAATCTCAAATTTATTTTACATTTGAGTAACAAACTCCTTTCCCATTTTGTCATTCTTCTCACCAAAAATGATTCCATCTACATACACAACAACAATTATCATATGCTCACCTTCTGACTTCAAGTACAAATTTCTATTTGCACATCCTTTCTTGAATCCTTGTTTTTAGGTACTAGTCTAATCTTGAATACCATGCTCTAGGTGTCTATTTTAGACCATATAGTGCTTTCTTTAGTCAACAAACATAATCATCTTCTTTTGTCAGTTGAAAACCTTTTGGTTTTTCTATGTAAACTTAATCTTCTATGTTTCCATTCAAGAAAGAAGACTTTACATCCATTTGATAGAATTTGAACTTCTTATATAGAGAGAATGATAGAAACATTCTTATGGCTTCTAGTCTAGCAACAAGAGAAAATGTTTCTTCAAAATCTATCCCCTCAACTTGTGCATACCCTTTGCACACCAATCTATCCTTATTTCTTACAATAGCTCCATCTTCATCGAGCTTGTTTATAAAGACCCATTTTGTACCTATCACATTTTTTCTTGAGGGTCTTGGAACTAATTCCCAATTTTTGTTCTTCTCAATTTGAGTCAATTCTTCTTCCATTGCTTTTATCTAGCTCTCTTCCTTGTTGGATTCAACATAGCTCTTAGGTTCTAATTGAGACATGAGAGAAAATTTTACTTTCTCTTTGTTCTTTGTAGCTATTCTCCTTTTTGAACTCCTTCATCTATATTGTCAATAATCTGCTCTGCATGATGATTCTTTTGAGCATATCTTGTAGGTGCCTCCTCATTTTCTTCTTCATGCTCTTCATCAACAAATTATTCTTTAGACTTTGATTCAATTTCATGGCTATCTCTATCAAGTTCGACATGTTTCAAATTTTCATCATCCTTGACATTGATACTCTCTACATTGATATTCCTTTAGCACATCTTGAGTCAAAGCTTCCCAAATTATCTTCTTCTCTTATGATGTAGCACTTGCTACCAAAAACATTGAATTACTTAGCAGATGCAGGATTGCCATACCATAATCCATATGGGATCATTTAACTATTCACCCTTAATTGAACTTTGTTTAGGGTGTATATTGTTGTATGAACTACTCCTCTCTAGTGGGTGATCCCACAATAATGGGTTACAATTTTTGGCCAAACTTGACATTAAAATCAAGATTTTTCACCAGACATTCACTTTCTTACACCTATAGTAGCTAAACCATTATGGTTTTGAAGATGAATCAAACTAGTTATTTGTTAGATATTTTGTATAGATTCTAATTATATTTTAAAAAAAAAATTAAAAAAAAAATTGTGAATCATTTTATGTAATTTTTAATAACTTATTTTTTCTACTAATCAACATTTTTAAAAAGTGATGTTCACTTCGGCGCACATAACTTTTTTTATAGATAGGATACAATTCTAATTTTTAAATGAAATTTTTCACACCAATATCTAGGGATGGATATTTTTTCATAATTTTTGTTACATTTTTTTTTAATTAATTTTTCAAGTCAAAATTTATAATTTGGACAGAGGTGTACTTTGACACGCATAACTTTTTTTGTATTCATTTGAATTAACTTATTCTTTTTTTTGGAATAAGGACATCAATACCTAGGGCACATGTATTTTTTAGAAAAATTTTCTCTATTTTTCTATTTTTTTGTATGTGTGAAATAAAGAACTTGATGTTCATTGAAAATCCTACATTCACAAGAAATAAGAAATAAATATAATAATCAAATTAAACATTTAAAATTATACTTTTAGGAAGCTTATAATAAGGGCTACATGCTTACAAAGCATAATTTTAAATGAATTCATTTGATCATTCAAAAGGTAAATCAAAAGTGGTTTTTTATCAGCATTTTGATAGGTGTAGAGGAGACTCGATTATAGGTATGGTTTAAATCTAACAAGGTTCTATCCAAGGGGGTTTGATCTAAGGGGGTTTGATCAATCCCTCTTTAATTAAAATAATTTAAATGGAACCTTTAAAGTCATAAATCATTGTATTTTCTAAAAATATGTGATTTCAAGCAAAAATCAGGATGTCCCAAAAAGTGTAACCCATTATTGTGGCAGCACCCTAGTATACAACAGATAACTAGGCCTCATTTAGCATTTTTTTGGCCATCTCCTTAACTATTCTATTCTTTTTTTCAACCATTATATATTACTATGGAGTCCTTACTACCAAATATTGTCTTCTAACTCCATGATTCTTACAATATTCAATGAATTCATGTGATGTGAATTCTCCACCTTTGTCTAATCTTAAGCATTTGATCCTTTTTCCAATCTCCTTCTAAACCATTGCTCTAAAGATTTTGAATCAAAAACATGAAGTACCTTTCACCTTTCAATCCTTTTGTTCTTGTGGGACCAAAAAGGTCAGTATGAACCAAATCTAAAGGCTTTGTAGTTGCAAGCTCTTTTGTTTGAAATCTGACCCTTGTTTTCTTTCTTATGTGACATTCCTTGCAAGTAGTGTTTGATGGTTTTCTTATCTTAGGCAAGTATATTACCAATCCTCTTGAACTCACTTTCACCATGATATTATTAAAATTTACATGGTACATTCTTCTATGTCATAACCAACTCTCATGAACCTTTCCTATCATGCAACTTTGACCATTCACTTCGCTGAGATTATAAAGATTTCTTTTAGTTATTTTCCCTTCAACAACTAGTCTTCATGATTTCCTTATATTGCATCCTTATACATTAAATTTAACTTTATATCTATTGTCACACATTTGATTGACACTTAGCAGTTTACTCTTTAATCCTTCAACATAAAGACATCACGGGTAGGAAATTTTCCAACAATTCTTAGAGTTCCTTTACCATAGATCTTTATAACAGTGTTATCTCCCAAACTCACAAATCCTTCCTTACATTTTCTAAGTTTGAGAAAAAATCTCTTATCTCTAGTCATGTGTTTAGAATACCTGCTATATATCACCCATAAATTCTACTTTTTGGCATGAAGTGTAGTTTGTGCAATCATAGATTGTGTATACTTCTACTCTTTATCTTTCCAAACTTTCTTGGGTTTCCTTTTTTCCATATCTTTCTTATTTTCAAAGACTTGTGAACCTTTATTCTCACTAGGAAGTATACTCTTCTTTTTATTCTACAATTTTGGTCTTACAAAATTTGTTCTACATTGCTTAGCTATATGACCAAAATTATTGTAGTTATAACATAACAAATTCATATTTACCAAATGAGCAAATGGATTTCTGCTTACAAATTTTGTTCTCCTTGTAGGTACAACTCTACATTCACTAGGCCTATGACCAAACTAATTACAAGTATATCAGTACCCATAGAAATATTAGGATTAACTGGTTATAGAATTTCTTTGTGTAGGATGAGGAGGTCTTCTTTGCTTTGGCTTCTTCAAATCTCTCAGCCTTATGAATCCATCTGCATCAGCTCCCTTTGTGTTTTTCTTCTTCTTCAAGTTATCAGGGACTGATTGGATAATCTTCTTGTCTTCAGTAGGCTTCTTTTCTCCATCATCTTTCTTCATCTCACTAGTTCTTTTGTCATATTTTTCATTCTCAAAGACATTCTTTTTGCAAAATTTGTCATCCTTTGTACCAAAATTTTATTTTTCTTTGAATTTATCATATTAATTTGCAAATGCATTGATAGTGGAACTCTTTCCTTTTCAAATCCAAGGCCAAATTTTTCTTTAAAGGGATTTTTTGAGTTAATCAACTCTTCAATAATTTATGAGCCTCCTTTTAGCTTCAAACCTCTTTCTATTTGTTCTCTATCCTTTCCAAGGTCTTTTCTTAGGGCCACTATTTTTGCTTCCAGTTTCATGCATTCATTAGATTTAGAATATAGTTTAGATTTGACTACATCTTCTATCCTCTTGGATTCTTCAACTTGTGTCTTCAAGCTTACCACTATCTGATCAGATTCTTCAATATTTTTGGTTAGATTTTAAACTTCTTTTTGTGCAAAATTTTTCAGCCTTTTTTTCTCCTTTCTTAAATTATCAATCTCATCTAGAGCATAGATGAGTTCTCCCTCTAGATCAACTTATCCTTACTATTCTTCATCTAAAGCTTCAACCCCTCCATTTTCTTGATCTGTAGAGTCATTTTCCATGAATAGGAATTCATTTTCCTCAACCACAAAGGCACAATCATGCACATCATTTGTTCTATCCCTAACATTAGATGAATCACTTTCATCTTGTGTATGTAGACTCTTCTTCTTCTTTGAGAAGTTCTTCTTCTTGGAGAATTAAGGTTTCCTCTCTTTACTATCCTCTTCATGCTTAAAGTTATCCTTTTCATTGTAGGGGCATTTAGTAGAAAAAATTCCTATTTTACCATAGTTAAATAATTTAATGGGTAACTTACCTTTTTACTTTCTCTAGAGCCTCTTCTCAATATTCTATCTTCATTAGTCTCCTCAAACCAAAATGTAGATGCTTTTACCTTTTCCTTTTTAGCTACTTTGAATATAGCTTCTCTCTTGGTTGTAGCTACATCTCCCATTCTCATCTCATAGGAAGTAAAGGTGCCATGCAACTCATAAAATATGAGTTTATCCAGATCTATTGCTTATTATATTGCAAAGATTTTGGAATCATACTTTGATGGTAGGGATCTTAGGACCTTCATAATGACTAATTCTTTCACTTCTTCTCCTAGGACTTTGATTGCATTAACAATTCCATCTACCCTAAGGAGGTAGTCTGCAATTTTCTCTTCTTCACTCATCCAAAGACTTTCAAACTATAGTGTTGAAAAATGTTTTTGGTGACATTCTCACACTTTTTTGGGCCCTCATAAAATTGAGCTTAATGTTGCCTTGACTTAGTGTTGTAATGTGTTTAACACACTCACATTAGGTATTGGGCCATTGTCAACTAAATAGACCTAATCATACCTTATTTAAGGTGTTGTAAAGTGTTGTAACACACTTTCACACTTTTCTAGGGTTGTCATTAATAATTGGGATTCTTTATGCTTTAATTCACCTTATTTTGCATCCACAAGCCTCATTTAATGCATATTTTTGGGGATGATCCCAACATAAATCAACATCCAATCATAATTCAAGTGTTTTTAGGTTGTTTGGCCCAAATTTGGTGGTCTATGACTCAAACACCACCTTAGGCATATGAGTCCCACCTAGGGTTTTGGGTCTCAATCTAGATTTCACACCTTTCTAAATTTTTTTGAAAATGGTCCCATAATTTAAGCCTAATGGGACTCATATGCCACCTTGGGCGTATGAGTCTTGTGTGACCCAAAATCAAAATTAATTCAAATTCTTGGTGAGATTTTATCCTCTTAGATCTGATGTCGGCTAGTATTGTTGTAACTTTGTGAATTTTTGCATAATTAAGTATAAATACAAGTTTCACTCACTCATTTTCCCCCCAAGCATTCAATTATTCATCCTTATAGAAAATTTGAGTTCACAACAACATTCAAGTGTTTACAAGATCATTCAAGAGCATTCAAGGGAAGATTATCAAGTATTTTAGAGTAGCATTCAAGCATCAAGCATCATGTCAAATTCTTCATGCATCATGTTTATTTTTGAGCTAACAATTGTGATCTAGGATTTCATGATTGAAGCTAGTAATCAGTTCAAGATCTATCACATTGAAGCAAGAGTCAAGATCTACATCCATTGGAGCCACTTCTTGCTTGTTTGTAGCCTCTTATTACTATGGTTTGGTGAGTTACAACATATTATTTTGTTCATTCATCATTCTCCATTCCTATTTCATTTCATTTTAGGGTTTGATTACCAAAACTAGGTTTGACCAAGGCAAACCCCTTTCCACTAACAAACCAACATTTTTCCCTCTCTTTAGTGTTTGATTTACAGGTTTAGGTTAAAGACACATTGAAGAGAAATTTTGGAGAAAGTTGTCAAAGCATTCAAAGTTGTCAAAGTTGTCACCTTGCATTAGAGATACTTGGAAGACTTATACAAACTGCAAATCAAGGTTTCAGATCCGAAAATAAATTGGGAAGCATAGAGAAAACATTGAAGACTAGGTTCAGACTTTGAAGCTTTAGAAAACCCTAATTGGATTGATACACTAGTTCTGGTGTGTGAGTCCTAGTTTAGGTCATTTTCTAGGTTTTTGCAATTTCAGACACCCATTTGCTAGATTCTAGTTTCTATACAAAAACAAAGATCTAGGACTAAATTTCCTAGACTAGTGTATGATTCCTGACAGGTTTTAAAATTAGTATTACTAGCATTTTAGGCCCTCATTAGATGTCCTTCAGGTTTCTAGGTGCACACCTTTTATCTTGCATCTTTTTGTTCTATTTTGCATACATTTTTATGTCATTTAGTGAAAGATTGCATTTCATTAGGTTTAGGCATTACATCTTGCATTTTATTAGTCTTTCCAAGCCTTGGGTTGGTGGTGAACCCCTCTTTAGTTTACAATCAGACCCTAGGACAACCCTATTGCCAGATCTCTTTCTACTTTGCATACTTGATGTTGAGATCTCTAGGGTTTGTCCTTGAATGAAAGTGTTTGGGTTTTGGTGTTCTATCTCACAAGCATAGAATCCACCCCAAAATTTGGGTATGTGTAGGATCATCATGGAAAAAATAGGCCCTTAAGTGGCAAAATTTTCAAAAAAAATAGAGTTAGGCTACTTGACATAAAAAATTGAATAAGTTATCTATATTATTTCAAAAATATGTAAGAATCGAATTTGTAGAAAATTGAATGTAGTTTTTAAACTACTAGGTTTTTTTTTTTTTTTAAATCTATTTGGTGAAAATTTGAAATTTCAATGAAGTAGTACTTAAATTTCAAGGAAAAAATAAGAAGTAGGTGTTTGTCTGACCATCCTAACCACAATAAAATGATAATATCTTTTTATAATATTTTAGATATAAGTAGAGGGCTCATGTCTCGATGTGATGCATATTTTTTTGTAATTTTTTACCAAGTCAATAATTAATTATGAATTCTTTATTACAACTTTTAAAAAATATAAAAACTCGTATGTCTGACCACCTTAACTTGGTCAAAACTTCATGAAATTCATTTTCTTTTTAATCCTATAGTATGCAAAGCATAGAATGTGACACATGTTTTGGATTCAAAAAATGTGATACCATTTGAAAGTTATAGATGTTTTTCAATCATCCTATCAATCAGGACTTTAGTCATAATTCAAATAGAAAATGAATAATAATTATTTATTAAATTCAAAGTAAAGCATAATTTATATTGGTGGAAAGCTAAGAATCTCCTCTAAAAACCCTTTTCATTTTATCAATTTTGGGTAAAAAAAAAGTCATCAGCCACATACCCTACACATACCCATCATTATCGCCACTTTTTGGCCCATCATGATCCTACACATACCCATTCCTACTTTCATTTTTGTGAACCTACATTTAGATCACAATTCTGATTTGGAGTGCATCATCATCCTAGATCTTTGTGATATTGTGATCAAGATTCAATCATGTAGTTTTTTGAGAGTCAAACTCATTGACCCATGTTTCATGAGTAGTGGTTCATAAGAACCCATCTCTCATGATAATGAATGGTCCACTTAAAACTCATTGCATCTAGGTGATGCTCACAAGTGTGAAGCATCGGGCCTTATTGGGATGCCACCCATCCTAGTACTACTCCAACTCAAGCATGCTTAACCATAGAGTTTTCCCCATGGTTAAGCCCACTTAGCTTGAAACCCCATTTGAAAAACCTTCAGAAAGTGTTGTGCCTTATGAACCATTCATTATAGAGCCCCTTTAGCTCATCAATTGATAAGTAGGAGGTATTTTCCATAGCGTGTCAAATTGTAATATTGCTATCAAGATTCAACTGTGTATTTTTTTTATAGTCAAACTCATTGACCCATGTTTCATGGGTAGTGGTCCATAAGAACCCATATCTATTGGAAACAAGCAACATTGAGAGGGGGGGTGAATCAGTGTTGTGGAAAAAATCAACTTTATTGTTCTGTCATTTAACTTACTTAACCATTCAACAAAAGAAAATAATCACATTCCCATAACACCAGAATTTTTACATGGAAAACCTGTTAGGGGAAAAACCACAGTGGATGCCCAATCCACAATATAATATGAGTATACCCAAAATGAGAAGTACAAAATGGGAATGCACTTGCATTCAGGCTCACTTCCTAGAGCTCACTACTCAAAATGGATGGGCTCACTACCCTACAAAGATTTGGAATAGATCCAAAAGAGTGAATTGATGAAATAGAATCTACAATGCCTGATTACAATTCCGATTAAGCTTTGTAGATAATCTTCTATCCTTCTAACTAATTCAACAATACTACTCTACTCTGCACAACTTGCACTGCAAAAATCTTAATGCACAAGTGAAACTGTGCATAATCACCTAATTTATCTTCCTGATGATCGCAACACACCACCACACTTATGTTTTTGCATGCTAAATTATATATCGAATCTCTTATATATATCCATATCTAGAAATAAAATCGCTATAGGTTAGCCTTAATAAGACTTGGAAATATTATCAACTATCGGCCCAAATTTAAAAATAAATTTTCAATGTGGATCTAACACCGTCAGCTAGACTATAGCTAGGACCCATAATTGAATATTTGAACATAAAAACATTTTAAATAATTTCACTTTACACATCCACAATGTGCCACATTCACTGAGTCAGCTACAATAAGCAAATAGACATAAAACATCCTACCAGACCTCCAAGCTCATACAACAACTAATGCAACACCACAAAATTCAATAATAAGACAATGTACATGCTCAACAAGCAATCCTAGGGATCCACAACTAAAAAAAATGATCCGTTGAAGTAGACAAATTAACTGACTGACCGGATACCCTATTCTTCAAGTATTCTACTGGTAACAAACAATATTTCACTTTATCTGATGGTATGACTAGATATTGATCTGCAGACCATGGAAATGACTTCAGTTGCCATCAATGACAACACTAGAAGCCATATGCCAAAAATCTCTCATGATAATGAATGGACCACTTAGCACTCATTGCATCTATACATAACATTTATTGCATGCTTGAAAGTGAAGATGAACTTGAAAGTAAAGACGGACTTCAAAGTGAACACGGACTTGACCTTGTGCATAACATAGTTCAAATATTTGGAAAACAATTTCCCTCAACCACTAGTTATCCTTTAATTACAAGTAATGTCACAAGCCAAGGAGGAATTCAAATTCCTCCTCCCACAATAATTTCCTCTATTCCTACCTATACCAACCTTTAAGTTACAACAACAATGCAACTGACTAGTAATGTGATTCCTTCCTTAGGTATTTCTACTAGCATCCCTAGTACCTTTGTGGCATTACATGTCATATCTTCTACCAATTTACCAACTATAATCATTCCATTAACTTGTCCTTCAACCACATACACACCCCCACCATATTCACCTCCATCTCGTAATACAAGAAACAACCACCTTATAAATCAACTTTTGCAAACTGTTTCATCCCTTCGAAAGAAAGTTTTCATCATCAACCAAAATCAAAATGGTCCACCTACATATTATGTCAAAAGTAGTCCATTTTCCTTGGATATATTGTGAACACTGATGCCACAAGGTGTAGAGGTGCCTAGATTTGAGAAATATGGGGGGAAGGGTGATCCTTCTAACCATGTTGCCACCTATACTGCCTTATGTAGTGACTTTGTCCTTGATGATAAACTCTTGGCTAGGCTTTTCCCTAGGTCCTTGAAAGATACTTCCTTGAGATGGTTCTCTTCGTTACTAAACAATTCAATTCATTCATTCAATGAACTTTTTGAGGCATTTATAAACCATTTCCAAGTTCATATGAATCCTAAGATGACCTTGGCTGATTTGATGAGATGTGAGAAAAATAAAGAAGAAAATATTACAAACTTTATTTTGCGCTATCAATCACTTTATTCCCAAATCGATGTCCAAGTTCTTGAACCTCACCTTCAAAATATGTTCATAGAAAATTTGCAAAGATACAAGACAAGCTTACCATGATGAAATTTCCCTCCTTCATGCACTTATGCACTTCCCTCTGTGATTATCAAAACTCGGTTAGTAGTTGTGATACAAAGTCCACTTCTAGCCAAATTGAGAAGTTTGAGTCCACAAACCAAAACAATTACCAACCATTTAGAAAAATAAATAAATGCTTCCTCCAACTAAATCCACCTCAACAAACAACTCAATAAGTCAATACCCAAGTAGTCACCATAAAAGCAACGATACCCTTCAACTATGTGGACCCGAAAAGATAATTCACTCCCTTCCCTGATACCCTTCATAAAAAAAAGGCACAACTTTTAGAATAGAAAATGATCACCTTGCCTCCCATTAAAACCCCCGATCCTAATAAACCCTTACCTATGAAATTTAGATCAAATGCTTATTTCTAGAATCACCGACAAAATAGACACAATACAGAACATTGTATGCATCTTAAACATCTAGTGCAAGACCTCATTGATTTCGGTCGACTTTCCATTGGAGGTGTTAATGATCAAGGAAATAAATTTGTTGCCCCTCCTAACCAAAACTTTCAAATCTTTACCAATCCCATGCCAAAACATAATATTTCATTTTTCAAAGCTAGTGAAACTACAAAGACTAATGTGATGAATGTTGACATAGATGATGAGAACATAGATACAATTCAACAAAGTCTTATGGATACTAATAAAAAAGAACAAAATCCTATTGATGGTTTGGTTACATTGGTTGAAACTTAACATCATAAGGGCCGAACTCAAAATCCTCTTGACATTTCTTTCTCCTCTAAAGATATCCTTAAACATGCACCTGATGGTCCTCTTTACATAGCTGATTCAATCTATGATAAGCCCACTAATGGGATATTAATAGCTCTCATCTGTGGAGAGAACATGATCACTGAGGAATTCTTAGTTTTGCATGAACTCTATCAAGATATATGATAAACCAAAAGCATGGATCAAGACACATAATGATTTTGCTTTCCCTACAATGGGATCAATCACCTTACCTTTGCAAATAGGACCGAAAACATTAGATATATCATTCCCCATCATCCCCCAATCATACTAGTTTCGTGTGAAGATAGGCTATCCATGGCTTCTTTCCATGAATTCCATCCTGTTGTGCATAAATGCTTAAAGTTTCCCTTTGAAAATGAAATTTTCACCATCCATCATAGTGGCTTTAACCGTTTGTCTTCTTGTGGAATGTTTTCACTAGATTTCTTTTGGCCTGAACTTGTAGAACCTATCAAACTGCAATAAGATTTCTTTTTCAAATCCTATCAAAATTTCAAGGAAAAGAAAATAGCAAAATTATCCCTCCAAAATATGCCTCCACCCACCACCGACCCTACCATCCTTGATGAAACCATGATTGAACCTAAAGAAATTCCAAATAACCAAGACCAACCTAAGAAAAAACCTTCACCTAGTTCCTACAAAAGACCAAGAGACAATGAAAACAATCTTGTCACGCCTCCTAGAATAAAACAAGTTTACAAAGTCAAAGAGAAAGATAAAGTGGTTGAACAACCTTCCATGGTTCCTTTTATTCCCCCCCTTAGGGAAGAAAAGAAACCTATGGTTGATCCACCCACTCCTTCACAAATACAACTTGAAAATAAAACTAAAAGAAATAGAGATGCTAGAGAGAATAGGTGTAGATGTCATGCCCTTGCTCATAGGTTAAATGAAGAAATAAACAAAGAAAATCAAGATACAAACTTGACTGAAGCAATGCATGATGAGTCTACCCCCTCCCAAAAAAAAAAAGATCCTATAACACAAGCACAACAAGAGTTGAACCCTTCTTTGGACATTATCATTCAACCTCCTATTGTGATTAATTTAGACGATGATGAAGATATTACTAAAATTGATGAGGAGGTGCATAGTGAATTGAATACATTATTTTCCTCTTCCATAAGCTTAAACAACAATTCTCCTAGGAAGAGTTTTGAACTTGGTAATGACCCTAGTTCGACACTTGCTATTGTCCCTTTAGCTAGCTGTCCACCTTCTATATACAATGAACGTGACTAGGATGTGTATTGCGTAATTTAGGTTGAATCATATGTTCCTTACTAGTCTCTTACATTGTTTCTTTTTTTCATTTTCTTTTGTGATGTGATCCCCCGTGATGTTCTATTTGATGTCTCTCTCTCTTTGTGAAATTCCTCTATTTGTACCTACATTCTTCTCTATGTCATAAATATTTTATCTTTTCATTTTATCTTTTCTTTGTCTTGTGTTTTCCTTTTGGGGATGACACAAGGCGTCGATACATTCATTTCTTTTCCATGTTGACCCAAAAGATTTTTCTTTCTATTTTCTCTATCTTGTGTTTTCCTTTTGGGGATGACACAAGGCATCGAGACATTCATGCATCTTCCATGTTGACCTGAAAGGTTTTTCTTTTTGTCATTCTTCTATTTCTATGTGTATTTTGGGAATGATGATAGTTCTAAGATCTCTAAAAAAATTGTAGCAAGAACATACTAACCCCAAATCCATAGATCCCTTATGTGTTTGGTATTTTCATTTTGGGGGAAACCCCCTTTTCTCTTTTCTTTTGCATGAAATAGCTTTATTTGGAAACATATGACTTGGCATAGGGATTTCCAAGTAAGTTCTCATGTCTTATTTACTATTTTCATTTACCATTTGCTACTTTAAAGTAATTGCTCACAGTATGGTGTTTAGAAATTTCTTTAGAGTGGGGGCATACATTAACATTATTCTTTTGCATTTTTCAGGTTTCATGGTGTAGTCTTCTTACTTCATGCAATGTGTTTTTCGCTTTGTGGTTGACATTGGGTGTGATGTCCTTCAAGAGTGTGATCTCTCTTAGAATATTATATTCCTCTTAGTGGCTTGATGTGACACATTGCATCTCCTAAGTTGTGAATCTTCTATTCTTTGATTGGTCCTCTCTTGTAGACATTAGATATAATGTTCCCTAAGTTAAATACCTCGTATGAATTAAGAAAGACTCCTTTGAATGTTCCTTATTGTTGCATTTGCATAACACACTTTGCATGCCTATGGAGCCATCCTGTTTGTTCATGAGTTCCAATCATACAAATCTTTTCTTGCCTCATGAAGCTCAAAGATCATTTTTGTGTCAAAACTTATCAAAGTTATCAAGAGGTATAACATTGGTATTGTTTGTCGGGAAGCCCAACCAAGGCATGACTTTCCCATAGCCACTTGTGAATGAGTGTGAGTGCATACCAGTAGTGTAAATATGTGTCTTACCTCTTTTGGATCGTCACCCAACGAACAGCCTAAAATTTTTTTTCCTTAGAGTGAGCATGTGTTTTTTGGATAAACAAATTAGATCTAATCCACATTGAAATGGACAAATGGTTGAAGCTTGATCCATCCCTTTTTTTAAATTTTTATTTTCTCCTTGTCTTTGACAGTACATGCTTCTGCCTTAGTGATTCTCTTTATATCATTTCCACATGTTTTCTTTTGTGCCTATGTTGGTTTTCCATGGGATATTGATCTTGGGGGCTTGATCACCCCTATTTATCATTTTCATTCTATCTTACTAACATCGGTGCATTGGGACCCCTCTTGATGCAAGTTTCATCTACTTTAGTGTGATTTTGAAGCAAGTTCATCCTCTCACTAAATTGGGGGCTAAATGTAGGGTCAAAAAATGTTGTCAGTGACATTCTAACACTTGTTTGGGCCCTCCTTATGAAGTTGAGCTTAATGTCACCTCTACTTAGTGTTGTAATGTGTTTAACACACTCACATTAGGTCTTGGGCCCTTGTAAACTAAATAGACCTAATCATACCTTATTTAAGGTGTTTTAAAGTGTTGTAATATATTTTCACACTTTTCAAGAGTTGTCATTAATAATTGGGCTTCTTTATGCTTTAATTGGCCTTATTTTTTATCCACAAGCCTCATTTAATGCATCTTTTCAACGATGATCCTGACATAAATCAACATCCAATCATAATTCAAGTGTTTTTAGGTTGTGTGGCCTATATTTGGTGGTCTAGGACTCATACACCATCTTGGGCATATGAGTTCCACCTAGGATTTTGGGTCTTGATCTAGATTTTACACCTTTGTAAGCTTTTTTGAAAATGGTCCCATAATTTATGTCTAATGGGACTCATATGCCACCTTGGGCATATGAGTCTCGCGTGGCCCAAAATCAAAATTAATTTAAATTATTGGTAGGATTTTATCCTCCTAGATTTGATGTTGGCTTGTAGTGTTGTAATTTTGGGAATTTTTGCATAATTAAGTATAAATACAAGTTTGTTTCACTCATTTTCACCCCAATAATTTAAATTTTCATCCTTATAGAAAATTTGAGTTCACAGGAGCATTCAAGTATTTACAAGAGCATTCAATAGCATTCAAGGGAAGATTATCAAGTGTTTTAGAGTAGCATTCAAGCATCAAGCATCATGTCAAATTCTTTATGCATCATGTTTGTTTTTGAGCTAATAATTGTGATCTGGGGTTTCATGATTGAAGCTAGTACTCAATTCAAGATCTATCACATTCAAGAAATATTCAAGATCTGCATCCATTGGAGCCACATCATGCATGTTTGTAGCCTCTTATTACTATGGTTTGGTGAGTTGCAACATCTTATTTTGTTCATTCATCATTCTCCATTCTTATTTCATTTCATTTCAAGGTTTGATTACCAAAACAAGGTTTGACCAAGGCAAACCCCTTTCCACTAAGAAAAAAAAAATTCCCTCTCTTTAGTGTGTGATTTGTAGGTCTAGGTTGAAGACACATTGAAGAGAAAGTTTTGAGAAAGTTCTCAAAGTATTCAAAGTTGTAAAAATTGTCACCTTGCATTGGAGATACTTGGAAGACTTATATAGATTGCAAATCAGGATTTCAGATCTGGAAATCAATTGGGAATCATAAAGTAGACATTGAAGACCAGGTTCAAAATTTGAAGCTTTAGTAAACCCTAACTAGATTGATACGCCAGTTCGGGCGTATCAGTCCTAGTTTAGGTCATTTTCTAGGTTTTTACAATTTCAGACACCCATTTTCCAGATTCCAATTTTTGTACAAAAACCCAGATTTGGGACTAAATCACCTAGACTGGCATATGAGTCCTAGTATGTTTTAAAATTAGTATTTCTATCATTTTAGGCCCTTATTCAATCTCCTTCAGGTTTTCAAGTGCACACCTTTTATCTTGCAACTTTCTTTTTTTTTGCATACATTTTTATGTCATTTAGTGAAAAATTGCATTACATAAGGTTTAGGCATTACATCTTGCATTTCATTGGTCTTTCCAAGACCGAGGTTGGTGGTGAACCCATCTTTAGTTTAAAATTAGATGCTAGGACAAACTTATTGTCAGATCTCTTTCTCCTTTACAATCTTGAGGTTGAGATCTCTAGGGTTTGTTGTTGAATGAAAGTGTTTGAGTTTTGGTGTTCTATTTCCCAAGCATAGAATCCACCCCAAAATTCTTCCTTTCATAAACTTTCCTTTGTAAGTTTATATCTTGGCTTGCTTTACCTTATCATCACCTTCATAGATGTTCTTCAACTTGTCCCAAACATCATGTGTAGTTTGACAGTTCATTACTTTGAAAAACTTTGAGTTAGAAAAACCAAAAAGAATAGCTTTCTCAGCCTTGAAATTATTCTCATATGCTTTATTTTCAGCCTAATTAGTAGGGGGTGTAGTAGTAATTTTATATCCATTTACAAAAGACGTCCATACATCAAACCCTAAGGACAATAACTATGGTTCCATTCTAAAACTCAAAAATGTATAGTTTGATCCATCAAAGAGAGGTGCTTTGTTTGATGAGGAACCTTCTTAACTAGCCATGTTGTGCTCAATGTCCAAGATCTACTCAAGCTGATTAAGCTTATCCAAAGGAACTTGGGCTTTGATACAAATTGTTGGAACACAAATTTATAGAGAGGGGGGTGAATCAATAGATCAAATAAAACTTATCTTTTATTTTTTAGATGTAGATAAATTAAACATGTAAAGATCACATATAAACACAAATCCACATAACACGAGATATACATGGAGAACCTAATATGGGAAAAACCATGGTGAGAATAGCTACTAGGATCTACTGTCCTAATCTAGACTCACAATAGAACCTCACTGGTTACAATATTTAAGGGAATCAACCCTAAGGAAACACCAATTCCTTGATTTAGGAGTACCAACTCCAAGGAAGCACCCACTCCCTAACTGAGAACCAAATTAGCTATTTAATGGCACCAACTAATCAAATTTACAATAAATTATATATGGATCAACAACTCCAAATTATAATTGATTCAAATGAATCCAATTATGTGTTACAAAATTATTCTGCAACTGTCCAAACTCTGCTATTTAGAACATCCTTTGTTTTATATTTCTCTTTGGTTTTGTCGACTCATCAACTCATATCTCTACTCTTTTCTTTCTCTGCTATGTTTCACACCTCTGCTATATTGAATGCATACCCTAGATGGTGTTTTTTGTACTGTAGCCTAGGTCTATTTTCATAGCAGACACATACTTAGCATACACACCTCCACAACTCACACATTTTTGATAAATTAATCTCTTATCTTCTTCACTGAAAAGCAACCTTTCCTCAAGCCATGCACAACAACCCTGATTGACTAAATTTTCTATATTTAGAAACTTCCAACCCTTAAATCAAATAGACATTAAATGACATTCTTGCATGATCAAAACTAAATATGATTTTGTAGTCGACTAAGCATTGATGTCGCCGACTCTAACTTTCAATCACCAATTAAAATTCTAGTTGGAGTAGTTACAACACTTAATTATATACTCTATAGCTATTCCCACCGTTTATATTGCATTTTTCACCATTTTCCACCACCTATCCATTAACAAAATACTATTTTAAATTATAGCCATCGATCTCCAATTTCACGCCATGATTTGATGGTTATTGTTTAAACTCTCAACTTTGAAACATGGCCATAAGATTAGTTTATATTTAAAACCTGATCCATTGATTACCATCACATATAATGGGCAAATATTTTGATTTAGATGGGCTTACAATTTTGTTGATGTCATCACTTGGACACGCTGTTACGCCCTTAATATTGGTGTACATTGGGTTATGAATAGTCGGCTTGTGGATATCTTAACTCCTTATTAAGTCATGTTATCATTATTATATTATTATTTAGTTGGTTGGGTTGGCCTAGGTCTTATATACGGGTGTCTAAGTCAGCCTAGGTGATATCCTAGGCATAAATAGCTATATATAGGAGGTTGTGAGTCTTATTTCATCATTATATTGTGAAGTGTGTTCTCATTAGAGATATTTGGAGGTTTTCCCCCTCAAAGTGGCTTGTTATTCTAAGTTTTTATCAAGTATTTTCAGCATATTTCATATAATATTCTTCTATTGTGCAAGTTATTTCATAGCAAGTGGTATTAGAGCGTGATCTTGGCACCATAGAGGCAAGGTTTTTTCTCAATATTGGAGGCGATTTTGGGAAGAGCATATCTTTTAGATTTTGGTGATTTTTTTTCTAATTTTTAAAGGGTTGTTGAAGAAAATATTAAAGAAGCTACAATCCATATTTCAAAAGAATTGGGGTAGAATTGAGTGAATTATTGCAGAATTAGGGTTTTTACACAATTTATTTAGAATCTGCATATCTCTCATATCTTGTCATATTGGAGCCTAATTTTTATTAGGTTTTTGAAGAATGATAAAGGAGATTACAGTAAAAAATTTGGAGGAATTAGAGTATAAATAAACAAGTTATTGAAAAATTAAGTTTTTCACAAATATCACTCTCAAGGCTGCAAATATGCTTATTTCTTGGAAAAAAATTTAGGTGAGAGTTATTTTGGCCCTATTAAGTTAAAATAAAAATTTTAGAGAATTTAAGTTTAATTTGTGTGATTTATTTCAAAATTATTGGTTCACATCATGACGGGGCCTGCAACAAGGGGCAAAAAGAATGTTGTCACTCTAGGGAAGACTCCTGATAAGGATGGGATAACAATAGAGGATGCTACTCCTAATGAGAAAATCAGTAAGGTCAAGGAAGAAATTTCCTCAATGAATATGGATATGCGTGACCTAAGAGGAGATATATCAGATATACGAAACATGTTAAGTGCCTATATGACTGAACCAAGAAAGGAGTTATCAAGCGACCAAGGTGAAAATTCTAGGTCAACTAACATTCAAACAAGTTTTAATACTCCTATGGGATATCAAAATTTATTTCCAAAGGTGGATATGCGAAAGTTCGATAGCAAGGATCCTCTAACATGGATAAACCAAATGGAGATTTTTTTGAAGTACACCAAATCCCAAATGGACAAAAGGTCACGATGGCTTCCCTATATCTAGAACCAGATAAATTCATTTGGTATCATTGTTTTTTCACACATCAAAGGAAAAAGGGGCTCACCGTATCATGGTTAATTTTTATGGAGGAACTCCAAGCACAATATAGCAATAGCGTGACAAACAACTTCTTCAGCCAACTTGCTAAACTTCAACAAACATGATCAATTACGGATTATATTCAGCAATTCCAAAATATATCCTTAAGAGTGGATACAATTACAAAGAACTTGAATGATTTATTCCCGGGGGGTCTCAAGGATCACATTCAACATGAGGTACGCATGTTTAGCCCTAGCTCTATAAATGAGTCTTTTATCTTAGCACACAGGCTAGAGAAGTATTTTATTCCTAAGAAGCAAGGGGCTAATGTGACAAGAGAGAAAGGATATTCAAAACAACCTACTAGGTTGACTCCACAAAAAATTGAGGAGAAAAGAGAAAAAGGGTTGTATTTCAATTGTGATAGAAAATATAGTCGAGGACATAAATGCAGTGAAAAGAAATAGTTCTATATTGAAGTTCCAAGTGAGGAAGAAAAGGAGGAACCCATACTAGAGGATGAAAGGGAGTCAAATGAGGAATCAAATGATTCTCAACCAATCATTTCTTGTCATGTACTCTTAGGTTTTAGTGCTCCACAAACTCTCAAGGTGGTGGGGTTCTTAAAGAAGCAGAAGGTAATAATGTTGATCGACTCAGGTAGTACTCATAATTTCATCAACAAAAGTTAGCTACTCGTCTAAATTGTTGTATATATATCTAGCTCTAGAGATTTAGGTTTTGATTGCAGATGGTGGTATAGTTAGTTGTTCAGGGAAGTATCATAGCATTAAATTATCCATGGGATATTATCAACTTGATACCCCAATGTATGTGATATCCATGGGTGCAACAGATATTGTTCTGGGAGTACAATGGCTTACTACATTGGGAATGATTGAGATGAACTTCCAAGAACTATTCATGAGATTTCAATCAGAAGGAAGGGCAGTAGAGCTAAGGGGTTTGAAGGAAAAATCCCCACAAATGGTAAGCTCTCATCAAATGCAAAAGTTTCTTAAGAAAGGAGTGGATGGATTTGTGGCCTAGCAATGTTCATTAGAAGTCTCTTAATCTAATGCTCCTACTCATCTACATTTGTAAGCTATAATTGATCGTCACTCAGTTGTTCTTGGAGATATGCCTAAAGGACTTCCTCCTAAGAGGGATCATGATCATGCCATACAGTTAGTTCCAGGGAGCCAACCACCGAACATCAGGCCTTATAGGTATCCACACATACAAAAGAGTGAGATAGAAAAAATTGTCGAGATGCTAGAGGCAGGAATTATCAAGCATAGCCAAAGTGCTTACTCCTCGCCTATGGTGATGGTACTCAAGAAGGATGAAACTTGGTGCATGTGTCCATATTATAGAGTGCTCAACATGTATGCCATTAAAGATAAGTTTCCTATTCCAGTCATTGATGATTTGCTAGATGAATTGAATGGAGCTATGTATTTTACCAAGTTAGATCTTAGATCTGGTAATCACCAAATTCAGATTAAGGAGGAAGATATTTGTAAGACAATATTTCAGACTCATGAGGGTCATTATGAATTTTTGGTGATGCCATTCGGTCTTACCAATGCACCATCTACATTCCAAAGTCTGATGAATTCCATTTTTAAGAAGTTCTTGAGAAATTTTGTGCTAGTATTCTTTGATGATATATTGATTTATAGCAAGACTTGGGAAGAACATTTACAACATGTGGATCAAGCATTACAAATACTTGAAGGTCATCAACTCTATGCTAAGCCATCCAAGTTTGCTTTTGGTCTTAAGGAGGTGGAGTAGTTGGGACACATAGTTTCACATGAAGGAGTAAAGGTGGACCCTAACAAAATTAAGGCTATCATGGAATGGCCTATTCCAAAAACCATTAAGAAATTGAGGGGTTTCTTGGGATTGACAAGGTACTATAGAATATTTGTGAAGAATTATGGTCATATAGCAACACCCCTCACCACTCTATTGAAGAAGGATTCTTTTCATTGGAACGAGTCCGCTAATACAACATTGGAGAGATTGAAGGAGGCTATGTGTACAACTCCAGTGCTTGCCACTCATGACTTCACTAAGAAATTCACTGTGGAATGTGATGCTTCTAGAAATGGGATAGGAGCAGTTCTCATGCAAGAAATTCAACCGATTGCTTTTGAGAGTTGTCAATTAAAGGGTAAGAATCAACTAAAACCTATTTATGAGAAGGAAATGCTAGCAATCCTTCATGCAGAACTTAGACAATGGAGGCCTTATATAATGGGTAGACACTTCAAGGTTAAGACAAATCATGATAGCCTAAAATATTTTTTGGAACAAAGACTATCTTCTGAAGAGCAACAAAAATGGATCACAAAGATGTTAGGATATGACTTTGAGATTGTATATAAGAAAGGGAAGGAAAATATCAACTGTAGCAAATGCACTTTCAAGGAAGGATGAGAAAGATGAAGCCTTATTGCGTTCCCTTTCAATATTACAAGAAAATTGGGTGGAGGAAGCCAAATCAGAGTGGCAAAATGATGTTGCGACAAGTAATCTCATCCAACAATTAAAAAGTGATCGTAATAGTTCAGAAAAGTTTTTTTGGAAGGGAGGTATAAAGAGAATTTGTATCTCTGCAAGAATTCCACTCTTAAACAAAAGATTCTCACAGAGCTGCATGAGTCTCCAGTTGGTGGTCATTCAAGATTTTTGAAGACATATCATCGAGTCAAGCAAGATTTTTTTTGGGAAGGGCTAAAAGGTGATGTTCAAAAATTTGTGGCTGAATGTTTGGTTTTTTAGAGGAATAAAGGGGAAACAATTAAGACAATAGGTCTCTTGTAGCTCTTATCTAGTCCTAGCTAGTGTTGGGAAGAGGTATCCATGGACTTCATTACAGGGCTTCCCAAATCTAAAGGTCATAATGTCATCATGGTAGTAGTTGATCGCCTCACTAAATATGCACATTTCATTGCATTATCACATCCTTTTACAACAAGTGCAGTGGCAAAAGCTTTTTTGGAGAATATCCAAAATCTACATGGAACACCTAAGGTTATTGTTAGTGATCATGATCCTATCTTCACTAGTCACTTTTGGAAAGATTTATTCTCATGTTTGGGTACTCAATTGGCTCATAGCTCTTCATACCACCCCCAATCAGATGGGAAAACTAAGGTTGTTAGTAAGTGTTTGGGAGGATATCTACGTTGTTTCACTTCAGAGAAATAGTCTCAATGGGTACATTGGCTACCACTTGCAGAATGGTGGTATAACACTTCTTTTCATAGCTCATCAAGAATGTTTCCAGTTTTGGCATTTTATGGAAATCATCCTCCTTCCATCACATCATCAATAAAGGTGTCACCAAGAGTTCATGTAGTAGAGGACCACTTGCTTCATCAACAACAGGACCTTTCAGGACTCAGGGAGAATTTAGCTATGGCACAAAATTGAATAAAACAACAGGCAGACCAACATTGTAGTGAAAGAAGTTTTTGCAGTTGGGGCTTGGGTCTTGTTGAGATTGCAACCTTATAAGAAAATCTCATTGAAGCAACAAAAAAAGAATAAGATGTTGTCTCCAAGGTATTATGGGCCATACCAAATCATGCAAAAGATCGGTAGTGTTTCCTACAAGCTAGAGTTGCCACCAACAACAAAGATACATCCAGTTTTTCATGTTTCTTGTTTGAAGAAGGTAATTGGGCATAATATTCCAACTCAAACAACACTACCAAAGCTTGATGAAGAAGGAAGAATAATTTTGGAACCAGAGTGCATTCGTCAAACATGCACAAAGAAGTTGAGGAATATCTAACTCTCACTGAGTATCTCATCCAATGGAAGAATTTACCAGTTGAAGATGCCACATAGGAGGATGAGGAGTTCATTCAAAATAATCCCAACTTGATTAGCATTGAGGACAATGCTTCTTTGAAGAAGGGGGGAATTATATGCCCTTAATATTGGTGTACATTGGTTATGAATAGTCGGCTTGTGGCTATATTAACTACTAATTAAGTCACGTTATCATTATTATATTTTTATTTAGTTGGTTGGGTTGGCCTAGGTCTTATACAGGGGTGTCTAAGTCGGCCTAGGTGATATCCTAGGCATAAATAGGTATATACAAGAGGTTTTGAGTCTTATTTCATCATCATATTTTGAAGTGTGATCTCATTAGAGATATTTGGAGGTTTTCCCCCTTGAAGTGGCTTGTTATTCTTAGCTATTATGAAGTACTTGCAGTATATTCATACCATATTCTTCTCTTTAAAACCTGAGCCATTGATTACCATCGCATATATTGGGCGAATATTTTGATTTAGATGGGCTTACAATTTTGTTGATGTCATAGCCTAGACACGAATCATGATTCTACTCCATCATGGTTATGAAATTCTAACCTACCAATTCTTCTATGGAATAGCAAACTTTGTCTGACCTTTAAACTTCATTGAACATCATCTAATCTCCATTGCATGACATATACATACTACCACTTGTCACATTTTTGCATATCACATCTAAAACCCTATCAGAGTCATCCAAAAAAATGATACCAAGACCACCATTTATTTTTCTTAGATGTAGCACTGACCATTAATGTTCTTGAGTAGAGGACCTTAAGGTTAGTCCCATGAAGAAAAATGTTTCATTTATGCACTTCTATGGATAACAAATGATGACACCTTCAAAGTAGTGCGGGTGCAAAAAATCCACCCAATCATTAATCATCAATCTCAATAGTTAAACATGTTTGATGAAATATTTTTCACCGGACTTAGGAAATATTAAAATGCACATTACTCACAAAGCCAATAATCACTAGGTTCAAGGGCCAATTTTTTCACAACATCAAAGGATTGTCATAACTTAAGCTATCGGTAACGATCGATATCCAGTCAACATAAAAATAGAAATTCTATGAGGATGCCATGACTAAAACCCTTAGGGTTTAACTGAGAAATCCTAAACTATCTAGAGAGAGAAAAAAATCAATTTTGAGATCAATTCTTATCTTTTGATCCTGCAGACCACATCATTAGAATGGTCATAAAAATCCCATATCAGATCTACCATCTAATTTATCTATAGACTTCTTGAAACAACCTCTATAATAACATGTTAATATTGCATTACAACATTGCAACAATTTGATTAGCTTTGTAAATTTGCAAAACATTCTCTTCTCTCCATCATGCTTCATCAACCAATCTATGACTGATCCACGAACATCAATAACATCCAAACTTCCAATGATTTCCCCTTTGACATCAATCCAATTACCTTTTGACATCAATGGCAATATAATGCCAACACTTGGAAGGATGGGAGGCATTTACACCACTAATAGAGAGGAATAAATAAAGGAGAGAGATTGGTGAAAAAACAAATTTAAGAGCCTACAAGACAAGGTAATATGGTTGGTAAAGAAATGGATACTACTATAAATTTAGATGCCAAAGAAAGGTAGATGGAATTTAGAGGGAGAGTAACTAATTACAGTCTATGGAATGTGTTTAACGTCAGGGACTTAGAGACAATGGATGCAATCAAAGTCATTTTGTTCTTTCGGGTTTTGGCCTCAACTTATCACTATTAAGTAAATAATGGCATTGTTTCCATGTTCATGGAATGGCTTATTCAAGTGTGGGAGGACACAGAGATGGTAAAATGGTTGATGAGGAGGCTGGTGAATGCATGATGGAGAGAGGGTATGGAAAAATATTTGGCATGGGTTATGGTTGGTTGGGGACTAAGTCCCATAGCTAGGGTATGACCTAATGATTTTCTTAGTGACTAATATTCACCAATTGCCTAATAGTTTTAGCTATAATGTGACTTGAATCACCATTTTTTTACAAAATTTTATTATAGTTTTATTTATGTCGCCGAATAATTTATATCATTAAAAAATTTAACTCTAAAATTTGCCACAATATTCGATACATGATTACATAATGTTCACCTAAATTATATGTTATTGTCAAAATCTATATTAATTCACCAATGGCATATCATAATTATTAGTTTCTTTAGGTCCATGTTTCTAATATTTAGTTTTCATCATTGATTTGCAATATAATCTAATGGACCTCATTGTATTACATGAGGTAAAATGTACCTACAATGTATAATGCTCATGGGATCCAAATTTTCTTTTAGATTGTTGTCTTCTAAGATCAATGATCCAAAAAAAAATTTGGGCCCTATGATAATTATAGATTGTGGGTACATTTTACCTCATAGAATAAAACAAGGTTCATTAGATCAATAATCCAAAAGAAAATTTAGACCCCATGAACATTATAGATCATGAGTACATTTTACCTCACAAAAGACAAGGGACATTAGATTAAAATTCAAATCAATGATGCCAAGTAAATATTATAGCCTACCCCTTAAACCCATCAATAATTTCCACCCTTGGGCTCCTAGTTTTCAATAAGAAATAATTTTTAGATTAGAAGGATTCATCATCATAATTAAAAAAAAATTAAATTTTTTCAACATTTACCAATATTTTCTACAAAAAATTTGTAATATAAAAAAATTTCTAATAAAATTAATATTTTTTCAAGAAAAAGGAAAGATTCACCAATAGAAATTAATATATTTTCTTTTAAAATGAAAGATTCGCCACCATTTTATATCTTTTTTTGAGGGGAATTTTTTTAAGTTATCATTGGTATGGTCATAGCTCACTTTAAACTACAACACCCTATGTATCCCTTTCATAGTATGGAGTGATGGGGAAGACTAAGAGGTGTGAGTGCATTATGTTGCACTACTAAAAGAATTGACTAGAATCTACCAAATGATGGTGGAACTAGCGGTGTTGGCTCTCCCCCTACCACAAGGGGAGGTGGTGTTGGGGGATGACCTAGATGAGGATGTAGAGGAGGCATGGGCACCCCTCAGATAGAATGCCATTAAGAATTTTTGGATTTTTTGGCCTCTATTTTGATGATCTTGATAAGAAAAGTAAATGTTGAAAGTGATGTATTATGGGTTTGGCCCCTTAGTGCCAACTTAATATATCAAAAAATATATATTAATTATGTTATAAAATAATTGAAATAGCAATAACAAAATTCATTTTCAAAAGTATGAATTAACATTAATTAAGAAAAAAATATATATTTTGAAAGTAGGAAAATTATATTCTAAAATAGAAATTAAAATTAAAATAAAGAAAAAAAATCTCAAAAAGGTTTATTAAATCAACCCAAAAATGATAAATTTCAAAGCAATTCCAGGGATTTAAAATTGCAATAAAAAAGGCCATAAAATTTAACTTTATAGGTTTATAACTGCCATAAATTCAATTAGGTAGAAATTGACTAATTGTTTAAACTAGATAAATAAATAAATTTCGTGCAAAAAATAATAATTAAGATTGTAAAATATCAAGCTAAATAAATAATCCCAAAAGTAAATCCTATCAAATGATGAACTTTGACCCATCTAGAAGTGTGATAACACAAACAAGAATATTAAAAATCACAATGCAACAATGCACTTAAGTACTCACAAATGTCATTGGGTCTTCCATACTCATGGTGACTAGGTGAAGGGTGAAGGATTCAACACATAAGGATGATTTCATTGCTTTCATAGATGAAACGAGATGGTTATTAGGTAGATCTGTGAGCTACTTCTCCACATCTCACCTGATCAACCATTGTACTTGTAGGACCTACACACTTTATTTCCCACATCAAATCTAACAAAAAAATCATAGTCAAAGCAATATGTGGTAGTATATCATCCTCATGTTTTGAACTTCATTATGACATTTTGAATATTATCAATCTTAATTAATCATCTAATTAGAACAAGAATGGTTTCCAATCAATTCTATTACATTTAACATGGTAATGCCTTAGCCTAAAAAGACTTAACAAGTCATAACATTTATTAAAGAACAAAATTATAAATTTGTGAGTCAAATTCAAACAAAATTAACATAAATATGATAACAAATTCGTAATTACACAAATTAATATGAATGCTACCATAGACCAACCATTTAATTTTTAGATCTTAAAAATATAATATATCAAATAAACAATAATCATGGTAAAACAAGAACTACATATAGGTAGACTTTAAACCTTTGACCTCAAGCTATAATGATATTACTTCCAAAGTAGCTAAGTGTGGGCTCTCTTTTCCCCACTAATTCTAAGAATTTAAAAAAATATATAAAATGTAAACTACAAAATTTAAATTTTACATAATTCAAAATTTAAAAATAAAAATTATAGAATTTAAAAGCTAAAATTAAGAACTAAAACTTCAAACTAAAAAAAATGATTTTCTAAATTTGATTTTATTTACTTTTCAATGTCTTGAGAGAATGAAGTTGTTTAAAAATTTAAACATATATGATGTCAATGTATATCATTGATGGGAAATTTGAGTTGGTAAAGTAAAAAATTTAATACTGTTCTACAAAAGAAACTTATAGAAAGGATTATAGAATTATAGTTCTTAATACTAAAAATAAATCTTAAACCATAATACTAAACTCTAAAAAAGTTTAAATATATTATTCATGGGAGGGAGGAAAATCATTCATTGGAATAGAAAGAAAAAACATTTCATAGGAACCTAAAAATAAATAAATCATCCAAATATGAGAATGAAACTTAGAAAAATAAAGGAAATAAATACATGAATAGATAGAAACTTTTCTCAAATAAGTTGATAATTGTAATTTGGCTCTATAAACCTTCAAGTGCTCTACCTCTTACTACCTATGAATGCACCTTTCAAATTTCTACTAGTCATTTCATCTATTTTGTGTGTTTTTTCTATCTTTTGTACAAATTTTAGGTCTTTTAAAAAATTCATATGTCTCAACATGTAGCTAGGATGTATCCTTTTATTGGAGACACCTTTATACCCATCTTTAGTATAGTTAATGTGTACCAACTTCCAAGATGTATCTTAGGGAGAGGCAAATGTTCCTTGCTACTACATTGGAGATTTTATATTAACTATTTCACATAAATCTTAGAATATTATCAATCTTAATTAATCATCTAATTAACTATAGACTAGGTCCTTAGTACTAAATATCAGTTTTATTCAATCTACTATTAAGAAATTAATCTTACCAATTTTCCTCTAAAGAGAATTTTATTAAAAAATATCCTAGAATGGGGCTTATTAATATTTAATTACTAAATAAATATGGAATATCCTAATGTAAAGGGTTATTCCATATCACCATTCTTGATTAATCATTTAAGAAAATTTAGTGAATGAAAATGCACTGGCACTATAATTTTATTGTTTAACAAGTATGAGAAAAAATAATTTAAAATAAGAATTGCAGTTATGCAGGTAATTTATTCATATAGAAATTAAAGGTTTAAAATATTCTTCATTCTTTAATGTCATGTTGTATATATAATTTCTCGGTACTAATTTCAATATTATGCTTTTGTGGTATGGTTTAATTGGTAATAATCATTAGAAAATAAATGTACTATCTCATTTGCTAAGTCTAACATGTTTGAAAGTACATTAAAATACAACTAGAAAGTTTGATGAATATTTTCAATCATTTGTCATTTTATATGCATTTCTTTACTTAGAAGCTACAACTAAAAGTAAAAACTTGATCCAACCTCATTCAAGTACATCTTTGTATTTTATGGAGGAAGAATCAAAGGAATATGTATTTATGACCCTTCAAAAAATAGATGTTATATTGAGTACAAATGTTCATATATTTGAAAATCTATTATCATTCATCCAACTTATTCAAAATATGGATAATATTTTATTTTTTAAGAAAATAAACAAACTTAGTATAATAAATTGAATAGGAAAAATCTATAGATAATTATTAGTCCAAAATACCTAAGTGGATTCAAACCCTAATTTACGAAGAAAAATAGAAAATATTTCCTCATTTAAAGTATTTCAAAGTTAGCATACATATCATGTACCCAAATAACTTTATGTGAAAGTGAACGTTACAATTTTAAAGAAGTTAATAGAGATAAGAAGTGGAGGAATAAAATATAGTTAGAATATAACACTATAATTAGAAACAAGAATTTTATCATGTTCCTATATGTTCAAGAAATTAATATTATTAATTATCATTGGCTATATCAAAGTTAAATATAACACCAATGGTGAAATGAAAATGTAAGGTAATCCTAGTTGCTAGAGGCTTCACTTAATGACATGGTTTTGATTATGAATCAATATTTTCTCTAGTGGAAAAAAAAAACCATTAGGATGCTTATTTTCCTAGTTTCCCAAAATGACTACGAGATTCGCTAAATGGATGTGAAAATGCATTTTTCAAGAGTTATTTTGAAGAAGAATTCAATATGTCTCAACCTAAATATTTTGAACAAGACAAATGAAAATACATGTGTATGTAAACTAATAATATATATGTCGTCTTAAATAAATTCCTAGAGCTCATCATGTAAAGGCAACAAACAAATTTAATCCTTTGAATTCTCTGTGTTAGTTTGAAAAATATTTATTTATTAAAAAATAGATTAATACTATAGTTATATGACATCTTTTATAGGTAGTCATATCTCTCTATTTTATAAGTATAAAATTCAATTATAATTGGAGATGATTGATTTTTATCTTATTCATCAAATATAAGGAGTGAATAATTTTTATATTGATATTCTATTATGGTATATTAAGAAAGGTACTCAAAATATTAACTATTAAATTTAATATGATGGATAGTAAACTAGATGTTATTCCTATTATTTTAGACACTAAATTAGACCCTAAACAATCATTTGAAAGGGCCAATTCTACCTATACAAATAATTAGTAGGAATTTTAATCAGATAATTATATCTAGATTATATATTACTAATGTAATAGGTATTTTATTTATATTTATGAAAGATTCAAATGTACATCACTAAAAATATTAAATAGAATATTAAATATATATAAAAAGTTCCAATTAATTATGATCTTTATTATTCCTATACCAAGAATGGAAATTATATGGTTATTATGTTGTTGAGTATGCTAGTTATTCTATTAGGGTAAGTGTACAAATATGGGGGACCAAAAATGGACATGCCTCTTTTTGGTCCCATAAAAGAGAGAACTTGAGAATGTTATAATTAAATGTGTTCATGTTATTTTATTGCATTCATATAACATGAGAACATCGTAACATGATCATATTTTTCTCAATAAAAATATCTCTCTTTTTCTTCCAGTCAAACTATATACATGAAATAAACATTAATATATGGACGTTTACTTTCTTATGCTTTAAGTTATATTTCATGTATATAGTTTCATAATGTGTGAGAATGGTTTCAAATCTCTAGGAGTTATAATATAGATTCTATGTTTTGGGAGATCTCATAATTTTTTGAATTTTGTCAAATTTCAGTAAACAAGGCTCCCATCATCTTGCTCTCTCTATCTCACTTTATATATATCCCTTACAATTTAGAATTCTCTCTAGAGTGCAATGGATATAGATATATAGCAGGTGGGTGATATAGAGATAATTAGAGAGGAAAGGAGAAAAGGGGAGAGATTAAGAGAGAGAGAGGGAAGGAGGGAGGGAGAGAGATATAAAGTAGAGAGGGAAGAAAGTTGAGAGAAAGAGAGGAGGGAAAGGGGAGGGGAGAAGCAAAGGTAGAGAGGGATAGGTGAGATAGAGGTAGGTAGGGAGAGATTTGGGATAGAAAGAATTAGAGAGGGAAGGAGAGAACTAGAGAGAGGGGAAGGAGGGAGGGAGAGAGAGGGGGGAGAGTAGACATGGATAGGTGAAATAGAGGGAAGTAGATGGGGAAGGAGGGATGGATGGAGGGAGAGAGAGATAGAGAGATGGAAGGAGGGAGGGAGAGATGCACAAAGAATAAGATAAGAAAGGAGAGAAAGATAGAGGATGGAAAATAGAGAGATGGAGGTAGAGGTAGAGAGGTACATGTGAGATATAGGTATAGAGGGAGAGATATGTGACATAAAGAGAAGTAGAGAAGGAGAGAGTGAGACAAAGAGGGGGGATGAAGTGAGGGAGGGAGAGGTAGAGATGGAAAGGTGAGATAGATAGAAGTTGAGAGGGAAGGAGAGAGAATGAGAGAGAGGTAGAGAGGGATAAGTGAGATAGATGGTAGAGAGGAAGGAGATAGAGGGGGAATTAGAGAGAGGGAAGGACAGAGAGAGAGGTGATAGAGAGAAGTAGAGAATGAAGGAGAGAGATAGAGAGAGGTGGGAATGAGGGAGGGAGATGTAGAGAGGGAGGGAGGGAGGGAGGGAGGGAGGGAGATGGAGAGAGAGAGAGAGAGAGAGAGAGAGAGAGAGAGAGAGAGAGAGAGAGAGAGAGAGATCTAGCTTAGGGATAGATGAGATTGAGAGTAGAGAGGGTTGGAGGGAGGGAGAGAGAAAACTAAGGTAGAGAGTAGAGATGGAAGGTGATAGAGAGAGATAATTAGGGATGGAGAGAGGTGAGATCAAGAGAGAGAGGTGGGAGGGAGGAATAGGTGAGGTGGAGAGTAGAGAGAGGAGAGATAAAGAGAGAGAAGGGGAGGGAGGGAGAGGTAGAGAGGGATAGGTTAGATAGAGAGAATTACGAAAGGAAGGTGAGAGGGAGGAAGAGAGCAATAGAAATAGAGAGAGGGAGGGAAGGAGGGAGGGAGAGATAGAGAGGGATAGGTTACATAGAGAGAAGTAAAGAGGGAAGTAGGAATGTGGAGAGATTGAGAGAGAAGGGTGAAGGAGGGATGGTGAGGTAGGGAGGGAGAGAGAGAGATAGAGAGTAGAGAGAGTAGAGAGGTAAGGAGAGAGGGAGAGAGAGAAGGGAGAGATAAGTAGAAAGGGAGAGAGGGAGAGAGAGAAACAAAGAGAGACAAAGAAAAAGATAGAGATAGAGACAAAGACATACAAACATAAACATAAATACAAAGAGAAAGAGAGAGAGAGGTAAAAGGAGAGGGAGATGGGAGATAGAAATATGTAGAGAGAGAGAGAGATGACAGAGCTTTCTAATTATTAAAATTTTACCTCCTCATTGTTGAAATTTTACCTATTGATTATTGGATTTTTGATTGTCTAAAAAATTATAAGATCTTCCAAACCTTATAATTTGCATTATAACTCCTAGAGATCAAAACCATTCTCAGAAATCTTGAAACTATATACATGAATTATAACTTAAAGTATAAGAAAGTAAATTTCCGTTTATCACATTTATTTCCATGTATATAGTTTGATCAGAAGATAGAGAGAAAAATATTTTTTCTTCACATAAATGTGAGTGCATTATAATGTGAGCATGTTCTCATTATTATTTTCTTCGGAAATTTCTAAGCCTTTGGCTTGAATTTTCCTTGGGCTTCCAGCCCAAAGGGTTGGATTGACTTTTCAATATCTAAAGACATGCTTTTTACAAATTATAAAATAATTGTCCTAATCTCAAGCATTGTAATGCCATGCTAGATGCACAAGGAAAAACTTGATAGAATAACTTTTCTTGAAACACAACCACCACAACATTGAAGGTATGACATCAACACATCACACTTTCACAAAAATGTTCACACAAGTGTTGCATGAACATAATGACACAATGAAAACAACAATAAGATGACCTCACCACTATATAAACAAGGTGGCAATAGAAAAATATTAAACGCTCATGGGATAAATCCACCATGAGTAACATACAAGAGAGAGATGGAAAATCCTACACAACGATCGATTACAACCCATGATTGTATTATCTTGCAACACAACACTATGATAGCATGAGGGAATCATCAACCTCCAATTTGCATACCAAATCACTTAACAACTCTAAAAAACTTGAAAATATTCACTAGAGGATGTCTAAATAGGAGGCACAACACTCCACTAATTAGAATGATGAGAGGTTAGTTCCAGACAACCACATTCTTCCCAAGACATCTTTTCATAGTGTAACATCACACAAGTGGAAGGAAACTACTAAAAAACACTCCATGATCTATGAGGAATGTTTATGACACAACCAAGGTCAACCATGAAGGTTTAAAACCTTCGAAATTCTTCACAAGACTAGATGCACAATCTCCCTAACCCTAGGTTTGCTAACTAGTCAACTTCAAAAGAGTGCACATAAAATGGTTCTTTGATGCATATCTTGACCTAACTTGAGAAACAAAAAGCTTTGAATCTCCAATAACTCTTAATTTCTTGATTTCATGTTTCTCATCTACTCTTAATCCTAGTAGTAAAGCCTTATATTCAACTACATTATTTGTACATGCAAATAACAATGAAAATGAAAACTTAAATTTTTTACCACTAGGGGAAATGAGTATCACCCCTACACCAACTCCTTCTCTTAAGAAAGAACCATCAAAATGGATACTCCATAAGTCATCATTGTTTTCTTGTTGCAACACTTCCTTTTCAAGAGGCACGGGTTGTTTTTCCTCTTCTTCTTGTAACATTTCAACTCTAAAATTGTCAATACCTGTATCCACAAAGTGAATTCTATCCTCTTCTTCCACAAATTCAATCATGTGTGGAGTTCTTGGATCCCTTACACGCTTAATGTCTTTTCCCTCAATTGGGAATGTGGAAAAGGACATGTCACACTGCATGCTACCTCCCATGAAAGAACTCCACTTCCTTGACAATAACATACCAAAATTGGGTGGGATATCCACCACAACTATTCTCATAACAAACTCCTTGTCTTGAAAAATAGTCAGTTTGTATGGGACATCCTTGATCACTCCTATCAATGGGATTACTCTTGAATCCATGGAATAATATTTTCCATAAGCACAATTCATCTTTAAGCCCATTTCCTTCATAATCTCAACTGGCATGATGTTGGATGAAGATCCTAAATCAATGATACAATTATTAAGAAGCTTACCATCAACAAAAAAAGTCACATAGAATGGATCAATATTACTTGGGCAAGTAGTGATAGTACTACCCAAGTAAATTTGAGGGATTTCACTAGTGGCTCCCTCCATTTCCTCTTCACTTAACATCTTTGGGTTATTCAAGGTCTTAACATCATCCCTTCTCCCCACCTTCCCTGATGCTCTCCTATTATTCTCAATATGGACTTCCAACTTAAAAGCCTCTCTCAAGTTTTGAGGATTCTTATCTCATAGAAGATAACTTTATTTTGAATCAAATGCATTGCAATAATTGACCAGGCACACATTATCATTGAGCCTCAAGTCAACAAGTAATCTATTCATGAATTTTTGAAATATTGTATTAAAATCAACAACCATCTCATTTGAACCTTTAGAGATATTGTTGAATTCACTAAGAAAAAATATTGGATCATTCTTACCACCATATTGTTCTCTAAATATTCTCTTAAATTCCTCCCATGAACCAATACTTTCTACTGGTAAAGATCTATACCATTCACAGGCATCTTCAGTGAGTGATTACATAAAGAGTTGTGTCATAACATCTTCTACCTCCACCTCGAAATCATCCATTATATTGACAAATGATTTTAGGTGATCCTCACAACTTATTGCATTATTTCTAGGGAATTTAACCAATGCTTCCTTGATATCATCACTGAATTGGTTTGGGTAGCCAAGAATCTCAGTAATGCACAATTTTTTGTACCTATCCACTTGTATAGGCCTTCTAGTGAGCTGATCTCTTTGATCATTATGGGGTTCATTATCATCTTGATCACTAGACTGTAAATATTACCTCTCCCATTTCCACCTCCACCATCACCACCATTTCCATTCCCTCCTCCAAATTGGGCAATTCTTATTTTTATTATTATTACCTCCACCTCCACCACCCTGACTTCCACCACCACCACCACTAGAGATATTTTTTCCTGATTTAGTTTTATGTAATTAGAGATCAAGAATAGAATGACCACAACTTGAAGCTCCTGAATCTAGAATGGAGGTTTTGAGGAATGCAATTTTCCTCTCTATTTTTGCATTTACAGTAGTAATTTCCATCTTACTTAGCTCCTATTGCAATTTCTCATTTGTCAATTTTAACTTCAACACTTTGGGATTAGGAGGTGCATTTGATGGAATGGATTTAGTTTCAACATTTTTGGTAGATGTGTTAGTGGATGAGGCATTTGTGTTTGTATTTGTGGTTTTTTTCTTGGGACAACCTACAGGTTTCTTCCCATGGTCTACAAGCTAGGATTTCTTGATAGCAATAGAGGGATCTAAAACTTTAGTTGCTACAACATAGCTTCTATATGTGCTTGTAGTAGTGGTTCATATAGGAATAGTTACTTTAGGTTGATCAAATATTTCCATAACTATAGGCTCAGGGGGATCTTCTGGAATTGGTTCTTCACCATCTCTCTCATCTTTTCAACTTTTTTTCTCAGTTGATCTCTCTTTATCATGGAAGCCTTTATTTTTTCCTCTCTTTCTTTGGCTTATTTCAAACTGAAATCCTTGAGTTTCAACTCTTCTTTATGCAAAGCTTGCATATCCCTATTTATTTATTCATCCTCTAGAGTAACCTCATATTCACTAGGCTCTAGAGTATAGTAAGTGAGATTCAAGATTTCTCTTTCAGAAGAGTGATGTGAAGTTCTACTCCAAGATCTTCCTCTTGGGTTGAAATTTTCATCATTAAAAAAAGAGGTACCCCCAGGATTTTCTTTTGGCTAGGGATCCACCCTATTTATCCAATAATTTCCACAATTCAGCCTCCTTGGACATTAAAGGATTACAAGAAAGCTGACTAGTGGTAACATTAGGTTCATTTGTGGCAACAAGCTCCTCATTATTAGAGGGAATCCATAATCAAATTTTTCTTCAGGAGCATTTGCATTTAAACTTTCAAATGCATTATAAATATTGTTAGTAGACTTACTTGCTTTTGTGATCTTTGCAATCCATGATGACTTTTTACTCTTTGGTAATTTGGACTCTAGATTTTGCTCAAGATGCTTCTTCATATTCTTCCTAGTTCCTCTCATGGCTTCAAATTTATTCTAACAATTCTTCTTCTCTCTCTTTGTTTGAACTTTTAAATTTTCACTAGCATAAGAGACTTCAGAGTCGCCACCCACTATATGGGGAAATGAAAATATATCATGCTTTTGAGAATCCCTTACAATTTCATAGAAGACTTTGAACATACCCCTATAGGAAACAAAAATAGAACTAAAATTTGACCCACTGAAACTAGAAAAAAACTATGATGAGAATTTGTTTGAATTGTTCTTCAAAGAAGGTAGAACAATGAATTTCATTGACTCTGATTGTACTAGATCTGATCCAGAGAAATTGGACTAGCATTGTCCCTAGTAGATTCCCCAATCTGTTGGTTTTTTTTAATGAACGAAACTTAATCTCGTCAATTATCTATGAATTTTCCAAATTCAATGGTCAATAACCTTGACGATTCGCCAACGAATAGGTAAAATCTTGCAAGGATTTCCCTTTGCACTTTGGGCTCTACAAAACCTGAGAGGGTGATCCCTACAATGTATCTTATGATACTCTTGTGCCAATCATCATAGACATTATAATTTAAACAGATAATTCTCCTTTAATTTTTTAACAAATAAAATACCTTAAAGATTTGGATAACCTTCATGATAATATATTAAACATGAGAAAATATTATCATTCAACTTGAAATACATTCACACAGAAAATGGATATTGTAATTGATTTTGAATGTAGCTACTATGAATGATCTAGGAAACTGTAACATAGTATGACCAATGCCTAATCCTAGGGTGGAGAATTCTAAACCATGTAATTGAAAACATACAACATTATTCCTATCATAACAATGCCTATCAATGATGCCTTACACCATTAATACCAGAAACTTAACCAGAAATACTTAATGATCCATGCATACATTCACATAAACCTTCATTCATGTTAATACATATTTAACTCATTCTTTGAATAAGCATAATAACCATGAATAAACATTCAAGGAAAGACAAGAAGATGGATAGGAAATATTTGATTGCTTTGTATTCAAAATCTATGCAAAGTATACAATGGAGAACAATGGTTTTGAATATTTGATCATTTGTATTCCAAAATATGGCAGTACTGCTATACATTCACCATTACAAAATCCAAAAGACTCTTAGAACCTAAAACAGACTCAATTTCTATTACTTAGACCTGGTTACAAAAATTCTTTGAGACCAATTCACTAACAACCCCTTACAATTGGCCTTGAATTCCCTTCTATAAGAACAAGGGAGAAAAACAAGCTTCAGACCAGATTGTACACATGTCAAGTTTTCATTTGACAATCACATTATATTAAAAGGTAGTTACATTTTCCAAAATATGAGGGAGACTATCACATAAGATAAAAACCACTTCTCATTTGTTGAAGAAGATTCTCCTGCCTTCCAAAAGTCTCGTCAGTCAGTGCAAAACATTCCTTCCATGAGTTAAGCACTTGTTACACATATTGCAAAACTTGAAGATGAAAAGGAATGAAATAAAGAAAGAAGAAAATCCAAAGTATCCCCATGTCTGCAATCCTTGTCATCAATTTTAAATTGGAGAGAATACAATATTTTAACATTGTTGTATCTAAGGCCTAATCTGTACTAATTCTAGGCCATATATTGTATCTCCCTTACTGTAATCTTCATTTTTGTAGACTTACAACCAAAATTTAGTCACCACCTCACCACTACAACAACCTATATGTCCAGGATGACAACATATTTGGAATTCCACAACTCAAACTGTTCCTCAATAGGCCAATCAAACCCTATAATCTTATTTTGCCTTTACTCTGTATGGGTTGTGTTTGACCACCATCTAATTTTCTTTTTTATTAAATTCTTCCAACAAGATACCTCTATGATTAAGCATGTCCATAGTATTCTTTAACATCTCCATTCAACTCCATCACAAATTAAGGTTGCTTGAGTTTCCATCACCTTATTGGTTTGGTCCTTCCATTCTTGTAGAGACTTAACCTCACCATTTTCATTTAAAATATCTGGAAGCAAGTTGAAGTTCTAGGCATCAAACTTCTTTACCAATTCCCTGATTTTCACTTCTAGGGGCTCAATCATGACAAAGTCAAAAAACATTGTGTATGTTGGGAAAAAGGTTCCCTTCCTCATTTTGAGTAGAGGATTTTCTTCTACATCTCCCAATTTCCACATTACTTCAAGAAAAACAATTCTTAATGGCACATCCCTTGGAAGTATATATGGGGTGCAACACTTGTACCATAAACCCTAAGAATTGTACAACTTGGGTAGGGGATCAAATATCCCCAATTGTGCTCAATTTTCAAATCAGGGCTCCTCTCTTTTAGCCTCAAGAATTCATGTAACTCTATAGGGATCCTTGGAATATTCATGATCAAAACCCTCTTCATTTTCGAGGAAAAAATGTTTTCAAACACCACAAAGCTAGAGTTGTGATCATTTATATCCAAGAGTCGAGTCCAACATTCGACTAGTAATTCAATTCCATCTTCTATTTTGACCAATGTCTTGTCTTTACCAAAGAATCCAACTCCCTTGTAAAGAAACATGTGCACGATCAAAGAATACCACTAGAATCTTACCCCATTCTCACCATTCCTCAATGCAACCAAACCCTTATGTATCATTTCTACCAAATAGGATGAAAATTCATAAAGGGCATTGCATGTGGGATGTTGAATATGGGTATCCATGTACATAGAAGCCATAGGAATGTTCATAGCTGGATCAAATCCCAAGATTTGGCACAAGGAATAAAATGTTTTTTGGAAGTATGCCACAAAGTAGTTTATAGGGAAAGGTTCCTTATCTAATGGACCCAAAATGATCCCTCCTCCCTTTGCAATTGCTAGGAAATGTTGCAATATTGAAACCTGTAAAGTTGGCCTCACTTTCTCATATTCAGCACTTAGTGGCTTCTCATAAATTTCAACCATGTTTTTAGTCCATTCATTTAGCTTGAAAACCTCAACTCTTTCCTCTTTGGTAATATCTACCATCTCAATGCCATCATAAGTTCTTACAACCCTATAAATTGGGTCATAATTTTCTACCACTGCCTTCAGAAGGTCAGCATCCATGTAAACATTAGGCACAACTAGCTTACCCATTTCCAATCTCCAAGGGTTACATATAGGTATACCACAATTCCTATTGCCGAACTAGTAATTGAATTGTGCCCATTCGGTGTATGGAAATTGATGGTAGCTTGTCTCTCAATGATGCCATATCTTATGTGAGGGACTTGGAACGTACACTAACCCTTGGGTATATTAGTTGTTGATTGTTTTAACTGATCAAGGAAGTCTTGGAAAAGGGATCTCTTGTTTTCTTCTGATCCTGAGGTTTGGGCTCATGGAGGTGTCATGGTGATAATGTTTTTTGTAAATTGAGGTTTTCTTTTGTAGAAAACTAAAAGCTTGCAACTAGGGCACAAGTTTGACACAAAGAAACAATAGGAACAATTTTATTGTTCAATTAAAAATCAAAACTTAAAAGAAATGAAAGAAAACAAGAAATTCTATTGATAGAATGAAGAAGTGAGCACTTTCAACAATTTTTTAAGCAATTGAAGCACAAGGTATCAATTTTTTTACTTACTATTTTGCAGACACTTCAAAACCATAATTTTTAGATGCCAAAAGAGCTTGAACATGCAACAATAACTCCTTAGTTTCTGTGAATGCTCTAATGAATTGAAATTCTTCTTTGAAACATTTTTTTATGGCATTAAAAAACTCAATCTGGTAGTTCAATGTCTTATCCGCCATTACTATTTGCTCACACAAACCAGGAATGGCTCACTTAGCCTCAATTTTGAACTTCAAATTCCAAATGTTGATGCTACAACAAGAGGGCCTAATGAACAACTTAGATTTAGTCAAAAAAAATTTAAAATTTGACCATAGATTACTATTTCCACTAACTAATCAGACTATTGCATGTGGATTCATTTCCATGTCATTTGATGGGCTCCACAATTTCCATGAGCTTCGAAGATGGCCATGTGTCATTCACCTGCTTTCCTATTGGGTTTAACCCATGCACATCTTATGGCAGTGGGGTGGAGGAGAACAACCCAGATTGAATGTGGTGCATCCAACTTTCATTCATTTAACCTTTGAAATCATCCACCCAAATGCATATCTTGTTGATCTAAAGAACAACCAAGATTATCACATCTTATTTTTCATTTAACCATATGCTCAAATAAACCCTTTAGTAGCTTGATAGTTAATGTCTCTTAACATCATGTCGAAATATTTCAAGAAAAATTTCACATCTCATTATAGTTCGCTTTTGATGGTCCAAATTGCACCACGTGGCACCTCCCCGTTGTCCCGCTGAGAGATGAAAGGTGTTGGTGGGTCCCTCGTGGGAAAGCAAGGAATGGCTCAGATTAACCCACAACATTCTATCATAATTGTTGATCTGCTAAATCTTGATGCTCATTGTCTTCAAAGGATGAAGGGCTCTGCCTTGGAGGGACAAATGCCACCCACCCACCATCCGCGAGTATTTTTTAATAAATATTATAACATCCACCCAAATGAATATCTTGCTAATCTGATGAACGACCAAGATTATAACATCTTATTTTTCATTTAGCCATATGATCAAATAAACCCTTTAGTAGTTTGATAGTTAATGTCTCTTAACATCATGTCAAAATATTTCAAGAAAAATTTCATATCTCATTATAGTTCCCTTTTGATGATCCAAATTGTGACACATGGTGCCTCCCCATTGTCCTACTAAGAGATGAAAGGTGTTGGTGGGTCGCCCACAAGCAAGCAAGGAATGGCTTAGATTAACCCACGACATTCTATCATAGTTGTTGATTTGGTAAAGCTTGATGCTCATTTTCTTCAAAGAATGAAGGGGCTTTCCTTGAAGGGACACATGCCACCCACCCACCAACTCGCTTTTATTTTTTAATGAATATGTTGTGGGCTAGAGGGGATGGTCAAGATTTAATCACAAGATCTAATTGCTTCCATTAAAAGCTCTAAACTGTATGTTCAAAAGACTAGTGAGTTAAAAGAGGGATCTTGTTAGGTCAACAAGAATGGGGAACATTAGAGACCTAAGGTATAGATCTTAGATGAAGGAGTAAATATTAAATCCTTTAAAGATTTAACGTGTAATATTTTAGAACAATGAGATGACTGACAAGACTAGGAAAAGGGGTCGGTAAACCAGATGACTCCAATGACATAATTCTAAATTAACATGATTGAGAACTGGTAACACCAAGTCAACTGGAAAATATAAGCAAGAAGGGTAAAGGCTAGGTTTTTTTGAATGAATGGAAGATAAAACCTAAACCATAAACCTAAAACCCTAACCAGTGAACCAAAAAAGACCATAGAATCACATAACAAGTAGAACATGAAGAAATTTTTGAGGGTTCAACCACAAACAATAATACATAAATCTAAAAATAAGTTATGAAGCATGGAATACACTTGAATTTTAAATATTTAAATTAAACCATCTACAAATATCCATTGAATATTGCCATTGTATAATGGAGGTGACATTGTTATCCAAAACTTGAAATCTAAAAAATATAATCCTTAATTATCTCTTTTTCCTTGTTTTTTCATTACATGCTTGAGAGATAAACATCTTAGCATGTTTTGAAGCACTTCATTTATTGTAAAGAAATAATATAATAAAATTTATGTAAGAATAGATTGGAATAACATTAATCCTTTATAGTTACATCAATTCATTATTAATCTATTTAAATAATCATTTATAATGAAAACATGGAGACCATCGATAAAAAATATATTTATTAACCAAATAGCCATATAGGCTTACAAGAATGCCATATGGGCATACAATGTTGCATCTATGGAATATAAAATATACATTCAAAAATGTCATATAGGCATACAACAAAGGACCAGGTGATAAACAATCATTTCCTTCTAGGTGAAAGAAATAGATCACAAACACCTTTCATTGTCGAGGGGATGGTGGTCTCCTTTGAATTTTTTCACTTGACCTCCTATTTAAAGATTTATGGAGCTCCACTTATTACAAAAAAAAATTATACATTAATATATATAGATTACATTATAAAATGAAATATAAAAAACTAATCACTTACCGCAACCAAATAATCTCTCTGCTCATCCACAACAATGGGATGCTCATGCTTTGGCATTAAGAAAGCCCTATAGGAACCATCCAGACATCAATTAAACTACAAATTAATAATAATTTGATTTTTCAATAATAGACAGATAAAATAATTAATATAATGTGAACTTTACTAATCTTCCTTATACCTCTATCAAAGGAATCAAACTTGCTACTACTGTTGTGATACCATGATCACTATCCTATTTGTTGAACAAGACAACTAAGAGGGGGGGGGTTGAATCAATGATCATAGATTTAAACCTTAATTCATTCACTGGAACTAATTCTTAACATTTCTTAAATGATTAAATATGAAATAATAGTACAAAAACACATAAATGCAATAACACCATATTTATGTGGAAACCCAATAAGGGAAAAACCACAGTGAGGATTATCTCACACTATAGAGAATATCAAAACTGATTACAAGAGGCTCACTTCCCAAGAAACAAGGCTCACTACCAAAACAAGGACTTGTTGTTTGGATTAGGACTCACTGGCCAACAAGGCTAACAACCTAGAGGGCTCACTACCACAGAGATACAAAGAAGATAGAAGAGAAACGCTATAGAGAGAATACAATCTCAATGCAATGGAGAAATCCACCACAATTTTCTCAACCACTTGTAGACATGCTTGAATGATAGAGTACACCTTCTACTCACTACATCTAATAACTCAACATTTAGGCTTTGCACTAATCTGCCACACTCACATCACACACACTCATTGATTAGCATCAATATGACATCTATCTGCTCTATTTATTTGTACTTATCTCTCTTTGTAGTACCTTCCACCACTAATTCATCCTATATTTATACCATCTTCAACTTTGAAACATATTCAAAGTCGGCCATCCAAATTCAAATTCAAATTAGGTCAACACCAAAAAATCCTAGGGTGGAATTAGAATGAGGGCGACCCAAACACACACTTCATAAGGACCAAAATGGATCCAACACACTTCATCAAATCCTAAGGTAGTGTTCAATATAAGGTCAGCCAAAATAGTGTAATACACATAAAAAAATTAAGCATGAACCTTCCAGATACTGAAATTATCTTCAATACAATCAAAACAACTCAACTCTAGAATTGCAAGTCATAAGACTTTACCAAAGAGAAATCCAGACCAACAACATTTCTCCTAGACTTCAACTAGAAACATAAAAAATCACAGTTCACAACTGGTGAACATAACTCACACTGTAAAATGAATCAATAGCAAAAAATTGGATATAGCATCTTCTAACAACCATGATCAACATATGTAAACCACAAAAACATAGGAGAAAATCCCAGAACAACCACTGAACACCTACAATATTTCTTCAATACAATTTTCTCAATATCCTTGACATATACAATCAATAGCAACTAGTCGATAACCAATTGACCAAGTTGAAATCAATGACAACACCTTCATTCTTTCAATTCTTGGAACAATCTCCCTCTTTGTCATTGATGACAACACACAATGTGAAAAACCATCAAAGACACCATACTAGCTATGAATACACTTCTCAAGATTTTTCTTTCTGTTTCTCCCCCTTAGTAGATAATCTTTTATATTCTTCCTCTTTTCTCTTTCACACTTTCTTCCTCTCCTCTTTTTGTTTTTTTTTTTTAATTCTTTCTCCCCTCTTTTTCACATGCTTCCTGTACACCTTTGGAATCAATGGAAAATGAAACATATATTTTATATTGATTTCCCCTTTGACATTAAAAAAAAAAATACTCACAATGACAACACCTAACACTACCTACTCCCCTTGAAAGGTAGCCACCAAAATATCAGTCCAGAAGAAAGATAGATCCATAGATCCACTAGATTTATGCATCTCCATATGCGTCTAGTTCAAGAAAGGAGGGGAAATGAACCCTAACTTCTCCCAGAGATACTCAAAAGTATATTTAGGAAGAGCCTTCATGAATATATCAACAATTTGATCCTTCATTAGAATATATTCAAGTCTTACTTCATTCTCCATGACCTTCTCTCTCAAGAAATGATACCTAATAGATATATGCTTCGTCCTTGAGTGCATTACTAGATTCTTTGAAATTCTAATTGCACTTGTGCTATCACAAAAAATAGAAATAGGATCATCATACACCATTGTGATATCTTTCAATGTCTATTTCATCCATAAAACTTGTGTATTGCAAGATGCAACAAAAATATACTCAACTTTAGCGGTAGACAAGGATACTGAGTCTTTCTTTTTCCTCAATGATGCCACCAATCTAGAACCAAGAAAGAATGCACCACCACTTGTACTCTTTCTATCATATACACATCTAGCCCAATCTGCATTTGTATAGGAACTTAGTGTAAAGTCAGTATCTCTAGGATACCATAACCCATAATCCGGAGTGCCATTCAAATATCTAAAAATTGTTTTAATAGCAGCAACATGTGTTTCCTTGGGATCTTCTTGAAATCTAGCCACAAGATAGACGACATGCATAATATCAGGTCTAGTAGCAGTCAAATACAATAGTCCACCAATCATAGATATATAATTTCTTTGATCAACCTTAGGTGAATCATTATCTTTACCTAATTTGTAACTAGTCACCATAGGAGTACATACCAATTTGGAACCATCCATCCTGAACTTCTTCAATATCTCTTTCACATACTTTGACTGTGACATAAAAATTCCTTTCTCTATCTGATTAATCTATAGCCCAAGAAATAAATTCATCTCTCCAAACATAAACATTTCAAATTATTTATGCATCTCTTCCACAAAAATTTGCACATATTTTCATTTCCTCCAAAAATAATGTCATCAACATATACAACTACAATCAAGATTTTTTCATTTTTAGTCTTAAAATACAAATTACTATCTATCATACCTTTGTTGAAACCTTGTTGAATCAAATACCTATCTAACCTCACATACCAAGCTCTAGGAGCTTACTTCAATCTATGTAAGGCTTTCTTCAATTTTCACACCATATCTGGTTGATTTGACAACTGAAATCATTCTGGTTGTTCCATGTAGACCTCTTCTTCTAGCTCACCATTCAAAAATGTTGACTTGACATCCATTTGATAGACTTTGAAGTCTTTATGAGTAGAAAATGCTAGGAACATCCTTATAGATTCCATTCTTTCTACCAAAGAATTTTTTTCCTAAAAATATATGCCTTCTACTTGTGAGTAACCTTTACACACAAGCCTTGCTTTGTTTCTAACCACTTATACATTCTCATTCAACTTATTTTTGAATACCCACTTCAATCCAATGATGTTTTTATTTTTTGATCTTGGGACCAATTCCCAAGTTTGATTCTTCTCAATCTCCATAAGTTCTTATTTCATAGCTTCCATGCAATGTTCATCTTTACATGCTTCACCTACAATCTTTGGTTCAATCTCAAAAAATAAACATAGATTTACTTCAGTAGTAGCTCTGCTTCTAGGCAATACTCTTTTAGTCTTATCTCCAATAATCTGACTTTCTGAATGATTTTTCTGTACATATCTAGGTGTCGTAGGTGACACCACCGAAGCTTCTTCTTCTCTCTAATTCTATTCATCCTGCTTCTCTTTCTCATCCTTTTCTTGTTCTTCCACAATATTTTCTATTCTTACATAATCAGGTTCATCAGATACATATCCATCAATGTCAATTGAATTCTTCACTATTTCATCAACCTTGGCATTAGCACTCTCTACAATCTTTCTCAGTCTTTTATTGAAACATATATATGATTTTATTTTAGTAGAATATCCAAGAAAAATTCCTTCATCACTTCTTGCATCAAACTTTCCCAAAGTTTCATCTCTTCTAATATAACATTTGCTTCTGAATACCTTGAAATACTTAGCAGTAGGAATTCTTCCATGCCATAGCTAATAGGGGGTCTTTGTACTATTTTCTTTTGCTTGAACTTGATTGAATACATAAACAACAATATGAATAGCTTCTTTCTAGTAAAATTCTAGTAAACCGGCCTCAATAATCATTGATCTAGCAGCCTCTTGAATTGTTTTGTTTTTCATTCAACAACTCCATTATGTTGAGGAGTTATCAGAGAAGAAAATTGTCTCTTTATTCCATGCACTTCACAAAACATATTAAACGCATGGGAGGTGAATTCTCCACCTCTGTTAGACCTTAAGCATTTTATCCTCAAATTCACTTCATTTTTAACCATAGCTTTGAATGCTTTGAATCTATCTAATGCATCTAATTTATCTCTAATAAATGTACTCCATGTATATCGAGAATAATCATCAATCAAAATCATAAAGTACTTTCACCTTGTAGACTTCTCTCTCTTGTAGGACCACAAAGATCTGTATGAATTAAATCTAGTAGTCCAGTAGTAGATTGTTCCTTTGATCTGTAATGACTTCTTGCTTGCTTCCCAAACTGACAATTTTAGCAAATAGAATTAATAGGCTTTGTAATCCTTGGTAAGTCTCTCACAGCCTAAACTGCACTAATCCTTGCCAAGTTATCAAAATTCATGTGACACATTCTCTGATTCCATAACCAACTCTCATTAATTTGAGTCATAAAGCATCGTGCACCAGCACCCTTAAGTTGATATATTTTCCCTTATTGCACATCTATCCAACACTCAAAATATTATGTCTTAAACCCTTAACATAGTAGACATCATCAGTATTATGCTTGCCATCAAAACTTACTAAACATATCCCACAAATTTTAGCACTAGTATCATCTCTAAACATAACCAAGCCTCCATCATATTTTTCAAATTTAAAAAACTTACTTTTATCACCAATCATGTGATGTGAAAAACCACTATCAACTAACCAATAGTTCTTTTCTTGTTTAGCATGTAGGGAATAGATAACAATACCTTCATTTTTCTCCTTCTTTGAAGGGCTTTCCTTCACCTGTTTTTCAGAATTAGCAGAAGTAGGTTCATCCTTTATAGCCAAGAACAAGCATTCATTGTCATTAGGATCTTCATAATCAGAATCCTCATTAGATATACTAGCATTCTCATTCACATAATATGCTTTGTTGATCTTCTTTCCTTTCTTTTCTTTCTCATATCTTTGTTTATTCCTCTTAGCTCTTTCAAGAAACTTTGTAGCATACTGACCCATTTCTCCGCAACTAAAGAATTTAAAGGGTAACTCACCTTCATACTTTCTAGAGCCTTTCCTCATCCATCTTACAAAGTTAGCTTCTATTTCCTCAAAAATTTCTTCATTTGGATCTTAAGCTTTTGTAGTTTTAAAAGTAGCCTCTGATTTACATCCATTCCTTGGATTTGTCTTCTTCATCTCATAAAATGTTTGAAATCCCAACAACAGATGTTTAGTGCAAGTATTATTATCTATACTATATTCAATAACACACACCTTCTCGCTGTAAGGATTAGGGAGAGTTCTAAGACTCCTTTACAATCCTAGTTTCATCTATAGAAGCACCAAGTCCTCGCATTCTGACCACTATCTCATCCAATCTTTGTACATAAGCTTTAAAATTATCATCTTCAAACATATGTAGAAGCTCAAACTATGTCTCCAAATTTTGCAATTTTTCCTCTTTGACTCTTTCATCACCTTCATGTTCCATTTCCAAAGCATCCCTGACTTCCTGAGCAGTCTTCATATTTTGAACCTTAATCAACTTGGAATGTACTGGATTGTTCTTCAAAATTCACTTCACCTTATTATTCACTTCATGTTCTTTTATCTCATTAGCCATACTCAGACCATTAGCAAGAGGAGTGTAAGGATTCTTGTAATATTTCTCCACATCCTATCCATATTACTCTATATATTCTCCCATCAATATTTTCCAAATAGCATAATTAGTTCCCTCCAACCTCAAATAATCATAAACCATTTTTCTAGCCATCCTAGACCTTCCTCAAGTGGTTAAGGTCTTCACCAAGGAACCAAACTCTGATACCAATTGTTGAACAAGACAACTGAGAGGGGGGATGAATCAGTTGTCACAAATTTAAACCTTAATTCATTCACCAAAACTAATTCTTAACACTACTTAAATGATTAAACATTAAATAATAGTGTAGAAACACATAAACACAATAACACCAAATTTATGTGGAAAACCCAATAAGGAAAAAGCCATGGTGAAGATTAACTCAAACTATAGAGAATATTAAAACTGATTACAAGAGGCTCATTTCCTGAGAAATAAGGCTCACTGCCATAACAAGGACTCATTGTTCGGATCAGGACTCATTGTCTAACAAGGCTAACAACCCAGAGGACTCACTACCATAGATATACAAAGAAGATAGAAGATAAATGTTACAGAGAGAAGATAGTCTCAATGCAATGGAGAAATCCACCACAATTTTCTCAACCACTTGCATACATGCTTGAATGATAGAGTACACCTTCTCACTGCATCTGAAAACTCAACATTTAGGCTTTGCATTGATCTTCCACAGTTGCATCACACACACACACTAATTAGCATCAATCTCACATCTATATATTCTATTTCTTTGCATTTATCTCTCTTTGTACTACCTTTCACCACTAATTCATCCTATATTTATACCATCTTCAACTTTGAAACATATCAAAAGTTGGCCATCCAAATTCAAATTCAAATTAGGTTGGCGCCAAACATCCTAGGGTGGAATTAGAATGAGGGTGACCCAAACACACTTCAGAAGGACCCAAATGGATCCAAAATGCTTCATCAACTCCTAAGGTAGTGTTCAACACAAGGTCGGCCAAATCAGTTTAAAAAACATAGAACAATTAAGCATGAACCTTCTAGATACCAAAATTATCTTCAATACAATAAAAAAATCAACTCTAGAACCGCAAGTCATAAGAATTTACCAAAGAGAAATTCAGAGTAACAACATTTCGCTCGGACCTCAAACAAAAAAAAAAAAACCACAATTCACAATTGGTGAACATAACTCGCATTGTACAATGAATCAATAGCCAAAATTTTGGATATAGTATCTTCTAACAACCATGATCAAAATATCTGAACCACACAAACATAGGAGAAAATCCTAGAGCAACCACTAAACACTTGCAATATTTCTTCAATATAATTTTCTCAATATCCTCGACATATACAGTCAACAACAACTAGTTGATAACTAATTGACTAGTTGACATCAATGACAACACCTTCATTATGTCCATTCTTGTAACACTATCAATATCAAGATGAGTGTATACTTGCATCATCTTTAAATAAAACATTATTCCATTACCAAAACTAGAAGAGTTAAAGTTCTCTATATGACCTGATATTGACTTTTTACATAAATTTTTAAAGGGTTTAAACCATCCAAAAGTGATGAAGACCCAACTTAACCATTAAAAATTACTTTACATAGAATATAGATTCTATCCCAAGACATGTGCAAGCATGATAGTTATTATAAAAACATTTACCATCACTCATAAAGGTTGCCTCCAATGACATCTTTCAAATCCAAGTACAAGCATGGTAGTGATCATAAAAATATTTAATAGTCATATTTTTTTGATGGAGAATAAAAGATATAGAAGATGTTAATGGAATCCATTATTTTACCATATTTTAATGGATTATGTGAATTCTTCATATTTGGATTTATGAAATATGCCTTCTTAATGACTTTATTTTAGAATTAAATATTAATTTCTAAATTGTTTAAGGGGGTCAAGTTAGTTTTTGCTAAAAATGGTTTCAATTTGTGTCTTCCTACTAACAAGTTTTGTAAGGTCATAGTTTTTGATAATTTTTCCACCCTTATTTATGACTTTAATTATTGATTATGTGTGGGTCCCTATGCATATCTTTTATGATATCATAAATAGCTATGTTCCATCGTATCCTTTATTTACAATAGTGAGACAATTTTCAATAAGGTGAACAATTGGATGCATCCCCTATTGAATTGAATAATTGTGTGTGACCATTTTAAGGATTATGAAGGTCATGACTTATAATGTATGACATAGTCAACAAAAATTTGAGTACTTATTGAACTATATATTGCTTCATAGTTTAATAGGTGGTTAATGGACTATTGCGTTAGTTTTAGTCTAGTTATGAATCCCATAACTATAGTGAATATGATGTAACAAGGGGATTTATTAGGATTTATTATATCATGGATAGATTAGAGTTTATATTTTACCATTGCATAATGAATACTTGAGAATATGATTTGGTTTTGTATAGGATGATGTTTACTAAAGAAAAAGAAACACTAAAATATTTTGAACCTAATAGATTTTCATATGAATACCATTTCACTATCACAACTTAAAATTAATGAGAAAAATAGGATTATGTAATATTTAGTGTGAGAAGTGATTTATGTTTAGGGTTATAATTTATTGATCGTAAACATGAAATACTATGCACCATGTTTTGATTGAATGAAAAATTCCCAATGTATCTTCACTATTTAATAGTGGCTGAGGGTAAAGAAAGAGTTTTCTGAAATACTTAGCCATAAAATAATTATATATATATATTTAACACTAGATATTAATACAATGTACTCTTGTAAAGGATAAATAAAGTTCATTGGGATAATGAGGTAAATAAATGTATCAAATTAAACTATATCGAGGAATGGAGAGTCATGTTAGAAATAAAATTTAATGGATATAAGATACTTAGCATTATTAAAATGAATGAATATTGATTTTAATGAAGAAGTGAAGTTGATGTGTCTTAGAATGAATAGATGTTTTACATAGTCATCTATGTGGATCAATGTCATATAGGATTGGATTCAATGAATGATCAAAATCATACAGATTAGCCCTATATATTCATATGTTGCCTAGACAATTGATTATGAGTTTTTATGAAGAGTTGCGAACAACATAATCACATAAAGAGAAGTTAGGTTTGGTCGATTGACGTCCCAAGACTTAATACAATAAAGAGATCTATAGAAGGTGGAAAATTAATTCACACCAGTAGCCTATATTTTTGTAGGTCAACAAGATAAAAAAATAAATTCATAGACTATGAAGTACATAGCAACCTAAAATCAAATTAATTAAAACATAAAAATCATACTTACAAGCTATCTAGAACCTTCAAGTCTTTAAACATTATTCAAATACTCTGTATTACTTGAGTGAAATTCGATGACCACCTCCACTAGTAGGTGTTGCCACCAAAGGTCCAAGTTTAACCTATTCAACATACAAAATGAGATATAAGAATACCATTCATATAACATTCAACTATTCACATGTAATAATTATAATTCTTTACTAGTTACATACCTCTATAGTAGACATCATCATATAATAGGCAGGTGGAGGACTGTTGGAAATAGGGTGAACACTATGACCCTGCAATTTTATTATAATCATTCAACTAATTTAGTTAATTTTGCATTTTAAAAATGAAATTTAGTAAATTAAATTAAATGATCTTGCTAACATTTAGTTGATTATCAAAGCCAAATGTATCACTCGGGAGGGTATTTTTCATCACCATCTCATTAGATATAGATGTACCTTGGGAACATGCATTATGACTATCTTTAGGATCATAAACATAGAGTTACCCACAAGCCTAACATAAATGAGGTGGAACGAGATGCTTCGAATAATCGCCTACCTCACCCTATGCTAGAGGCCTACTATGTTGTATGAGGCTCTGAGTGAGGGAACTAATCAACTGTAAGGTATCCACCTCAACTTTTTCCTTCACAAAAAAAGGGATATTCATGTTATCATACGCTATTTTAGTGAGTTGTCTCATTAGCCACTATCCATTAATGCATGCCCCCACTTTATCCTATACAAAGTCCCCACCTCTACCCTAGAACTCTCACATGTCAAAATAGTTCAGGATATTATTAACGATAAACTCACAATATATTTTCCTCAAAAAATATTGTGGTACCTCATTCTTGTTGCATGGAGTGATGAGACTTCATAAAAAATTTGTGGTTCTAGGTCTTGACCCCACTTTTTTGAGCTTTTGGATGAGTTTCGATGGTTAGGGTTCATTTGAACTGTTTTTAAGGTTTCCCTTTGTTAGATAAAACCTTATGAAAATATAACTCTTTGAACACTTTACTCCTTTGTTCTATTTCCTTGTGGACTTGTTGAGTTGGTTCTCAATTTGTTAATTCATAACTTGAGTCCCTTTTGGTCATATGTTGACCAGACCCATCCACCTTATGTTACCAATTGGTCCAATGTCTTACAATCCTCTTGAAATTTCCTTGTGTGAACTATTGAAATGTTGCATGTTACGCCCCTTAGAAAATATTTCACTTCATTAAAATTTATGATATAAATTCCTAAGTCTAAGTTACACCTTTTCCTTTGTTAAATCTTATCCACTTAGATACATAGGAAAAGTCCCCTTTTTATAACAACATATTAAGAATGTGTAAAATTTTTCACTTAAATTGCTTCCCTCTGCTCTTTTCTAGCCATGTGGTAGAATTTCATTCCATCACTCACTCTCTTTGCATTGCATTGTTCCTTTCCACCACTTTCTCCCTTTACATGATATGTGATAGCCTTGAAGCCTTATGACCTAATGGACAAGTGCTAGCTTCTTCATCACAATGTTTATAAGCATGACATTTCCATTATTAATGCTTAGTGGAAAGTTGTGCTGTGAGCAGTGGGTCAAGATTAGAGTACATGGTAAGATCTACATTCATGACTCATCTCCAAAGCATCACAACTTTAGGTTAATAACATATGAACTTGTAACTATGGGAAATTCATAGGTTAGCAGATTAGTAACTAAATAAATCAAAATCCAAAGTAATAATGAAGCACAAAAGAAAATAACATGAAAACAAAAGGAACAAGCTCACCAGATATCTTCAATATTCATGGTTGATCTCCATTACACCTTCTCAACTTGCTGCAATATGAAGTTTTGCCTTAGATTTTGAGTGAGAAACCTATTGACTATGCCAAGACCAAAGCAAATATTGAAGGATTTGATATGACAATGCAATACTATGCAACTATGCAACTAGTAAGCAACTATGATCTATGACTAATGTATGTCAAAATTCCAAATGAAAGATGAAGTATGCCTAAACAAGAGCTAAAATGACAAGATTGCAAGATGATAACAAGATTGCATGAGATGTCAAAATGAGAGCAAAATTGCCATTTTACAGAAAATACAATTTTGGATAAATGGCCAAGATTGAAGATTGAAAAATGCCCTAGAATCAATGGACAAGATTCAATAAAACAACCCACAATTAGGGTTAGGGCAACATTAGGTAAAATTTGAGATGAGTGGACAAGATTCAATTTGAGAAAATCAAATCAAGGGTTGACAATGCATGTGACAAAGAGATAAGATTGGCATAGAAAAAGAGGTGGCTGGAAAATCAAATAATAATAGAAATTATTTGATTTTTTTGAGGAAAAAGACTTTTGAATTAAAAAATAATTTAATTCAAAATGGTGGGGTCACATGGCAATAAATCATTAATTTGAATTATTTACTTAAAGAGAGAAATTAGAAAGTGAGACTATTTTAAATAAATAATTTTATTTAAAATAGAGTAAATGTCAAGGTGGCAATAATTAAATAAATTAAAGAATTTATTTAATTATGAGACTTTTAAGCATTAATAATGTATTTAAATAAATAAATAAAATTTATCTATTTAAATAATCAAGTAGAGACTGGTGGACAAGGATAATTAAATAAATTAAGAAATTTATTTATGGAAAGACATTAGACAATTAGTGACGTATTAAATAAATAAATAAAATTTATTTATTTAATAATCAAGAAGAATAAAAAGACATGAATTAATTAAATAATTATGAATTATTTAATTAATAGTCGAAAGTGGACCAAGGACATATTAAAATGTCTTAATTATGTTAGGAAGAAAATGATGAAAATGGAGCTTGCAGTCTAGGTTATTTTTATGTGTCTACATTTTGCCCCTCTTTTTCATAATGCAGCTTGTCGCATTGTGACAAAGAAAATTTAGTCAAAAACATGCCCCATGAAGGTACGAAGTAACTATGTCCCCTCAGGAAAATTTTCAAATTTTGGCCTGGTGATAGAAAATTTTGGAAAATATCTCAACAAGGTAATTTGATGATCAAAAGATCAATGATGCAAGCAGTTTTGAATTTTGAAATGTTTAAGCGGTCAACGGGCCAATCAAATGTGGTCAAAAGAGCTTGCAGTAATAAAAAGTTTGAAAAATCCCTCTTTGACCCTATAAATAGGTTGAAAAGGGGGTAAAAGTAAATTCATTTACACATTCACTATAGTAAATTTGGAGAGCCCAGAGTAAGGATAGCAAACATGAGGATGGTGATTCCAATGACCGAGCACCAGGGGGAGATTGTGCGGACATACAGACGGCCAGGGGGCATAGACCCAGCGGTGAGTGCACCTAACCCACTTTGTCATTTTCTCATTTTATGTATGTTCTTTAGTTTTTGGGTAGTTAGGTGAATGTGTTGTGACGCATACGCATTCACATAAACCACATTTGATGTCGTGTTTGATGCATGTGATGCATCACAATGCTAATTCCAAGGGTCCATAGGCTAGGTCAATTAGGTGAGTCGCATTTGTGGAAAATCAAGCTGCAATCACCAAGTCAAGCTGCAAGTGATAGGCACTAAGCCGCATTCGCTATATTGCGCACATACATGTACGCAGGCAACCCATTCATTTTATGATGATGCATTTGACTATGTCATAATGCAATTGACTAAAGATGATGCCTTTGTGATGGCAAATGATGCAAGTGCTATGGTATGACACAACTGTTGTAAAGAGAGATGCAAATGCCAAAATGCAACGCAAATGAAGTCAATGCGACACATTTGACCTTGACCAGGGCTAACCAAGGTTGAATTAGATTTAGACTTTCTTTTTGCTCATGTTTAGCCAAATAGATGGTAATAATGATTTGGAAATAATGTGCTAACTCTCATTTCTGCATGTGCAGAAACGACTAGCGCCGATTTATACATGAGAGTTCAGACCATCGACATATGCATTTCGAGATCAGCTGATAGATCGAGAGCGATGATGTTTGATGTGACTTGGCTTATATTACGTTACCTATATGCCCATTATTTGGGCTAATAGGGGACTATTGACAGCACTGGCCGAGCGGTGGAATTTTGAGACTTGCTCTTTCCACTTGCCGATTAGAGAGGGGATTATCACCTTAGTGGATGTGTACCAGATTTTACACATTCTAATATGAGGAGAGTGGGCAGTCTACGATCCTCAACAGGGAGTGCTGGCCATGGTAGAGATGTATAAGGCAGATGACAATGTAGGGCTTGGTGTGAAAGGGTATGAGATCTGATGGGAGTTCCTTATAGAGCACTACCCACAATGGGATGCCATGCTATGTACATTGATTGTTGGATTACTGATACCAGATCGTTAGGGACATGGATTCTCGATAGGATGGAGTGATGTACTAGTTTGGATGTGACGAGACAAGGTTTTTTTTTCTTGGGGACCTTGTCTTCTGGGTATGCTATACCACTAGTTTCATGAGGTAGCCTATAGGGGTGGGAGCAGTATTAGTTGTGGTATGACTCTACTGATGATTAGGGCATGGGAGCATATCGCCTTCTTTCGGCCATCGATTTAGAGGCCGCAACTAGCAGATGGGATGTCTGATGAGGGCGCAACCCAAGACTTAGAAAATAACCCACAAACAAGAGAATAATTTTATTATTCAAAAAATGAAACTTCTTACATGCAGAGGATCTCAAATCCCCAAGTTCTACAACACATGCAAGTTATATAAAGCTACCGAATAACCCTTTCGCAATATGCGAGCTTGTCCCGAAAAAGTTACCCAAAAATTAGAAACCCGCCCATAAATAGAGCTCCTCATTAGTTTGGAGCCAAAATAACATTCAAATTTGAGTTTAGACTGCTTGGTGCCAAAAATTTACAACATGAAGTTCAAATTTCAAAAGAGCATTTGCAATTGTATCTTCTAGAAAGTGTGTCAACTTCCAGGGGGCCATAACTTTTGATCTGGGACTCCGATTTGCAAACCATTTGAACCATTGGAAAGGTCTTGAAGCCAATAACGTGCTCAAAATAAACAACGCTGATTTTGGCAAGTTTTGGGGCCGTTTCGGGAACTCTAAGTGCCTCAAATCTAACTTGAAATATTTTCAGGTACAAATCTGGGAAACTAAAAACCACTGGATGCTCCTGCATCAGACACCCAGGGTAATTTGAGAAGTGACCCAGTCACATCTCAGATGGTTGAGGAAAACCCAACCGGTCAACTGCTGCCTTAGATAGCCGGGATGAATCTTCCATAGGCCTTCCTCTCCATTTCACTAGATATTCTTCATACTGCCTGTTTCTAGTACTCCTTCCCACACGACTATCCAAGATTGCTTCAATCTCCTCCCTTTCTGAAGTAGGTGCTGGAATGCTATACTGCCCTATTGCTAGTGCTTCCTCTGTTCCACCTTCATGATACTCTGTCAAATCTAAAATGTTGAACATGGGGGAAATGTTGATTCCATCAGGCAACTCTACCTCGTATGCATTCCCTGAATCATGCTTCTTCAAAATCTTACAGGGACCAAATTTCTTCATCTTCAATTTGTTATAGGTTCCCACGGGAAACCTTTCTTTCCTCAAGTGGACCATTACTTCATCATCAATCTGAAACTCCTTATTCCTCCTTTTCTAATCTGCCTTAGCCTTATATTGCATATTCATCTTATTAATGTGTTCTTGTACCTTCTCATGTATATTCTTGATGTGCTCCGCAAAATCTTCGGCTTCAACACTCATTTTCTTCTCTTGGTCCATCTTCCTCAATTTTGGAGCTATTTGGGGCTACCTCCATACACAATCTGAAACGGTGATCTATCAGTGCTTATGTTGACAAAATTATTGTAAGAAAATTCTGCTTGGGGTAAGATCAAGTCCCCTCCCTTAGGTTTATCTCCTACCAAACATCTCAATAGGTTACCCAAACTCTTGTTAACAACCTCTATCTACCCATCTGTTTGTGGATGGTGTGCAAAACTGAACTTCAACTTTGTCTTCAGCTTCTTCCACAAGGTCCTCCAAAAGTATGGTGTGCCCTTCACAGCTTCTTCCACAAGGTCCTTACCCCACAAATTTGGTGTCACAATCTGAAACAATACTCTTTGGCAGACCATGTAGCCTCGCCACCTCTTTGAAAAATAGTCAGCAATGTGGACTGCATCATGGGTCTTCTGACATGGAATGAAATGTGCCATCTTCGAAAACCTATCAACCACCACAAATACTGCATCATTCCCTCATTGTGTCCTTGGCAAACCAAGAACAAAGTCCATACTTATATCCTCCCATGGCCTCTCTGGTATAGGTAAGGGCTAATACAAGCCTATATTCTAGCTCACTCCTTTAGCCATCTGACATACCCTATAGCTTTGTACAAACTTCTTCACATCCTGTGACAACTGAGGTCAATAATAATGCTCACTGATAATGGCAATGGTCTTATCCCGACCAAAATGTCCTGCCATTCCTCCACTATGCTTCTCCTTTATCAGGTTCTCCCTCATGGAACTCCTTAGGATACACAATTGACTTCCCTTAAATAACATGTATCCTGGATTATGAAATCCAGCCACCTTGTCCTGTCCACTGTAATAGTTTCCTTGCAAGCTTTCCAAGCCTCTGCAAAATTAGGATCTTCTGCATACAATGTCTTGAGTTCATTGAACCCAACCACTTCAATATGCATCTTTTTCATCAATGTATGCCTCCGACTTAATGCATCTACAACCCTATTAGACTTCCCACTCATATGTTTCAAAACAAAGGTATAACTCTGCAAAAACTCTACCCATTTCATATGCCTCTGATTTAATTTTCCCTGACTATTTAGGTACTGCAAGGCCTGATGATCAATATATAGAACAAATTCCTTCGGCAACAAATAATGTCTCTATTTCTTTAATGCTTGAACTATTGCATAAAATTCATGATCATATACATAATACTTTCTCTTGGCATCATTTAACTTTCACTGAAATAGGCAATGGGCTTACCTTCTTGGCTCAACACTGCTCCAATGGCACAACCACTAGCATCACAATCCACCTGAAACACCTTGTTGAAATCTGGGAGGGCTAGAACAGGTTGCTATATCACCTTCTACTTCAACAGTTCAAAACTTTTTGTTGCTCTAGTGCTCCACTTGAATTCTTTTCTATCCCCTCTCATTGTTTCAGTAAGGGGTCCACAAATACTACTAAAGTTTCTAATGAAATTTCTATAAAAACTAGCCAAACCATGGGAAGATCTCACCTCGGTAGTGGTTCTTGGGGTAGGCCATTCCAGAATAGCCTTCACCTTCTCTGGGTCCATCTTGAGACCTTCTGCTAAGACAACAAACCCCAAGTATAATAACTCCCTCTTCACAAAACTGCACTTCTTCAGATTAATCAATAGTTTCTCTTCTCTTAACTTCTCAAAGACTCTCCAAATATGCATCAGATGCTCATCCAACGTCTTACTGAAAATCAAAATATCATCTAAATACACAATAACAAAACTTCCCAGAAATTCTTTTAGTACCTCGTTCATGAGCTACATGAACGTGTTTGGTGCATTGGTTAGCCCAAAAGGCATGACTAACCGCTCGTATAGGCCCTCTTGGGTCTTGAAAGTAGTCTTCCATTCATCTCCCTCTCGAATCCGGATTTGGTGATATCCACTCTTCAGATCAATCTTTGTGAAGTACTGAGCTCCACTCAAACAGTCCATCAGGTCATCCATCCTTGGCAGGGGAAATATGTACTTGATTGTTATCTTGTTTATGGCTCGGGAATCTGTACACATCCTCCACTCCCCATTCTTCTTTGGTGCTAGTACTGCAGGTACTGCACATGGACTCAAACTCTCCCATATCAAACCCTTTCTCAACAACTCTTGAACTTGTCTGTTCAACTCCTCATTTTCTGCTGGAGTCATTCTATGAGCTGTCTTATTTGGCAAACTGGCTCCAGGAATCAAATCAATTTGATGACTGATCTTCCTTATTGGTGGTAAACCCTTAGGTACATTATTAGAAACAATATCCTAAAACTCATCCAACATTCTAGAAACTTCTTCTGGAACCTTTTCACTATCCCCCTTACTCACCCTAGGAATCAATGCATAACACACATGCTCATGCTTCATACCTTCTAAAAAAATTCTTCCATCTACATAACAAATTCTAGCACTACTGCATACCTTTTCTTCAGTCTCCTTCATGAGTTTCAACTTGTGATGAACCCCATCCTTTTTCAAGGAATAAGTGTTTGCATGGCCATCATGTATAGCTTGCCTATCGAACTGCCACGACCTCCCCAACAACATGTGACATGCATCCATGGGGATGATATCATAGAGTTCCTCATCATGGTAGCTCCCGATCTTGAACTTTACTAGGAATTGCTCATTGACCAAAACTTTGTGGTCTTTCTACAACTAGGAAATCCGATACGGATGTGGGTGCCTTTTCCTCTTCAGCTTCAACTTTGTGACCATCTCCTCTAACACCAGATTATCGGTGCTCCCACCGTCAATAATGACATCACAAAATTTTTCTTCACACTTGCACCTTGTGCGAAATAGATTCTTCCTCTGTTCTGGTTCTTTTTCCTCAGTCACCAGGGCTCTCCTCATCACTAGGGCTTCTCCACTTTCAACATCATTTGAATGTTCAAATTGGGCCTCCTCATCTACATGCACAACCCTTCCACGACCTTCTAGCCTTTTGTCTGCCCTTCCTTGGTGTTGTGGAAATTCATAGGCTCGATGCCCTTCTTCACCACACTGGAAACACGTTCCTTTGAAACCACCTCTTCCAGATCCTTGTCCATATTTCCCTCGGCCTCTACCTCTTTGATCACCACTGTTTTGATCACGAGGGCAGTAGAAGTTGTCATTCCTTTGGCTTCAACTGGTACCCACATCTTCACTTTTCTTTTCATCATCATTTCAGCTTCTTGAAGGTCTTCCACTACCCCTTCTGCTTTGACCTCCTTGTCCTTTTTGCTTGCCATCAAATCTTTTGTTCTGCTTCTCTTCCACCTTCAGAGCAAACTGATACACATTCTCAATGGTGGTTATTCTGACTAGGCTTAACTCCTCCTGAATGCTCAGTCGTAACTCATTAAGATATCAGGCTACCTTCTCCTTATTGGCCTCTATGTGGCCCGTTCTGATGATTATCTTGTGAAAATCTTCAGTATTTTCTTTCACAGATCTGCTTCCTTGCATCAACCCTTGCAATTTCTTCAACTGATCTAACTCGTAGTCCACTGGTATGAACTGCTTCTTCAGTTTCTCTATCATGCAATCCCATCTGGTGATATTTCCTTTTCCTCTTTGATTTCTTTCCAACTAGACCTCTTTCCACCAAATACTGGCATGGCCCTTCAGCTTCATTTTCGCAAACTTAACCCGATCTGGGTCCTCTATTTCCTCATACTTAAAATATTCTTCTAGCTCATTGATCCAGTCAATCAACTCTTCCGGGTTCAGACTTCTGGAATAGCTGGGGACTTCTGCTCTAGGTCTTTTCTCGATCTTCGAAATGGCCCTTATTAGCCGCATTTGGTCTTGTTTAATTGCTTCTTCTTCCTCTTCAACATCTGAACCTTCTTGCTCTCCTTCATCCTCACTTTCCTCCCTTGGGTTTAACCCTCTTCTCAACTGCTCTTGTAATGCATCAATCTGTCTCTGGAGGGCTGCCACTGCATCTCTTCCACCAACATTTCTACCACCTCGACCACCTCTAGCCCCACCACGCCTACCAGGAATCACTCTTGGAGGCATCTTTCTTGATCTTGACCCACAACCATGGTCCTGGTGTGAACTGCCTCACGATCGGTGATCTGTCCACATGCTCAAGAAAACCCGCTCTGATACCACTTGATGAGGGCGCAAGTTAGAAAATAACCCACACACTTCTTATGCAAGTTACAGAAAGCTACCGAATAACCCTTTTGCAATATGCGAGCTTGTCCCCAAAAAGTTACCCAAAAATTATAAACCCACCCATAAATAGAGCTCCTCATTAGTTTGGAGCCAAAACAACATTCAAATTTGAGTTTAGGCAGTTTGGCACCGAAAATTTACAACATGAACTTCAAATTTCAAAAGACCATTTGCAATTGTATCTTCTAGAAAGTGTGCCAACTTCCCGGGGCCATAACTTTTGATCCGGGACTCCGATTCGTGAACCGTTTGAACCGTTGGAAAGGTCTCAAAGTCAATAACACACTTCAAATTGTATATGCCAATTTTAGTAAGTTTTGGGCCATTTCGGGAACTCTAAGTGCCTCAAATATAACTCAGAAGATTTTCAGGTGAAAATCTGGGAAACTAAAAACCACTGGATGCTCCTGCATCAATGTCATACATATATCTTTATGTAGGGGCCCTACAACAGAACAAAGCTGGGGAGATTGGTAACTAGAGACATAAGATTGATACAATGACATAATTTGTGTGGAGGCCATACAAGGATTGCATGCCATGGGCTGATGAGGGGGACCATTTTCCATTTTGCTGACAGTTTAGGTATCTGATTGGTCGGACTATTCAAAGTTAGCTGATTATTGAGATGTACCTACCTCAACGAGTTATGTGATAGTTTGGTGAGCAATAAGGTGTTCCTATGGGTACAGATGAGTATGCACAGACATCGTGAGAGCCTGGTTCGAGTCCTACCATATCAGTTCCTTTCATATAATAGCAGATTGACAGTCTAGTGGCACAATCGTGGGGGTGGAGTGGAGGAGTGGCTGATTCGGGGATGACTCCAGACTATGACCTATGGTGGCAGACTCATAGACCGATCCCACTAAATGATCTAGATGCACTAGTTCCTATTGACTAGAGGTCCATTATTCCAAGGGTGCAACAAGGAGGATGAAGAGTAAAAGGGAGAGGTAGAGATGGAGGTCTAGGAGATGGTGGGAGAGGAGATGGTGATAGAGGTGGAGGGGATGACAGAGGAGATGATGGAGGAGATGGCGGTGGTGGTGGATGGAGGAGGAGAGTAGAGGATAGGGGGAGACAGGCCAGGTGAGTCTAACAAAGGGTGTAGAGAGCGCCACTAGAGGTTATTCCTAAGGTGCCGAAGGAAGAGGAGAGGGAGGAGGGGCTGAGACAGGAGGAGGCCAAGAAGGAGGAGGGGAGATAGGAGGAGGAGAGGCAGCCAGAGGGAGAGGGGCATCAGGAGGAGGAGGCCTTTGAGGTCAGAGGAAGAGATGAGGGAGTTGTTGGTGGTGAGGAGGATACTGGTGATGAGGAGGACACCAATGTGGGAGAGGAGTTGGATGAGGCAGAGAGATAGCTATACGAGAGGATGATCGATGGAGACCCAGAGATAGCCAATGTGCCATTATTTCCTCAAGATGCCACTTTCGATCAACGATTGGTAGACATGTAGAGGAGGTTGGATGAGAGCATGACATAGGTGAGGGCCTTATAGGTAGAGCTATAGGTCATCAGAGTAGAGTGGGATCAGACAGTGATCCATTAGCAGGATTCAGCTCAATGGTGTATAGAGTTTGCAAAGTTATGCTTAGGATCATTAGGAGACTTAGCAAGAGAGTTGGCCAGGGTTAGCACCCGTCTGGCATATTATAGGTTATTATATGAGTAGGAATTGCCACCTGAGAGATGATATCCTACTATGACATGATCTCAGATGAGGATAGGCAGTGGGAGCAAGACAAGGAGTGGTAGTAGTAGTCAGAGCCAGAGCAGTGTGGGTTGATTGACATCCTTAGGGCACTTGTCAGGTCACAGGTCCCATCACTCGCATAGGAACTCATCAGATCACAAATCTAGTCATAGTCATGGGTCCTCTGGTTCATGGCATAGATCAGCTCATACCCAACCTCCAAATCCATCAGCCTCACAGACACACACTACCATATCCATACAACCGCATGTTACTGTGGAGATGATTCCATCAGTGTTAGTTCCAGTGGCCTCACAGACATAGGGTGCCACATCCTCATAGGTTATGTCAGTGCTAGCTACAGGTCATCAGTCACTGCGCTCTTCTCCACAAGGGAATGACGAGAGCACATCCTAGGGGAATTTGACATATTTACTTTATTGACATCATGTTTCAAACATTTATTGCTATGACACTTTATATATTGACTATTGAGCCTGTGAGCTCCATCTTTTTTGGATATCTTATTACTCTATCCTGTGATATTATATATTTTTGAGATTATATGTATATGTGATGTAGTTTTGATGCGGCCTATGTGATGATGCATTATGTATGCTTTATGTGATGATGACCATATGATGCCTATGTGATGTGATTTATGCATTTATGATTTTTATGATGATATCTTTTATATGTTATGTCATGTATGTGTTTATGATGTCTACTTATGATGAAATCCCATGATAATGCTTATTGATATTTATGCTTATATGCCAAGATGATGATATGGTTGAGGATATGCATAATTTTTTGATCATAATGTTTTTATGTTGTAATTATTATGACATGGATGCCTAATGTATGATTGTATGATTATGAATATGTTGACGCATGATTATATATGTGTATAGACAATGCAATCTTATGATGTGATATATATGCTTTAATGATATGGATGGTGTATGTATTTATATGTTATGCATAAAAATATAATGCAATGCCTATATGATCATGTATGCACTTATGTTTTTTTGCATTTCATAGGATATCATCATGAAATAGATGAGATGAAATGACGAGACAAAAGGAGATGAATGTTAGTGCAAAGACAAAATCCTTCAACATGTTACCACAGGACTTAACAATCATTGCTCTTAATCATCATTTTGCGGATTATTGTAATGGACAACAAACACCATGATATGAAATTAATCAAGGTGTGCAAGGTCATACCATCACATAAGATAAGCAGTCACAGAAAAGGATGATCATGACTCATACTAAGAGCACAATTGGCCCAATATTTTTGTCACAACCAACCACAAGCATAGGACAAACAAGAAAGACAAGTCATGAAATGTCGTTGCTCCTCTAAATCCTATCACCAGGACATCCTCAAGGAACTAGCAACGTGACTTCCTAAAAAAGACAAGACAAATCCATTATCATGATACATCACTGCTTCTCTAAATATTGTTTCCAAGACCTCATTGAGAAACTAGTAGCATGATAAAAGATCCTAAGACAAATGCCAAGTGTTTTAATGTCAAGATGTCGGGTTTGACGGTGTCAAATGCCAAAGGTGTCATGTTTGACAAGGTTAGAGTGTCGATTGCCAGATTTTTCCAAATTCAGGATAGACATCTCCTAAATAATTTTCATGTCAAGAGGATTAATCCTCGAATGTCAAGAGAATCCCTCAAAATTTTAGATGACGGTGATGATACCCAGGAAGGACACATCCTAAGGTAAAGATAAATGACAGAGGAAATCCTTTAGAAGGACACATCTGAAGAATAACCAAGAGATGATTGTTTGACTAGTTGTGATAATTTGACATGTTTTGACTGAGTTTGACTGAAGTTGATTAAGTTTGACTTTTGTTGACAGAACTAACTACATGTCGATGTTGACATGCTGATAGAATTTTCCATGTTGATTAAATGGTTTTTAGAGTTTGGTTTAGGAGTTTGTTTGTTTTGAAGTGCCTTATTTTTCTTGAATACTTTTGACATGTGTGCCAGTGCAGTCTCATGAACCCTAATAAACTAACCTAGTGTGGCCTTGGGGGCTCATCGAAAAATGGCCTTGCCTATGTCATTCACTCAAAGACCTTGTAGTTTGACATGACCAATGACTTTTTCATAATGACCAAAGAGTGAGCCATGATTTTATTTTGACAAACCTCAAAGGACTGACCTAATGTCTCGGGGGCCCTAAAGGTGAGCCCTGCCTATGTAGAAAATGTGCAGAGACAACGTAGTTCGACGATGACAAAGACTAACTGACATGACTGTCATGACGAAATGTGACTCTATTTTTTTTGTGTTTTTAATAGATTTTTATTTTTTTTGGATTTCTTCAGGATATTTTTTAATTTTTAGGTCTTTTTTCAAGAAATTTTTCAAAATTTTCAAGACCATATGCAATACCCATTGCAGTCGGATGATGAGAAAATTCCCCCAATCAAGTCCCAAATTAGACAAGTTTGAAGGATGCAAAAAAGATAGGCTAGGAGTGACGACTGGGTGGCATTCAGAACTGGATGTCAACCATTGTCAGCCATGAAAGGAATGTTGGCGCTTCATGATGGGGGAAGCAAGATGGTGTCACAAAAGTGGGTGTTTATTATGGACCAAGGTAGATAAAGTGACAATAGATGGTAGAGCAAAAACTGACTACGCATGACTCCTGTTTGCTAGGTTTTCACCATGGTACTTATCCAAAGCGCTTGTTTACCAAGTTTTTGCTTTTGGATAAATTATTTCTCTTTACTAGTTTTGTCATTTTTTTCATTTTTTTGGTGTCACCAAGATGCCTATTTTCCAGGTTTTCATCAAGGTGACAATTTTTTATATTTTTCAATTTTTTTGTATTTTTAAGGTTTTCAGCCAAGTTTTTTGATGTTATGCATAGAACTTTAAAAAATGTAAACTATTTATAGGATCTTTCAATTGTTCACTATGTCAAGTAGCTCGTTGATATGCTACAAAACAAAAAGAATATGTGATAATATAAAGACCCAGCCTATTTGGTTTGAACTTTCCAGGTTTTTCTCTATCAAACTGATTCTTAGGATTTTGCATGAGGACTAGGTTGCCAATGTCAAACTTTCTGACCATTACTTTCTTGTTATAACTGTGATAGAGACGATTCTGGTATGCTTGTAAATGATTCAAGGTATTGTGACTTCTTTCATCTAACATCTCTAACTCATGCAGTTGTGACTGTCTATACTCCTCATCATTGATCATACCCTTCATGGAGACTCACAAAGATGGGAATTCAACCTCAATGAGAAAGATGGATTTGGCTCCAAAGAATAATGCAAACAGAGTGGCACCTATAGGTGTGCAGATGCTGGTGTGATAGGCCCACAGAGTAGGGTTAAGTTGGATGTGCTAGTCAAGACTAGCGTCATTGACTGTCTTCTTTAGAATCTTGATGATGGTTTTATTGGAGGCCTTAGCTTGACCGTTTCCCTGTGGGTAATATGGTGTAGAGAAATGGTGTTGAATATGGAAGCATTCACATATCTCACGAATGTTTTATTTTTGAAAGGACGCCTATTGTCTGTGATGATGGACTGCAGAATACCATACTTGAAAATGATGTAGTTGAGGATAAATTTGGAAATTTGTTTGTCAGTTTTGTATGTAAGGGGGGTGGCTTTGATCCACTTAGTGAAATACTCAGTGGTGGTGATAATGAATTTGTGGCCATTGGATGAGGTAGGATGGATTTTTCCCATGAGGTCGAGTCCCCATTGTGTGAAGGGCCAACGAGAAGTAATCGACTGAAGTTCCTGTGTTGGTGCATGAATCAAATTACTATGTATCTGACATTGGTGACACATTCTAACAAATTCAAGTGTATCTTTATCCATTGTTGGCCAGTAATACCCAAGTCTCATTATTTTCTTGGCTAAGGTAGGGCCACTCGAATGTGATTCACATATACCCTCATGTACCTCTCGTAAGGTTGTTCTTGCTTCATCAATGTTGAGACATCGAAGAAGGGTGTTGTCGAAGCTACGATGGTAAAGGGTGTCACTAACGATGGTGTATCGAGCCACTTTATAGATAAAGGACTTTCGTTGGTTATTGGATACATTGGGGGGAAGGGTTTGGGACTTGAGATAGTCATAGATGTCTTGATACCATGGAGAATTGGGACCAACAAGTTTGCAAACCATCTATGATTTTGGTATGTCATATGTAGGGACCAACAGTTGTTCTACCAAGAATTCAAATTGTGGCACATTACTTGGAATGTTTAGGAGAGAGCCAATTGTGGCCATTGTGTTTTCTTCCTTATTTTTTGTTCTTAGAACTTGCTCAAAAGTCAACATGTTAAAATATGTCTGGAAGGTATCAACCATTCATTTGTAAGGCATTAATTTCTCGTCCTTGGTGTCATTGTCGTCATTGACTTGGTTAATGACTAACTAAGAATTTATGTAGACATGAAGTGTTTTAATTTTCCATTTTATGGCCATTCTGAGTCTCGTGACAAGTGTCTCATATTCCACCACATTATTTGAACATGGAAAAGCAATGCAGAATAACTTAGGGATGGAGGCTCCTTGTGGAGTGATAAATAGTATTCCTACTCCCAAGCCATGACTAGTATGAGATCCATCAAAATATAGTCTCCAAGGTGACTTAGGTTCTATATGAAATATTGACTCATCTGGAAGTCTACTACTAGCGGATGATCACCTTGTATACGTGCATCGGCCAGTTGGTCTGCTATCACCTATCCTTTTATAGTTTTTCATTCCACATATTGAATATCATATTCACTCAAGATCATGACCCACTTTTCTAGGAAACTTGTCAATGTTGTGCAATTTAGAAGATATTTCAGCGGATCAATCTTTGCTACTAGTTGTGTCTGGTGATTCAGCATGTAGTGTCTTAATTTCTGAGCAGTAAAGACAACTGCAAGACAAGCATGTTCAATGGATTTATAGTTTAGCTCATATCTGACCAGTGTCTGACTGATGTAGTATATTTCCCTCTCCTTCTCATCATGGTCATTATGTGCTAGTAAGTCCCCAGTGTTGAAGTTGTTGCAAAAATGTATAGAATCAAAGGTTTCCCTTTGATTGGTGGCATTAAAATAGGTGGTGACAATAGATAATCTTTTACTTGTTGAAAGGCCTCTTGACATTTATTAGTCCACACAAAGGGAATATCCTTTCGTAGAAGATACTGAAATGGATGACACTTGTCTTCCAACTAGGTTATGAAGCATCTGATGAATTGTAACCTACCTTGTAATGTCCTGAGTTCACTTATCCCTTTTGGAGGAGGCATGTCTAATATTTCTTTCACTTTGGAAAGATCCACTTCAATGCCTCTGCGAGAAACAATGTACCCCAAAAATTTTCCTGATGTCACACCAAAGATAGATTTCTTTGGATTCAAGTGGACCTTGTATTCTTCTAGTCTCTTGAATATTTTTTCTAACACATTCAAGTGGTCTTTTCGTGTCAAATATTTTTGCAATAGTTCATCGACATAATCTTCCATTATCTTGTGCATCATGTCATGGAATATTGTTGTCATAGCTCTCTAATATGTGGCACCTACATTCTTAAGGCCAAAAGGCATGGCATTCCAACAGAATGTACCCCAAGGACATGTGAATGTTTTTTTATGCTGGTCTTCAGGGGCAATACGAATCTGATTATAACCTAAGAAATTGTCCATGAGGGACATCTCATATCTTGTCGTGAAGTCAACTATGATATCTATGTTTGGCAATGGAAATTCATCCTTTGGACATGCTTTGTTCAAGTCTCTAAAATTTGTGTAGATGCATATCTAACCATTTAGTTTTGTGACCGGTACAAGATTGAATATCCATTCAGCATAGTTGATAGACCGTATGAATCTCACATCGAGCAATTTCTTGAGTTTGGCTTTTACTAACAGGGCAATCTAAGGATGCATTTTACACAACTTTTGTTTTATGGTCTTGGCATCTAGAATTAGTGGCAAATGGTGTAAGACCAATTTTGGATCCAACTAGGCATATCGGCATATGATCATGCAAAATTAATTTTGAACTCTGCAAAGAATTTGTGGAATTCAAGTTTCTCTAATTTTTCAAGGATGCCGCAAAGAGGACTATTTTAGGATCTTCTGTTGTGGATATGTTAACTTCCATGGTGTCCTCTATGAACATTGCCAATTTTTCTTGAGTCACAGGAAGAAAGCCCAGTCCTCCATTTGTGGGCACTTCTGAGAGGTTTTCACCCATAGATACGTCCTTTATTTTTACTTTTTTATCGTTAAAAGGTGCCTTTTGATTTTCACCTAAAGACATGTCATTTTTGTTTGATTTTTCTTTTTCATTTTGTGACTAGAGGACGGAGTAGTCTCCTCGAAGTAAGTTCCACAATATAAGTTGATGGAAAATCTAGCCTTGTGATCTCTACTTGGTATGCCCTCACGTAGTCCCATGAATTATGCAATGGCCTCATCATTCTGAAATATGTTAATGACTGGCGGGCCTTCTTGATCCCAATCAATTAGTTGTGGGTAGACTAAGGAAATACCATCATCTGTATTGGTGAATTGTGGGGAACATGCGAAAATCATGTAGACAAATTCAAAGACATGGAAAATGAAGTTGTCATCATCCAGTTCCCAATTGAATTCTATCCAATATTCTCCTTCACTTGATTCATACTCATTGTCAAAATAAGGTACAAAAGGCCTATCATTAGGATTGATAGTGTCATGTGGAAATTTAGATGAATCCAAGTGATGGTAATCATATTCAGATGGTTGGGAAGTTATGTCAGGGTTATGGCTAATAGGACTGGAAGATGATTTAGGTTTGTCCTTGTTCCTTAGGCCAAAGAGTCTATCCCATTTTTCTTGTTTCCTTGGGATCTTAGGATTTTCATTATTTGATGTTGGATCTATTTTAAATGTTTTCCAAAATATTTGTTCAGAGGTAAGTTCTCCAAGTTCAAGGAATAATTCATCAAGACAACAGTCACTTAAAGATCATTGGGAGCCAAATTCCCATTCATGGAAGTCAATTTCGGTAAGGGATTCCTCAATAGTCTTGACACTTTCTGAAGCATTCACACTCTCACTCGAAAGTCCATTGGTACTTTGATCACTAGTTTCAAGTGTACCTAACCCTAACCCAAGACGTTTTGGTCTTCTAGAAGGCATTAAAGGTTTGCAACTCCCTTTTTTATTCTTTCCAAGGCCACTAGTACCATCATAGCCTTTTTCCTTCATTATGTCATAGCCTTTTCTGTATATTTGGATTGGTAATCGGGGTGGATTTTTTGGGTCTCTACAAATCCAAGATAACACATTTTCGATGTATTCCTTTCTCATGTCACCCCATTTTATGATTTTTTTTGTGGGAGGGACCTTGAAAATATATTTAGGCTCCATTCTAAAACAAGGTCGACCATCAACCTTGGGAGACTTGGGTATTTTTGTGATGCAATATGTTGTATTTAGTTTGAATTATCCACAGCCTAGGTCCTGGATCTTGACAGTGGACTCAGCCTTAGGAAGCGAGGAGGATGATGGTATGGTTGAAGATGTGGAAGAAGTGGACATGGATGAAGAGGTGGACATGGATGAAGAGGTGAGTGTGGAAGGTTCAATGAATTTGGAAGAAGATGAACTAGGAGCTTCTCGGTTGATGGGCGCTTGATGTTCTGAAATACCCTTTAGATTGGTGCAATACTGAAAGGGATTGGGGTCTCCATATATGGTGATTTATGTGTCATCAAAGGAAAACTTTAGACATTAGTGGTAAGTGGATGGAACATCTTTGAGGGCATGAATCCAAGGTTGGCCAAGCAAGATGTTATAGGGTAATTCAAGATCCAAGACTTGGAAAGTTATGTCTACAATGATTGGCCCAACTCTGATAAGAAGAGTGATAACACCTCAAGAGGAACATTCTTCATCATCATACACCTTTATAACTATGCTCTTTGTAACATCTATGCAAGCAATAGAAAATCCTAGAGCCTTAACCAGTTTCAAGGAGCATATGTTTAGTCTTGCTCCGCCATCTACTAAAAATTGTCTAACCTTATGCTTATGGATGAAAAATTTGATGTGTAAAGCATCATTTTGGTTGGACTTTGGTGATGAATAATCTTGGTATGAAAATGTTACATGATGGGGTGTAGTGAGGTAAACCACCATGGCCTCAAAGTGGTTGACATCAATGTCTTGAGGGACAAAGGACTCTTGCAAGGTTTTTTCAAGTATAGCCTTATGCACGGGAGAAATGTGAAGTAGCTCAAGTATGGATATTTGCGTAGGGATTTTTCCTAGTTGATCAATAAGGTTAAACTGGATCTTAGGTTGCGACTGCTTTGAAGATGGACCTGATTGTGATTGTTTCGCAGATGAACTAGGTATTATAATTTTTGGTTGTCGAGGAGGTGGACCAGATATGGTAATTTTTCCACTTCGAGTAGTGGCATTGCATTCGGGTGCCCTTTTGAAAATGATGGTATTGACATATTCATCATCAGTTTGGAAATTATTAATGATGGTTCCTCCTAAATAATCAAATGCAGCACGAGTGTAATTGGCTTTATTATTGTTAGTCTTAGAACCTGATGTGGAGACTTTATTAGAACCATGGTCTTGCAGTGAGTTTTTGTCAATAGTATGGTCTGCATTTGATGTGAATTGTGGCCTACCCAATTCAATTGTGTGATTTTCAATGAGGTCTTGTACAATATTTCTTAGTTGCCGACAAGAGGATGTCTTATGCCCTTTAGCCCAGTGGTAATCACAAAAAGTGTTATCATCCCACCATGATGGTTTAAACTACCCTAGGTTGTATGGCTTAGGGTCCTCAAGTATGATGAGACCATTTTGAAGGAACTTCTTAAGGACATCCTCAATTGGTTTTCCCAAAGCAGTGTATGTTCATCTTTTCAAAAATTGTCTTGTCTGGCGGGGTTGTCCTTGACTTTGATTGTTTTGACTGTTTTGGTTATTTGGAATGACATTGGTGGGGGGCGTCAGTACTGTTGTTGGTTTGTTTTGTGGTTGAGCTCCTTTAAGAGTAAGTACAGGACCCATCGTGTTTACAACCTTGGCATTAGCAATGCCATCATTGGTGACATGTTTATTTTTGACCCACTATTTACTCTTGTCTGAAGGTGGGTTTGTGTTTATGTTTTTAGGGCCATATTTTAATTCTCCTTTAGCAATGAGGGCCTTCTCAAGTTGGACACCTTTTTCAACTAATTCTGTGAAGGTTGTGCAACAATGAACTTGCAAGCCATATTTCAATGGGCCTAGAAGTGTTTGGACAAACATGTTGACTTTTTCCTTTTCAGGTATGTCAATGTGGCAACGACTTGCTAGACTTCTCCATCTTTGGAAAAATGGGATAAACATTTCACCAACGTCTTCTTGTGTAAGTGTGCATAAGATAGTGATGGATGTGTATGTGTCAATGTTATATGTATAATCTTTTACAAATTTTTCTGCAAGTTCCTCCCATGTTTTTATTCCCTTTAAAGTGAAGAACCATTCAAGTGTCGGTCTGGTAAGACTCTTAGAGAAAATTCTCATCAAGTAAGTATGTTCATAGGAAATGTCCATGTAGTTGGTCATGAATTCTCAAATGTGTTCAATAGGATTTGTTTTTCCCTTATACTTGGTGAAATTTGGTGCCACATACCCAGGAGGAAATGATGGAATGTATAGACTCATGTTAAAAGGATATGGGCATAGTTCATATGACATGTGTGACTTTTTGTTGGACATTTTCATAGTGTCTATGGTCTTTTTAAGGTAAGCCACTTGAGCTATCAAGGCATCAATTATTAGATTGTTTGTTGCATCACACATGGGAGTGATACGTAACCCATGGGTACCCATTTGTTGTGAAGAGATGTTAGTGTTTTGTTGTGGGATGTGTTGTTGTGAGATGTATGACGTGTTTTTATTTGAATGTTGTTGGTGTTGAAAGTTTTGATTAGGGACATGTTGATGGGTATGTATATGTGATGCATATGTAGGAATGTGACCTCCAGCCATTTGAGTCAAAATTTGTGAGATATGTTGACCATGAATAATTTGGTGTCCAAATGAGGTCATATGTTGTGCATTCTGATTGCCTTGTCCAAATTGTTGAAATTGTCCATGGGGAATGTTTGTGTTTTTCCCTTGGGAAGTTTTGGTATTAAATTGTGATGACGTGTTAACATTTGGTTGTGGTCCTTGAATAAAGATGTGACGTTTACTTCCTCCGAAGGGATTGAATGAAGTACCAATGAAAGGATTGGATGATGATGCACCCATGGCACTAGATGAAGATACAAATAGACAATTTGAAGAGCTTTCCCCCATTGATGAGGTCCCAAAGGTAGCTCCAATTGATTGTGAGGATGTTGTTGACATTGTTGGAATTGATTGTGACATGGCTTGTGACATAGTTGATGTCCCTCCAAAGGATGTTGCATTGATTGAATTGGAATTATTTTGATTGGATGTGTCATTAGAGGTAGCATTAATAGTGCTTGTGGCAATTTGTGAGGTGGCACCAACAAAGGAATTGTTTTTGTTTTTTTGAGGTTGACTAGTATTGGGTGAATTGTTGTTTGTATTGTTGACATTATGATCGGGTGATGTTAGTCTCAAGGTGTTAATGTCAAAGCCATGTGGTAATTTAACCCCTTAGTCTAAGAGTCTGGCAAGATATATTTATGGGTCATGTAAGACTAACTGTTCCAGAAAAGAGGCTACTTTAGGATTTTGTGTTGCACCTTCTAGGTTTTCCATATATATGCATCCATGTTCATCTCTATGCATAAATGATTCAAAGGGGTTTTGTGATGAAGATAGAATGTTCATTTTGCTGAAAGGATTGATAAAAGATGTGTCTTGGTTCATGTTTTGATTCATGTCATTGGAAAAGATGTAAGTGTTATTGGTGTCTTGTCCAAAATGGGCCATTTGTCTTCTTTTTCTTTGAAGCCTTGTCTCAACCATATAAGGAGTCGCTCAAATTAGGAAGGGGATGAAAATGATAACTAAATGACACTATGTTTTTCAATTTTTGGTTATAAGGGATGACAATGCAATATGACAATGCAAACTATGTTTTTGGATTTTCGACAATAAGGGATGCAATATGACAATGTTGTCTAAAGGGAATGACTAATGCGAGAGAAAAATGAAGACTAAGATGACAAGTTATGACGCTATTTTTTTTGCATTTTTGGAATAAGGTATGCAAAATGAGGACTAGGATGACTTGAATGTCTAAAGTATGCAAATGCAAAGGTCTAAATTATTTGGAAGAAGGTTACTCAATCACCCTAAGCTTGATCTATGTCTCAATTTTGGAATATCAAAGGACTTGTTTGAAGGACTAAATGACAATGACAAGATGATTGAGTGAGTTTTCCTAACTGAATTATGAGTTGGAAAGATCTCACAAAAGGAAAATGACTAAAGGAGATAATGATGAATATGTCCATTGATAACCTACTTTTGAAGGCCAAGATTTTTCAAAGTATGGTAAGGTTATCCTAATCCAAACTATGCAAATTAAATGAGGACCTAAGGACTGGTTTATGACTGTAAATTAAAATTATGAAGCCTAAGGATGAAACTAAAAATTTACAATGATGAACCTAAGGTAAAATGCAAACTAAAGTGTGCAAGAAATGGAATATTTGAGAAAATTTCTTTCTGGTTTTTGACAGAGGTTGCTGGAAAAAGATGTTTGATGACAGATTGGACATGTTTGTTCTTAGATTTTAGTCTGCAACAATGTTTTAATTTGTTTGGAAAATGCGTCGTTCCAGGTTTCAATTGCATTTCAGTTTATCAAATGTGTCACAGGATAAGCAATTATGATTTTCCAGATAGCAATTGTGACTTAGAAAAAAAACTATGGTGTTCTATAAGGTGAATGTGGTTCAAACTAGGTAGATGCATCTCCAGAAATGAAAAATGTGGTATAGTAGAGCAATTGCATTGTAGAAAATGTCAAATGTGGTGTACAAAAGCAAATGTGTTTCAAAAAGTAGAATTGTGATATAGCAGAGTGAATGCGACTTAGAAAGATTCAAATGCGGTTCAACAAAGCATATGTGATAAAGAAAGAAATAAATGCATTTTATCAAAGCAATTGCAGCACATAAAGCATCAATTGTGGTTCAACAGAGCAAATGTGTTGCAGAGGATGACGAATGTGTCACAGGCAGAATGAACACCTAGTTGATTTGTAAGGTTGACCAAATTTTGAAGTTGTCTCAAGTTGGATGTTTATTTGTTTGAATGTTTTAGAAAACACTTGGAAAAAACAATATTTTTTCTTTGAAAAAAAGCACAATGAAGAAAAGCACAATCCTAGGTTAGGCAAGGAAAATAGTTGCTAGATTCCATGTGGGTTTCCCCAATCGCACTTATTCTTAGCGTGTGAATCCAGAAGCTTGGCCACACGGGCTCCCCCTTATAGTGCACTACTTTTCAGACCAACCAAGCTTCCAACCCCCATAAAACACCCATGGAAGGTTGATCACCTCTACTAAGAACTATGAGAATGTGGATGCCTTCACAACGACCGTTGCTGCCCTAGCAAATAGAAATGATTTTGGCTACTACACAAAAGTTTTTAGTTTGGGACCCCCATTCGAGTGGCCACACATGGGACAAAGATTAAGCTCCGTTAAGGATGAATTACAACCTAAAGAGGTTACACTCAACAGGGTTTTGGGGAATTCTACTTTGTCCATATGACACATCCACACTCATAATCCTAGGCTTTCTATTAGGATTCACATTTATATATTGATCAGGGGTAGCTCACCCAAAGAGCTTCATTGTCGGTTTAAGTCGCCTTGGGGTGAGTAATTTTTCCCACCAAGGAAGGCCCAATTCCTAGAGTCAATAATCATTTATATTACACCCAGGATCACACAAGTGCGCAAGGGGACATGATACTTTGATTATTGAATTAGGGTGACACAAAAGTAGACGGGTCTAGTTTTCTAATCACCTAGTTTGCACAAGGTGAGAGAATAATCACCTACCACCTTCAAGCACAATCAAGAAAATAACAAGAAAATGTTCTTTTTAAAGCACCAATTTATCATGCTTTAGAATAGACTTTTGAGATATGTCCTCTAACTCATTAGGTGATGTAGAGACATTTTCAACATGATCATTGGTCGATGGATTGTTGATTAAAAGATCAAATAATGTTAACACTCCATGAAATAGATAATTGTCGAATATTGTTGAGGGATTCTTATCATGATCAAAAAGTGACTCTTGATGTATGTTGATTTGATCTTTGGATGAGGTGGAAATGTCTTCCATGTATTCGTTGATGGATAGGTCTTGATTATGTGATCACTGACTTGGATCGATACATGGAGTCATTAACATTTTTTTGGGAGTTTGAATAACATTTTCTTGTTGGGATTGGTATTGGGCTTGAGCTTGCGCTTGCGTTTGAGCCTAGGCTTGTGCTTGTTGGGCTTGTAGTCCGACTTGGGCAACTTGAGCAACTTGTACAGCTTGATGAGCAGCTAGTTGTGCAGCTTGTCATTTTTGGTTTTGTTGGAGTGTCTTCTGATAAGCAACCTATTGAGCATTTTGCAACACAATGTTGTATTGGTTTGATGTGTTTGGTTTGGGTGGTGGTGGTGGCGGAGGTGGTTTTGGAATAGTGCTTGTTGTGGTGATAAGAGGTATTGTCGTATTGATGATTGGGATTTGAGTGGTGGATGGTGTGATCGATATGGTTAATCCTTGAGCGACCATTTTTTGAGGGATGATAGATGATGTGTTGTTTTCTTGTGCTATAGGGATAGTTTCCATCTATTGCTGCGATATAGATGGAAACGGGGGAGGATTTGGTATGATGCCTTGATTGATGGTTAGGGGGATGTTTTTGATGAGTGGTGGTAGCGAAGGTAGCCCCAAACCAAGAGGTGATATGGATGTTAATGACAAGGGTGGGAGTGGTGGGAAAGTGAGTGGCATGCTCCCTTGGGGAAATGATGATGTTTGATAAAAAATGTCCCTTGGTCCAAATAAGTCACCTTCTCCTTGTGAGGTCATGGGGAAAGAGGTTTGTGGTGTTGCATTAAATGATGATGATGATGGGTCATTGTGAAAAGTGAGGGGGACATATTGGTGTGATGGATTTTGAACAACATTCGCGTGATTTGCAAACATATCTATCCAAAATTTTACCAAGTGTGGATTCAAGAAGTTCATGTTTGGTATAGTTGTACTTGGTATATTCTAATTTGGCATGTATGAATTTGGTGATATAATTTTGTTTTTTTGAAGACTCATGCATTGAGTATTTGGCTGATAGATTTGTAAGTTTGAACTTGGATTTAAATCTACCGTCAGAAAAGGTGTTTCAAAATTTAGATTGGGTATACTCACATTTTTTGTACCATTGAGGTTTGTAGGAGATAATGATCCCATGTATGGATTGTATAAATTTGAGTTTTGAAAATCAATTGGCATTGTATGGCTTTGATAGTTTGGTTGATTTAGACCACTCATGATGAATGAATCAAGTTTATATTCCATGTTCTTCTTGTGTTTTGACCTTGTTGCAAAAGTGACCCCTAAGATGTTTAGGACCAATGATGAGATGAAGGATGAAAGGGGTGAATGATATGGGTGTTTTTTTTCTTAGGATTTTTTGATCAATGCTAGACTTTAGGATTTGATTTTTATTGGTTTTGATTGGGTTTGGATAATGGACTTGTAAACCATAAGATTTCAGATGTGATCTTAGGATGAACTTGTCCAAAGGATTGCTAATTCAATTAAATTTATGAGAAAGGATGCATTCACATACACCTAACTAAATAAGGTGATTTTGATTTTGATGATTTACCCAAGTCTAGAATGATGTTTCCAAAGTTATTTTTTGGTATGGAGATTATAAATGTTTGGGGTGGATGAAGTGTTTTATTTTGATCCTAAATGAACCTAAGAATGACTTGTTTACAAGGCCAAGGTTTTGAAGAACAGGCTTTTCCCTTCAAACCAAAAGATCAATGTTTGCTCAAAATACCATAAGACAAAAGATACACAAGCACATGTGTGGGGTTCCATTGATTTCATCTTAATTATTGAATTTCTTTTACCATAAACACTTTCTTGATTATATTTTCAAACTAAATGTCCAATGTCTTAACTTCTTTTCATCCCACAAAGTGCTATGTGGAATTCAAGGAAATCAAGGCAATGGTTACCTATTGTTTATCTTTATTAGGTAAATTGAGATGTAATTTCAAGTGTTTCGAAACCTCTAAGGATGTGAATCCCAAGGGAAAGCAATAACACATGAATTTGGTCAATTGTATTTACCTCCTAAAGGGTTTGAAATTTTGATGATGATGTTTAAGTGTTTGTTTCCAAGATGTTTTCGAACAAGCAAAGAATTTTGTAACCAAGAATAAGTACAACCCTATAGATATAAAAGGAAATATTTGTTGAGTCCCCAATTGGAAAAGTCTAGCTATGCTTATCTTTAGCGAATGGTTAGATGCTTGACCCCACTAGCTCCCCTCCACTGCTCATTAACGTCATTTGGGGCAGCCAAGCATCAACACCCATGAAACTCCCATGGCATGCTTTCCATTTCTACTAAAGGACCGTAAAAGTGTGGGGTGGCTTCAGAATGACCGTTCTTGCACCAACAAATAGATCAAGGATTTTGGCAATTCTAAAACATGGGTTTTAATTAGGACTTTCCATTCATGGAGATTGACCCATACGATGAGAGTCCCTTTTCAAATCCATCTCGTCGGAGCCAACCACATGATATTGGCGTTTATTCCAATACCCACATTTATATCCCGGTTGGAAATACTCTTGGCTTTAGAGTGTTATCGGTTGAGTCGTTCCCTTGGGTGAGTACTTTTTCCCCAAGGTAGGCCCTCTAAGATAAACAAAAGCGAGTAAAGACAATATCTGTAACTTGATCAATCTTTGTTTGCAACACAAAGAGAGAGAATGTACGCAATAATGCTCTACTCACACTCACACAATGTTTTGTTCAATTTTAAACCAAAAATGAAGTGTGGAGGTGATTTCTTTATCTCAACCTAAAATCACAAAAAAAGGCCCTTTTCTTCTCAAGATCACTATAAAGCACAAGAGAAGCGCATATGTCATTTTTCAATGAAGTTAGTTTAAGTAAGCCATCACGAAGACAAAGTTGCACTTGTTCATTTTAGAGCCATAAATCAATTGTGAGTTCTTTTTAAAGCACCAAAGGACAAATGAGAGTTGTTTTGTTTAATTGTTAACCAAAACACAAACTCTAGTAAGTGGTATTCCTAATGTTCATTTTAAGCCTTTGCAAAAAATTGAAAATGTTCTTTTTAAAAGCCCAAACAAAATTAGTGTCCTAAGAAAAAAGGAATAACAGTTTCCTAAGAGTGTTAAACAAACACTAAAGTGTTTAAAAACACTTTGATTTTGTGAAATACCATCATCATGCTTCTCCTTTTTTTTTTTAATTGATCCAACCTTCAAGAAAGAAAACCAGTTAGATTCTACAAAACATAGAGGTTAAAAAGCAGAAAACAAAAGATAAACTTATCATTTAACCAAAGGCACGTGCTAAAATAAAATTTCAACTTTTTACTCCCTATCAGCAGCGCAACCCGTGACTGCGTTGCAGTTTGATTTCTCCAGCAGCGATGTTTAGTGCCACTTACTAGTTAGCGGTGCTTTGTACCCAAACCAGTGAGCTCAAATGCGTCACCCTTTTCACTAGAGTCATAGTTTGATTTTTTCAAAAAATTTCATGGGTTAGATTGGTCAAGCGGTGCAATTTGAAATTCAAAATGTTGGGCGAGAAGACTTCAGCATCGTAGTTTGAATTTCCAACTATGTTATATGTCGATGTTGGAGAACCAGCAGTGTTGAATAGTGACATTGAACCTGTAAACAAAGAAAAATGCGTGAATTTGATAAAAAATGTGATTGAATGTTGAGATTCCCCTCCCTCTAGCGCCAAATGTGAGAACCCCAATCCCAATACCTGTAAAAAAAAAAGAACAAACACATTAGATTAGAGAATGCAAGTAAGAACAAGGATTCCCCATGAAATCCATTTACCAAGTTTAAATTAGGAAAATAAATAATGAAGAACACAATGAAAACAACAAAATAGAGATTGAATCCTAATTAAATTAGCAAACTCATGATCCCATGGGGGAATTGGTGCCAATTTGATGTGAAAATTAGCCCTTTCCCAATTCCTATGATGCAAGATTGATGTATGTTGATGAATGATCCACTTTGATGAAAGATGGTGAGTGGTCCAAGCTAAAAACCTACATAACCTAGCTAAGAACTCAATGGTATTGGTGAAAATGGCTAGAGATTTGAGTATAGTAACTTTGCATAATTTGTGGATGATCAAATGAGGAAACTAGCCTCTTATTTATACAATGCCAAGATGGATAAATGTCCAAAATAGAGCAATGTGGGACTAACATTCATCCAATGGAAAGATGCCACTTGTCAACCTATGAGTGGATGGAAGATGCGCAAGTTTTGAGGAATGTGCAAAGAGGGGGGAGATTCAAATTCAAAATATGGCTTGAAGGATAAGGTGAAAGGTGAATCAAATGCACATGGCTCAAGAAAAGGACATGTAAGAGATTTTAAATCCTTTGTTGGAAAGGACAAGTCCTTTTGGGGAGATATTTCAAATTTGAGAAATATTCCATCTTTGATGCCTTTTTTGAATGAAAATAGATGATTTATAAATCAATTAAATTGATTTTCATGTGCTAGTTGCAAAATCTAGAGGATTTGAGTGATTAGGATTAGCATTAATCATGATTTGATTAATTTAAATAATGTTAGTTGATTTGACCATTTTGACTTAGATTTTAGGATTTAAATAACTCAAAATGAGAAGAGAATGATTTAGATTTAGTTAAATAAATATTTTTGATTTATTTAACCAAAGGGGGTGATGTTAAGTTAAATTAGGTAAATGTTTGATTTATTTAATTTAATTAGATGAACTTTAGAGATTTAATCAAATAATATTTATTATTTAATTAAACAAAGATAGCGAGATGAAATGACCTAGCTAATTACATAGAGATAATGATTTAATTAAATCTAGGGATTTTTTTAACTAAAAGGAGAATTATGATGAATTTAATCAAATAAGGCTATTCACTTAAATGTTTAGACAGAGGAATAATTCAGGATGAAGCGATGTTAGTAGATCATGATCGAGTGCATGCACATTTTATGTGTCTACACTATGCAACTATGCAACTAGTAAGAAACTATGATCTATGGCTAATGTATGTCAAAATGCCAAATGAAAGATGAAGTATGCCTAAAATGACAAGATTGCAAGATGATAACAAGATTTCCTAAAACAAGATTGCATGAGATGTCAAAATGAGAGCAAAATTGTCATTTTATAGAAAATGCAATTTTGGATAAATGGCCAAGATTGAAGATTGACAAATGCCCTAGAATCAATGGACAAGATTCAATAAAACAACCAACAATTAGGGTTAGGGAAACATTAGGTCAATTTTGAGATGAGTGGACAAGATTCAATTTGAGAAAATCAAATCAAGGGTTGACAATGCATGTGACAAAGAGATAAAATTAGCACAGAAAAAGACATGGCTGGAAAATCAAATAATAATAGAAATTATTTGATTTTTTTGGAGGAAAAATACTATTCTAAATTAAAAATTAATTTAATTCAAAATGGTGGGTCACATGACAGTAAATAATTAATTTGAATTATTTACTTAAAGAGGGAAATTATAAAATGAGACTATTTTAAATAAATAATTTTATTTAAAATAGGGTAAATGTCAAGGTGGCAATAATTAAATAAATTAAAGAATTTATTTAATTATAAGAAGAATTTTAAGAATTAATGACGTATTTAAATAAATTAATTAAATTTATCTATTTAAATAATCAAGCAGAAATTGGTGGACAAGGATAATTAAATAAATTAAGAAATTTATTTAATTATGAAAAGGCATTAGACAATTAGTGACATATTAAATAAATAAATAAAATTTATTTATTTAATAATCAAGAAGAATAAAAAAACATGAATTAATTAAATAATTATGAATTATTTCATTAATAGTCGAAAGTGGACCAAGGACATAAGTAAAATGTCTTAAATATGTTAGGAAGAAAATGATGAAAATGGAGCTTGCACGTCTAGGTCATTTTATGTGTCTACAGAACTAAACTACAATGTGTAATGAAGTAAAGGGGATGGTATGTACTTGAAGAATATTTTGAATATAGGTGTCCACCTCTCAGCTCATCACAAAGGGTCTTCACATCACGGTTTGCATCTCCTTCAAAAAATAAAAAAATGTAATATGCACTATGCATCCCAGATTATGACACGTGCTTGCATCCTAATGCATCATGATGAGTCAAGTTTATGACTCAATTTTGATAGATTTTACTATCCATTTTCTATAGTTGTCATAGACTTTGATACTTGGATGTTGACCTTTTTATGATATTTCCTCAAAACCATAGACATTGGGCATAAGCTTATTTTTGTAATCTTTAATGACCTTGACATGCTATATGAACTATCTATGTTAATTTTACATGTGGATTAATGAATGTTACTTTAAGATAGTTACAAATATGCAATTGTTGTGCGTACTAATATTGTTATGCAAATATAATTAGAAGCTTACAAAATTGGGGAAGATTCTACCAGCTAGTCATTTGCCATGAAGGTCAACAAGGTGACCATTCAAAGGTCAAATGGAGGGAAGACTCTCAGCAAGAGGGAAATTCCTAGTTCAAATAGAAGGATTGTAATTGCCTTGTAAATGGTCTTAATTGTTTGTTGAGTGAATATAAGAGTTACTGTTGTGCTAAATCTTTGTTAAGGAAAACATGCTTGACCAGATTCCACGCATGCATAACCTCCTCTCCACTTTTCATGCTTTCCCTAAAGTGGCATCCTCCTAATCTATTGGAGTTGACCACCTTGCTAGGTAGGTAGTAGTTTTCTTCCTATAAATAAGACTTGAATGCTCCTTCTCAAAAGGTTGATTAATCTGATGATGTACTCAAATTCTTAGTTTTTCAGTAATATAGTTATGCTACTCGTTTGTACTCATGTTTTCCAATGAATAAAATGAATTTATAAGTTTATGCATCTAAGTTTACATTTTTCCTAAGGGATACTCATCCAAGGGGCCCACTTGGTGATCATTCCATCCTTAAGTTTAGTTATTATTTTTTGTTCAACAATTAGTTAAATCTGCCACTATCTGCTCCTGCAGCCACTAGAATTTCATTTTGTGACTGTTCTTGCAGGCAAAGTAGATAGAGTAGTTTCCTATTTGTTTTCCCATATTTTCATTTTTTTCATGCACTTCAGGTTAGTATGGTTGTTGGTTGATGTTCAACATTTATGTTATTTCTTTCCAAGCAATTTACTTTAAGCATTATGTCTTTCTTAGCTATAGAATGAATGTGGCTACTTTGGGATTCCTAGTGCACATACTATGCTAACCCATTTCAAGTCTATGTCCCTAGGTTGACAAGTTAAATGCACCTTCATGGTGATTAAGATAGCTATTCAGAGTTAGATGTCCAATCTCTTAATCACAACTTTATGGGCTTAATTGTTAAATCATTGTAGGAGGTCAACATTTTTGGCGCCATTGTCGGTGATGGTGTTAAACTAGGGAGTTCTTTGGACTCACTGATAGTTTTTATTGTTGTAGTATTTCTAAAAGTTTGTTCTTAGTATACCCCTGATTTAGGAAAGTAATGATCCACCATTCTTTTTCCAATTCTTTGTGTGAGCTGGTTGATAGTGAGCTGATACTGTATGAATAGAGGAAGGAGGAGAGATGCTCATGGGAGATTCCTTCCTAATAACCTTAATCCATTCTAGCTAATTGACCATCAGAATCTGCCAAGAGAAGAAGAAGAAGAAGAGCCACACCCCTTTGCTAATGCATTCCCTGATCTGACCAGTTCTAAAATTTCCTCTAAAGACCAAAATCAGATTGAGAATCCCTTTGCTTTGGAACTACATCAGGAAGGCATGGGTGATGCAAATAGAAACAGACCTAACCAACCATATTTTCCTTTCCCCATCACTCATCAAAATGAAGTTGAAAACCTCAAAAATATCCCTGATTCAGTCCTTCCTAAGTTCTATGGACTTGTCACAGAAGATCCTAATACTTTCTTGTTCAATTTTGGCATACTCTACAGGAGTTATGACTATGCCATTGATGCCCATATGCTCAAGCTATTCCCTACCACCTTGAAAGAAGATGCATTAAGATGGTTTACGAGCCTAAGAAGAAATACTATGGAGACTTGGGAGGACATGAAGACAAATTTCCATAAGAAGTACAAGGAATATTATAGGGGCAGTGACACGAGGGGAGATGACATTTTTAGGATGCAACAAAAGAGAGATGAGAGCTTGCAAGATTACATTTCAACGTTTTTATTTTTCCTATAGAAATATCCACATCATACACTCAATGAAGAATTAAAAAAATCCTCTTCCTAAGAGGAATTAATGATAGTTGCACTGATGCCTTGGACCTGATGGGAGGAGATGTCACTCAAGTTCCTTGGGAGGATATCAAGAAGATATGTCATAACTATTCTAGGGAAGCCTCAAAGAAAGGGAGAGCTTACCAATCCTCAATAGGTAAGTCATATACCAGTGGAGTTTCAAGGATGGAGATTACTCACTTACTGGAAAACTTCAAGCAAGACATCATAAACAATCTGGCTACTAAGTTGGATACACTTCGAGCCAAAAAGAAACAAGAGGAGGTAGTGGAAATGCTGGCAGAATATTGCCCCCATTGCAGACAAAAGAAGAAGGACTGCAAATGCAAGATGGTAGTTAATATTGATAGTAAGAAGATTCCACCTAAGTTCAAGCCAATCCAGGTTGAAGAGGATCTAGTCTACTATGTTGCACAAAGGAGGCCATGTTCTCCAAGACAAGGTATGCAACTAGATCCACTATCTTTTGTGGGGCCATATTTCAATTCTTATTTATCCTGTCACCAATGGAATCCCCCATATCCATCCAATTATGGAGGATATACACCACATCCTTGGAGTAACCCTCTAAATTTCTGGCCTAATCACCAAAAATCTCCACCCTAGTGGTAGCAACCTTAGGGGAATTAGTAGTAGTTTTAGGGGAATTGGAAGCCACCTCCAAGAAACCGGCAGCAAACATCTCAATGGAGGGGAGGACAACAATGGCCAAACCAGATGACCAATTACATGTAGCCACCTTCTCAACCCAAACAACCTGGTATAATGCCTCCTCCTGCTAGTCCAAGTTCAAATAGACCTAAACCTACTCAGCTACCATCTTAGCCCACACCTAACCCAAATAACAAACCACATCAGCAACCAATATACTCTACTGATCCAAATCAATTCCCTACATATGTTGTGAGTGTAAGTGACATCCACTTGCATTCGGGAACTACTTTTCTATCTCCTTCCACACCCACTATCACTTAGCCTCATGTGGAAGAAGAGGAGCCTTTGAATTCCCCCATTCAGCCAAGTGTATCTAAAAATCCTAAACCAACCCTAATCAAGTAGATTGAACAAGAACCACCATTTCCCCAGAGGTTGGAAACTCTGAAGCAAAAGGAAGAGGAGGAACCAATCTTTGACATTTTAGATCAGATGAAGAATATATGTGTCCAAATACTTCTATTTTAGGCCATAAAAGATGTTCCTATATATGGAAATCAATTAAGGAAGCATGCCTTAAGAAGCTAGGCAAGAAGAAGAAAGACCCCACTACGATTCATGTGGTAGGATAGCTGGCTAACATCATGCTCGTGAAAGTGACTATTACCAAATATAATGATCTAGGGAGTCCTGTGGTAGGAGTTGTTATAAATGAGGTCCAAATAAGGAATGATTTGATTGATTTGGGAGCAACAATAAATGTAATGACCAAGGATATCTTGCAGCAGCTAAATGTTTCCAGCATGAGACCTACTCCTACTATCCTACAGCTTGCTGATAGTTCTATTGTTAAACCTGATGGGATAGTAGAGGACCTTGTGGTAACTCTAGACTCTTGGGAGTACCCAACAGACTTCATGGTTCTTTCTCCTAAAGCTACATTAGTCGAGTACCCCATTATCCTAGGAAGGCCATGGTTAGCAGCAACAAATGCTTATATTGGATGTCGGACTAAAGACATGACCATTTCTGATGGAAGGAGCACCAAAAAGCTTGTTCTCTACCCTCCTGGTCAGTCATCCCATGACATGGATAATCCTATATGGACACATGCTGGTGAAGAGGCCAAGGAAATTAATTTTGTGGCACTACTTATGATGTTAGGTAGAAGCTCTTTCATGCAACTTCAAGAGGAAGATGAAGTATTTTCTAACATAATTCAGAACCATTGTGAAGCAGAGGAAGCCTCATCCTCTCATGCATCTGATTATGTTGATTCAATGAAGACACTTATGTCTGCTCTTCCTACAACCGAACTTCCTACAACAATAGGTATGTCTCATACATTTCTGCCACATGAACTCAAAGTACCAAGCATTAGGGAAGTAGTTATGGGAGAGATAACTACACAAGTGCAAGTGTCAGAAGGAAAATATCTAAATATTAATAGAAAATTGAGTGAAGAACAAAAGTTGTCATTAAAAAACTTAATAAGAACCTACCAACATTCATTTGCGTGGAACTATCATGATATGAAGGGCTTGGAACCTAAGCTTTGTAGTCATAGGATTTACATCAGAGATGATTATACACCGGTGAGGCAGCCATAAAGTAGAATTAACCCTGCACTAAGAGAAATTGTAAAAGGAGAACTACAAAAATTGCTAGATGCGGGATTCATCTACCCCATTTCAGATAGCCAGTGGGTGTCTCCATTGGTGATTATTCCAAAAAAGGGAGGGAAGTGGCGAGTTTGTGTTGATTACAGGGAACTCAATGTTGCCACCAAAAATGACCTTTTTCCCCTACCTTTCATAGACCAAGTTCTAGGTTCACTTGTAGGAAAGCAATACCTCTCTTTTCTAGATGGATTCAGTGGGTATAACTAGATCCAAATTGTACCTAAGGATCAGGAGAATACCACCTTTACCTATCCATTAGGGACCTATTCCTACTCAATACATCCATTCAATTTATGCAATGCACCTACAACTTTTCAGAGAGCAGTCATTAGCATATTTTTCGGACATCTCTCATTATTGCATGGAAATTTATATGGATGATTTTACTACCTATGGTGTTGATTTCAATGAAGCATTGGAGAATCTCAGTAGAGTCTTAAAGAGACGTGAAGAACATAATCTATCTTTAAATAGTGAAAAGTGATCCATGATGATGCAGGAAGGTGTAGTCCTTGGCCACTACATCTCTCACAAAGGAATTCAAGTAGATCCTACAAAGATTGAGGTGATCACCAATCTGCCCAAACCTGCAAAAAAAAAAGATGTTAGGAGGTTTTTAGTACATGCAGGTTATTATAGGTGGTTCATCAAAGACTTCAGTAAAATGGAAACACCATTGTACACTCTCCTAACCAAAGATATTGAATTCCAATGGATAGAAAACTGTGACAAGACAATTTTTGACTTGAAAGCAGCTTTAACTCATGCTCCTATAGTCAAAGGTCCTAATCTGTAGCTTCCTTTCCACATCCATACAAATGCATCAGACTATGCCATAGGAAAAGTCCTAGGACAAAAAGAAGGAGCAATTGAAAATGCTATTTATTTTGTCAACAAAAATTTGCAGGGAGCTGAATTGAACTATACAGTGACAAAAAAAGAAATGTTGGTAGTGGTCTATGCCCTTAACAAATTCAAGCACTGCATAATAGGCTATCATATCTTTGTGCATACCGACCATGCAGCCATTAGGTACCTCATGAATAAACCCTTGATATCAGGTAGGCTAGATAGATGGTTATTGCTGATGCAAGAGTTTGATATAACCATTGTGGATAAGCCAAGGAAGGCTAATGTAGTTACATACTTTCTTTCAAGGCTGAATACATTAGAGGATAATCAATTCATTGATGACTCTTTCCCTGATGAACATGTATTCTCTATCAGTGTGCACACACCTTGGTATGCTGACATAGCTAACTATCTGGTCATAAGGAGAGTACCTCCTCACTTCTCTCCAAAAGAGAGAAGGATGCTCATTGAAAAATCATTTCCTTTTTCATGGATTGCAGGATGTTTTTTTTACACTAGGCCAAACCATGTCATGACGATATGTGTGAGGGAAGATGAGACATATGATATTTTTCCTGCATGCCACAATGAATCATGTGGAGGACATTTTACAGCCAAGAGGACAATGATGAAGATCCTTAATGCAAGATATTACTAGCCAACACTCCACAAGAATGCAGGGAGATATACAAGAAATTGTGATAGATGCCAGAGGATGGGCAGGCCAACCAAATCTGATCAGATGCCCCTTTACCCTCAGGTAGTGATCACTCCATTTGATAAGTGGGGATTGGATTTTGTATGACCCGATGATCCTCCATCAAATGGTAAATCTTATATCTTAGTATGCATTGATTATGTAACCAAGTGGGTAGAAGTTAAGGCCATGAAGCATGCAAGAGATAATAAGGTTGTAGAATTTCTTTATGAGGAGATTTTCACACGGTATGGGGTTCCAAGAGAGATAGTAACTGATCAAGGGGATTAATTCACCTCAACCCTTGTCGCAACATTGTTCAATGAGTACAACATAAGGCATAGGAAATCTACTCATTATCACCCTTAGGCCAATGGCCAAGTTGATGTGACTAACAAGGAAATTGAAGCCATTTTGACCAAAATAGTTGCTATCCATATAAATAATTGGGCAAAGAGGCTGCCAGAAGCTATCTGGGCCTATAAGACAACCTAGAAAACAACAACAGGCTTCACTCCTTTTGAGTTGTTGTATGGAAATACAACTATGATACCCATTGAATTTGAGCATAAGACTCTTAGGACTATAATAGACTTGGGGATGGATATCTCTGAGGCATAAAGGGATAGAATCATGTAGCTCAATGCTTTAGATGAAATGAAGAAGGTAGCCTTACATCACGCAAAGGTAGTGCAGAATTAGAGAATAAAGTGGCATGAAAAATTCATTACGGACAAGAAATTCTAGCCAAGTGACTGGGTAGTGCTCTACGACTCAAGGTATCAAGATAATGCAGGAAAATTGTAGACACGGTGGCTAGGACCATATGAGGTTGCTGAAGTCTTCCACAATGGTGTTGTTCAACTCACTACCATTGACCTAGTTAGATTTAAGCTACTTGTCAATGGTCATCACCTCAAGTTGTATCACAATCCAACTTCCAAGGAGGAATTCCTATAGTAATTCACTCAACATGCAACACCCAAACTTCTTGTAGCCGAAGGAAGCGGATCTAGTGTTCCCCCTTGTGGATAACTAAGGTATGTCACTTGTCATAATAAAGACTTCCAATTTTGTGGGAGTCCACTTCTTCATTCATTCACCCATCCACCCATCCATATCCACCTTTGTCTCTCTTCCATCACTCTACCATAACTTCACTTCATTCCACTAAATTTTCATTAATTTCTCAACTAGCTTTTTAAAAGGTGACTGGTACTTTCTCCATAATCTTTGCAACAGATCTTCTAAGAATTCAAGTACACGTGCATCAATTTTTTATCTCTTAATTGTATTTTAGTACAATCATTTAATTAATATAAATTAATGTAGACATTCTCCAAAGCATGCAATTATTCCCTACCTTGTCAAATCGTCATAACTATTGTGTATGTGAGGACACATGCTCAAATTTAGGTTGGGGGGAAAGTATGAATACCATGTCCACATGTCAATCCATGTTGGTTCATGTCAACAAAGTTTAAATTGAGCCAATTTGAATTCTGAGTGAGATGATGACTCACATGTGTGAGGTGATATCAACTACCACCATTTTTCTCAATCATAGCCCTCATTTATTACTCCTTTACTACCTTTTTGCTCTTGTCATAATCCTAAGTCATCAAAAAGGAAAATTCAGACGACATTTGCATTGGGAATTTAGAAGCATTGCAGGAAGGGGAAGTTTAGCTTTTAGACAAAGATTACAAGAAGGGAAACCTTGTAGAGTGATTGTTTAATTCTAGGTAGTTGAACAATGGGATGTGGGTTAATTCACAATGAACCCATAGTTCATGACATATTATTGCAGGATGCACCTTGCCAGGCCAATTTTAGAAATTGCAGGTGGTTAGATTATTTCTTGAAGGTGAATGGTTTTAATGAAGATGTTGCATTGGAATTTTTCCAAACATTGTCTGAAGGAAAGGCCACAGTAAAAGGGTTGGAAGTAATGGCTACTGAAGAAATTATTACAGAAGTTACAGGGTTGCCTGCTGATACTGAAAATTACCTTTGCTTCTAGAGACGCCAGGTCAGCTAGGGCTGAATTTACAAAACTTGGTGACCCTCCATTGAGTGTGGACAAGCAAGGTGCAAAGAGAACCTCTCTTCCTGAGCCATGGAAGAAAGTAGTTGTTTATGTGGTGAAGTACATTACCTACGAAGGTATTCAGTTGAATCTACATTTTGTGCACTTTAAACTTCTGAATCATATGAGGCTGTTGGAATCTGTGCCTCAATTCTTACTGACAAGAAACTCCTTGAAGGAAAATTCGATGTGACATCATGGATGTCTGGCCGACTAACTGTTCTAAAAGTTCTAAAATGTTCATATCGGCATGACAAGGTTGATGTCTTGCCGACAAGACTATCACTGTGACTTTCAGCATTCGACATTTTGGAGAATGGATTTCTTCAGGCGACAGTGTGATCTTATCGGGGTAACATAGTAGTCACGGGGAGATGTCTCAATGATGCAGCTTGGTCATGCTAACAGGAGTTCTTTGTGGTAACAAAAGACTTCATTGAGAAGTCTTGGCATCTCGGGTAAGTCTCACCGATGGTCTTCAGTAAGATGAGGGGCGCTCGAAGAAAGGTCACGGTGATAGATAGGAGTCTTGGCGATAGTATGACTTTTGGTGGAAGCTTTGTTTTGGTATGACATCTCACAGAAACTGTGGGGGTCTTGCCGATAGGCAAAAGGCTTCAGAGTAACTTAAAGTTGTTGGCAGAAAGTCTTGGCAAGTTTGATATGTCTTGCCGAAAGGAATAGCTCATCGCTGTGTCTGAAGACTTCGGTATGAGTCTCTCTGAAAAGCGAATGTCTCACCAAATGGAAACCTCATCGGTATGACTTGTGAACTCGACATGAGGTCTTAGCGAGAATGAAGTGTCTTGCTAATGGAATGTCTGATCGATATGACTTGAAGGTTTCGACATAACGTCTTGCCGATAGAGGAATCCTTTTCCAATAGGAATGCGATGGACGACAAAGACTTTGGTATGACTTCAGAATCCTGGTATGACCTCCTGGCGATAGTGATGGGTCTCACTAACTGATGGCTGAAGTCAATGCAGCTTGTGAGCTCGATAAAACATCTTGCTGACTGTTTGAACTCTTAGCGATATCGATGAGATTACTTTGTGGCATCGGGGAGACATTGTTAGTGTCTCACCGATACGCCAACAAAGTTGAACGCCATTGACCAGTTCGACCATCCTATGTGGAGCATCGTGGACCAATCAAAGGGAGTGTTTTCAAATAGATGATGTTTGGATTTTTGCATCAGTTGCAATGTTGGAGAAAAATGCATGCAAGGAAAAATCTAAATAGGATTGGAAACCTTCTTTGATGAAGCATTGGCTGATAAGGATCGACAAATAGATAAAAATCAGAATGAGAAAAAGAATTTAGAATTAGTAATTGAGTTGTTGAGATCTATTTTTGTAAACTGATGAACAAAAAAAAAATGATGCTTCTGAGAACTGATAACCAGAGAGCTGAATCTCTGAATTGTATGTAATATTTTTCTTACTGAAATACAAAGAGAGTCAGTTTGGTGTGGTGGGTTTTTTTCTATAAGGGTTTCCCACGTAAATGTGTTGCTTATTGTCTTTGAGTATTTGCTCTGTTTCTATAAATATTTCATGTGTGTCTCAATTAGATTGTAATTTGAAAACTTAAAAGCATTGCATTGCATTCTTCCCTGTGGTTTTGACATTAGGAAAGTGTTTTCGCACTGCTTCTTTCCTTACAAGTGGTATCAGAGCCTGGCCAGTTGTGGTGTCCTTGTGAGTGGGTTGGGTTTTTTGTGTTAAATCCTTTTCAGTGGGAGTCTGGTAGAGGTCTATTAGTTTAATTACAGATTGAGATGGCAAGCACATCCGAAAATATGGAGATAGAGAAATTCAATGGAAGTAATTTTCAGTTGTGGAAACTCAAGATGGAAGATCTGTTGGTGGATCATGATCTTTGGACTGATGTGTCTGGAACAATGCCTCAAGGCATGAAGCAAGAGGATTGGGACCTGTCTGATAGAAAATCGAAAGGGCTGATAAGGCTCTATTTAGCTGACTCTGTTCTTTTAAATGTGCATGAAGAAAAGACTGCAGCCTCTTTGTGGACAAGACTAGCTGCTATTTATCAAGGCAAGTCCTTGGAGAACAAGTTGTTCTTGAGGAAGAAGTTGTACAACTTGAAGATGCAGGATAGAGTTGGTGTTGCTGATCACTTGAATGCTTTCAACATGTTGATTGCTCAGTTAGCATCTATTGGTGTGAAGATAGAAGAAGAAGATCGTTGCATGCTATTGTTATGTTCTTTTCCTGATTCGTGGGATCATCTAGTGATGGCTATTGGGAGTACAACATCCTCATTCAAGATGCAAGATGTTGTTGCTTCTCTGTTATCAGAAGAAATGAGAAGGAAATATTCTGAGATGGAAAAGGAGGCTCTGGTTGTCATAGGTAGACCAAAGGAGAAAGGCAAGAAGAAAGACAAGAAGTCCAGATCGAAATCAGAAGGGAGATCAAAGTCTCCTGGTAAGAAGTCCAAGGTGAAGTGTTGGAACTGTGGGCAACCTGGTCATGTCTAAAAGGACTGCAAGGAGGAGAAAAAGAAGAAGAACTCTTCTAGAAATGATTCTTCTCATAGTGATGCAGATGCCTTCATTACAGCCTTGGCTACACGAGCATCAGATGATGTATGGCTGATTGATTCTGGAGCATCTTTCCACATGACATCTCATAAAGAATGGTTCACGAAGTATGAAGAATACAATGGTGGAAAGGTATACCTAGCAGGTGATTCATCTTTCAAAATTGTTGGTTGTGGAAGAGATAGAATTCAATTCCCTGATGGAAGAGTGAAGGGAATCCATGATGTGATGCATATACCAGGTCTGGCTCAAAATCTACTTTCTGTAAGTAAGCTGAATGATATCAGAGTCCAAGTCACATTCTCTGGAAATAGCTGCAAGATGACTAGAGGGTCTATGGTGTTGGCTAAGGGTGCTCGAATTGGTACTCTATACAAGCTGGATGAACTGGTTGTTCAATGCAACAGTGTCTCTACAAAGTCACTTAAGGCTACTCATGAAGAAAAGAAGGAAAACGTTCCTAATGGTGTAAACTCCATGGAGATTAAACTTCCAACAGAGAAGACTATGCTCTAGCATTATAGGCTAGGCCACATTGGTGAGAAAGGTTTAAAAACCTTGAAAAATAAAAACCTGGTAGAAGGGCTTGAAGATTGTAACCTTGAATTTGATTTTTGTGAACATTGCATATATGGAAAACAACACCATGTTTCATTTTATTCCAGTCCCCACAAAACTTCTAGTTTACTTGATTATATACATTCTAATGTGTTTGGTCCTATGAATGTTCCTTCTTTGTCTAAATCAAGATACTATGTGTCGTTTATTGATGATTATTCAAGAAGAGCATTTGTATATTTTTTGAAAAGTAAATCAGAAGTGTTTAGTCGGTTTAAGGAATTTAAAAATCTTGTAGAAAATTAGACTGATAGAAAAATAAAATGTTTAAGGACTAACAATGGTGGTGAGTTCTATTCAGATGAATTCAAAAGGTACTGTAAAGATCATGGGATCAAAAGACACAAGAATACACCTTACACTCCACAACAAAATAGACTTGCTGAAAGGTCAACAGGACAGTAATGGAAAGAGCACGAAGTATGTTGAGCAGTGCTGGCTTGGATGAGAAATTCTGGGCTGAAGCAGTCTCTACAACATGTTACTTGGTAAACCGTTCTCCTAACTCTGCTCTTGTTGAGAAGACGCCTTTGGAAGCATGGTCTGGTAAGAAGCCCTCTCTGAGACATATTCGTGTCTTTGGCTGTGAGGCATATGGATATGTACCATTTGAAAAAAGATCCAAGTTGGAAAACAAAGTTGTAAAGTGTATATTTATAGGCTATAGTGCTGGCATAAAAGGATACAAGCTTTGGAACCCTGAGACTGAGAAGGTTTTACATAGCAAAAGTGTTATCTTTCATGAGCTAAAATCTTCTACATTGGATCTGCAGTCAGAAAAGAAATCAGAAAATGAAAAGGATGTAGCAGTAATTCCTCAGACACTAGATAAAGAGGAATTGAAAAATCAAAATGTACCTGATACTAAGGAAAGCTTGAGTAGTTCTGAAAGTTCTGATGAAGATGAACAACCACCTCAACCTCAGCCTATGAGGAGGTCAACTCATGAAAGAAAGCAACCTGATAGGTATGGGTTTTCTTTAATTGATTCTTTGTGTGCTTATGCTTTAATTTCAAGCATTGATGAACCTAGGACTATGAAAGAGGCATTTAAAATGTCTGATTCAAATTCTTGGTTGGACGCCATGAATGAAGAGATGGCATCATTAGACAAGAATGATACCTGGAGTTTGGTGTCATTTCCTAAAGGTAGAAAAGTTGTGGGCTGTAAATGAGTTTTTAAAAAGAAAATAGGCCTGGACGATAGTGTGGAAAAATATAAAGCAAGGCTGGTTGCGAAAGGGTAAACCCAGGTAGAGGGAATTGATTATGGATAATTTTTTTCTCCTGTAGCTAAGCTGACATCTATTAGATTTATTTTTTCACTTGCATCAGCATATGACTTAGAAATTGAGCAGATGGATGTTAAGACAACATTTCTTCATGGTGATCTTGAAGAAGCAATTTATATGTCCCAGCTGGAGCATTTTGTGGAAAAAGGTAAAGAAAGACTGGTTTGTAAGCTAAAGAAATCTATGTATGGTCTAAACAGTCTCCTAGAATGTGGTACCCAAATTTTGACATGTTTGTTTTGTCATTGGGATTTGTAAGATCAAAATGTGATCACTGTGTGTATTACAAAGCTGAAAGTGATCAAATACTTATTATTGCTCTCTATGTTGATGATATGTTATTCATAGGCAATAGTAAGGTAATGATTTCTGATCTTAAGTCTCAGTTGTCTGCAAAGTTTGAGATGAAAAATCTTGGTGCAGCAGGGTATATTCTAGGAATGGAAATTACCAGGGACAGGAAGAATAGAAAACTTTGGCTCAGTCAGAGTAAGTATATCATGACTAATCTAGAGAGATTTTGTATGACTAAGTGCAAGCAGCTAGTTGTTCCAGTTACACGTGGAACAAAGCTATCTATTGAGGATTTTCAAAAGTCTCCTACTGAGATGGAGGACATGACCAGTGTGCCTTATGCAAGTGCAGTTGGCAGTCTCATGTATGCTATGGTTTGTACAAGGCTAGACATTTCCCAAGAAGTGGGAGTTCTTAGTCGATTTATGGCTAATCCTAGAAGAATACATTGGGATGTTGTGAAGAGAGTGTTTAGATATCTGAAGGGCACTTCAGACTATGCTCTGTGTTACCATGGAAACTTGGTTGAATCATAGAGGACTCTCAGCATTCGAGGATATGTGGACTCTGATTTGGCAGGGAACATCGACAGTAGAAGATCCACTAGTGGATATATTTTCACGATGAATGGTGGTGCACTGGGTTGGATGAGCAAGAAACAAGCTATAGTCACTTTTTCTACTACAAAGGCAGAATACATGGCAGCCACACATGCCTATAAAGAAGCAATCTGGTTAAAATATTTTTGTTCTAACATTGGCTTTGATGCAGAAAAGATTTCTATCTACTGTGACAGCCAGAGTGCTATATGTTTGGAAAAGAATCCTACTTTCCATGCCAGGACAAAACATATAGATGTACAATATCATTTTGTATGAGATATGATGGAGGATGGGAAGGTCTCTTTAGAGAAAGTGGATACTCTGGAGAATGTTGCTGATGCATTGATGAAGCTTGTGAGCACAAACAAGTTCAGTTGGTGTGCCAGTTTGATGGGCCTCTTGGCCCATGAATCTCAGTATTTTTATGATGTTTTGGAGGTGTTAGTAAGATCTTCGTCAAGTGGGAGCTTGTTGGAATCTATGCCTCAATTCTTATTAACAAGAAACTCCTTGAAGGAAAAGTCAGTGTGACATCATGGATGTCTGGCTGACTAACTATTCTGAAAGTTCTAAAATGTTCATATCAGCGTGACAGGGTTGATGTCTTGCCGACAAGACTATCACTGTGACTTTTGGAATTCGATGTGACCTTTTGGAGAATGGATTTCTTCGGGCGACAGTATGATCTTATCAGGGTAACATAGTAGTCGTGGGGATATGTCTCAACAATGCAGCTTGGTCATGTCGATGAGAGTTCTTTGCGGTAATAAAAGACTTCGTTGAGAAGTCCTAGCGACTCGGGTAAGTCTCACCGATGGTCTTTGGCAAGATGAGGGGCGATCGGAGAAAGGTCACGACGATAGACACGAGTCTTGGCGATAGTATGACTTTTGGTGGAATATTTGTTTCGGTATGACGTCTCACCAAAACCATGGGGGTCTTGCCGATAGGCAAAAGGCTTTGGAGTAACTTAAAGTTGTCGGCAGAAAGTCTTGGCGAGTTCGGTATGTCTTGTTGAAAGGAATAGCTCATCATTGTGTCTGAAGACTTCGGTATGAGTCTCTCTGAAAAGCGAATGTCTCACCGAATGGAAACCTCATCGGTATAACTTGTGAACTCAACATGAGGTCTTAGCGAGAACGAAGTGTCTTGCTGATGGAATGTCTGATCGATATGACTTGAAGGTTTCGACATAACATCTTGCCGATAGAGGAATCCTTTGCCAATAGGAATGTGATGGATGACAGAGACTTTGGTATGACTTCAGAATCCCGGTATGACCTCCTGGCGATAGTGATGGGTCTCGCCGACTGATGGCTAAAGTCAATGTAGCTTGTGAGCTCAGTAAAACATCTTGCTGACTGTTTGAACTCTTAGCGATATCGATGAGATTACTTTGTGGCATCGGGGAGACACTATTAGTGTCTCATCGATATGCCAACAAAGTTTAACGCCATTGACAAGTTCGACCATCCTATGTGGAGCATCATGGACCAATCAGAGGGAGCGTTTTCAAACAGATGACGTTTGGATTTTTGCATCAATTGCAACACTGGAGAAAACTGCATGTAAGGAAAAATTTGAACAGGATTGGAAATCTTCTTTGATGAAGCATTGGTAGATAAGGATCGACAAGTAGATAAAAATAAAAATGAGAAAAAGAATTTAGAATTAGTAATCGAGTTGTTGAGATCTGTTTTTGTAACTGATGAACAAAAAAAAAATGAAGCTTCTGAGAACTGATAACCAGAGAGCTAAATCTTTGAATTGAATGTAATATTTTTGTTACTGAAATACAAAGAGAGTCATTTTGGTGTGGTGGGTTTTTTCTGTAAGGGTTTCCCACGTAAATTTGTTGTTTATTGTCTTTGAGTATTTGCTCTATTTCTATAAATCTTTCGTGTGTGTCTCAATTAGATTGTAATTTGAAAAATTAAAAGCATTGCATTGCATTCTTCCCTGTGGTTTAGACATTAGGAAAGTGTTTCTGCACCGCTTCTTTCCTTATAGAGGCACGTGAGAAGAATGAATGTTCCAAATGTGCCATACCACCTTCTCTCAATCATGGTGGTCGAGACCCAAAAAGGTAGGGATAAATTCATTTCCACCATTGTCTGATCAAATTGTTAGTTGAAAAATATTTGCATGATGTGTTTGAAATGACTTGGGAAGAATTCTTAAAAATTGATGAAATTAGACCAAAGAATTTGTGACCTAGGGTTTTGCCTCAACCTCGTAGGGCTAGGAGAAGAGTGAGTTTTGTTGAAACCACTCCTGGAACCTCAAATTCTAGCACAGGCCCTAGTGTAAATCCTCCTATAGCTTAACAAACCAAAGAGATTAGTTCTTCTGAGGCAGAGCATTCAGACAAAGAAAGTTCCTCTTCAGATTCTAATGATGTTCCTCTTGGAATCCTAATTAAAACTAGGGCACAAAAGAAAGAGGTAGAAATAAGGAAGGGTAAAGATAAAAAGAAAACTGCAGGGAAGGGAGTGCCAAGCTCTAAGAAATGGAAGGCTGACACTATTCTTCCTATAGCCAAAGAAAAACATGAGAGCCCTCCTAGAAAATCAAGACCAACTAGGCCAGCCTTTGGTGTGTCTCTAGAGGAAAGCCCCAGGACTAGAGAAACATCACAAGAGGACACAAAGGCCCCAATGGTGTAGGTAAACATTGGATAAAATGACATATTTGAGGAAGCAACAAATGTAACATTGGCAGACCTTGCTGCCATCATTGAACAAGTTAAGAGTTAAGAGTATGAGGAAAATTAGGAGCTCCTATAGCAAGAGTAGAAGCAAGAGTTCCTACAGCCAGTGCTACATTAAGAGCAAGCATCGGTGCAAGGAAAACTTTTGGTAGGAATACATAGGCCCTCTGATTTTTCAATGCACATGGTAGCTATGAATTTATGGAATGAGATACAAAGGAGGGAAGAAGAATGGAAAGAGGAGAAACACAAGCTGAAGAAGGAAATTCAAAAGAGATGAAGAGATTGAAGATAAGAATGCAAAAATTGTTGCTTTAAATGAAAAGATGGATAATATGGAAGCCTTAGTACCTCATATATTAGAGTGCAGGACTCCTCCAAGGGTCTATGCTTTGTATTTGAAGGAGAAGCATATTTATTTTAAACTAGTAAGGATTGTTTCAAGTTTGAATCCTTCCATTGAGAATCCTCTTGAATTTTTAAATGCTTATCAGATTGCTCCTCCTGAAATGATGATTTTTTTGTGTTAATTCTATTTACATAATTATGCTATGTCCCAAAATCATGATTGGAATCCTTTGTTGTATGTTGGGGATGTCCAATTAAGGGAATTTATGTCCTGGATATAGAATGAAATTAGTTGGGGACAACAGTTTAGGGATTATAGGAAAATAGAATCCAACACTCCCCTATCCATTAGGGTTGAATCTAGAAATCTAGGGGACATTTTCAGTGATTGGCACATAATTCTTTATAGACCAAGCTATGGCAATAGGATCTTTCCTGAGAGAGAAGCATTTTATAGAGAATATGAGGAGGTAGCAAAAATGATAGGAGAATCTATAAAGGGATATTTGGCACAGAGGTGGAACAGTCTGACTGATGAATTAAAACAAGTTGAGCCTCACTCTCTGTAGAACAATGCTACAACATGTAAGAGAGTTAATAGATATATACAAATTGGAAGGAAAAAGGAACAATTTTGGCTTCCATTAACTTTTTAGTCACCTATCCTATTATGGTCTGTGCCAAATTTCAGGTACTATGAGTATGATATAGCTGCAGAAAGATAGTGATGTAGCAGGTTGGATAGACAACAAGGGTTCTATTGGGACCCTAATTCACGCACTGCAAGAACTAATGTAGGATAGCTGGCAATTGGAAATTTCAAGGCATTAACCAAGCAAAAGAACAACCCTTCCTCTATTGGAGAACCAGCAAAGCCTTAGGTTGTGGGAGTGATGAGTCTAGTTTATGACTCAATTTTGATAGAGTTTATTATCCATTTGTTGTAGTTATCATAGACTTTGATACTTGGATGTTGACCTTTTTATGATATTTCCTCAAAACCATAAACATTGGGCATAAGCTTATTTTTCTAATCTTTAATGACATTGACATGCTATATGAACTATCTATGCTAATTTTACATCTGGATTGATGAATGTTACTTTAAGATAGTTACAGATATGCAATTGTTGTGTGTACTAATATTGTTATGCAAATATAATTAGAAGCCTACAAAATTGAGGAAGATTCTGCCAGCTGGTCATTTTCCATGGAGGTCAACAAGGTGATCATTCAAACGTCGAATAGAGGGAAGACTCTCAGCATGAGGGAAATTCCTAGTTCAAAGCAAAGCATTGTAAGCACCATGTAAATGGTCTTAATTGTTTGTTCAACAAATATAGGAGTTATTGTTGTGCTAAATCTGCGTTAAGGAAAACATGCTTGACCAAATTCCATGCATGCATAACCTCCTATCCACTTTTCATGCTTTCCCTAAAGTGGAATCCTCCTAATCTATTGGAGTTGACCACATTGCTAGGTAGTTAGTTAGTAGTTTTCTTCCTATAAATAAGACTCAAATGCTCCTTCTCAGAAGGTTGATTAATCTAATGATGTATTCACATTCTTAGTTTTTTCAGTAATATAGTTATGTTGCTCATTCGTACTCATGTTTTCCAATGAATAAAATGAAGTTATAATTTTGTGCATCTAACTTTACATTTTTCCTAAAGGATAGTCATCCAAGGGGGCCCACTTGGTGAGTATTCCATCCTTTAGTTTAGTTATTATTTTTTGTTCAACAATTACTTAAATCTGGCACTATTTGTTCATGCAACCATTAGAATTCCATTCTATGGCTATTCCTATAGCCAAAGTACACAGAGTATTTTCTTGTTTGTTTGCCCAAATTTTCATTTTTGTCATGCACTTTAGCTTAGTATAGTTGTTGGTTGATGTTCATCATTTATGATATTTTTTTCCAAGATATTTACTTTCAACATTATGTCTTTCTTAGTTGTAGAATGAATGTAGCTACTTTGGGATTCCTAGTGCATATAATGTGCTACCCATTTCAAGTCTACATCCTTGGGTTGACAAGTTAAATGCACCTTCATGGTGATTAAGACAACTATTCAGAATTAGATGTCCCATCTCTCAATCACAAATTTATGGGCTTTGTTGTTAAATCATTGTAGGAGGCCAACACATCACATGACTCAAGTACATCATAGTTATGTGTGACGAGCAAAGAGAATGAAGGGTTATACTAGAAGGAATGTTCCTTACCAAGTGTCAATATAGTGGCTCATCATATATTTCCTTTGCATCGTGGTTTCAAGTCATGTAGCAAAAAACTAAAATGTGATGTGCACTATAAATTGAATGGAAGGCATAAGGTAATGCATCAATTTCTCATTGCATTGCATTGATGTGAGGCATCACATTTTGGTCTTCCCAAGAGAAAAAATTTATCATAATATTTAAAAGGCCATTGAGGATGCATGACATGCTCTCATTTCATCACACGACCTCTTCATGTCACATTTTCATGAAGATGGTTTTAAAAGAAAAAAGTGATGTAAATAAAGCTTATGATAACCATCGATCTAGTTTTAAAACAATTTGATCAATGGACAAAATTCAAAATTAAATGGCTAGTTGTTGATATGAAATCTTTCACTCACATGAACTGTTAGCATCTATTAATGGTATATCTACTCCATTTCAAGGGTGATAAAGAAGAAAATTACCTTGTTTTTCATCATTTTCACAAGAAAATTCAAGGATTTAGGCGAAAGGAGCTCCAAGCAAGTATATTCAAGAAAATAAGAAAATTACCTTGTTTTTCATCATTTTCACAAGAAAATTAAAGGATTTAGGCGAAAGGAGCTCCAAGCAAGTATATTCAGGAAAATAAAATGCTAGGATTTCTTACGTAAGTCCACATTTCTAGACCCTCTGAGCAAATTGGATTGATTTGTAAAGAGAAAAAGGGTTGTACACATATCTAGGGTAAATTGGGGTAATAGGGTTTTTACTATATTGCGTTTTCAAAAGTGAATCATTTAGCCCTAGGTTTCTTTGGAGGTAAATTTGTGAAATTATGTATAATTTAGGAAAGAATTTTAGAGAACCCTAGAGGGATATTAAGTTTCTATAAAACCCTAGCGTTAAGATTAAATTTTGAAACCCTAGTTGGTCCAATTCTGTAAAAAATGAGTGAAGTTAGTGGCACATCAAAAGATAAGCCCAAATCCAAAGGGGTAAAGAGGGATTTGGCCAAGTTCATGGAGGATGACCTAATAGACTTGTTTCATAGAGCAAGAAGAATTGGGAAAATAGCTATAGGTGAAGGAATTCTATTATATCACTTGTAGGATAAAGCAAGACATGTTGGGGATATCACAGTTCCACAGACTGGTTGGGAGCTATTTCATTATACATATAGAAGATCAAACCAACCTCATGCAACTAAGAATTTGTGGACTTGTGACTTGGGGAAACTTATTGTACCTAATATATTTGTGGAGGTCTACTTTATTAGGAAAATAGCTAAATGTTATGATCTAGATGCAAGAGTGATCAGAAGCAAGAAAGGTTTACCATTGCTAGATATCAACATACATCAAATTATAAGAACCTTTCAGTTGAATCCATTTACCCCAATATCCATCAACTTTGGTACACTTTGTAGGGAATATGAAAAGGATATGTATGTGTAAAGAAACTATGTATTTCCCATACATCAAAGAAAATATGTAGGTATGAAAGGGGTGAGATTTTCCCCTAAGGAAATGGAACCTTTTAGCCTTGATAAGTTTGAGGATTATTTTAAGAACACATCCTATGGGTTGTGTCAAGTGTTAGGGAAGAGCTATGATTTGAGAATTTCAATTTATCTGATGATGAACTTGGCTATGGACATTCAAAGAAAGGATCTCAATAGGGATTTTGATTATGCATTTTTTCTAGCAAAAGAGATTCATAAACAATTGAAAGATTTGAAGGATGCTAATGCTCCCATGAATTTTACACACTATTCATTATTGATGCATATGATTTTGTGGAGTGGTGAGAAAGCCTGGAAAAAGTTCATGGACCTGAGAACAAAGGATGAAAAGGGAAAATATTTTCCTATACAAATGTGGACACATGTATGTGATCAGAATTTTCCTGATTCTAACTATAAATTATTTCACAATGGGTTGGTATATGGAATCTTAGACAATATTTGTTTTAAGCCTTCTCAGAGGATTTCAATGAATATAAAGCAGATTTGAGGCCTTTAGAATTAATCCCCCAAACCAAGATGGATAACAATTGGGGTGATTGGTATTCGCACATAACTTTCATAGTTTTTAGGGCTTATGGTGCACCAATACAACCACAGTTTTTACCTATTTATGTGTTATAAATACTTTCTTTTATAGAAATAATGTGGCAAATAGATAGTATGGATAAAGAATACTTTAGGATTTCCAAAAAGGGATCATGCATCTTAGGGAAATTTTCCTTTTCTAATTTCACAGTAAAATCTAAGGACTTGAATTTTCTTATGAAATGTTGAAATCATTCAAGATGAAAGTTGAAATTGGTTAGAAACTATGACCTAGAGGGTTTCATAAACAAGGAGAGAAAGAAGAGAAGTAGGTATGGCTTCTACCATCAACTCCTTTCTATAGAGGATGTAATAAAATTTCAATAGATGTTGAAGTGAATGAAAGAAAATAAGCATGGCTCCATATGAATAAGGTTGAAGAAAAAAGGTTCAAGATAAACCCATTGTATGTGATCCCCTATGCTCAAATTCAATATCCATTTCAAAAGGCCATGAAAATGTTGGATGTGTATGTAAGAGTGGAATTTTTATGAATTTAATAATGTTGGTAGATGAAACTACAAAGAAGAAAAAATAGGAAGAGATGGCCAACTCAATCATCTGTTTAGGACCCATCAATTATACCTATGGAAATTGAAGAGAGACCAATGGTTCACCCACTTGTTGAATATTCTACAAAGATTGGGGGAGAGGATATAATAGAGGAACATTCAACTAAACATGTTCTAGGAGATGAAGAAGTTCGTTAGAGGTTTCATTCCCCTCAAGTAAGGGATGAAATGGATGAATATGTTCCAACATATAGGATCATAATAGTTGAATATTATGAGAACAATCATGTTGAACATATCAGGCTAAAACCTATGAGGAATTTATGAATGATGAGACTTTTGTGTAGACCAAATAATTCAAAGAATTTTTTATTCAAGTGAGTTATGCAAAATACAAAGAAAGGATTGAAAAAGCTAAGGAGGAAGCTAACCCCCCACAAAATGATGAAATTGGGAAGCAAGAAGGAGCAAGAATTGAAAAGGAAATTGCTAAGAAATCCCCTTCTAATGGAAGATATCTTGTGAAAAGGAGTGGTATTCTTTTATTGCCAGGCTAGGATCTAACATCAACTATTTCTGTAGATTACACTATAAGGAATGATGTTGAGGCTTTCATATCCAAAGAGAAATACGATATTAAAGTGTTTTGCTCTAGCTTCAGCCCAAGGCTACACACACTAGCAATCTAGTCCATGGCACCAAACACTAGGAAACCAAGGGTGATCAGATCAGTAGGGGAGATCACAGGGGAATTATTTGTCAAGAGAGCATTAGAAATTACCCCTTCAAAATTAGTAACATTAACTGTGCATGCTACTATGTTAAGTGCTTATATAGCTGAGATGGCACATGAGAGGTATGACCAAATATTGGAAAAAATCAATATATTGAAAGAAGAGTACAATAAGGTATTAGCTATAATTCCTTAGGAAAGGCAAGCAATACCATGAATGATGTCCCTTCCACCACCTCCTCCCTCACAAGAATTTTTAATACAAGATAAAGAGAATTTGTCTCTAAGAATAAAGAGATTAAAGGAGGAGTTGGATATGGTAAGGGAGAGTGAACAAAAGGATAGAGAAGAATATAGCCAAGTGGAAACTGATTTTATTGATTACATCCTAGGACATAGGATTTCTTGCATCCTACACAAACTTGGAAATGTTTGGAGTGTGTTCAAAAATATGCATGAGGAATATAAGGAACATCTTGAAGTCTGAGAAAAATTTTAGAATAACTGGAGCAAATGGAATATGAGGAAACCCTCAAAGAGATGATGAAGAATATGGATGTTGATCTAGAAGCTCCCACCAACCTAAACCAACTTATTCAAGGAATTGGATTACTGGGAGAGATTTCTACTTTTCAAAGCAATATTAATATTGAGTTTAAAGGAAAATTAAAGATGTTTTAGGATATGGAAGAAAATGGAATGCCTAAATACTTGATGAGGTAGGAGAGTTGAAAAAAAATTCTAAATGGAAAGAAGATTTTGGGAGTATAGTCTCCTCCCTATCAACATATATATATATGTATATATATATATATATAAGGATGGAAAACCTTAATTGGAAGTGTTGAATACCATTGATAGATTATTCAGAATGGAGGTGAATTTAGATACTTTTACAAGAGAGGCATGTATTATAACTAATGCAATATATAATGTGCACAAAATAAAGGTGCAAAAATTACTTGCTTTGAATTGGCCAACAAAAGAGGATTACAACACATGGCTTGAAAATTTTATAGATTATGTCTAAGTTACAAATTATGTTTAAAGGTTGTTTCCTTCTTTTTGTTGAGATGAAGATTGGATTTTTTCATTTTCTATTCATACCTTTTGTTCCCAAAATTTTGGAAGACAAAGAAGATGAAAACAAAAGAATATTTAGTTCAAATTACCACCACCTTCTATAGCGAGAGATTCTTGGAAAGCGGGAGAATCTTCTTCAACAACTTGAAAATAACTTTTGTATTATATGGGATTTCTCCCCACTAGAAGTTGAGGTCACTTTTTGTAATGTAACTGAATTTCAAATGAATATATGACATGTGTCAAATGAGCCTGAAGCTTGTTTTCCTCCCTTATTCTTATAAAAGGGAAATCAAGGTGATTGGCACGAGACCTTGGAGAGTTTTGTAATGTAGAGCATAGAGTAATTTTTAATGAAATTTTCATCTAGGTCATTATCCAATTCTATTGTTGAATTTAATTTGAAGGTTTTTGTATACCAGTACTAGCACCATTTTGAATACAATGGCACAATTTCAAGCCAATTGTCTCCTAATGTATACCTGATACAATTTATGAATGAAAATTGATCAAAGATTCTTCAATTCATCTTCATTGAATTTCCTTTGAATGTATTGCTCTTATTCAAAGAATAAGTTAAAGATGATTTAATGGGAATATAGAATTGTATGAATGTATGCAAGGATTTGATAAGGAATTTGTTATGAATTCTTAAGTGAAATAGTGTAAAGAATTACTATGAAGCTTCATGATGTTTAGGGAAAAATAATAATATACAAGTCTCTATTACAATAAATTTTGACTTTGTTCCCTAGGTTAAGATACTATTCCATTGCATTAATAATTGTTACAATTTCCATGGTTACTCATATAAAGAACATTTACAAATCTTCATCTCAGTTGAAGTTATTTGTTAAGTTTGATATCATCTTATGTTCTCCTATTATGAATAGTTGAAAATCTTAAAGGATGTTGCCAGATCTTTTAATTTTCATAATCATCAAGCAAAATCTACTTAGCTTGAACTTTGAATTTTTCACAATCCTCAATAAAATATACTTAGCTTTATCTTTGAATTTTTCATAATCCTCAAGCAAATATTTTGAGAATATATCTACTATCTATAGTATTTCAAATAATTAGCAAAATGGATCTTTTAAATACTGTCATGGATCACCCTCCCGGGTTTTGTAGAGCCTAAAATGAAGAGGGAAAGTTTTATCTAAATTTCTCCTAGTCATTGACCAATCCCTCTAGGTTATTAATTATTGGAAGTGGTGAATTCCATAAATTAATTTTGAGAATCTGACTGGGAATTAAAAACAACCAACATGGGGGATGGTCAAAAACCATTCACCACCTTTCTCAAAAATATTTATTTATCCCTTGGTGGTTGTACCAATGGATAGGGAACCTCTTTCATGAAGGATGAAATTTTTGATTTGTTCTTGGATCCATGAATAGTTCACACAATTCAGATTTAAAAAAAAAAAACATCTTTAACTCTTTTATATGATAATTTTTCTACATAAAATTATCTAGGCTCTTGTCTCTTCTTGAACAAACTATTTATTTTCTTGCTAAATAAATCTACATAAGATATTATGGATTGCAATTATTGAGTAAGGGCGGTTCTATGTGAGGTTGTGCTTGGAGGATCTCTCAACCTTGCAATTAAATTTTCTTGTGTTCTTGGAGCATGATAAGGAATTGTAGGTTGTATTTGTTGAGGTTATTCTTCAAGAGGGATTTTATCATGAGCTGAATTAGGATTTTAAATAGAATTTGGGAGTTCATTAACAATTCCTAAAAATTAAATAAATTTACATCAAAAAACATATTCAATCTACCTATTTAATACCAAATTCACACAAAAAATAGAAATAAATTACTCATTTGATCTCCTCAAAATCGTGGTGGTATTTTGATAAATAATCAATGAATATTGACATGGATTTGTGCTTCCTAGAACATGAGTGTGTTATGGAGGGTTTGTGCGCTACGAAGGAAGTTTTCAAAAATAGAAAAAATGAATGAAATGAATTTTTTTTTCTTAAATAAGAAATAATGCGAGCATGTTATAACACACTCATATGTTATAGATTTTTTGAATTCAAAAAGTGGGGTGGCCAATTTTTGGTCCCCCATATTTGTGCACCCACCCTAAGGTAAAATAATAAATAGTCAATGAGGCATCTCCTTATAACCACCATTGGGGTATACTCAAACCTATACAACTAGGTGGAGAAATACCTTTTACCTATAACCATTCAACCAACACATAAATCATACCTAATATATATATATATATATATATATATATAAAAATAGTTGAAGCATCACATAAATATCCAATGGTACAAACATCATATCTATAATTTCATTATATTTAAATGATCCATTCCATGATAGAATTTAATTATGACATCAATATCAATGCATATGTTCATGAACCAAAATATAATAATAATCACTCAAGTAAGCTTGCATCATGCACACATCCCAATAACACCTGTAAAGTGAAATACATTCATTCTCTATCAAGGAAATTGGTAATATAACACACATACTAATTGGTTTCATTTACACCATGCAAAACAATAAAAAATTATAGAGAAAATTACAAATCAGGACATAGAGAAATGATACCAAATGTACATAATACAATGATCCCACTAACATCACATGCTAGGAATAGGTAGGAACTATAGCCTCCCCCACTAGAAATTGAATTTCTCCTATAATTCATGAAGGTCAAAATGATCACACACCATGAACTTTCCTTTACCAAAATAAAAAAAATCACACGTCACCCAAAAAATAAGTAGCATTACACAATCCACCACTGAATGGAATAAAATTGAAAAATGAACCATCTAATTTCTTTATAAATTTTATTACTTTCTACTACACACCTTACTCATAAGATCTCAACATGAAACAAGATAGCATAATCAATATTCCTTTCTACATGGATACAATAATTTATTTTTTCAAAACATGATTAATATTGTAAATAACTCATATGCATCTAGATCCAAAGAAATACATCCTTTTATACATACATTCTAACATCCAAAATAACTCATGTGGCTTGATGGTGTTAGGGATACATGCACCTAGGAATCCCTTCTATACATTTCCACAAGTGACCTACCTCTTGTTTGTGTAAGGATTTTAACCTACAATAGATAGTCACACACACTAGGAAGGTAGTGGATCATGGTTTTCAACATAGTCCACACATACCCCCATCCTTAAAGTTTCCCTACATTTTCTTCCTTTGTACACTCAACCAAGGTCATATTCCTTGACCTTGGTGAGGAATCACAACACAACATAAAACCAAAAGTTGAAAACAAAATATATTCTAGTTTAGCCACCATAAGAACATATATGTACTAAAGAAAGAATTTTCAACTTAACAATAAGATAAATAAATTTTCACAATTGGAACACTAAACCAAGCATAATTGTAAGATCTACGTGAAAATTAACTTCACAAATAGTGGTTAAAATAATACAATCAAGATAAAATAGTAATTATTCGCCCATAAAAGTAAAGTAAAAGTCACCAATAACTGAAATAAATTTCACAATCATCAAAATTGCATATCACATCACTATGCAACTAAATACTAGCCACTAAGTAAGGAAGGAGGGAAGTAACATCCTGATTATAACCACAATATTTCATGTGTGTTTGTAGCATGAACTTGCAATACCCTGCATGGCATGGCAATACGCCTAGAAAAAGACATGCCTAGGCCACATCCCCCTCATGTGCGTAATTTTGGCATTCATGCGACAAAGCCCTACATGGCATGGTCATATGCCAAGCATATAACACAAAATGTTGTATTCCACATGTAAATATTCCTTGTAGAAAAGACACTTAAAGGCCACATCGTACATAGAGACATACCTCATGGAGTAGACAAGCATAGACCACTCATCAAAGCCCAAGGTGTACAGGGTAAGGAACACTGATATTCTTACCAAACACAATCTATCATAGCAAACATGAGGCCTTTTCTATAAGTGGGAAAACATCCCTTGTTATGTGACTTTTTCCCCAAGAGAAGAGTATATAAATAACCCTTCAGAATTAAAAGGGAGATAGAAAATAAAGGATGTTATGATCCTTTAGTTAAAATAGAGATTAATAAAGAATATGTATAAACACTCTTGAATAAAACAAGATTAATTATTAAATTTAAATCATTATTAAAAGGAAACCTTTTGTGAAAGGGTGTGATGGTTTGGAAACCATCCCTTAAAAGGATATATAAATCATTCATGTGAGACATGGAAAAGACATTCAAGGATGGAGAACATTTAAAGAGAAAAGAGAAAAAGGAAAGAAGAACTAAAAGGGCACAAAGGAGTGAAGGTTAGGGTCTAGGTGGGCATTTAAAGATTTGGAGAAGGGGCACACAATGCGTGTCCAACTCAAGGCACAACATACACCTAGGAGTGTCTTGGACAGGGCTGAGTTTATTTCGTAAAGCCTTGGTTTTGTACAAGAACCGGTTCCTCTAGGGGTGTTTGTGTCAAGAAACAACCTAGGTCCATAACTATTCCTCTGAGTGTCAGATTTCCTTTGATTGTTGGATAGAGAAATTTCCATGAATTTAAGATAAGTATTGAGAGCCATTGATTCAATAATATTGGGAATATTGTTTATATGATTTGGTGTTAATGTGACTAATCTATGTGGAGGTGTTATTCCATTTACTATGTTGATTATTTAATTGTCACATGTTTGTAGTGTACATTAATTATTCACATTTATTTTGATAATATTGCATATTATAAATTATACTAACTCTACTATTTTTTATATTAAATCCTCTACTAATACTTGATACTATAAGGGGAAAAGAGACATCACATCCCCACACCACTCAACACCAAGTAAGTATAACATGACATAAAATATTCCTTCATGTACACACATATGGAATCCTGTTCTCAAGGCCACCTCACTAGCATCAACAACACATCACCATCACCTACACTATGTCAAAATATTAGTGTGATGTGGCATCATATCCATGGGAACCATGTCTAAACATAGGTAAATATAGAAAACATCACAATATGTCATACACAACCTCCACATGCTAGAATAAAATACATACATAAAATAATGGGGCAATAGAAAACCTATTGTTGGTAACCAATACCAAATTCCAATGTCAATCAAGAAAAATGATGAATAGGCTAATGCTATGAACCACTCAATGGTCCATTATATAGGAGAAGTAGGTAAATTATCCTACTTAGAAATGGCATGGGTGACAATATTACTCTATGTCAATGTCACAAAATTTGACCATATCCTTCCTAAGTATACCATAATCCTACTTGATCCACACATGTGTACTTATCAACCACCCTTGGGTGGGCTCTCAATAGGGTGACAAAAAATAAAACCAAAAAAATAAATTATTCCACCACACTTTTAGCCAAACACACCATCTACATGGTTGGTATGCAGTACCACAATCCCATGAATACATAAATCACATACAAAATGTTCACAATACACAACATAAGCATTAATATGGGGGTATTCATATCCACAAGAGAATACACAATAATCTATTTTCCAAAGCCATCTTTTAATACAAAAAATCTATTTCCTTACCAAAATTCCATAATCTTTTCAAGAATTTATCACCCAACATCTACTAGGATTACTCTTTCCAAGGTATAATTTTTTTTATCCATAGCTTCATAATTTCAAACATCAAAATACATTCAAATACTAAAATTCTATTGAATTTTCAATAATTTACCTCCAACATCCACTGGGACTACTCTTTCCAAGGTATAAATAAAATTCATCCATAGCTTCATAATTAAAAACATCATAATTTGTTCCAATCATCTCAATGATACATAAAATTAGCCATACTAAACCATGGTGGTGTTGGAAAAACAAGGACAGACAACTGAGAGGGGGGGTGAATCAGTTGTTATAGAAATTTAAACTTTTCACAGTTATCTTAACTTCAATCTCAAATCTAATGAATAAGCAATTAACACATTAGAGAGACAAAGAACACCAAGATTTTTTACGTGGAAACCCTGTTAGGGGAAAAACCACGGTGGATGTTAGTCCACAAGATTATACTCTATTAAAAGTATAATGAGAAATAATAAGGGGAATGCAAATGCATTTAGGCACACTTCCTAGAGCTCACTGCTCAAATACAAAAGGGGCTCACTGCCCAACAGAATAGGATTAAAAATCAGGAGGGTATGAATTGAGAAAATAGATTATACACAAGACTGATTACAGTTCCAATTAAGCTCAACACTTCTTCACACTTCACACAATCTTCTTCACACTCTACTCTACAATCAAATGATATTAACACATACACACATAGGATCACATGAAGCACACTCTTCACCGATGAAACAATCGCACTTCTGCTACATGAGATTTCATGACAACTTAGTCGGCCAAGAAAATAGAACATATTTGCAATGTTGGCCCAAATTTACAAATAAAATTTTAATGTGAATCCACCAAGGACAGACTCAACATAGTGGGGACCCAAATTAACATCTCCAACATAAAAAATACTTTATTTACTTTCACCACGAAGATCCACAACACGCTACCACCAACATGTCGACTAGGAACATGAAAAACTAAACATGCACAAGAAAAGATCTTCAATCATGAGCTCATCAGTCAATGTGGACATACCAAAAAGATAAATAATGATCTAGAGACATTAAAGAGCACCAAGAAACAATAGAGAAACATCTGCAACAACTAAGATCAACAGAATCACATAATCTTCATTCAAGAAGACTTACAGAGACCACAGAAACACTGTCAGACCAAAACACACTCAAAACTTCACGCGGACCTTTGAAACTTCTAGTAGATGATCTAGATATACTCAACAATAAACCCTTTAATCCACACCAACTAATATTCAACGTAGAGAATAAAACACCTTCATGACCTGCACAGTTCCACTAGGAACCTAGAACATTTTCTTTTTACAATTTTCTCAATGTCCTTGACATATACAACAACCGATATACCAAATGCTAATAGTGTTTACATCAATGACAACCACATATCAGCAACACATACACAACATCCAATAGGTAGATCAATGAATACATCCTCATTCACAAGGTGTTGCACCATAACACACACCCTTATGAAATACATTATCTTTTATTTCAACATCCCACTAAAATTCAATAAGGTAACATAATTCTACATTGCTAACAATATAATTCACTAAGCAATGACACACATCAAAACGATCTTAGTTAAAGGAATTAAGTCTTTACCCAATGTTCAACCACGGTCCTGCAAAAAATTCTATTCTATCAAGTGGCATACACAATCATGATTAAATATTTGATCCAACCAGGGTATTCAATTCTCACAACACATCAATGAAAACATGGTTTGGTTAATTAATCACCACCAACATAATATTATCCTCACAAAAAATTCACTTAGACATGAATTTAATTTTTTTGCATCTCTAATTAGGATATAATGAGTTAAAACATATATGTTTTTATAAGTAATAATAATGCATTTGGGAACCCCAAGTCTCACCAATGTAATGCTCCTACAATGCACATGCCATTCTACATTTTGTGCATACCATGGAATGGAAGAAGAAAACTCAAATTTTGAAATTAACAATGTAAGGTTTAATAATGCATTCATTTCCTTACAATGATTATTATTTAACTACTATGCATATGATTCCATGATTCCCTTTTAAATTTTAAATATAGAAAATGTGAAACCCTAGGACTTCACCCTAGGATTTCAATGCTAGATTTTTCTAACATTTCATTTAGAAGGTTTGAGGTAGTGGGGGTTTGATGAATTTGGACTAGGTATGAGATTGAATTTCAACCTAAAAGGTGAGTCAACCTGCCCTTGACAAAACTTGAAATTAATTTTAGGATTAAATTCAATGATTTGACTAGGCTAATTATGCAAATAACCATTCTGATGCAAAAACAATAGATCTGAAAAGTCACAAACAAATTCATACTTCAGAAATAAACTTAGTAGAGTTTTTTGCACCTATGACATAAATTTGGGGTTAAAAATGGAGGACTAAGTTGGCTAGGGAAGTTATGTTCTTGTTGAAAAATTTTAAATCTAATTTCACAATCCTCTAGCGCTAGATTAGGGCTTTCTTTTCTCGAGTGTCACACTATTGAATCTTTGTCGGGTGTCGAGATAAATGATTTTATGTATGTTGTCAAGTTGTAGGGTTTAGATGCAACAATGAAAAATTGACCTTCAAAATTCTCTCTATCTTCTTCAAATCTAAACCTTGCACATTCAAAGAGAGAGGAAGGGTTGTCACATATAGGGGCTTGCCTTGATTGAAACCTATTTTGGTGTTTCCACCTCCATAATGACAATTTCAATTAAAGAGAACTTATCCTTTTGAGGGATAGAGGCTAAATGATAAGTGAACTACGAATCAACAATGGACTACAACTCTCCACTCAAAAATGGCTTCCTTGAAGGATTGAAGTCATGCACATCTTTTCAAGGCTTGATTGTCGTTGGCTTGATCTTCTTGAAGACTGACAGGGGTCAAATCTCACAAAAAAAATGATAACATAAACATGAAAAAACTCGCATAAAACTTGACATGATGCTTTGATGTTGAATTTTTGCAATAAATCTACTCTTGACTTCTCTTGACTTGCTTGATAATTTCTTGATACCACATTTTCCAAAAAGTTCTACTTAGTTTTCAAATAATGAAATGACTTGGTCTTTATATGCAATTATTCTATTTCCCAAAAATTGAATCTTAATAGCTAACATTTGACATTTTAAATTGAAATAATAAAATGCCAACTCTGACATATTGAATTTTGGAGGAAAAATAGGGGGACCAAGTCACCTAGGGTGACTCAGTCTTAGCCCTATGTTATAAAGTGTAAGGTGTCAGGAGTAAAATATTAAATGCTTGCATTTGTCTTGTAAATGGGTTTTCTTGATAAATATCTAAATGGGCCATAAAATGCACAATTTAGGAAATTAGGTGCATAAATAGGTCCAATCACTTAGGTTAGAGAAAAAATAGTGTGAAAATGTCAAGGGAGACAATTTGCGATGCTACATTTAGCCCTCACTTTAGTGAGTGTATGAGATTATGCTCAAACTTGCAATAAAGTAGAAAATATGTCAAGAAGGGTCTAATCATCTGAATTTTGAATGGATGGGATGAAAATGAATCTAGGGAGATGTGTAAGCCCCTAGGATTCAAGATCCCAAGGAAAACCAACATAAGGACAAAGGAACACACATGTGAAGTGAAATGCAACATGGAAAACATGAAGCATGTAGAATGAAGATACATGATATAATGTGATGCAAACATAACATGAACATCAAAAAATACACAAACATAATTCCAACACGATGCAAACATGATGCAAGCACATAACATACAATAATCACAAAACAAAACACCTGGTTACTACTTACAGGATTTTTTAGTCGATAAGGCAGAGAGACTCAGTCTTAAATTTGTCTCAAATACCCAATGTCATCATTCTAATGTGATAGCTAACAAAATGATACTCTCCCAAGGATATAAAATCCCCTATGAGCTACAAATATCTTGCTTTAGGAAGCACATAAATTTTAATGTCCAAGAGGACAAAATAAAAACTCATCTAAGAAGGTGCATAAAATTTTAACATCAAAGAGAATGAATAAGACTCACCTAAGAAGGTGCATAAAACGTCCAAGGAGAAGAAGACTCAACTAAGAAGGTGCATAAAATTTTAATATCCAAGGGGATGAAATTCAAATGTCCAAAGGGATGAACAAATCATTTTAACATCCAAGGGGACAAATTGATAATGATGCCCCAGGAGGCATTATGAACAACATCACAACCAAGGGGGTATGTCAATAAGTCAAATCTCACAAGACGTTTATGAAATGGATAAGGCTAATATATGCCCCCTTAAAATGGAAACATACTTGCTATGTTGGAATTTTAAGGAGAAAAGAATGAACACCTTCAAAACTAGTTATCCTTTCCCCCAAACTGTAGAGACAATGAAAACCATGCATGAGACTATGAAAAATAAGGTTACAGTTAAGATTGTAATACCATCAATAGAAATGAGAAAACATACAAAGCTACAAATGCCACACTATGAGAAGAAACACCATATAACAAAGATCATTATTGTTTATAGTGATTAGGTGCATCAACATATGGAAGAGAACTATTGTGCCTTTTGCACACTGATGGAGCTTCCCAAAAAAAACTTAATTTCTGAAGATCCCGTAGATTTGGTCTGCACATTAAACCCTTATCCTCATTGTTTGGACAATATTTTGTCTTTGAAAACCCTCGGTCATTCTAATCTCACATTGACTTGCACTATCGGTCTCCCGGTCTTTAAGTCATCACTTGAGCCATCATGTGTGTTTGGCCACCAACCCATTTGGCTTAGAGCGTCAGTCACCTAGTTGGTTGTCAACAAATTGTTTCCTAAAGTCAGGTTTTAATTTTTTCCCAAATGACTTAAGCTTAATTCATTCATCCGTGAGGGTCAAATCACCATTGGCCTAACAATGGACCCTTATTTAATGCTAACCTTGTCGTGTGTGCAGGTTTAGAGATTTGAGACTATGGGAAACAATCTTGGCTGTACCCCACAAGCTATCAGACATTAAATGTCGGCCGGTTATGCAGTGCGAGGACAACAAGATTAGGACGTGTTTCCTTATATGGACGTGGGGCTTAGTCTCCATTGTCTGGCTCACCACCTGTGGTTTTGAACCAATGACAAAGATTAAGCATTGGGAACAATCTTCATCATTCCCTACTAGCTTGCAAGGAAAAAGTGAATGCTCGTAAAAGACTATGAGAGCAGTGAGATCCTGACACATGGATTAATCCACCCAGTTTGTGAGACGGGCACAACTTTCCAACGAAGGAGTTGCCATATGATTTGGATCCTACTATTGGCCAGAGAAAAATGAACGAAGCACTATTGGAATTCAAACCCAGTCAACTGTTTGATGGGTAAAAACACAAAGTTGTGTCACACTTTATAAAGGAAACCACCAACGTTGATCCAATTTTTAAACTTGAATCACTAAAAAGTGGCATATATGTGTTGAATTTTGAAATGATGTAAACTAGTAAAATATGTATTTTTTAGTATATTTTATGTTTGTATTTTAAAAAAAAAATTAAAAAGTTATTTTAAACTATTTTTTAATAAATTAAAACTATAATTTAGTTGCTAATAAAATGTTGAAAAATGAAGTTGCATGGGACGTCAAACCTTTTATAGTAAATTTTATTTTTTTTCTTTAAAATTTTTTGTGTGTATTTATAACTTTAAATTTTAGTGCATGGATATTTTTTTTTCTAATTTTGATAAATATATATTTTTAAATATATATTAAAATTTGTGTGAATAAAAAGCAAACTGTTTTCATCGGATGTCAACTTTCATATTAAATATTTATCTAAAATGGAAAAAAAATTATACCATCTTAAAATAGATTCTTTTATCTAGTGCATCATATTTTTTCAATTTTTTTAATAAGTTTTAGTATTTTTCCTTGGCATAGGAATCAACCTAATATTCTGAGCTGATAACCTACTTTTAGTAAAAATAAAAAAATTAACTATAAAAATTAATTAAACTATTAAAATAAATATGTTTTTGAAAACTACACTTATGGATCTACAAAAGGGTATTTTTATATTTTTTTAAAAATGTTATTTACATTAGCAAGAGTTATTAAAACTTCAAGTTTTTCAAATAATTTTTTTTTTTGGGAAATTGGACTCAAAGTGGTGCTCCATATATTTTTAGCCAACAATTTTAGTTGAAAAAGTTTTGGAAGCATCTAACTTAGCCAGAATGAATCTTACTAGATCATATGTTTGACTAAAATTAATTTTTATTTAGAAATACTTAAATTTAGTTGTGCTAATAAGCTAGTTGAAAGTGTGACACAACTTTGTGCTTTTACCCTGATCTACCATCTCATCAAGAGATCAACAATTGACATTCAAAATTCATGAATAGGCACATGATAGCAGTTTAATTCTACAACTAGTAGGCATTAATGATCTCTTTGCAAGTGCAATCAAATTGATCTCCATGTGTGTGGAGATTTAATTGTCAACAATCATGAAGTATGATATGCATATTTCCATGCACTTGGCAAATAAATGGTTACACTATGCATGCCAACGAATTACCTAGTTTGCGCATGTGTTTTCATTGAGCATTGATGATTGCTATCATCACATTGTTCAATATATACAGGTTGAGAGTTTCTATTTTTTCCATCATAATTAGCTGTCAAGTTATTTGAGTTTGTGCAAAAAGTAGAGGTTACCAGTGTAGATTCTTCAAGTTGTAGGATGAATAAGTCTGGCGCTTCATTTGTTCTAGTGCGGAGGTCTCCTCAACTCAATTTGTAGAGGTCTCGTGGTGAAGATCCAGAGCATGCACAGGGCACTCATAAGGATATCCATGGTAAGAAATTTGTACCTGTCATTACCAGATGTAGCCATCGACTGAAGGGTCAAGCTGCGAGCTCACAAGTAATAAGATAAAAAGAGAAAGAATCAGTTGGGCCCTCCAATAGAATTCAGAGGAAAATTTGATATGATCTAGGTTCTTTCGGATGACATAACTCACCTATTCATATCAAAGACAGCCTATTTGAAAGTGAAACAGAGACAGACTCTAGCTATCGCCAATATCTTGTGACTTTAGGCTAGGTTCCATCCCTTGGAGTTGAGGTACTATCCATCCTACATTTAGATGTCAAGACTCCTAGCGGGTGAGATGGTGTTGTGATGAAATGGGACAAAGATGAAGAGGGAGTTGAGGTTTCTTCTCCATCTCTCATGATGATGTGAAGTGGGTGCGTGTACCATGGATTGTGTGCTAGTGGTGGTAAGTCTTAAGGTTGCTGAAAAGGTGGTGTGTGGAATGGAAAAAATCATGCTATTTGATAATCTCTATGGAGGTTGCTTTTTCTCTCTGTGTGTGGCTGGTATTTTTGAGGTGCTTGATGTTGATTATGTGCTCCCGTGGCAATATGAATGTAAGATTTGTTGCTTACCTGGTGGCTGAGGGAAATTTTGGCTTCACTTTACTTTTCCTTTTTGGTGGCTATTGCAATTGTCATTTCCCTATTTCAATGTGTTATTGCAGAATCAACATGTGGGGAATTTTGAAATGTAGTTGAAATTTGAAATGAAATGAAATTTTGTAATGTGGTATGCATTTCAAGCTGGAAGCTTGTCTACTCCCTTACACTATAAAAGGGAATTTAGGGCTCATTTGCAGAGGGTTCTAGTCTTTTAAGTCTTTAGGTCCAATATACTAAAAGGGTAGAAATTAGAGAGAATACTAATAAATGGAATAGTTGAATTGTCTTGGTCTCTGAACTATGCATATGTAAATCATAAATAGACTTATAGAAATTACTGATATCGAAACAAATTTCATGCATAATTCATATACTCTTCTTTGTATATCATCTTGCAAATTTTCAATAAAATATCAAGCATATTCTGTTAATCTTCAAATGCTTTGTTTGAATGCATGTCTTTATTTTTTCTTTGGTTCAAAGAATTGATTAAATGCTTATATGAGGCCATGAATTTGTGAGGATTTATAAAGGATCTGGTAAGAAGTGATGCTTTATGCACAATGAGTTTTCATAATGCAAGGCCTTATGAAAATAGTCCATAATTATTAGATTTAAATAATTTCTATATCACTGGTTGTAAGATGCTTGACTCCATTTCCTAATTGATGAGGGAACTAGTCTATTTATCTTGGTATTTGTCACTTGAATGATAATGATAGTATATTAGACCATGGACTCGGGGTTAGAATACAAATTTCTTAAACTTCACTTACTATGACGCATGTGTGTGAGATATTTCCTTGTTCCTAGTAAATTGATAATTATTTGCTTGAAGATTCACCAACCTTTAAGTGAATTATGTTATTTACCCCTCATAGGAACCGATCTTTGATTTTCTATGTCATTCGTTGAGATAGTGAAATGAAATGTAAGAAGGAACACCCTCCAAGGTCCCACAAAGCCTAAAGTGTATAAGATTCCAGTCTTTGACTGAATCTTGTTAGTTAGCCATTCATTTTAAGGGTCTTGAATATAGGAGTTGGCTACTATTTAGAGATCCCAAAGGTGTACTAGTAAAAACACCAACAAAATGGTGACTCTGCTGGGGATATTCTCATTCTCCCAATGTAGATGTGAAATGCAGAGTCAAATGGTGAGGTAAATCTAAATGCATGGTTCAGATATTGACAAATTCTTGAACCTTGTAGACAATTGGAGTGAAACAATGATTGAAGGATCCGAATTTGATTTTGTTGTGGAAGATAGCCCAGAACGTGTACTATTTGTGGTGCAGCCATGGTAGGAGGGTCCTCAAAGAGAACAATCTAGACTATGCAGCAAGAGTAACACAATGGAAGAAACACAAAATATGGAGGAAAATGCATATTAAAACATTCTCATTAATAGAAATCTCGATTACAAATAGCCGACAACATTCGGGCTTACAGATTCGGCTCACAGGCCTGATATAACATGTTCAAAAATACAAAATTCCTATATTATCCTTAATAGGAGCTAAAATATGACATCTCAAATCTAATATTCTTCTAACTTCCTTTCTAATGATCTATTACAATGATTTATATGACATCTTGAGATCTAGAATCATCGACGTCGACCAATGATCATTACAATCTCCAATGAAAGAAAATGTAATGGGCGCAAGAATAGGTTGGCCTCAAATTTGAATTACTCCTTAGTGAATGCATACAATGAAGTGTGGACCTATAATTAAGGTTGGGGACACTCCATGGAAAAATTCAAATCACATCGTCGAGATCCACAAGTTATGGGAAAGATCCACATGATCGAACTAGCTGTTAGGTTTGAAAATTATTCTGGTGTTGGTTCAAGAAGCTGCGATAAAATATAGAAGTGATAACTTGCCAAAAAAAGATCCAATCATGCTCAAATCTTGGAATAAGGAAAATGAACATGTCCATGATGTAAACATATATCCACAAGGTCTGGTGAGCAATGATGAAGAAATACTGAATCCACCAACTTGAGTTGAACAAAGAACTAAACAAAAACAAAATTGAAAGGAAAATATTTTTGGTTGATGCAAGATTGCCAAGAACCAAGGATGCTCTTGCATAAGACATCTGGAGTTATTTGAAAAGTGAGTCTCTCACTTTGTTGGGGCCAAAGGAAAACCAAACCGTTCTACCTCAGCCTAAAAAATCCAAGAAGAATCCTCCACTGGTCTTCCTTTCCACTTCACAAGATATTCTTTGTACTATCTTTCATGAGTTTTTCTCCCATCTCAGATATCTAGAATCTCTTCAATCTAACCTAACTATTTTTTAGGAAACTGATCCTCCAATTTTTGTTTACTATCTTCACTGAATTTTGCTTCATGTTACTGATGTAGGTCTACAATGTTGAATATAGGTGATATACCCATGTCATCTAGTAACTCCACTTCATATGCATTTCCTGAATCAAATTTCTTCAAAATCTTACAAGGTCCAAACTTCCCCATCTCCATCTTATTGTAAGTTCCAATTGGAAATCTCTCCTTCCTCAAATATACCATCACTTCATCTCCAACTTCGAAATCCTTATGTCTCCTCTTCTCATTTGCTTTCTCCTTATACTTTTGGTTCATATCTTCCAATTGCTCCTTCACTTGAGTATGAACTTTCTTCATCTATTATGCAAATTCCTATGCTTCTTCACTCCTTTTATCTTCCATACTGATTTCTCTCAACTCTGATATACCTCTAGGATGAACTCCAGTAAAAATCTCAAAAGGTGTCTTTCATGTACTCCTGTTCACTGAATTATTGTAAGCAAACTCTGCTTGTGCAAGAACTAAATCCCAACTTCTGGTCTTCTCTCCAACCAAGCATCTCAGCAAATTTCCCAAACTCCTATTTACTACCTCTATCTGTCCATCACTCAATGGGTGAAAAGTAGAACCAATCTTCAAATCCATCTTTAACTTCTTCCAAAGTATCCTCCAAAAGTAACCAACAAACTTTGAATCTCTGTTTGAAACAATACTTCTAGTTAAACCATGCAATCTGACCACTTCCTTGAAAAATAAGTCTGCTACATGTATTGCATCTTTTGTCTTCTTAAAACGTATGAAATGTGCCATTTTAGAAAATATGTCCACTACCACAAATATAGAATCATTACCTCTTTATGCCTTTAGCAAACCAAGTATGAAATCCATTCTGATATCCTCTCAAGGTCTCTCAGGAACTGTCAAAGACTTATACAATCCAACATTCTAACTACTCCCTTTTTCAACTTGACAAACTCTGCAACTTTACACAAATTTCCTGACATCCTCCACTATGTTTTTCTTTCACCAAGTTATTCCTTATTGAACTCTGGGGTATACACAAATGATTCCCTCTGAACATATCCTCCTAACTGAAATAATCTAACCACTAACTCGTATCATTGAAAACTGGTTTTTTACAAGCTCTCCAAGGTTCTACAAAATCTAAGTCTTCCTCATAAAAGTTTTTCAATTCATCAAAGCCTAATACCTCCACTCTCATCTCTGTCAGTAAAATCCTCCTACTCAAAGCATCAACAACTCTATTTGACTTTCCACTCATATGCTTCAAAACAAAAGCATAACTTTGCAAGAATTCTACCCATCTCATGTGTCTCTAGTTCAACTTATCCTGACTATTCAAATATTGCAACGCTTGATGATTTGTATACAACACAAAATCCTTAGGAAACAAGTAATGTTTCCACTTCTTCAAGTCTTGAACTATGGCATAGAACTCTTGATCATACACTGAATATTTTCTCCTAGCATCATTCAATTTCTCACTGAAATAAGCTATTGGCCTTCCTTCTTGACTTAGTACTACTCCAATTGCATTTCCACTTGCATCACAGTCTACTTGAAATGCCTTGCTAAAGTCTGGTAAAGCCAACATAGGCTGCTCAGTTACCTTGTATTTCAACAACTCAAAGTTTTGGTCTGCTCTAAATGTCCATCTAAAATCCTTCTTATCTCCTCTCATTGTTTCTGTGATAGGACCACAAATAGAACTGAAATTCCTAATGAACTTCCAACAGAAACTAGCCAATCCATGAAATGATCTTACCTCTCCATTGCTATCTAGCCTAGGCCATTCAAAAATTTATCTTTCATTCTCAAGATCCATCTTCAATCTGTCCACAGATATCACAAATCCCAAATATACCAACTCTTCCTTCATGAAACTACACTTCTTAATGTTTATCAGCAACTATTCTTCTCTCAACCTCTACAAAACTTGTCTTATGTGTAACAAATGTTCTTCTCTATTCTTACTGAAAATCAAGATGTCATCCAAGTAAACAATCACAAAATTACCCAAGAATTTCTTCAATACCTTATTCATTAGCCTCGTGAAAGTACCCAGTGCATTTGTTAGTCCAAAAGGCATCACCAACCACTCATACAATCCTTCATTTGTCTTGAATATTGTCTTCCACTCATCCTCTTCTCTAATTTTTATTTGATGATATCTAATCTTTAAATATATCTTTGTAAAGTATTTAGCTCCACTCAAAAAAATCTATAATTTCATCCATCTGGGGTAAAGGAAATCTATACTTCACCGTGATCTTATTTATGGCTCTAGAATTTGTACACATCCTTCACTATCCATCCTTCTTAGGTGCTAACACAGTAGGCACTACACAAGGACTTAAGCTTTCTCTAATCAAACCCTTTCTCAATAAATCTTGCACTTGTCTATTTAACTCTTCATTCTCTATAGGTGTCATCTGGTGTGCTACTTTATTAGGAAAACTAGCTCCAAGAATTAGATCCATGCAATGACTAATACTCCTCACAGGTGGTAATCCATTAGGTACATTATCTTAAATGATCTCTTCATATTATGTCAACATCTCCTTTATCTCCTTCGGTTGTTCTTCTACATGCTTCGGGGTATGTGTAGGATCATCATGAAAAAAATAGGCCCTTAAGTGGCAAAAAATTTAGAAAAATCAAAACTTAGGCAACTTGACATAAAAATTTGAATAAGTTATCTATATTATTTCAAAAATATGTAAGAATACAATCTGTAGCAAATTGAATGTAGTTTCTAAACTACTAGGTTTATTTATAAAAAAAATCTATTTGGTCAAAATTTGAAATTTCAATGCAATAGTACTTAAATTTCAGGGAAAAAATAAGTAGGTGTCTATCTGACCACCCTAACCACAATAAAATGATAATATTTTTTTATAATATTTTATATGTAAGTAGAAGACTCATGTCCCAATGTGATTCATATATTTTATAATTTTTTTCCAAGTAAATAATTAATTATGATATTTTTATTACAACTTTTAAAAAATATAAAAAATTGTATGTCTAACCACCTTAACTTGGTCAAAACTTCATGAAATTCATTTTTTTTTAATCCTATAGTATGTGAAGCATAGAATGTGACACATATTTCAAATTCAAAAAATGTGATATCGTTTGAAAGCTATAGATGTTTTTCAATCAGCCTATCAATCAAGACTTTAGTCATAATTTAAATAGAAAATGAATAATAATTATTTATTAAATTCGAAGTAAAGAATAATTTATATTGATGGAAAGCTGAGAATCTCCTTTAAAACCCCTTTTCGTTTCATCAATTTTGGGTAAAAAAAAAGCCACCAACTACATACCCCTACACATACCCATCATATCGCCACTTTTTGGCCCATCATGATCCTGCACATACCCTTCAAGTCTTTAGCTTTCTTAGGAACCAAGGCATAACACATGTTCTCATGTCTCAATCCATCCAGAAATCTCCTTCCATCAACCAAAAAAATTCTAGCACTTGTACAAACGTCAACTCTAGGAACATCTTCTAATGGAAACAAAGTCTGCTTCATCCCATTAGCAACAATGGTATACGTGTTCTTCTTTCCATCATGAATAGCCTATCTATCATACTATCAAGGCCTTCCCAAAAAAACATGTCATACATCCATAGGCATGATATCACACAAAAATTCATCATGATAATTTCCTATCTTCAATTTCACTAAACATTGTTCACTTACCAGTATCTTATGCTCGTCTTGAATCCATGCTATCTGATAGGGTTTTGGGTGTCTCAATGTTTTCAACTTCAATTTGGTCACCATTTCTTGAGAAACTAGGTTCTTTGAGCTTCCACTATCAACAATCACCTTGCAACATTTACCAACTACCTTGCATCTGGTCCAAAACAAATTATTTTTCTTTAACAGTTCCTACTCCATCTCACTTTGTCATAGTACTCTTTTATTCACTAGCACTTCTCCATCTTCTGGTTTATTAGATGATCTAACATGATCTTCCTCAAAAATGGTTGTTCTTCTATTTTTTTCCATCTTTCTACTTGTCTCTCCATTATTGCATTCAAATTCTCTATGTCCTTCTCCACCACATTTAAAACAAGTTCCTCTAAATACTCTTTTCTCCTTATCATCCTTTCTATAACCCTCATTCTAGTAACCACTATATCCTCCTCTTCAATAAGAGTTTCCATCATCTCTATGGTACAAATTATCATTCTTACTGACTTCTTTATCTTTATTCTAATTTTTAAAAGGTCCTCTTCCACCTCCAGTAAAAATTCTTCCTCTCTAAAATCTTCCACCTCTTCCTCTTTGTCTTTGCTCATGTCTTTTATTTAGCTTCTCTTCTACTTTTAGGGCACACTGATATGCCTCTTCCACACTCTGCAACTTGATCAAACTAATTTCATCTTGTATAGATGACCTCAATCCATTCACATATCTAGCCACTTGTTGGATCTCATCCTCCAAATGTCCAGATCTGATCTTCAACTTGTAGAACTCCTTAGTATACTCTGTCACACTTGAATCCTTCTACTTCAAATTTTGCAAATTCTGGAACAAACTAATTTGATAATTTGTAGGCATAAACTTTGTTTCCAACTTATTCACCATCCGATCCCATGATTTTATCTTTTCTTTTCCTCTTCTTTTCCTATCTGTTTGCAAATGTTCCCACCAAAGGGATACATGTCCTTTCAACTTTGTACAAGAAAATTTTACCTTCTTATTTTCAGTGGTACCTTAGAAATCAAAATACTTTTGTATCTATGTTATCCAATCAAGCAATTCTTCTGAATCCAAGTTACCATTATAATCTAGTGGATTGAATTTTTTTTTTGTATTCACTCTAGTTAGGGCTCTTATGAACCTCTATTCTCCTTGATCCAGGCTAGGTTGATCTTCTCTCCCTCTTTCTTCCTGTACTTCTACCTCTTCATCATTCACATCCTCAACTGGTCGACTTCTCCTTTGGACCATTTCAATTGCATCTAATCTGACATCAATTCCTCTCAACATCTCCATTAAATTTGGGTTTCATTTCCACGTGCTCCATTTCCTCTAGCATTCCTTCTTCTCACCATCTTTACACAATTCCTCTTCAGCTGTAGGTCGGATCCTCAGTCTTCCACCCCACAACAAATCTTCAATAGGACTCGGTGAATTTTGGCGATCTCTCATGGATCGAATCTCACTCTAATACCAATATGGTGCAGCCATGGTAGGAGGGTCCTCAAAGAGAACAATCTAGACCATGCAACAAGAGTAACACAATAGAAGCAACACATAATATGGAGGAAAATGAAGATTGAAAAATTCTCATTAATAGAAATCTCGATTATAAATAGCCAGCAACATTCGGGCTTACAGATTCGGCTTACAAGCCTGATATAACATGTTAAAAAATACACCATTCCTATATGCTCCTTAATACAAGCTCAAATCTAACATATCAAATCTAATATTATTCTAACTTCCTTTCTAATGATCTATTACAATGATTTATATCACATCTTGAGATCTAGAATCATCTGTGTCAGCCAAAGATCGTTACAATCTCCAATGAAAGAAAATGTAACAGGCACAAGAATAGGTCAGCCTCAAATTTGAATTACTCCTCAATGAATGCATAGGATCAAGTGTGGACCTATAATTAAGGTCAGGGACACTCCATGGAACAATTCGAATAACACCATTGAGATCCGCAAGTTACAAGATAGATCCATGAGATCAAACTAGTTGTTAGGTTTGAAAATTATTTCGGTGCCGGTTCAAGAAACTACCATAAAATTTGGAAGCGATAACTTGCTGGAAAAAGATAAAATCGAGCTCAAATCTTGGAATAAGAAAAATGAACATGTCCACAATGTAAATATAGATCCACATGGTCTAGTAAGCAATGATGAAGAAATACCGAATCTGCCAACTTGAGCTAAACAAAAACAAAACTGAAAGGAAAATATTTTTGGTTGATGCAAGATTTCCAAGAACCAAGGATGCTCCTACATCAATTTGTAAAGAAACTTCATCTCATTTGAATTTAAATCCTTTGAAAGGAGTTGGTGAATCTGACTCAAAGAACCTGATAAAGCGTACATCAATTGGTTGGATTTGCAGTTTTAAAGATAAAGGATAGTCTATCGTTGCAAATTACCAGATACTTTCATAGAATTTGAAGAAACCAGAGCTTATTATGGATAATTAGGGGTGAATTTCACATGATCGAGATGTAAATGATTCCCTAATAGGTGAATTAACACTATATGAGAGAATATTAGTAAGGATTTAGCATGCTTTTGTGTATAAATTGAAATTTATACATTATGATAAAAGAAGCATGTTAAATCGTTAAATATTAAGCAATATTTATAGGGAATACATGTGCTAGAGGCTTAGGATCATATTTTTAAAAGGAATTGAGGTCATATTGTATAATTACATAGTATATTTTAAATTCCTTATCAAGAATTAAGGATAAGCTGTCTATTTATTCCATCTAGTGTAAATATGGAAAAAAGCATACACAGTGAACAGTCCTTGTCCCACCAAGGTAGTTTCAATACTGATAGGTATAGTGCCATTACCTTTGACAATATTTGTCGTTATCCAAATATTGTACGACCCAAGGTCAGGGAAAAAGTACCAAAGTTCAATGGTGAAAATTCAAAATCAACAAATAAGCATGTGCAAGAATTTGTTGATGTGAGGGGTGATTACAAGATATATTCTAAAGATGTGGTTATGAAGCTATTTGTTCAATACCTGAAAGGAGATGCAAGAGACCGGTTCTCTTTCTTTCCAGTGTCCTCTATACATTGCTGGAATGAACTTAAGGTAGTTTTCATGGAGCAATTTGGTGAAAGGATAAATCCAAGTGTTGAAAGGAATAACTTCATGGAGATTTCCAGGGATAAGGAAGAGTTGATCCCTGCTTTCTACCTTATATTTGCAAAGGTCATAAGGGAAATTCCTGAACACATGAGACCAAATGATGTTGAATATTTGATTGTATATTTGGGAGAATTTGATGGTAAGATGAGCTTCTTATTAAGGGATAAAGAGCCTGCTACCTTACAAAAAGCCTACAAAGAGGCTATAAATATTGAGAACAATTTAAAATACTCAATCATGAGGGGACCTGTGATTGCTAGCATGGGTAGCTCTAATAGAATTCAGACTATTGAGCTGAACCAATGAGGAAGTAAAAGTGTTTGTAATGAAAAGGATCCCATAGATGTTACATCTACATTACTCCCAAGAGATGTAGAACATGAGCAAGCATCAACCTCCTATCAAGCAAGGTCCAGAAGGGCTGACTTAGTTTTCTCTATTAGAAAGTTGTATGAAATGAAAAGAGATGTAAATGAGTCACCCTATGACTTATTTTCAAGATTATTAGATGTTTTGATGGAGATACCCAAGAGTTTTAGGCCTAATTATTTAATGTGCATTGATTTGTTTTGTGAGGCTTACAAATTAGGATTAAGCAAACTTTCTGAGAATCTGAAGCCTCATAGTCTTGATCAAGTAGTGGATTGGATAAACACTAAGGAAGATATTGAGCATAGTTATATGCCACTAGTTGTTTCCCAGAATGGTGGAAATAATTGCCATAGTGAGGAGAATCAAAGGCTAAGATTGACAGATCAAGGAGAAGCATCAGAGTTTGAACAATTGACTATTGAATGTTGTCATTCCACAAGTAACTTAGAAGTAGATTCGTGTAGTAGTGATAAGGATGAAGAGACAGAGTGTGAGGAAAAGGAAATAATATCTAATTATCTTCCTTGGGATGTCATAGGTTGTGAGCAAACACAAAAGGTACATGGTGAATCCTCACAAATTAATTTAGCCAGGAGTAATCATGCACCAATCAGTGATGGGAATGCACTCAGTCTCAATTATATGGCACAACTAGGGAATCAAAGGGATGAGATTGAGCTTTGTCGATCTTCTATTGAGTATGATTCCTCTTATGAAATGGATATGGAGTCTCGAGCTTCAAGTAGGGGGTATGTCAATAGCCTTGAGGGGGTGTGTTTCCTAGGAAGTGAGTGATCCTCTTCATATGAATATTTTTCTGAATGTTGATCAATTGTTATGAGTGCAAATGATGAAGAGGATATTAAAAGTGTTTCTCTATATTCTTCAAGTGATTGCACCGATTTTGAATGCACTGATGATCAATATTATTGGAATCCTAACACTGAGGAAGATGAGGTACATGTGACCATCATGAAGGTGTGGAAAAATCTTTTATTTAATGAACCTGTATTGGATAGTGAGGTCATAAATGATGATTCCTATTGGTGTAGAAGCAATCCTCTTTTTGAAGATAATCTTGATGAATACTTAGCAAGTACTACTAGCGCATCCATTGTGGATGGTACAAACAAGAGTCAAGCTGATACCGAGGTAGGTAACTTTTCCTTTGAAGATGTCAACCATGACTTCATAGTTTCCCAACTGAATGTAAGATGTGGTGACACAAACACTGATGAATTGGTTTACCAACATGTGACTGAACAAATTGTACATAAAAAGCATCAAGAGAATGACTCAGACTTGTTGACATCTAAATGTGACAATTTCTCACATGATGAAGAGGTTCAAAACTGTAATGCAAACTTTGAATGTAGTACTGCTATCAAAGGGGATGTAGATGAGTATGTTTATTTCCCTATGGTAACTGGCCATGTGCTTGAAAATATGATTGAAGTGTCAACCACTCATGTTCTACATGATAATATTTTCCTCAAAATTAAAGGAAGTCCACTCTTGGATGACCAAAAGGAAAATCAGGATGAATGCATTGATACTCAAGCAACATCATTTTATGTTGAGGAGAAGGAATTATTTGATGATTCTACATAATACGTTAATATTGCAGGATTATTTGATCCATGTGAAGAGAATTTAAAAGGTGTGGACAACCAAAGGAATGTTGTTAGTTGGTATGAAGCTACATTACAATTTTTTTCTGATGTTCATTACCTTATGGATTTTATTATGAAACTTCTTTCATCCCATGAGGATAGCACTTGTGACAAGAAGATTGAAGGCATGTCTGATTCTGTGTTTCTTTTCCCTGATCTTATAAAATATTGGCCAAGTATGATCCAAATTGTTTATGATGTTTTCAAATTTGATCAACATATGGGATGTGATCCTACACTTCATGATTGTGTGGAATATGAGGGTGTTGTTTTCTCATTTCAATTTGATGAGCCTATGGTGGAGAAGGTTGATGAATGGGGAAGCATTGCATTAATAAATGGCCTTAATCATGATCATGTTAACTATCAGGAATTGCACAATGTCCATGTGGACCCACTGCTAGCAGAATAGGATAAAGGCTTTGACAGAGGAAATAATTGCCCCTAAATTTTGGGGGCCAGGGTCCTATAGTTTATTGATCGAAGCCAAGCATTTCAAAGTGGCTTCTCATGGAAATGAATTGTAATGTATATTCTGTGAATATTGTACATAGGTTGTTCTGGTGTGTTTAGTTTCTATTGTGTCTACTTGTCATGTCTGGGAAAGCTCCTAGGTTTCGGTCTTCTACCCTAGTCTTCTTCAACCCAAGTCTAGATTCTCACTATATCCATTGGGGGTATATGTCCCCGAGCATGAGCCACTGATGAGCTTCCCAATTTTTTTATAATTTCTAAGGATCCATAGATTTGGTTTGCAAATTAAACCCTTGTCCTCGTAGTTTGGACAAGGTATTGTCTTTGACAACCCTCATTCGTTCTAATTTCACATTGACTTTCCCTACCACTCTCCTATTCTTTAAGTCATCACATGAGCCATCATGTGTGTATGGCCACCGGCCCCTTTGGTTTAAAGCATCGGTCACTCGGTTGGCCATCAACTGTAATTGTTTCCTAAAGTCAAGTTTTAATTTTTTCCCAAATGTCTTAAGCTCAAGTCATTCATCCGTGAGGGCAAATCACCATCGGCCTAACAATGGCCCCTTATTTAATGCTAACCTTTTCATGTGTGCAGGTTTAGAGATTCAAGATCGTGGGAAAGGATCCTGGTTGTACCCCACCAGCTTGTGGAAATTAAATGTCAGTCAGTTATGCAATGTGAGGATAGCAAGATTAGGATGCATGTCCTTATATAGATGTGGGGCTCGGTCTCATTTGTCTAGTTCACCACCCATGGTTCTGAACCAACAACAAAGATTAAGCATTGGGAACAATCTTCGTCGTTCCCTGCTTGCTTGCAAGGAATAAGTGAATGCTCGTTAAAGACTGCAAGAGTAGCAAGATCCCAACATGTGGATTAATCCACCCAGTTTGTGAGATAGGCACAATTCGTCGACAGAGGACTTTTCATATGATTTGTATCATTGCTATTGGGAGGAGAAAAATGAACAAAGCATTGTTGGAATTCAAACCCAGTCTGCCCAAAGTCAACCATTTGATCTGCCATCTCATCAAGAGATCAATGGTTGACATTCAAAATTGATGAATAGGCACATGATAGCCATTTAATTCTGCAACCAGTGGGCATTAATGATCTGCTCCTTGCAAGTGCAATCAAATTGATCTTTGTGCATGTAGAGACTTAATTTCCAGAAATCATGAAGAATGATATGCAAATTTCCATGCACTTGGGAAATAAATGATGACAATACACATGCCAACAAATTTCCCAATTTGTGCATGTATTTTCATTAAGCATTGATGATTGCTATCATCACATCATTTAATAAATATAGGTTGAGAGTTTCTATTTTTTCCATCACAATTAGCCATCGAGTTATTTGATTTTGTACATAAAGTAGATGTTACCAATGTAGATTCTTCAAGTTGAGGGATGAATAAGTCTGGCGCTTCATTTGTTCCAATGTGGAGGTCTCCTCAAATTAATCTGTAGAGGTCTCATGGCAAAGACCCAAAGCATGTACAAGGTACTCATAAGTATATCCATGGCAATAAAGAATCTATTGGGTCATCCAGTAGAATTCAGAGGAAATTTCAATATGGTCATGGTTCTTTTAGATGACAAAACTCACCTATTGATATCATAGACAACTCATATGAAAGTGAAACGGAGATGGACTCTGGCTATCACCAGTATCTCGCGACTCTAGGCTAGGTTTCATCCCCTTGAGTGGAGGTACTATCTATCCTACCTTTAGCTATCAAGAATCCTAGCTTGTGAGATGGTGATATGCTGAAATAGGACAAAGATGAAGAGGGAGTTGAGGTTTCTTCTCCATCTCTCGTGATGACACGAAGTGGGCACATGTACCGTGAATTGTGTGCTAGTGGTGGTAAGCCTTAAGGTTTCTGAAAAGGTGGTGTGTGGAATGGAAAATTTAATCTTGTTTGATAATCTATGTGGTGGTTGCTTTTTCTCTGTGTGTGTGGGTGGTATTTTTGAGGTGCTTGATGTTGATTGTGTGCTCTCGTGGCAATATGAACGTCAGATTTGTTGCTTAACTGGTGGCCCAGGGAAATTTTGGTGGCACTTTAGTTTTCACTTTTGGTGGCTATTGCAATTGTGGTTTCCCCATTTCAACGTGTTATTGTAGAATCAACATGTGGGGAATTTTGAAATGCAATTGAAATTTGAAATGAAATGAAATTTTGTAATGTGGTATGCATTTTGAGTTGGAAGTTTGTCTGCTCCCTTACACTATAAAAGGGAATTCAGGGCTTGTTTGTAGGCAATTCTAGTCTTTTGAGTCTTTAGGTCCAATCTATGAAAAGGGTAGAAATTAGAGAGAATACCAATAAATGGAATGGTCGAATTGTCTTGGTCTTTGTACTGTGCATATGTAAATCTTAAATTGTCTTATAGAAATTACTGATATCGAAACCAATTTCATGAATAATCCATATATGTTGGAGAATGTGCCTCAATCTTACTAGCATGTAAACTCCTGAAAGAGAAAAGTCGGTGAGACCCTCTAGAATTCTTACCGACTAGCAGCTATGCTCTAAAAATTTGAAGTGTTCAGGTCGTCAATACTTTGGTTCTGTCTTGCCAACGGGATTCATTGGCAAGACATGTCGATCGCTATGAAACTTCCATCTCTTTCCACCCGAATAGATCTCTTGCCGACGGGTTGGTTCCATTTTGTTATTGGGGAGACTCTTGGCGATGAGTGGCATCAGGGAGAGACATGAAGCTTTAGAGTGACTTATTCTAACTGAGTATGTCTCACCGAGGTTTTACACATTGGCAATGGTTGGAACACATCAGGAAGATGGTTGAACCTTTAGAGTGAACTCTTGCCGAGAGTGCTAGTCTCACCGACAAGCTGGTGCATTCGATATGACCTCTTGCCTATAGTGTTGGTCTCTCTGACTATTCTATGTTCAGTATGATGTCTCTTTGATAGCGATGGTCTTGCTGATAGAGCTACATGAGTTGAACATCCGTGTGAAGTCTTAGCGATAGCGATGGTCTAGCTGATGGTTCAATAGTGGATATTGATGTGATGTATTAGTGATAGAGTGAGTCTAGGCGATAGGTTTGGACTCCATATGACTCTTTTCGATGGTGGTGACTCTGGTCGATAACAACAGTCAGACATTGTGGTATCGAGGAGACACAGCCTAGTGTCTCATCAAGATGCAATATTGTTTGAACACCTTGATCGAATGTCTATCCTACATGGTCTGTTCTAAGCCAATCAGAGAAGCGAAAAGAAAACCATTAGTAGTTGGACTATTGTGACCGTTCCTGTGAGGGAGATGAATAGACTATGAGAAAAATGACTATGTTGGGCAATGGCGGATGACGGTGTACAATTTGATGAGTGACAGTGTTGTTCGATTGAATATAGATTGATCTATGTAAGTTTATTGGATGTTTCCATGAGCATTTTTGTACAAGGTTGATCAAGAAATCTTGCTGCTATAAATTGAAATCAGAAAGTGAAGTTCATTTCTCTATAGTGTTATCTCTTTCTTGAGTATCTTAATTGAACTGTAATTGAAAAATTTAAAGTCACCTCTTCATTCTTCCTTGAGGTTTTGACGTTACGAGAGTTTTTTCTGTACCTAATCTTTTCTCACAAGTGGTATCAGAGCCTAGCCATTTGTGTTATCCTTGTGGGTACATTGGTTTTTTTGTGTCAATTCTGTTTAGTGGGAGTCTTGTAGAAGTCTGGTAATTCGAATTACAAATTAAGATGGAAAGCACGTTAGGAAAGATTGAAATTGAGAAATTCAATGGCAGCAATTTTGAGTTGTGGAAACTTAAAATGGAAGATTTGTTGGTTAACCATGATCTTTGGATTGTTGTGTCTAGAACGAAGCCTATAGGAATGAATCAAGAGGATTGGGACCTTGTAGATCAAAAATCAAAGGGGTTGATAAGGCTCTTTTTAGCAGACTCTATTCTTCTAAATTTTCATGAAGAAAAGACTGGGAGCTATTTATCATGGCAAGTCCTTGGTGAATAAGTTGTTTCTTGAGGAAGAAGTTGTACTATTTGAAAATGCAAGAAGGATCGTATGTTGTTGATCATTTGAATGCTTTCAACATGTTGATTGCTCAGTTGGCATCTATGAGTGTGAAGATTGATGAAGAAGATCACTGTATGTTGTTATTATGTTCTTTTCCAGATTCTTGGGATCACTTGGTGATGGCTATTGGGAGTATGACATCCACTTTTAAGATGGAAGATGTTGTTGCTTCTTTGTTATTAGAAGAGATGAGAAGAAATTATTCTGAGATGGTGAAGGAGGATCTTGCTGTTAGAGGCAAATCAAAAGAAAAAGGAAAGAAGAAGGACAAGAAGTCCAAATCCAAATCAGAGGGGAGATCAAAGTCTCCTGGCTAGAAGTCCAAGGTGAAGTGCTAGAATTTTGGGCAACCTGGTCATGTTTGAAAGGATTGTAAAGAGGAGAAAAAGAAGAAGTATTCTTCTGACAATGATTCTTCTCAGAGTGATGCAGACGCTTTCATTGTAGCCTTGGAAACTCAGGCATCAGATGATGTCTGGCTAATTGATTCTGGAGCATCTTTCCACATGACATCTCATAGAGACTGGTTCACTAAGTATTAACAATACAATGGTGGAAGGGTGTATTTGGAAAGTGATTCATCTCTGAAATAGTTGGTCATGGAAGAGTCATAATTCAATTCCTTGATGGAAGAGTGAAGGGAATCAATGATGTAATGCATATACCAGGTCTGGCTTGAAATCTACTTTATGTTAGTAAGTTGAATGATATTGGAGTGCAAGTCACATTCTCTCGAAATGGCTGCAAGATGACTAGAGGCTCAATGGTACTAGCTAGGGGTGTTTGTATTGGTATCTTGTATAAGTTGGATGCACATGTTGTGCAATGCAATAGTGTCTCTGTAAAGTCACAGAAAGCTACTCATGGAGAAAAAGAGGAAAAACTTCCTAATAGTGAAAAATGTATGGAAGTTAAACTTTCAGTAGAAAATACTATGCTTTGGCATCATAGGCTTGGCCACATTGGTGAAAAGGTTTAAAAACCTTGAAAAATAAAAACCTAGTTGAAGGGCTTGATGATTGTAACCTCAAATTCGAGTTTTGTGAACACTGTATATATGGTAAAAAACATTGTGTTTCATTTTACTACAGTCCTCATAAATCTTCTAGTTTACTTGATTACATTCATTCTGATGTTTTTGGTCCAATAAATGTTCCTTCTTTGTCTAAATCAAGATATTATGTATCGTTCATTGATGATTATTCAAGAAGGGAATTTGTTTATTTTTTGAAAAGTAAATCAGAAGTGTTCAGTCATTTTAAGGAATTTAAAAACCTTGTGGAAAACTAGAATGGAAGAAAAATAAAATTTTTAAGGACTGACAATGGCGGTGCATTTTGTTCTGATGAGTTTGAAAGATACTGTAAATATCATGGAATCAAAATACATAAAACTACACCCTACACTCCACAAAAAAATGGAGTTGTTGAAAGTTTCAACAGGACAGTGATGGAAAGAGCACGAAGTATGATAAGCAACATTGGCTTGGAGGAGAAGTTCTGGGCTGAGGCAGTTGCAACACCATGTTATTTAATAAACCGTTCTCCGAATTCCACTCTTGTTGAGAAAAGACCTTTGGAAGAATGGTCTAGAAAGAAGCCCTCTCTAAGACACATTTGTGTTTTTGGCTATGAAGCATATGCATATGTGCCTAATGAAAAAAGATCTAAATTGGAGAACAATTTTGTTAAATGTATTCTTATTGGTTATAGTGTTGCCATAAAAGGATACAAGCTTTGGAATTCTGATACGGAGAAGGTTCTATAAAGAAGAAGTGTTATATTTCGTGAGCTAAAGCCTTCTACTTTGGATTTGCAGTTAGAGACAAAATTAGAAAATAAAAAGGATGTACTTGAAATTCCTCTAACACCAGATAAAGAGGAATTGAAAATTCAAAATGTACTTGAAACTGAGAAGAGCTCAAGTAGTTCTAAGAGTTCTGAAGAAGAAGATCAACCTCAGCCTCAGCCTATGAGGAGGTCAACATGTGAAAGAAAGCAACCTGATAGGTATGGGTTTTCTTTGATAGATTCTACTTGTGCCTATGCTTTAATTTCTAGCACTGATGAGCCTAGGACTGTGAAAGAGGTATTTAGAATGTCTAATTCAAGCTCTTGGTCGGAAGCCATGAATGAAGAAATGGAATCATTAGAAAAGAATGATACTTGGAGTATGGTGCCCTTGCCTGAAGGCAGAAAAGTTGTTGGCTACAAATGGGTATTTAAAAAGAAAATAGGTCTGGATGGTAGTGTGGAAAAGTATCAGGCAAGGTTGGTTGCAAAGGTGTATTCCCCGGTAGAGGGAATTGATTATGGAGAAATTTGTTCTCATATAGCTAAGCTGACGTCCATCAGATTTATTTTGTCACTTGCAGTAGCGTATGACTTAGAGATTGAACAGATGGATGTGAAGACAACATTTCTTCATGGTGACCTTGAAGAAGAAATTTACATGTCCCAGCCTAAGCACTTTGTGGAAAAAGGTAAAGAAAAATTGGTTTGCAAGTTGAAAAAATCTCTATATGGATTAAAACAATCTCCTAGAATGTGGTACCAAAAGTTTGACACTTTATTTTTGTCATTGGGATTTGTAAGATCAAAATCTGATCATTGTGTGTACTACAAAGTTGAAAATGATCATGTTCTTATTATTGCTCTCTATGTTGATGATATGTTGTTCATAGGAAATAGTAAGTTAATGATTTATGATCTAAAATCTCAATTGTCTGCGAAGTTTGAAATGAAAGATCTTGGTAGGTATATTCTGGGAAGGGAAATAACCAGGGACATAAAGAGTAGAAAACTTTGGCTTAGTTAAAGTAAGTATATTATCACTGTTCTGGAGATATTTTGTATGACTAATTGCAAGCAGCTAGTTGTTCCAGTTTTGCAGGGAACAAAGCTATCTATTGAAGACTGTCCAAAATCTTCTACTGAGATAGAGGACATGACCAGAGTGTCTTATGCTAGTGCAGTTGGAAATTTAATGTATGCAATGGTCTGTACAAGGCCAGACATTGCCCAAGCAGTGGGAGTTCTTAGTCATTTTATGGAAAATCCTAGAAGGACACATTGGGATGCTATGAAAAGGGTGTTTAGATATTTGAAGGGAACTTTAGAATATGCTTTGTGTTACCATGGAAATTTGGTTGAATCACAGAGGACTCTCAGCATTCAAGGATATGTGGATTTTGATTGGGCAGGGGACATTGACAACAGAAGATCCACTAGTGGATATATTTTCATGATGAATGGTGGTGTAGTTAGTTGGATAAGTAAGCGGTAGGCTATAGTCGCTTTGTCCACTATAGAGGCATAATACATGGCAGCAACACATGCCTGTAAAGAAGAAATCTAGTTAAAACATTTGTGTTCTAACATTGGGTTTGATGCAGGAATAATTACAATTTACTGTGACAGTCATAGTGCTATTTGTTTGGCAAAAAATCCTACTTTCCATGCTAGGACGAAACATATCGATGTGCAGTATCATTTTGTATGAGATATGGTGGAGGATGGAAAGGTCTCTTTAGAAAAAGTGGATACTCTGGAAAATGTTGCAGATGCATTGACGAAATTAGTAAGCACAAACAAGTTCAGGTGGTGTGCCAGTTCGATGGGCCTTAGTACCCATGAATTTCAGTAGTTTTGTTGTACTCTAGAGGTGTCAGTAAGATCTTCGTCAAGTGGGAGATTGTTGGAAAATGTGCCTCAATCTTACTAGAATGTAAACTCATGAAAGAGAAAATTCGGTGAGACCCTCTAGAATTCTTACCGACTAGCAGCTGTGTTCTAAACATTTGAAGTGCTCAGGTCACCGAGACTTTGGTTCTATCTTGCCGACAGGAGTCATCGGCAAGACATGTTGATCGCTATGAAACTTTCATCTCTTTCCGCCCAAATAGATTTCTTGCCGATGAATTGGTTCCATTTGGTTATCGGGGAGACTCTTGGCGATGAGTGGCATCAGGGAGAGACATGAAGCTTCAAAGTGACTTATTCCGATCGAGTATGTCTCGTCAAGGTTTTACACATTAGCGACGGATGGAACACATCGGGAAGAAGGTTGAACCTTCGGAGTGAACTCTTGTCGAGAGTGCTAGTCTCACCAACAGTTTGGTGCATTTGATATGACCTCTTGCCGACAACATTTGTCTCTCCAACTGTTTTGTGTTCAGTATGATGTCTCACCAATAGCGATGGTCTTGCTGATATAGATACATGATTTGAACATCGGTGTGAAGTCTCAGCGATAGCGATGGTCTGGCCGATGGTTCTGCAGTGGATATTGATGTGATGTCTTAGCGATAGAGTGAGTCTGGGCGACAAGTTTGGACTCGATATGACTCTTTCCGATGGTGGTGACTCTGGCCGATAACGAGAGTCAGACATTGTGGCATCAGCGAGACACTACCTAGTGTCTCATCAACATGCAATAATGTTTGAATGCCTTGACCGAATGCTTATCCTACGTGGTCTATTATGATCCAATCAGAGAAGCAAAATGCAAACCATTAGTAGTTGGACTTTTGTGACCATTCCTATGAGGGAGATGAACAGACTATGAGGAAAATGACTATGTTGGGAAATGGTGGATGACGATGTACAGTTTGATGAGTGACAGTGTTGTTCGATTGAATACAGATTGATCTATGTAAGTTCGTTGGATGTTTCCATGAGAATTTCTATACAAGGTTGATCAGGAAATCATGCTGCTATAAATTGACATCAAAAAGTGAAGTTTGTACTCTGTATGTAATTTTGTTTATTGTAATACAAAGAGGCTTTTCTTGGTGTGGTGGGTTTTTCTCCCGTAAAGGTTTTCCCACGTAAATCTGGTGTCTAATTGTGTATGTTCATTTCTCTATAGTGTTATCTCTTTCTTGAGTATCTTAATTTAACTGTAATTGAAAAATTTAAAGTCACCTATGCATTCTTCCCTGAGGTTTTGATGTTAGGAGATTTTGTTCCGCAACTAAGCTTTCCTTACAATATACACTTCTATGTATATCATCTTGTAAATTTTGAATACTATATCAAGCATATTTTGTTCATCTTCAAATGCTTTGTTTGAATGCATGTTTTTATTTATGCTTCGGTTCAAAGAATCAATTAAATGTTTAAATGAGGCCATGAATTTGTGAGGATTTATAGAGGATTTGATAAGAAATGATGCTTTATGCACAATGAGTTTTCATAATGCAATGCCTTAAATCAAAATAGTTCATAATTATCAGATTTAAAGAATTTCTATATCACTGGTTGTAAGATGCATGACTCCATTGCCCAATTGATGAAGGAACTAGTCTATTTTTCATGGTATTTGTCAGTTGAATGATAACAATAGTATATTAGACTATGAACTCAGGGTTAGAATACAAATTTCTTAAACTTCACTTACTATGAGGTATGTGTGTGAGATATTTCCTTGTTCCTGGTAAATTGATAGTTATTTGCTTGAATATTAGCCAACCTTTAAGTGAATTATGTTATTTTCCCCTCATAAGAACCAATCTATAATTTTTTATGTCATTCCTTGAGATAGTCAAATGAAATGTAAGAAGGAACACCCTCCTAGGTCCCATAGATCCTGAAGTGTAGAAGATTCCAATCTTTGATGAATCTTGTCAGCTGGCTATTCATTTTAAGGGTCTTTAATATAGGAGTTGGCTACTCTTTAGAGATCCCTAAGGTGTATTGGGAAGAACACCAATAGACACATGCCCCACTTGGACCAGGGACCCCCTCTTGTCATTTTTCCTCTATATGATCTATTCACATTTGCATCACTTTTTGTGCCCCTATTTTAGACTTAAGTTGATCAAGTTCTTTCAAAATTGTAAGATCTTAACATTTCCTATTGTTTCCCAAAGTTTCGAGATGTTTTGAGCTATTGCAAAGAATTCATTGTGGGTTTCTGCCATGCAGAAGCCGCTCCATTTTTTGTTGTCTATAGGAGTTATTTTGTGGACTTCTTCCTTCACATCGTCGTTGCTTAGGGTATTCTTCCTTCGTTATTCTACAACAGACTTCCCACACACTACTTCCACACTCCATTTCTCTGCATGTCCTTTTCCCCCACAAATTTTGCTCATCGTGCTTCCACATTTCTGCCCACCATGCACATTTTTTTGTACCTACAATTAATGATCGCATTAATGGTGCCAATGTTTATAAATTTTGGGCCTTGACATGTCATTTTCACCTCCGTGTGTTTGAAATTCAAAAACCTTGAGCTGCTATTGCGTCTACAATTTTGTTTGGTGGTTAAGGTGATGTTCTTCTCTCTCCCCTTGCAGTAATAGGTAGACCCTCTTCCTCCCTTTGTTAATTATGTGTTATTTTTATTTTCCCTGAAGTGCTTAGGGTTTTGAAATTGAGGTTATTTAAGTAGCTAGACACATGGTATGTTTAGTAGAGTTAAGTCTCGATACTATGTTTGCATTTACCATGGTGATTAAGAAATAAACCCTATCCTATTAAACACTTAATGCGCCCTAGGTCTTGATGCCTCTAAATGTTTGATTAGTCGTGGGATTTCCTTCACTAGGGGGTTCATCCTAGGAATGCTACTTCAAACAATGTAAGTGTTGATGGCCTTGTTTTTCCTAATCATGCAGGAAAATTGTCATAGTCTCAAGGTGATAAACACTTTAAACTCTTTGCAAGTTTCTTTATGCATATTTCCATTGGTAGAACTCTATCCTACCCCAACCATTGTCTATGGCTAATCCTTAATGGCTTCCCACACTGCGATCTCCACCTCATCTATTCCCATGGGTATCAAACTCATGAAAATCAAAATTGATCAAGTCTCTAAGCTTTTACGATGATTACCTTGTGGGTTTCCATGTACGAGCCACCACTTGTGGAAGGTCATTCCTCTTCAACTGTTGTTTAATGGTGACCTATACACAATGCCCCGCCTAATGGACTCCACCTTTAGACTTTCTGCAAACTCCTAAAACCATCCCCTAATGATGTAAGAATGAATTCAAATGAAATCACTTTGGCCCACTCGAGAAAAGTGAAAATTCTAAGTGAAAATTCCCTTGCGGGTTTTATTCTACAGAACTCCGCTTGCATACTTCCATGATATTGAAGTCATCCCTTTACTGCCAAATACAAAATGACACCCGCATCGATGGCTTATGTAATCCAAAACTCTGCAATCCACAAAATGACAAAATTTTCAAGTGAGTTAATCCGACATGATTTTCTCCACATGATAAAAAGATTTGAACAAAATTGACTCTAAATTTGATGGAGAAGATGTTCTTTGAAACTTTGTTTTCAGATTTTTGCAATCTCAAGGCTATTATTAGTGGTGAAACTCGAGCAGCCTTTTAGGTAACGGCTTCCGCACCTTGCTTTTCTGCATAAATTTAAGACGTCACCTTGGACCAAGAAAATTGATCCTAATCACTTCAATTGCATTTCATAGGTGACCTAAGGAATTCACATCAAGACATCTTAAGGTTTTGTTAGTGTAGGAATTTCTTGTCAGAACTCCATTTGCAGGTTGCCACATTCCTTGAGCTGCTTCTAATGGCATTCTTATTAGTGGATTCTGCTAGGCAAAAACCCATAACTCTTGCCCCACAAAGCTGCTAACTTTACAAACGAACGTTTAATGATGAAATTTGATGAATGCAATGATATCTTCGAGAAATTTAGATGAATTTAATGACATTTTAGCATGGTTTAACTCATGTTTCGCTCTTCTGATTTATCGAGCCACTTACTACATGTTCTTTGTGTAGGATTTATGGAACCAATTGAGAAATATAATAAGGGCAGGAAGACTGCTAAAGCTACAAGGGGGAAAAAAGAGAAAGCCAAAATGAAGTATGAATTCCATAGGGTTGAATCCACCTCAAATATCATATTGAATTAGGAAAAAGTAACAAATATAGATTTGGGACATATTAGCATCGATAAATTCAGACAATGGGTCTTGGTTAATCCTAGGACTAAGGAGGCTTTCAGGATAAATCATAATGGATTTGCAAAGGCAACAGGTTTCCCTCTAGCCCTAATCAACCCAAAATTGGTCTTTGTGTGCAAAGAATTCTACCACTCACAATCTAGAAGAATAGTCACTATGGATGGAAGAGTGCTAGCTAATTTGACCCCAATGTTGATCGGGAGAACATTCGAGATCCCACTATTCAATCTGATAGAAGAAACATAGAAAGAATATGCCTTGAATGTGTGGAAAGAAGATCTCGTAGGCTACAAAAGAACCATCAATCAGACATGGTTGCTTAACAAGAGGGGAAATTCTAACAAAGTACCCCAAAAGCTATATCTAAGTGACTTTGTGGAAGAGGTCAATGACCTCATGACATTGCTAAGCAGAGTAATGGGGCTTCCCACTTCGGCAATTTTTGAAGAATGGATGTATTTTGTGGAAGAAATCCTCTGAGGTGAAGCCAAGCTTCATTGGACAAAGATAATCAGTGAAAATTTACACAATCAATTTGTTGTAGTGAAGAAAACTTGGTAGTTTTATATGACTTCCTATCTTGTGTATCTCTTGGCAATAATGTTCCCTTACAAAGGATTGGATTGTGTTTGTAACTTGGGAACTAAGAAGGGGTAGAACCCCATCTACAATTACTACCCCTAGCTCCAATATAGAAACCATAAGAAATATTACAGGAGGGTCAACTATGCCTTCATCATGCACATTTTCTGGAATCTATCAAAAGATTGTCATAGAAGGATGTCTCACAATGCGAAGGCGTTAGTTAAAGGCTTCAAGTACTGGTTCATTTAGTTCCTCAAGTTTTCTTATATAAGGGCAGAAGGATTCTCAAGGCTTCCATATCATTTTCCAAGGTACCCGAGTGATAGGATAATACTATTAGAGCTCACCAAATAGTTGCAGACTACCCATTCGCTACTACAAGATAAGCATTGTTCCAGGGTCCTATACCCCATTGTGTTTGGTCAAGGAGTATATTCATGCCTCGTTTCCCCCTACATAGAATACTCAAAAAATGAGCTCATAGAGTACAACCTATAACTCCACACATAGAGAGGAGGCTCAGATCCTCTAGGAAAGCTAAAGAAATAGGTTGGAAGGAAATATGTCCATAGGCCACATATTGAAGATTTATGGGTCAACTATGACAATGACCATGAGGTCAAAAGGAGATACTACATGAGAATGACTACAAAAAATTTTAAGTCTATTAATTTTTTCCTAACCTCTGACCAATTATTTCAAGATGATAATGTGCTTGACAAGAGATATAATTCTTTGGTCAATGTGTCATTTCTAGTGATTGACTGGACCGAGCCAGAGGTCATGGATTTGAATAATGTCACTCACTCAGTTGAACAAAGAACTAAGAAGTAGCTCGATGATCAAGTAGCTCAATTGCAAGAATAGGGTGTGGAATTCATATATGGGAATTAGAAGATGATACTGAGAGTGAGAAAGATAGTGGCACTGCTACAACTTCTTTGGGTGAGGCTCCCAAGTATCCACTTGTTACCAAATCAAGGAAAAGGAAGGATACATCAAAGGGGCATCCAAAGCAAAAGGTGCATACCAAAAAGACAGTTGAGGGGAAAAGACTGCTTAAGAAATGTAAGAGAATGATAACCTTTGTTCCCGATATGTCTACTATCCTAGAAGAGGCGTCCCCACCCCAGGAAGAGGAAGCTGAGAAAGAAAACTCTCCACCAAGTACTAACTCTACACTTCCATCAACCCTTGCCACTACACCATCTCCTTCCACTCCCCTATCATTACCGATTCCATCTCCACTCGCTATGGACATCTCTGTCCTCCTCACTTCCACCTCTCCAACCGCACCTATGGTTGTGGTGGATTCTTCTTCCTCAATTACTTCTCCTCAATCATCTTCTTCCCTCCTACCTTTTTTTCCAAAATTATCTAATTTTCCACCTTTTGTGCCCACAACCTCTATGGTAGCTACTACTTTTCTTAGGACTTTTGTCTCCTATTTGCAAAAAATTCCACCTCAATTTTGAGAAGTTATTTTGAATCCCCAGGTCAAACTACTTATGGCTCAGCTTACAACATCATTACCCATCCCTCCACCTCCTACTGAGCCACCTAAAATGGAAGCCACTATGCAAATCTATGAGGAGATGGAGAGGTTGACTGGGGAACAACCTAAAGAAATAATGGATGTGACTAAGGAGCTCGAGGACTTAGATCGTGATGACTATTACAAACATGTCGAGCAGGGCTTGAGGATCGAATTGTATGAAGTAGATTCAGATGAGGAAGGGCAGTTAATTCCCAAGGACAGAGAACTGGGTGGGTTTGAAACCCACTATGAGGTAGAGAACTCATATCAAGAGCCTGAGGATGAACAAAATAAAGAACATGATGACAAATATGTGAATCTAGGGGACATCACTCCAAAGAAGAAAAGATTGATACCAAGATTAAAGTAGAGAAAAATGATGAACTCCTAGAAGCTAGCCAAGATGAGGGATCACAAAATGAAGAAGTTCCTCCAAAAGGAAAGAAAGATAAAGAGGAGGAGAATACAGAGAAGAAGTGTGTTGAGCCCAATCCAAAAGTTGAGGTTGAGCATGAGAAAACCAAAAGTCCAACACAAGAAGAAGATACTACTAAGAGAAATGCAGAATCTATTGAGCCTGACAAAGGGAAGGAAACAATCCAAGAAGAGGAGTAGGATAAGGAAGAAGAAAACATCGAAGATGCTCCCAAACATGAGGATGAGAAGCTTTCAAAAGATAAGGGGGAAGGGGATGATGAATTCAACACTACATCCCCTGACTATAAAATAGAGGTCCCCTCATGGCTAAAGAAGTAGATGAAAAGAAAGGCTCCCATGCTTTTAGACCCTAAGGCTCACTTAGAGGCAATACTAGCTCGAGGGCAAGTGAAGGTGTAGGAAAAGAAGAAACCAAAGGTCAGGTCACACATCACAATAGATATGTCAGGCTCTAGAATATTCTAGGTAGCCACCCCAGTGGCAGATACAAATGTTGATACCATTTAGGGAAAAGACTATCAAGTAACAACCATCAACCTAGGCCTCGCATCCAAAGCTCAAAATATTGATGATTTCTAGGGGTCCATTACCACCATTCTACAACAAATGGATAAGGATCAGTCCACGAAGGAGGAATTGAAAGCGGAAGTAGAAAAATTGACTACCTTCATACAATAGTGGGCTACCACTAAAGAAGAAGCTCTAGTTGAATCACTCGCTCCTGCCCTGTTGTCTAAAAAAGAAACTAATAAGATGGGAAAGATGAATTTGACCAAGTCCACATCAGACTGGTTCAAAAGGGTAATCTACATGGGTGATAAGGGCATCCATTATGTAGTCAAAATGCATAATCATTATTTATTCTTATGAAAGGAACTTGAAAAGGAGGTGGGCACTTGTAAAAATTTCCCTGATCTTTACAAAATTACATTCCCCAAATTGTACAACATTTTAAAGTTATCTATAGAGGCTTGGGAGGAGTTGAATTTATCGAAGGAAGACCGTGGCCTGCCCAATTCTTGGTTGTTTCACCTTGAGTTCATAAAAGGGATTCTAGAAATGTCTTTGATCAAATTAGATGTCATTCATGCTAGTGTTGTTTCCCACTTCGCGAAGGCTGGTGACCTCTTGCAATTGGGATGGGATACAAGATGCCAGCATTGGAACTAGATTGAGAAGTGGTGAAACGTGAATTTCACAACATGATTGAAAAGGGAGCCGATGACACTTTGTCAATGAACTTTATTGATTTTTCCACATGAACTTTCTTAGAGTCAGAGCAAATGGTTAACGCAAGAGATACATGTGCGTGGTATCACAATGAAATGGTGGATGATTTCAAGAGGATTACCTTTCGTATCACCAAATCTAACTTCACAGAATGGGATAAGCTCAAGGCTATCATATGGAAGTTTTTCTATTATGCTTCTTTGCAAAGGGAAGCTAGAAATCCAATCATAGAAGATAAATACTTGTTAAAGTAGATAAAAGACAAAATTAGCTTCAAGACAAAATAGGATAAAGGACAAAATAAGGAAAAAGACAAAGTAGCCAATTTTATATTGTAAATTTTGTACTCATATTGGGTGATGTGAAAACTCTAAGCTAGAATGAATCTAAGCCATTCATTGTAAATTAATCTTTACCTTTAATTATACTTTTTCAAAAGTATAAATAGGCACATCCTCTCATTTTCAAAGAGAGATGAGTTGTTGTGTAAGAGAATTCTACAGTAATATATAAGAAAATCATTTGAAGTTGATGGTTTCATTGTGTTGCTCATTATGTGTGCATGATTCAACCTCCATATTTATTTTAGTTTATTTATTTACTATTTAAGTTTCATTCTAGTTTGTTATTGATTGTTTAGCTTTAATGGTGACTACTTATTACAATATTTGATGCACTTCCAGCTCATACTTTTAGTAATTTATTGATGGTAAATTATTGTGTAAATTTAGTCTGAGCTCTTTACATGCTACACATAAGTTAAAATTTATGTTGATGCTAAATAGGTGAATACCATAGTCTGAAAATCTGCAAAGAACCTTAGAAGATTGCACTAGTTTTGTGACACTATAGTATTTCTTGGTTAAGCAAAACTCTGTTTGGGAAGTCTTTCTATTGTAATACCTCCCATTGTTATTGTTGTCCATAGTTTTAGAGTTATAATAGCTTCCAAACCCTCACACCTTATGAATTTTCTTTAAAATTTGAATTAAATACATAATTGTAGCATCACTGTAATGTTAAATATGATGAATTAGATGAGTTTCAAACTGCTATCATAAAATTGCAGCTATTGTACACCATTTCCAGAATTTTGAAATTTCATCATAGACCTAGAATTTTCAAGATTTGTGAACCATAAAGGCCCCTTGTGATTACCAATAAATCACACATCATCAACTAAGTTGTTTTTGCATAGTCATGACCTGACATCTGAGATACCTTGCGATATTTTCTGCAACTCATTTATAGAGAATTATTTTTCAAGAGAGACATTACACTTGTGTTTTTTCTATGTTGAGAATTGCAAAAACACTCATCAATAGAACTACTGCTAGAAGGAGGGTCATTAGAAGAAATTGGATCAAATAGGATAATTCTCTCCATAAATATTTTATAGGGTATCTAGATCCACACCAGATAAGGGAGAATTTCAAGATTTAAAGGTCCTTTCTAGGGCTAGAAGAGCCAAGAAAGGGGAAGCTTCAACATCAGTACCACACACTTGACCTCCATCCCCTCCATCTCCATCTTCTCCTTCACTCCAACCAACTTTCTCTCCATTTACTAGCCACATCTAGAACATTGTTACTACCACTATATCTCAACCACAAGTTGTTGCAACTTAGTTATTACGACCCCAACGTCCACCAATGGCTTGGTTGGGCAACAAGCCATCACCATTATCCTTCAATGAATACCACAATATGCTAAAGAAACCAAAAAAATTCTGCTCCAAGTTCCACCTAAACAATCATCAAAGGACAGCTGAAGAACATATCAAAATCTTCCAAACTACCCTAAAGGACATACAGATTGAACATTAAGATGTTCCATGCAGGATCTCCCCATATTCATTGTTAGATGATGCCTTTTATTATGTAGAGAAGGGGAATTTTCTACTCATGAGTGCCTTTAATCTCAAGAGATTCCCAAGGGGAAAACTATCCTAAACTACGTCAAGGAACAACATGAGAGTTCTAGAATCTGAAGGAGTAAAATCACAAAGGTTTTGTAGACAAACTGATGATCTCTATGCCAAAGGATGATAGTGTGGTGCACTGGTGTCGTAGAGGTGCATTGGCATCTCATACGAACTAGAAACCTCAGTAAAGTGACTGTTGAAAATCAAATTGCTAAGAACTTATAGAGTATAGGAAGATAATATAATACAATAACACTGAAATAATGTAAAGTAAATGATAAAGTTAAAGAGGGTAAGAGATAGAAACTTCTCACAAAAACTCAAGTAATGAAGCCTCTAGCACATGAATATCTTCAATACTTGCATGCATAAGATTTGAGGAAAATGATGGGGCTGTATAAGGGTTTGCCTTAGTCAAACCTCTATTTTTGTGTTCCCACCTTGACAAAAAGTTAGATAGATAGAGAAGTGAACAAAGTAAGCAAATATGGTGTGATAAAAGTAATCCCTGCTCAAGGAGGAGAACCCATATCATGAAATAAAGATGCAATAGATAGGTGATGTGATAAACCCCAAGATGCTCTCAAGCATAAGATAAGGGAGATATTAGCTACAAGGCTTAAGGAAGCCAAAGAGGGAAAGCAAGATAGCTGCAAGATCCAAGAGTGTTGTAGATGGTGTTGCAAGAACACAAGCATATTGTAAAATCTTGAGAGCTTGAGACTTCTATAACAAAATAAAATAAAATTATGCAAGCAAGAGCAAGATGGGAGAATGTTTGAGAGAGGAGCCATGAAGGAGAAGGGTGAAGCTAGAAGACCAAATGGATTGAAAAGATGACTTATAAAGAGGGAAAAGAAGCTTCCCGAGCCATTACAAGGAATCTCAAGCCGTTACCACTGACAAAACTTATTGACAAGTGGAAAACATGCTCGAAAACAACCATTTGAATTTTGAAATGTCACGAGATGCTAGTGTGACATGCAGATGTTTGTGCGGTGTGCTAGTGTCTAGACACATCATGCTACAAAATGGAAAGAATGGGAAAAGCACAAGGTTTAACACAAAGTTGACATGTGAAGGTAGTTGCTAAAAAGGGGTCTTGAGCATCTTGAAAGGTAAAAAAGGTTGATGCAAGGGCTAAAATGAGTCTACAAAAGATGCTAAGGGAGTGGACACTAAAGTGGATACAAGAATGTATGTGAAATTGCAAGGGATGCAATTTTATGACATTACATTTTTCCCCCACTTTAGCAAGCATATGAATCTACACTAATATACACACTAAAAGAAATCTACTTAAAGATTAATAACATCATGATACCAAAAGGATATTGTAGAGGAAGCATATAACTCTTCAAACCAAAGAAGTATGCCCCCAGGCTGAAGACGTACAAAAAAAATGTATTAGACAAGAAAGACCTGCACAAGACAACAATGTTAGAACTTAAAAAGCCATCACAACATGGGTTAGAACATGAAAACACATACATAGAAACACACAACAAACTAAAGGATTTGAGTCAGCAAAGTGAAAGAGACCTTGATGTAAAAGGTTTTCTCAATACTATGTGTCATCCCCAAATTAAGAAATAACACATATAAGAATTCAAAAATGAAGAGAAGAATGTAAAGATAGATTACTTCAAGAGAAGAATACATACAAAAGATAGGGAACCAACCAATGTCAAAGAGAGAAAGAAGCATATACTCAAGATGAAGAAAATGCAGATCTTCGATTTGAAATATCCAATTCGAGAAGAGAAAATAGTTTAATAAAAGGACGAAGAAAGGTATGTGCAGGATCATCATGGAAAAAAAAGGCCCTTAAGTGGCAAAAAATTTAGAAAAATCAGAGTTAGGAAACTTGATGTAAAAATTTGAATAAGTTATCTATATTATTTCAAAAATATGTAAGAATAGAATATGTAGTAAATTGACTATAGTTTGTAAACTATTAGGTTTTTTTTTAAAGAAAAATCTATTTGGTGAAAATTTGAAATTTTAATGCAGTAGTGCTTAAATTTCAGGGAAAAATAAGTAGGTATTTGTCTAACCACCCTAACCACAATAAAATGATAATATTTTTTTATAATATTTTAGATATAAGTAGAGGACTCATGTCTCGATGTGATGGATATTTTTTGATAATTTTTTTCCTAGTAAATATTTAATTATAATTTTTTTATTACAAATTTTAAAAAATATAAAAAACTCGTATGTCTAACCACAATAACTTGGTCAAAACTTTGTGAAATTCAATATTCTTTTTTAATCCTATAGTATGCAAAGCATAGAATGTGATGTATGTTTTGGATTCAAAAAATTTCATACCGTTTGAAAGCTATAGGTGTTTTTCAATTAGCCTATCAATCAGGACTTTACTCATAATTCAAATAGCAAATGAATAATAATTATTTATTAAACTCAAAGTAAAGCATAATTTATATTGGTGGAAAGCTAAAAATATCCTTTAAAAACCCTTTTTGTTTCATCAATTGTGGGTATACAAAAAGTCATCAACCACATACCCTACAAATACCCATCATATCGCCACTTTTTGGCCCATCATGATCATGCACATACCCAAAAGCTAGAAAGGAATAAAAATTCCAAGAGAGATGAGTCCTTGACAACACAAGTCCTTCGACCCAAGGAGAGTTGAACAAATGCACCACAAATCTGTAGACCTATGGAAGGTGAACAAAAGGCTCTATAGGTACTCTTTCCTACAGAGTTGGAAAAACTACACCAGAGGCCCGTAGACCAACAGTGAACATATCCTACAAGATGAAAGCACTTTATAGGTCCTCAAACTTACAGAGAAGGTGCCTCAAGTACTCTTTCCTAGGGGAAGCCTGATGTATGTGACTCCACAAAGTCAGATTGGGTCCTCATATGTGCTCAGTCCTACAAGGTTGATTGAAAATCAGCTTCATAGGTACACCTACAAAGCAACATGTTAATCAACATACTAAACATGTTAGGAAAGCTTGATGCAAAGGATATCTATAGGTTCTTGGTCCTATAGAACAAGAATAATTAGAGAAGCATGTTGCTACTACAAGCTACATTGCAAGACAATAATATAAAAGATAGGTTTATCTAGGCTGCCCCCAAGCTAGGCGCTAATGAATTCATTCAAGAGAAAATGTTTCAAAGGAGGGTCCCTCGAGATCCCTTCAAAAGAAAAAGGGGTCCACTCAAGGGATGCTTCATTTGAAAGATAGAGAAAAGAGGGGGTCCTTAAGAAGGACACACATCAAGCTAGAACTAGTTATTACTACCCCCAACATCCAAGGGAGGAGAACCACACAAGATACTTAGAACATACAATATAGAGGTAGACCTCAATATCACTTATCATTTGAAGAAGAGGCATGTGTTAGAAACCAAGATCAGACATGCAAACCAAAAAACCTTCCACAAAACAGAAAAATAGAAAAATCAAAGCTATTGCAAAAAGATGTGCAAAATATTATTATTCAGGAATTCATAATTACATCAGATGATTTGCTTTATAAAAGAAAAGTATGCATAACCCTAATCTTATCTTGAGCAACAAGATAGCTCAACAAGATAAGGATGAGAATAATTAACCTAGGAATTAAAATATTACCTAAGTAAAGTTATGCAAGTGTAATTAAATATTAATTACACTAACACCCCCCCATAAGTTCAACTTAGGGAGACTAACAAAGAATGCACATAAAACTAAGATGAATGCAAGAAGGCATGAATGGGTCCCAACAACAAGGCTTGATCAAGTACCCATGGACAAATGAAAAAATGATGTAGAGAAGGAAAACCCAGTGGGACAAAACCCCCCTACAATGAGATGACTGTTGCAAAGAAGCACTAGAACCATAATATGACAAGAAAGGAAAGATACTTCTTTCTACAAGAAACCAAAGCGGAATCATAATAATGCAATAGTAGACCCAATGCCACGGAACACTAGAAAACTCAGAAACTAGAACAACCTTGGAATCTATGAAGCAACAATAGATGATATGATGAAAGAATCTAGAAACTGTGTATCTCGATGCCGATGCCAAACTGAGACTAAAAATCTTCCATAGGAACAAGTACCATAAAGACTCTGGAACATTAACCATAAAAACATGGCCCTCAAACTAAGAAGGATTTGAACCAATGCGGATCAATAACCATAAACTCTCAATCTAAAGTGTGAACTGATGTGAATCTGATATATGTCAAGCTAGAGAAAGATGTGGCCAAAAGAAACTAAGAAACCAGATATAACCCATGTGAGTTGTCAACAAATCAAGATGGATATCAAAGTGCACGCACACTCTAATTGGATTATTATGCAAGAAACCACCCTGATGGAACATTATTTTAGTTCATTTATTACAATAACCCAATGATTTTAAAAGGAGATAATGCTCAACATGCATAAACATAAAATAAAAAATAGACCTCATATTTGTGAAGAGGACTGAACCAACTTTCCAATGCCACAAGAATGGGAAAAAATGGAGAAGTGAGTCAAAAGATATGTCTCCTAGAGTGAAAATAACATGCGACTTTCGAGGCCAGAAAATACATCAAAAAAGAAAAACCAAAAAATCACACCTGCACCATTGCAAAGAACCCCTGGTTTCCTAGGTGGACTAAGGGGCTGGCAGTCTGGACTTGCGACGGAGCCCTCAGTCACCAATGTGACTAAGGTGGGGGCTTAAGAACCCAGCGGGGGCTGGCTCGGGAGCTCCTGGTCTTAATAAGACCGACGACTGAGTGTGAGAGCCCGTGGGGGCTAGATAGGTGGTTGATGGTGCCCGGACATGGAACCACTGGTGGCGATGGCGGAAGGGAGGCTGAGTCTAGTGGTGGTGGTCCAGCGGTGGCTGCCTGGTGGCCGCTCGATGGGTGCTAGGTGGTTGGAAGCCATTTAAACTGGAAGTACCAGACTATAATAAATAAAAAAATTGATTTTTTTTATATTTGAGCCTCAAAAAATGTGCCTAGAGGTTGTACGGCCCTCAGACAAATTTTTTTGCCTTCCCAGTCGACTATGTCCAAAATGGACAAATTTTATATGAAAATATGGGTTTTTGGGCATTGTGAATGCAACGGAAAGGTTTTTTTGGCCCAAAGTACCCAGAAAATTAAGTGATCCCCAGATCTCTCAAAAAAACCATTGAGCTTGAAACCCTCATGGATCTGGAAAATGATGACCAAAATCAGTGAAATAAAAGCCATTTCTAACCTTTTCCAGCAATTTGAATCCAATGGAAAACCTTGATCTGATCCAAGACATTGCATGAATATGCTCAAGGAATGAAACCCTCGAGGAACCTTGAACGTGCTATGTAATGTATTTCTCCAAAAAAGCTGAGAAGGGCCTACAAATCAAGGCTCTGATACCATGTTAGAAACCAAGATCAGACATGCAAACCAAAAAACCTTCCACAGAAGAGAAAATCAGAAAAAGAAAAGCTATTGCAAAAAGATGTGCAAAATATTATTATTCAGGAATTCATAATTACATGAGATGATTTGCTTTATAAAAGCAAAGTATGCATAACCCTAATCTTATCTTGAGCAACAAGATAGCTTAACAAGATAAGGATGAGAATAATTAACCTAGGAATTAAAATATTACCTAAGTAAAGTTATGCAAGTGTAATTAAATATTAATTAAATATTAATTACACTAATAGCATGTGCATCAGCAAAAAAATAAGTGATGGCACCTGAATCAATAATTTTTTGTATTTTATCCTTCAAATCCTTACATTCACTAGTGGAATGGCCAAGCACTCGATGGTATGCACAAAAATAATGTTCTTCTTTATCATGTTTATCAAATTTCTTATATGTAGGAGAAGGAAGAGTAATCAAGTGGGCTTTAAGAAGCCTCAACAAAATACACTCTTGCTCAAATAAAGAATGAGGAGCGGGAAGCAAAATTTTTCTTATGGAGAAAAGTTTGACTAGTCACAAGAAGAAGACTTGAAGACAAAAGACAATGGAGGATGAATCAACCCAAGAGAATGAGGTTGAGCGGAAATCATGTCGTCATTCAACCATGGTTTCCATTTAGATTGTTCATTCAGGAAGCCATGCCCCAAATTATGCTTGTGAGGTGCACATTCTATAGGGACTTGAATTCCTTGTTCATTATGCCTACAACCTTTACACCCATAGCCATATTTAGAAATGAGCTTGAAGCTAGGGCCATAACATGCTTGTAAATCTTGAGGAGGAGGATCTTCATAGAGAGCATTATTCTAGCAATGGGGATTATACTCCTCTACAGGATCACCATCAGCCTTCTTGACGGGACTACCAACATTAACCTCTTTAATAGAAGTCTGATCATCTTCCTCAGAGGGAGGAGGATCAACATTAAGGAAATTACAACTATTTCCCACATTATCCCATGATACAAAAGAATAATCATCTTTAATAGCAGGTGTGGATCAGGTTGACTTTATGTTTTCCAATGAAGGATTCTGTAAAGTCTAAAGAACCCCAATCATCACCAAGACATGGATTTTCTTGAGAAGAGGTAGAAGGAGAAAACTTAATATTTCTTGCTTCAGAAGGATCTTCTCCAGGGATATCTATCTCATGAGTATCCTTTTTAGTAGTTATTACTAGAGTAAACATCAAAAAATTGGAAGACGCTGAAGGAATAAGAGTAGGCACAATTGAAACCTGACCAACAACTGCCATATCACATAAGTGCATAGCCTTAGGGTCAGTCCTGACTATGATTACTCAATTATTGCAAATGAACTTAATATATTTATGCAAGGTAGATGGGGCTGCACCCATGGTGTGTATCCATGATCTAATGAGGAGGAGATTATATGGTAATTTTTCTAACATAACATATAAAAGGGTGGGTACAATAATAGGTCCCAACCTCAGAGGAAAGACTATCATTCCTAGGGCTTATCGACCAACATTACCAAACCCACGAATGTCAGCAAAAGAAGCATTGAGAGAAGATGAATGAATATTAATCTTAGGAAATAGATCAATGCTACATACATTGAGTGTTGAACCAACATCAACAAGAGTACATCTAATGCTGATATTATTAATGTTAACTATAATCATCAGAGGATCCACTTATTTCTTCATATCCAGGGGTGAAAGTTCTTGTGGATAAAATGTGATATTCAAAAAATTCACACAAATATGAGTTGTCAACGCATTAACATCCATTGGTCTAGTAGAGGTAGGAAAGAGGATATTTTGCAAGGCTTCCTAGAGCATACCTTGATAAACCAGAGCATACTGAAGCAAGTCCCACAGTGAGATATTGGTCAAAGTAACGCAAAGTTGCTCGACAAGATCATAATCACCAGGTGCTTTAGTTGTAGGTTTAGGTGCTAAAGGAAGACTTGGTTGAGAAGATGTTAAGGAAATAGGTTGAACATGATTTTTTTTATTTCTACTAGTATTTTAAGTATGGGCTACCACTCTGTAAGAGGGGGCCTTAGAAAGATCAAGATAATTTTTATAAAATAGGACACCATCAATAGAACAAATCCTTTTAGGAGAAAGACTAGCTGGAGTTAGATAAATGATCGGTCTCTTAGGCCTTTGAGGGGCAGCAAAGACATAGATTACATTTACAAAATCATCACAACTAGTGAAATAATTATTTGAAGAAACATGCTCATCATCTATTCTTAGAGGATCCAATGTTCAAGTAGAGCTTCATCATTTATTAATACATCATCTCCAAAAGAGAGTGTGTTCAAAAAAATATGGGACTCATCATTCACAAATGCAATGTCTATAGAAGAGAGTGAATTAGGATAAAGAAGAGATCCGTCATTCACTAATACATCATCTCTAGAAGAGAGTGCATTGGAATGAAGAGAGGGTAGAGTAGTGCTAAGAAAAGTATCAATGATTTCATCTTCTTGCAACAAGATATCCTTCAAAGCAAGAGGAATCTCATGAGAAGGATCAAAGATACAAAGTGACATGGGCAAAGCCAACTCACTATCACATGCATGAAATGGAACATTATTAAAATTTTGAATATAATTAGATATTGAACTCAAAAGAATATATTAAATTCATTTTCAAAATAATAAGTTAAATATAATAAATAATGTATTCAAGAAGTCAGCTGGTCTAGAGTAGTCTAGGGGTGACAAAACTAAGAAAATTTGAAAAATCCATATTTTTGGATTTTTTTTTGGTATTTTCTAGGTTCTAGTAATTTGCATTTTTAGAGGTAGAATTTGGGCTCAAAACTTGCGTCGGTCCGTAAAATTTTGAATTATGAGCTCCAGGTCAAAAGTTATGACCCACCAAGTTTGGGTAAATCAATTCCTAGTTTTTTGAAAAATATTGTGGTTCACATTGGGTTCACCAAAATGTAGAGAAGGGGGATTCGCTACTCATGAGTCTCTTTTTTCTCAAGAGATTCCCAAGGGGTGAATTTCCCTAAACTACCTCAAACAACAACACGAGAGTTCTAGAATCTGAAGGAGTAAAATTACGAAGGTTTTAAAGGAAAGCATTTTGTATGGACCAAAAACCAAGTTTATCACAATAAACAACAAAGTGACTACTGACAATTAGATTGCTAAGAACTTACAGAGTACAAGAAAATAACATAATACAATAGCACTAAAATAAAGTAAAGGAAATGATAAAGTTAAAGAGGATAAGAGATAGAAGCTTCTCACAACTCAAGTAATGAAGCCTCCAACACATCAATATCTGGAGAAAATGTTGGGGTTGTATAGGGGCCAGTCAAACCCTCACTTTGGTGTTCTCACCTCCATGGACAGCCAGATAGATAGGGAAGTGAACAAAGTAAGAAAATATGGTGTGATAAAATCAATCCCTGCTAAAGGAGGAGAACTTGTGTCATGAAATAAAGATGCAATAGATAGGTGATGTGAGAAATACCAAGATGCTCGTAAGCATAAGATAAGGAAGATAGCAATTGCAAGGCTTAAGGAAGTGAAAGAGGGAGAGAAAGATAGCTACAAGAGCCAAGTGTGTTGTAGAGGGCATTGTGAGAATGCAAGAGTTTTTTATAAGCTTGAGAGCTTGAGGCTATTGTAACAAAAAAGAGAGTTGTGCAAGCAAGAGAAACATGGGAGAATGTTTGAGAGAGGATCCAAGAAGGAGAAGAGTGAAGCCAGAAGACCAAATGGATTGAAAATATGACTTTTAAAGAGGGAAAAAAAGCTTCACGAGATGTTACAAGGCATCCTGGGTCATTACCACTGATAAAACTTGTTGACAATGGAAAACATGCTCAAAAATGACTGTTTGAACATTGAAATGTCACAAGACACTAGAGCAATGTATGAACATCTACATGATGCACTAGTGTCCAAACACATCATGCTACAAAATGACAGGAATGGGAAAAGCACAAGGTTTAATGCAAATCTGACACATGAAGGTAGCTGCTAGAAAGGGGTCCTGAGCATCTTGAGAGGGAAAAAAGTTTATGCAAGAGCTAAAATGAACCTACATAAGATGCTAAGGGGGTAGACACTAAAGTGGATACAAGAATGTATGTGAAATTTCAAGGGGTGCAATTTTATGACATTAAATATTGGTACATACATCTACCTATAGGGTTAATCACCTCTCGGGACCTCATGAAGGACACATTCTTGCAGAAATTCAAAATCCCAGTTAGCCCTACTAATCTATATCAACAATTTTTGTCTATTAGAAGGAAGGTTAATGAGCCAATCAAATCCTTCAACAATAGATTTCACTGAGCATACATGAGGTTGCAGCCACCTTATGTGGTTGATGATCCCTCAGCAAGGGAAATATACTACTCTTCCTTAGATAATCTCACATTAGCTTTGGTCAAGCGAATGCACCAACCTCTTGCATGCCTGGTAGATTCTTAAGCAAAACTAGTAAAGGAAAGCATAGATTTAGGATAGCATTTGGCTAGTCAAATACACTCATTGGGACCAACTACCAATCTAGGACAAGTCCAGGGGCTCAGCCATTCCTTAGCTCATCAGTCCACATTGATGAATCAGGTCCCCCAGTTGCCCATAGTGCCACATCCAGGACCTCCATTAAATAAAGCTCCATCCATACCCAACTACCTAAAAAATTTGAATCAGTGGAACTTTTCACAATAGCCCCATGTACCTTCATATATGCAGAACTTCGAAGCTTCAACTGCTTAGCAGAACATGTCTGCAACACCTTGTTTTCCTTTAGAATTCAGTACCAATGAAGAGCTATATGGATAAGGAGTGGATTGATGAATTAGTTGAGAAAGTGAAGAAGATAACCATTGAGGTTACTCACTTAAGCAACTAGAACAATCAATTGCAAGCTTCCCAAAGGAACATTCAAGCCAACTACCATAGAGACAATCAAGATTCAGGTCCCTCTTCAGGGTAGAATTATGAACAAGGTCAGCACTCTAGGAAGAATTTCAAAAGAAGGAAACGACAAAGGCATAATAAAATGTGGAACACCAAACCCAACAATGGAGGGGTTCCTACACTGCTCGATCCACCTATTGGTGCATATAAATTGGCAAGTGAAGTATACTTGGCTAAGGCAGCGTTATCTAGATGGTGAAGGATTCATCAAATGAATAGGCATTATGAACTCGAATGTCTAGAATTTCAAAGTGTTGCTGCAATCTTTCAAGTGAAAGTGTAGAAAGTTGTTGATAGTTCAAATTTCCAAGAAAAAGTGCCTTATGAGCCATGTGATTTAGTATTCATGCTCAACTAGCTTCCATTTCCCCAAGGTGATATGAATGAGCCTCAAAAGGAGGCTATTGAAAAGGGAAGTGAAGAAATAGAGATATGTAACAAAAAAACTCTATCTCAAATGTTTTATTTGATAGATAATGGTCCTAAGAATTAGGAATAACAACGAGAGGAAGATTTCATATGTTCCACAAATTCACAACCCCTTATAACTTGAGAAAAAGACAAACTAGTGGTCCATTTACGACCTCCATACCACCAAACAATTTCAACACGCCACCTGATCCAAATGCTAGCACTAACCCATATTACCCTAGGGTGCCCACCCAATACTTCAATAGGAATAGGTAGCCTGATCCTACCAAAGAATCACACACCAATTTTTCCAAAGGCAATCCATTTGAGGCAGATGTTGAATAGATGGGAGAGTATGTGGCAAAAGAATTAAAAAAGGTAAAAGTGAGCTTGTCAGCCTTTGAACTACTAATAATTATTTCCATTAGGAATGCTTTTGTTTGATCACTAAATGTGACTACACAATAAAAACTAGCTCAAGATATAGGAACAAAGAAGGTCTCATTTGATACATCTAGTAACGAGTTGGTCATTAGAGAAATCATAGAGACAAGGCATGATCAGTAACTCAGTAAAAATAAACAATTGAATAAGAAGCCAACTAAGGAATAGAATGTGATGCAAACAAAAGATAAAGGCAATGAAAAGGATAAGGCTCAAGAAGTTCAAGCTAACACCTCTATCAATTTGTTTCAAGGAAGGCTAGAAACCCCTCCTTTCATGTTGACAATCTGCATGTTTGGAAAAAAATTGCATAATTGCCTGCTAGATTAAGGAGCCTCCACTAATGTCATGCCATTTACAATATTCCAAGCACTAAGAATAACCCCAACCCCATCCAAGCATAAGGTGACCCAACTAGATAAGATTGAGGTCAATGTGGTGGGAGAGTTGAGTACAATTCTAATGCAAATTGTAGCAGACCTAAGGGTACAATAGGTCATTCATATAGAAGTTGCAGACATCCTTGATACTTATGGTATCATGCTGGGAAGAGACTTTACCCGGGCTCTCAATGGGTATACTTCAACTAATTATTTACATATGTGGCTACCTTAGAAAGGGATTCCCAATCAGATTTGGATCGAACACGAACTTGGGATTAGATTCATTATCACTGAATACAACAAGACAAATGAAGTGTTATTTGCTGAAACAAAACTGGGGAATTACCTTCCAGTCGCATATTAAGGAAAATAAGAGGCAGAAGAATTCTTTGCGCTATGTAACACTTCTCATAATTTTACTACTCTCCCTAGTAGCATAGGAGCATTGATTAAATCTGATAATGACAATCTTCAAGAAGATGGAAAAATAGGTTTGTCTGATGGCTTCTAGGAGTTTATGCAAAAGTGTGTAAAAGATCATCTCAATCTAGGAGCCAGAATGGATTTTAATGAATTATTTCTGCCTAGCTGGTGCAAAATCCATGACGCATCAAATTTTGAGTTTGAGTGTTTCCTATGCCAAATAGTGGTAAATCACATTAAGAGGCAAATCACTCCAACAAAATCTTTTGTGGAAAAACTACAAGACCAAAATCAGTTTGGGTGTAAACTACCTAAAAGTGAAGGAAAGGATGTGTTGTCGGGAAACAACGTTTCCTCTGTCAGCCCTAAAGGAATGTTCCCTCCCAAGTTTTGGATTTTGTGCTTTGATGGATCTAAATCCAAGCAAGGAGCAGGAGCAGGCTTCGAGCTAATTATTCCCTTCTGTAAGACTTACTTTTCTTCCCATAGATTGCAATTTTACTATACCAATAATGTAGCATAGTATAAGGCATTAAGAAAAAGAGTTAAAATGCTGCAAGTATTTGGGGATTTTGAATTAGTCTTCAAATAGGTCAAAAATTTGTACTCATGTCATGATTAGAGGCTAGCTAACTATAGGTATAGGGTATGGGATCTCATAGAGGGGTTTTATGTATTCAATATTTGGTTAATTCTCTGAGTAAAAAATAAAACCACTAATGCATTAGCACAAGTGGCCAACACGCTGTAGCCTTAGTCATTAACTAGTCTAAATAAATTCACAGTACAACTCACTCCCACCCCATCAGTGCTAGATAATGTGACCAATTTCCAAGTGTTTTTGATGACAAACATATCCAAGATTTCATTACTAGCTCCGATGTGTTTGCTTCTCAAATCATAGATGAATTAGAGCCTAAAGAAGCAGAGCTTGATATAGAAGGGGTCATTAATTTGAAGACCAATACAATACATAAAGGGATGGCTTAGTTAGAAAGAATATTTTACCTCGACCATATAAGGGATCAGGATTAACAAGCCAAAAGGGACTCCATAGACAACCAATGTGATGTGCATAATATGGGTATTGCAGAAAATGTAAAGAATGTGTTTATTGGAAAAAATTTCACCCCAGAAGAAAGGAAAGGGATAGTTGATGTGTTTCATACATACCATGATCTGATAGCTTGGGGGTATGAGGACCTTAAGACATATGATAGTTCAATCATCACTCACACTATTCTCGTCAAGTTGAATGTAAATCCCTTTAGGGAGGGACAATGTCTAATCAATGCACTGCTGGAGCCCATTATTTTTAAGAAAGTGAAGAAGTTGTTGTTAGCGCGTATCATCTTCCCTATCCGGAACTCCACATAGGTAGAAAATCATTCCTAGTCTGAAAGAAGAATAGAGAGATTAGGTTGTGTATAGACTTCAAAAACTTAAACCGAGCTTCTAAAAAGGATAACTACCCAGTACCATCACTAGATGAAGTATTGCAAATTGTCAATGGTTTGCAAATGCTGTCCTTTCTCGATGGCTACTCAGGTTATAATCAATTACTGGTGTAATATGAGGACAGGAACAAGACTTCCTTCACCACCAAGTGGGGTACATTTGCATGCCAAGGATTCCTTTCACCTTAATTAATGTGGGGGAAACATTTTAGTATGCTATGGATATTTCTTTTAAGGATCTAATAGGTAAATGCATCATAATCTACATGGATGATCTCACATTATTTTCAAAGAAGATGGGAGATCATGTCTCTAATTTATTCAAGGTGTTTCAAAAATGCAAAGAGTTTGGCATCTCATTAAATCCCAAAAAGTGTATCTTTGGAGTGACCGAGGGAAAATTTTTAGGACATGTAATTTTAGAGAAGGGTCTATCAATTGATCTAGAGAACATTCAAGCCATCTTAAAGATTCAACCTCCCAAAAGCAAGAAAGAAATGAAATCCTTCTTTGGGAAAATTAACTTTGTAAGGAATTTTATTACAAGATTTGTTGAGATTTTGAAACCATTGAATTCCATGCTTAAGTAGGATGCGAAGGTTGAATGGATGTCAGAGGAAAGAAAAGATTTTTACAAAAATAAAGAGAGCCATTGTAGATTCTCTCATCTTAGTAAACCCAAATTATTCAAAGTCACTCTATATATATTCATTTTCCTTAGGTCACTCATGTGCCAGCATGTTGATTCAAAAAGATGACAAAGGAAGTGAGCATTCTATTTCCTTCATGAGTGCTCCATTAAAATATGTTGAATTACGCTATTCCAATGTTGAAAAGCAAATGTATGCCTTAGTCCATGGAATAAAAAAGTTCAGACATTACATCCTAAGAAATATAGTATTTTCCATTGTCTCAAACCTACTAGTTAAGATATTGTTGATACATAATGAGCCAGGGGAAAGATGAGCCAAGTGGGTTACATTGCTGCAAGAGTATGATATGGAGACCCAACCAATAAAGTTGGTTTGAGGATAGGCTCTTACATGCACAATGGATGAAGCAGAACTAAATCTCACTGCCTAGCAACACCAATTGGAGGATGTCTCTCCAGAAGAATGGTATGATGACATTGTGTATTATTCGTTGAACCACAATTGTCCACCATACTTGCAAGGAGTCCAAAAATGAGCATTGCGACTGAAAAGCAACAATTATATGCTGAAAGGTGCCATGTTGTACAAGAAGAATCATGAAGGGATCTACACCTGATGTATAAGAAAAGCTGAAGTAGCCAAAGTACTTAAAGAATTTCATGATAAATTTGGAATGAGGCATGGATCAAGTCCTTCAACAGCTCACTAGATTTTGTGAGCCAAATATTACTAGCTAAGATTGTTCAAAGATGCTCACAATCATTTTCAGTCTTGTCACATCTACCAGACTACTGCCATTAGGGAGAGGTACATTGTTGTTCCACTACAGTCGATCACCGAGGTAAGGTTATTTTCCCAGTGAGGACCAAACTTCATTGGTCTGGTTAACCCACCATCATCTACAGGTCACAAGTACATTCTAACTACAACTGATTATTGTACTAGGTGGATAGAAGCAATTTCTTGTAGGAAATGTACAACTAAGGTGGTGATAGACTTTCTTGAAAGTTACATTATTAACTATTTTGGGCCCCTGTTTGTATTAGTATGTGATAATGGTTTGGCCTTTGCTTCCCTTAAATTTGTGGGTTGGGCTTTTGATTATGGAATCATGCTAAAGTTTTCATCAAACTACTATCCCTAAGGTAATAGATTAGTTGAATCCACTAACAAAAACCTATTGACTATCATTTGTAAGCTACTAGATAAGAACCCAAAAGATTGGCACATCTAGTTATGGTTTGCTTTGTGGTCATATCATACCCGACACAAGGTATCTTTACGAAAATCCCCATAACACCTTGTCTATGGCTAGAACCTATTTTCTTGATCCACCTTCGGATTCCCATGTTGTAATTTATCAACACCTATTATGAGGAGGAAGAACATCTCGAAGTTTGTCTGGCTAACCTACTCCACTTAGAGAAGAAACAAGATGAATCCATAGAAAATCTTGCCAAACATTAGGGCATAGTCAAAAGTTGGTTCAATAGAAGATCCAAAGTCAAGGAATTTAGAATTGTGTACCTAGTGTTATATTGGGACAAGGCCCAAGATAAGAAAGGGGTACATGATAAATTTGAAAAGCTTTGGCTTGGACCCTTTCAAATTTCTACAATCTTGAGAGATAATTCATTTCACCTGAAAACACTTACTAGAGAAGATATATCGTTTCCAATCAATGGGTAGTACCTAAGACATTATTTCCTTGCCTAAGTTGTTCTAGCTCACCCCTGTACATAGTTAGGATAGGTCTTTTTCTTTCTACTTTTTTTCACTTTTTTTTCGCTTGTGTTGTTGGCCTTCATTTTTATTGAGGGTGTTGTTTGGTCTTAATGTGGTGGTTGTGCTTGGCCTAATCTAAGGGTTTTCTTTTCTATGCGCTTGTGTTGGTTCCTTGGATAAGTCTTCATGAGTTATCTGTTGGTGTAATTAGTTATTTAATTACACTTTAGCATAAGTTTACTTAGGCATATTTTATTTCCTAGGTTAATTGTAATCCTTATCTAGTTGAGCTATCTTTTTTCTCAAGATAAGATTAGGGTTGTGCATGTCCTTCTTTTTTGCATGATTTCCTTTTTGAAGGATTTTGTATTATTTGTAAAAAAATTACTTTCAATAATCATTATTCTATTTTTTTTCTTGCACATATTGGCTTTGAAGGTTTACAAAATATCTCTTCTTTTTGTTCTGAATATCTTTTGCATGTGATAGGTGATTTCTTGCAAGTGATTCTTGGGGACTGTGAAGTTGGTTTTTCAACTTCTACATTATCAAGGATTTATGTTCACTTCCATGAATCATGTTTCATCAACTAAACTCTTGCTTGACATAGAATGAAACCCTTTTCAGAATTCTTTCACATTTATCATGGATCTCACATAACATACATCTTTAATGCTCCTAACAGGCTATGCGACAGTTATCATGAGGCCTAGACAAGTGAAAAATCATAAATTTTCTCAAGTGACCACTACAATCTCCAAACCCTACTATAAGATTTATGGCTTATTCAATTGAGCAAGAAAGTATAAAATAAAAGCATGAAAGAAAGAAAAAGAAAGAAAAATATATATTAAAAAATAGGAAACTATGTGGGTGTGTGAACAACTCTATCAGGGCTATGGATGCCCAACTGGCAATAGAGAAATGTTTGTGGGGATTGCATCAACAACTCCATCGAGGCTATGGACACCTGATTGGTAGCAGAGCAATTTCCAGGTTAATTTTGGAGTTAGATTATTCACATAGCTTGTCTTCGTTGATTGGTTATTTTCCTTTATAGTTCCTAAATGAGAGGAATTTACTCACCATGTACACACATTTCTGAGATGTTTGTGGCTTGATTCAATTAAGGATTTCATTCTCCTTTGAACCTGGAGTTCACTTTATAAGGCTTGCTTCTGATCTACGAAATTGAAGATTCTAGGTTTCAAGTGAATCATTATCGCTGGAATGCTTAGGAGCATTCCCTAGTGGAGTCGCCATTTGTTGTGCCTTCTACACATACGCCCTGCTTGGACTGGGGACCCATCTTGTAGTTTTGCCTCACTTTTTGCCCCTATTTTGGACTTAAATTGATAAATTTCTTTCAAAATTGTAAGATCTTAGCATGTCCTATCATTTTCCAAAGTTTCAGGAGGTTTCAAGCTATTGCAAGAATTGATTGCAGGTTTCCACCATGCGAAAGCAACTCCATCTTTCACTGTTCATGGGAGTTTCTTTGTGGTCTTCCGCCTTCACTTTGACACTGCTTATGACATTCTCCCTACACTGTTCCATAGTCAAATTCCTACATGCTACTTCTACACTCCATTTCTCTGCATGACCTTTTCCCCCACGACTTCCACTTTTCGTGCTTCCACATTTCTACCCACCATGTGCATTTCATTGTACCTACAATTAATGATCGCATTAATGGTGCCAATGTTTATAAATATTGGGCCTTGATATGTCATTTTCACCTCTGTATGTTTGAAATTTGAAAAGCTTGAGCTTCTACTTCTTCCATAATTGTGTTTGGTGGTTAAGGTAGCATTCTCTCTCTTTGCATAGTGATAGGTAGACCATCTTCCTTTCTTTATCATTTCTATGTTGTTTTTCTTTTCCCCGAAGTGCTTAGGGTTTTGAAACTAAGGTTATTTAAGTAGTTGGATGCATTGTATGGCTATTAGATTTAATTATTAGCACTTTGTTTATGTTTACCATGGTGATTAAGAAATAAACCCTAGCCTATTAAACACTTAGTGCGCCCTAGGTCTTCATGCCTCTAAATGTCTGATTAGTCACTGGTTTTCCTTCACCAGGGGTTCATCTTGGAAATGCCACTTCAAAAAACCTACGTGATGACGACCCTATTTTCCCTAATCCCATAGGAAAATCATCATAGTCTCAAGGTGATAAACACTTTAAACCCTTTGTGAGTTCCTTTACAGGGATTTTCGCTAGCAAAACTCTATCCTACCCTAGCCATTGACTACAACTAATTCTTAACAACCTCTCACATTATGATCTCTTCCTCATCTATTCCCATAGGTATCAAACACATGTAAATCAAAATTGATCAACTCTCTAAGTTATTATGGATATTACCTTGCAGGGCTCCATGTGTGGGATTCCATCAGCGGAAGGCCATCCCTCCTCACCCATGGTTTAATGACAACCTATACACAGTGCTCTGCATAATGGCCTCCGCCCTCAAAATTTATGCAAATGCCTAAAACCAACCTATGATGATGTAAGCATGAATTCAAACTATCACTTTGACCCACTTCAGCAAAGTGAAAATTGTAAGTCAAAATGCCCTTGCGGGTTTTATCCTATGGAACTCCACTTGTGGACTTTCCTAATCCTGAAGTCATCCATTTACTACCAAATACAAGCTAACACCCGCATCGGTGGATTCCACACTCCAAACCTCTGCAATCCAAAAAATAACAAAATTTTCAAGTGAGGTAATAAGACATGATTTTCTCGGTGTGCTAAAAATATTTGAACAAAATTGACTAAGCCTAAAGTTGATGCAGAAGATGTACTATAGAACTCCACCCATGGATTTTTGTAGCCTCAAGACCATTATTAGCGATGAAACTCAAGCGCCTTCTACATGATGGATTTCGTACCTTAATTTTCCACATAAACTTAAGAAGTCACCTTGGACCAAGAAAAACAATCCTGAGCACTTCAATTTTCATTTCACAGGTGACCTAAGGAATTCACATCAAAATAACTTAAGGTTTTTTCAGTACAGGAATTTTTTTTGAAAACTTTATTTGTGGGTTGGCATGTTCCCTAAGCCATTTCTAACAAAATTCTAACAGGTGGCTTCTGCTACGTAGAAACCTGCAGCTCCTAACCCGCAAAGCTACTAACTTTAAAAAAAAATGTTAAATGATGAAATTTGATGAATGCAATGATATCTTTGAGGTATATAGCTGAATTTAATGACATTTTAGCATGGTTTAACTCAAGTTTCTCTCTTTCAATTTATCGAGACACTTACTACACATTTTTTGTACAGTATTTATGGAGCCAACTGAGAAATATGATAAGGGAAAGAAGACTACAAAAGCTACAAGGGGGAAAGAAGAGAAATCTAAAATGAAGTATGAATTCCACGGGGTCAAATGCACCTCAAAGATCACATTGAATTGGGGACAAGTAACAGATACAGATTTGGGACATGTCATCATCAATGAATTTAGACAATGGGTCTTGATTAGTCCCAAGACTAAGGAGGCTTTGAGGATAAAGTAGAGTATAATTGCAAAGGCAGTAGGTTTCCCTCCAGCCCTGATCAGCCCAAAATTGGTCTTCACATACAGAGAATGCTACCACTCATAATCTAGAAGAATATTCATTGTGGATGGAAGAGTGCTAGCTAATTTGACCCCCATGTTAATCAGGAGAAAATTTGGGATCCCACTATTTGACCAGATGGAAGAAACATAGAAAGAATATGTCTTAGATGTGTGGAAAGTAGATCCCACAGGCTTCAAAAAAACCATCAATCAGACATGGTTTCTTGAAACGAGGGGTAGTGCTAACAAAGTGCCCCAAAATTTATATTGGAGTGACTTTGTGGAAGAGGTCAATGACCTCATGACATTGCTACAAAAATTAATGGGGCTTCCCACTTTGGAAATTTTCAAGGAATGGATATTGTATTTTATGGAAGAAATCCTTTGTGGTGAAGCCAAGTTTCATTGGGAAGAGATAATTAGTGAGAATTTTCACAATCATTTTTTTCCAATGAAGAAGACTAGGGAGTTTTATATGACTTCCTATCTTGTGTATCTCCTGGCAGTAACGTTCCCTTACAAAGGATTGGATTGTGTTGGTACCTTGGGAACTAAGAAGGGGTAGAACCCTATCTACAATTGCTATCCCCAGCTCCAATATAGAAACTACAAGAAATATTATAGGAGGTTCAACGATTCCTTCATCATGCACATTATCTAGACTCTGTCAAAATATTATCATAGAAGGATGTCTCACAATGTGAAGGCATTAGTTAAAGACTTTGGATACTGGTTCATTCAGTTCCCCAAGTTTACATATATAAGGGAAGAAGGATTCTCAGGGTTTCCATATCATTTTCCAAGGTACCCCAGTGATAGGACAATCTTGTTTGAGCTCACCCAATAGTTTTACACTACTCATTCACTGAAGTAGGATAAGCACTGTACCCCATTGTAAATTCAGCCAAGGAGTATATTTTTCCCTACTACCCCTTATATAGAATACATAGCAAAGGAGCTCGTGGAGTACAACCTATAACTTCACATAGAGAGAGTAGGCTTGGATCATTTAGGAAAGCTAAAGAAATAGGTTGGAATGAAATACGCCCATAGGCAGTATACTAAAGATTTTTGGGCCAACTATGATGATGACCATGAGGTCAGAAGGAGATGCTACATGAGAATTACTAAGAAATCTATCAAGTCTATTAATTTATTCCCAATCCCTGACCAAGTAGTTGAAAATAACAATGTGCTTGATGATGGATACAATACTCTTGTCAATGTGTCATTTCCATTGATTGACTAGACCGAGCCGAAGGTCATGGATTTGAATATTTTCACTCACCCAGTGAAACAAAGGACTAAGAAGTGGCTTGATGATCAAGTAGCTCAATTGCAAAAATAGGGCATGGAATTAACATTTGTGGAATTAAAAGATAATATTGAGAGTGAGACAGAGAGTGGCACTGTTGCAGGTTCTTTGGGTGACCCTCCCAAGTTTCCACCTTTTACCAAATCAAGGAAAAGGAAGGATACATCAAAGCAGAAGCCAAGAAAAAGGTGTATACCAAAAAGATAACCAAGGGGCAAAGACCGCCAAAGAAGCCTAAGAGAATAGGAACCCTTGTTCTTGATATTCCCGCTATCTAAGAAAAGGGGTCCTTGCCCCAAAAAGAGGAAGTTGAGCAAACACACTCTCCACCACATATCGCCTTTACAAATTTGTCATCCACAACCATTGCACCATCTCCTTAAAATCCCCTATCATTACTCTTGCCATCTCCACCTATTGTGGACATCTCTATCCAAATCACTTTCACCTCTTTGACTGCACCTATGGTTGTGGTGGATTCTTCTTCCTCAACTACTTCTCCTTAGTCATCTTGTTCCCTCCCGCCTTCATTGCCAAGATTCTCTAACTTGCCACCTTTTGTGCCCACAACCTCTATGGCACCTATTACTTTTCCCAGGACTTTAATATCCTATTTGCAAAACATGCCATCTAATTTTTTTGAAGTTATTTTAATCCTTAGGTCAAACTACTTACAACTCAGCTTAATGCATCATTACTTGTCCCTCCACCTCCTACAGAGCCACCTAAAATGGAAGCCACTATGCAAATCTATGAGGATATGGAGAGGCTAAGTAGAACAATGGATGTTATTGAGGATACTAAGGACTTTGATCATGATGACTACTATGAACATGTCGGGGAGGGCTTAAGGATCGATTTGGATGAAGTAGCTTTAGATGAGGAAGGGCAACAAACACCCAAGGACAGAGAAATGATTGGGTTTGACACCCACTATGAGGTAGATACCTTAGATCAAGAGCCTAAGGATGAACAAAATAAAGAACAAGATAACAAAGAGGTAACCCTAGAGGATCATCACTCTGAAGAATAAAACATTAATACAAAGATTAATGTAGAGAAAAATGATGAACTCCCAAAAGTTGGCTAAGATGAGGGCTCACAAAATGAAGTTCCTCTATAAGGAAAGCAAGATAAAGAGGAGACATATATAGACAAGAAGGATGTTGAGCCCAATCCAAAAGTTGAGGTTGAGTATGAGGAAACTAAAAGGCCAACATAAGAAGAAGATACTGCTAAGAGAAATGAAAAATCCATTGAGCCTGACAAAGGGAAGGAAATAATGCAAGAAGAGGAGCAGGATAAGGTAGAAGAAAACATTGAAGATTCTCCCAAACATGAGGAGGAGTAGATATAAAGGGAAAAAGGATAATGACATCCCCTAACCATTAAACAAAGATCCCCTCATGGCTAGAGCAACAACTAATAAGAAAGGCTCATGTGCTTTCAGACCCTAAGGCCTACTTGGAGGAAATACTAGCGCGAGCCTAGGTAAAGACACGAGAAAACATGAAAGCAAAGGTTAGGTCACACATCACAAAAAACACGTCAGGCTCTAGACTATTGAAAGTAGCCACCCTGGTGGCAGATAAGGATGTTGATACCCTTCAAGGAAAAGACTGCCAGGTAACATCCATCAACCTAGGCCCCACATCTAGAGCTCAAAATATTGATGATTTCTACAAGGCCATCACCACCATTCTATAAAAAATGGATAAGGATCAATCCATGAAGGAGGATTTGAAAGTGCAAGTGGCAAAATTGACTGCTTTCATACTAAAGTGGACTACCACCGGAGAAGAAGCTCCAATACTATCACCCACGCCTACCTTGGTGTCTAAATAAGAAATTAATAAGATGGAAAACATGAAGAATTGGACCAAGTCCACATCAGACAAGTTCAAAAGGGTAATCTACATGGGAAATAGGGGCATCCATTATGTGGTTAGAATGCATAATGATTATTTAGTCTTACGAAAGGAAATTGAAAAGGAGGCAGACACTTGTAAGGATTTCCCTAATCTTTACAAAATTACATGCACTTGTAAAGATTTCCCTGATCTTTATGGGAGAAGGAGTTGGCTTTGTCGAAGGAAGACCATGGCCTGCCTGGTACCTGCTTGTTTAACCTTGAGTTTAGAAAAGGGATTCTAGAGAGGTCTTTGATCAAATTAGACATCATTCATGCATGTGTTGTTACCCACTTGGCTGAGGCTAATGACCAATTAGAATTGGTGATGGTATACAAGATTCCAGCACTAGAGCTAGATCGAGAAGTGGTGAAAGGTGAATTTCACAAGAGAATTGAATAGGGAGTCAGTGACACTTTGTTAGCGGATGTTATGGATTTTTAAAAGTGGTATTTCTCAAAGTCAGAGAAGATGGTTAAGGTGGGAGATACATGTGTGCAGAATCATGAGGAAATGGTGGATGATTTCAAGAGGATCACCTTCCACATCATCAAATCTGACTTCATAGAATGGGATAAGCTCCAGGTTGTCATAGGGAAGTTTGTATATTATACTTCAATAGAAAGGGAAGCTATAAATCCCATCATAGAAGATAAATTATTGTTAAAGTAGCTAAAAGAAAAAACTAGCTACAGGACAAAAAAGGGAAAAAGACAAAGTAGCCAATTTTATATTGTGAATTTTGTACTCATATTGGGTGATGTGAAAAACCTAAGCTATAATGAATCTAAACCATTCATTGTAAATTAATCTTGACCATTCATTCTACTTTCTGAAAACTATAAATAGGGGCGTCCTCTCATTTTCAAAGAGAGATGAGTTCTTGTGTAAAGGCATTCTACAACAATATATAAAAAAATAATTTGAAATTAATAGTTTCTTTGTGTTTCTCATTTTGTGTGCATGATTCAACCTCCATATTTATTTCAGCTTGTTGGTAATTGTTTAGCTTTAATGGTGACTACTTATTATAGTATTTGATGCACTTTTAGCTCATACTTTTAGTAATTTATTGATGGTAATTTTTTGTGTAAAGTTAGTTTGAGATCTTTACGTGCTGCACATAAGTTCAACTATACGTTCATGCTAAATAGGTGAATGCCACAGTCAAAATTTTTGCAAAGAACCTTAGAAGACTGCACTAGTTTTGTGACATTGTAGTATATTCTTGGTTAAGAAAAACTCATTTTGGGAAGTCTTTCTACTGCAATACCTCCTATTATTATTGTTGTCCATATTTTTAGAGTTAGAATAGCTTCTAAACCCTCACACCTTTTGATTTTTATTTAAAATCTTAATTAAACACATAATTCGAGCATCATTGTAATGTTAAATATCATAAGTTAGATGAGTTTCAGATTGTTGTCATAAAATTGCAGCTACTATACACCATTTTTAGAATTCTAAAATTTCATCACAAACATGAAATTTCCAAGATTTGTGAAACATAAAGGCCCCTTGTGATTACCAACAAATCACACATCATCAACTAAGCTACTTTTGCACAGTCATGACCTAACATCCAAGAGACTTTGGGATATTTTTTGTAACTCATTCGTAGGGAATTATCTTTCAAGAGAGGTATTACACTTATGTTTTGTCTATGTTGAGAAGTGCACAAACACCCATCAATAGAACTAGTGCTAGAAGGAGGGTTGTTGGATGAAGTTGGATCAAATAGGATCATTCCCTCCATCAATATTTTACAAGGTAAGAAGATCCACACCAGATAAGGGAGAATTTCAAGAGTTAAATGCCCCTTCCAAGGCTAGAAGATCCAAGAAAGGGGAAGCTTCAGCATTAGCACCACCCACTTGACCTCCATCCCCTCCATCTCCATCTTCTCCTTCACTCCAACCAGCTTTTTCTCCATTTACTAGATACATCCAGAACACTATTACTACCACCATATCTTAGCCATAAGTCGTTGCAACTCAGCCATTACCACCCCCACTTCCATCAATGTCTTGGTTGGGAAATAATCCATCACCATTTTCCTTCAATGACTACTACAATATGCAAAAGAATCCAAAACATTTGTGCTCCAAGATCCACCTGAATAATTCTTAGAGAACTGAAGAATACATCAAAATATTCCAAACTACTATCAAGGAAAGAAATATTGAACATGAAGATATTGCATGCAGGATCTTCCCATATTCATTGGGGTATGAGGAATTTTATTGGTACATTCATCTACCTACAAGGTCAATCACCTCTCGAGACCTCATGAAGGACACATTCTTCAAGAAATTCAAAATATCAATCAACCCTACTGATCTATATCAACAATTTATGTTCATTAGAAGGGAGGTTAATAATCCAATAAGCTCATTCAACAATAGATTTCAATAAGCATACATGAGGTTGCAACCACCTTATGTGGTTGATGATCCACCAGTAAGGTTAATATACTACTCTACCTTAGACAATCTTACATTAGCTTTGGTCAAACAAATGCACGAACCTCCTACACGCCTGGTAGATGCTTAAGCAGAAGTAGTAAAGGAAAGCACAAATTTGGGAAAACATTTGGCTAGTCTACTACCCTCATCAGGACCTACTACTAATCCAAGAAATTCCAAGGGCTCAACCATGCCTTAGCTTATCAGAAACCATTGATGAATTAGGTCCCCTAGCTACCCATAGTGCCACATCCAAGACCTCCATTGAATCAGGCTCCACCCATACCTAGCTACTTTTAAAATTTGAATCAACAAACCTTTTCACAATAGCCCCACATACCTTCATATCTGTAGAACTCTAAAGCTTCAACTACTTAGCAGAATGTGTCTGCAACACACCTTTTTTTCCTCCAGAATTTAGTACCAATGCAGGGAAATACAAACAAGGAGTAGATTGATGAATTAGTTGAGCAAGTGAAGAATTTTACCACCAAGGTTACTCACTTAAGAAACAAAAACAATCAGCTACAAGCTTCCCAAAGGAGCATTCAAGCCAACTACCATGGAGACAATTGGGATTTAGGACCCTCTTCAGGATAGAATTATGAATGAGGTTAGCACTCTGGGTAGAATTTCAAAAGAAGGCAGAACCAAACGAAGAATAGAACATGGAACACTATACCCACCAATGGATGGGTTCCTACACTACTTCATCCACCTAGTGGTGCAGATAAAATGGCAAGAAAAGTATACTTGGCTATGGCGTCGATATCCAGATGGTGCAGAATTCATCAAATGAAGAGGCATTTTGAACTCAAATGTATAGAATTTCAAAATAATTTTGCAATCTTTCAAGTGGAGGTGCAAAATGTTTTTGATAGTTCAACTTTCCATGAAATAGTTCCTTCTAGGCCATATGATTCAGTCTTGGTGGTCAACTAGGAAAAATTTCCCCAAGGTGATATGAACGAGCCCGAGAAGGAGGCTATCAAAAGTGGAAGTGAAGAAAATGAGGTATGTAATGAAAGAACTCTATCTCAAATGTTTTATTTGGTAGATAATGTTCCTAAAAATGAGGAATAATAATGAGAGGAAGAGGTCCATATGTTCCACCAATGTCCGACCCCATATAACTTGATAAATAGAAAAGTTCACGATCCATTTATGATCTCCATACCACCAAACAGTTTCAACATGCCACCTGATCCAAATGCTAGAAATAACCCATCTTACCCTAGGGTTCCCACCCAATCCTTCAATAGAAATAGGTATCCTAATCCTACCAAAGAATCACACACCAATTTTTCTAGAGGAAATCCATCTAAGGAAGATGTAGAACAAATGGGATAGTATGTGGCAGAAGAAATAAAGAAGGTAAAAGTGAGCCTATCTGCATTTGAGTTGTTAAGAGTTTATGCCATTAGGAATGATTTCTTTCGATCACTGAATAAGACTACACCATCAAAATTAGCTCAAGATACAGGAACAAAGAAGGTCTCAATTGATAGCTCTAGTAACAAGATAGTGATTAGAGAAATCATGGGGGAAAAGCATGATCAACGACTCAATAAAAATCAGCAATTGGATAAGCAACCAACTAAGGAATAGTATGTGATGCAAACAAAAGATAAAGGTAATGAAAAGGATAAGGCTCAGGTAGCCAAAGCTAACACCTCTATTAGTTTGTTTCAAGGAAGGATGGAAACCCCTCCTTTCCTATTAACAATCTACATGTTTGGCAAAAAACCTGCATAATTTCCTGCTAGATTCAAGAGCCTCCACTAATGTCATGCCATTTGTAGTATGCCAAGTACTAGGAATAAACCTAACCAAATACAAGCATAAGGTGACCCAATTGGATAAGACCAAGGTCAATGTGGTGGGAGAATTGAACAGATTTCTAATGCAAATTGTAGCAAACCCAAGGGTACAACAGGTCATTGATACCCAAGTTGCAGATATCCCTGATACTTATGGTATCATATTGGGAAGAGACTTTAATCGGGCTCTCAATGGGTATACTTCAACTAATTATTCACATATGTGACTACCTTGGAAAGTGCTTCCCAATCAAATTCGGATTGAATGCGAGCTCAAGATGAGATTCATGATCACTTAATACAACAAGACAAATGAAGTGTTATTTGCTGAAACAAAATTGGGGAATTACCTTCCAGTCACATATGAAGGTGAAGAAGAGGAGGTAGAAGAAGTTATTGTCCTATATCATGCTTCTCCTAATTTGACTAATCTCCCTAGTAGCATGAAAGCATTGATTGAATTTGATAATGACAATGTTCAAGAAGATGGAGACATAGGTTTGTTTGATGGATTCTAGGAGTTTATGCAAAAGTGTGTACACGATCAGCTCAATCTAGGAGCCATAATGGATTTTGAGTTGCTACTTCCTAGCTGGTGCATAATCCACTACACATCCCATTCTGAGTTTGAGTGTTGCCTATGCCAAATAGTAGTAAATCACATTAAGAGGAAAACCACTCCAATAGAAGCCTTTGTGGAAAAGCAGCAAGACCAAAATCAGTTTGGGTGCAAACTTCCTGAAAGTGAAGGAAACGATGTGTTTCCTAAAAACCAGGTGTGCTCTATCAACCCTAAAGGAAAGTTCCCTCCCAAGTTCTAGACATTTCTTTTTGATGGATCTAAATCCAAGTAAGGAGCGGGAGCAAGATTCAAGCTAATTATTCCCTCTTGTAAGACTTACTTTGCTGGCCATAGATTGAATTTTTTCTATACTAATAATGTAATAGAGTATGAGGCATTAATTCATGGGTTGCTTATGGTATTAAGAAAAAGAGTTAAAAGGCTACAAGTATTTGGGGATTCTAAATTAGTTTTCAAACAGCTCAAAGACTTGTACTCCTTGCATGATCATAGGTTAGCTAACTATAAGCATAGGGTATGGGATCTCATAGCAGGGTTTGATGCATTGAATATTTAGTTCATTCCCCAAGTAAAAAATCAAACCATTGATGCATTAGCACAAGCGGCCAACATCCTGCAACCTTTGTCACTAATTTATTGAAGAAATTTATAGTAGAGCTCACTCCCAACCCATTAGTGCAAGATAATGTGACCAATTTCCAAATGTTTGAGGATGACAAATAGATCCTAGATTTCATTACTAGCTTTGACGTGTTTGCTTCTCAAATTATAAATGAAGTAGAGCATGAAGAAGCAGAATTTGATATAGAAGGATTCATTAATTTTGAAGACCAATACAATACATAGAGTGATGTTTTAGTTAGAAAGAATATTTGACCTTGACCATATAAGGGATCAGAATCAGCAAGCCAAAAGGGACTCCATAGACAACCAATGTGATATGCATAATCTAGGTACTACAGAAAATGTAAAGATTATCTTTATTGGAAAAGTCTGTACCCTAGAAAAAAGGAAAGGAATAGTTCATATGTTTCATACATACCATGATGTGATAGCTTGGGGGTATGAGGACCTCAAGATGAATGATATTTAAATCACCACTCACACTATTCCCCTCAAGCCGAATGTAAAGCCCTTTAGGAAATGACAACGTCCAATCAATGCACTGTTGGAGCCCATTATTTTTAAGGAAGTGGACAAATTGTTATCAACACACATCATCTTCCTTGTCTGAAACTCCACATGGGTATCAAATCTAGTCCCAATCTTAAAGAAGAACGAAGAGATCAGGCTATGTGTGGACTTTAGAAAATTAAACTGAGCCTAAAAAAAGGATAACTACCAATTACCATATCACTGGATGAAGTATTGTAGATTGTCCATGGTCTGCAAATGATGTGCTTTCTTGATGACTACTCAGGTTACAATCATTAATGGTGTTGTATGAGGATAGGAACAAGACTTCCTTCACCACCAAGTTGGGTACATTTGCATACTAAAGGATGTATTTTGGCTTAATTAATGCAGGGGAAATGTTTCAGCATGATATTGATATTTATTTTAAGGATCTGATAAGTAAATGCATCATAATCTACATGGATGATCTCACAGTGTTTTCGAAGAAGAGGGGAGATCATGTCTCTAATTTATGCAAGGTGTTTCAGAAATGCAGAGAGTTTGGCATCTCATTAAATCCCAAAAAGTGTATCTTTGGAGTGACCGAGGGAAAATTGTAAGGGCATGTAATTTTAGAGAAGGGTATATCAATTGATCCAAAGCATATCTAGGCCATCTTAAAGATTCAGCCTCCCGGAAGAAAGAAAGAAATGAAATCCTTCTTTGGGAAGATTAAATTTGTAAGGAAGTTTATTTCAGGATTTGTCAAGATCGTGAAACCATTGAATTCCATGCTTAAGTAGGATGTGAAGGTTGAATGGACGATAGAGGAAAAATAAGCTTTTACAAAAATAAAGAGAGCCATTGCAAACGCTCTCATCTTAGTAATCCCAAATTTTCAAAGACATTCTATATATATTCATTTGCCTCAGATCACTCATCTTCCAACATGTTGATGCAAAAAGATGAAAAAGAGAGTGAGCATCTTATTTCCTTCATGAGTGCTCCATTAAAGGATGTTGAATTATGCTATCCCAATGTTGAAAAGTAGGCATATGCCTTAGTCCATGGATTAAAGAAGTTCAAGCACTACATCCTAAGAAATAAAGTGTTTTTCATTGTCTCAAACCCAACAATTAAGATATTGTTGATGAAAAATGAGCCAGGGGAAAGATGAGCCAAGTGGGTTACATTGCTACAAGAGTATGATATGGAGATCCAACCAATGAAGTTGGTTCGAGGATAGGCTATTACATGCACAATGGATGAAATAGAACTAGAGCTCATTGCCCAGCAGTACCACTTGGAGGATGTCACTCCAGATGAATGGTATGATGACATTGTGTATTATATGTTGAACTACAAGTGTCCACCATGCTTGCAAGGAGTCCAAAAATGAGCCATGTGACTAAAAAGAAATAGTTATATGTTGAAAGGTGCCATGTTGTACAAGAAGAATCATGAAGGGATCTACCTAGGATTTCAAGGAAAATTTGAAGCAATTGAAGTGCTTAAAGAATCTCGTGATAAATTTGGAATGAGTCATACATCAGATCCTTCAACAACTCCACAAATTCTTCAAGCTAGATATTACTGGCCAACATTGTTTAAAGATGCTCACAATCATGTTTGGTCTTGTCATGTCTACCAGATTGTTGCCACTAGGGAGAGGTACACTGCTATTCCACTACAATCAGTCACCTAGGTAAGGTCGTTCGCCCAATGGGGACTAGAATTCAATGGTTTGGTTAACCCACAATCCTCTATGAGTCACAAGTACATTCTAACTACAACTAACTATTATACTAGGTGGACAGAAGCAATTTCTTGTAGGCAATGTACAATTGAGGTGGTTATTGATTTTCTTGAAAGTTACATTATTAAACGTTTTGGGTGCTCATTTTCAGTAGTATGTGATAATGGTTCAACCTTTGCTTCCCTTAAATTTGTGGGTTGGGCTTTTGATTATGGAATAATGCTAAATTTTTCATCAAACTACTATCCCCAAGGTAATGGATTAGCTGAATCCACTAACAAAAGCCTATTGATTTTCATTTGTAAGCTACTAGATAAGAACCCAAAAGATTAGCACACCTAGTTACAGTTTGCTTTGTGGGTAGATCATACCCAACACAAGGTAGCTTTACGAAATTCCCCATAACACCTTGTCTATGGTCTGGAACCCATTTTATTGATCCACCTTAGGATTTCCACGCTCCAATTTATCAACACTTATTATGAGGAGGAAGAAAGTATCAAAGCTCGTTTGGCTGAGCTCCTCCACTTAGAGGAAAAGGAAGATGAAGCTATAGAATTTTTTTCCAAACATCAGGGCATATTAAAAAGATGGTTCGATATCCAAATTCAAGGCCTTTAGAATTGTGGACCTATTGTTATACTTGGACAAGGACCATGATAAGAAAGGGGGACATGATAAATTTGACAAGCTCTGGCTTGGCCCCTTTCAAATTTCTGAAATCCTGGGAGATAATGCCTTTCACCTGAAAACACTTACTGGAGAAGATGTCATGTTTCTATTCAATGGGTAGTACCTGAAACATTATTTCCTTTCCTAAGTTGTTCTAGCTCACCCTTGTACATAGTTAGGATAGGTATTTTTCTTTCTTCTTTATTTCGCTTTGTTTTTGCTTATGTTGTTAGCCTTCATTTTTGTTGAGAGTGTTGTTTGGTCTTAATGTGGTGGTTATGCTTGGCCTAGTCTAAGGGTTTTCTTTGTTACACATTTGTGTTTGTTCCATCGATAAGTATTCATGAGTTATCAAGGATTTCTATTTACTTCCATGAATCAGGCTTCATCAACTAAACTGTTGCTTGATATAGAATGAAACTATTTTCTGAATCCTTTCACATTTATCTTTAATCTCACATAACACACATCTTTAATCCTCCTAACCGACTATATGGCAGTTATCATGAGGCCTAGACAAGTGAAAAATCCTAATTTTCTCCAGTGACCACTATAATCTCCAAACCCTGCTATAAGCTTCACGGCTTATTTAGTTGAGCAAGAAAGTATAAAAGAAAAGAATGAAAGAAAGAAAAAGAAAGATTTTTTTTTAAAAAATAGGCAGCTATGTGGGTGTATGAACAACTCTATTGGGGCTATGGACAACTAGCTAGCAATAGAGAAATGTTCATGTGAATTGTATCAACAACTCCATCGGGGCTATGGAGGCTTGACTGGCAGTGAAACAATGTCCAAGTTACTTTAGGAGTTAGATTACTCACATAGCTTGTCTTCATTGATTGGTCACTTTCCTTTATAGTTCGTAAAGGAGGGGAATTTACTCTCCATGCACACACATTTCTTAGATGTTTTTGGCTTGATTAAATTAAGTATTTCAAATTCTTCTTTGAGCCCGGTGTTCAATTCATGAGGCTTGCTTCTAGTCTACAAAACTAGATATTTCTGCCCCTATATTGGACTTAAGTTGATAAAGTGCTTTCAAAATTGTAAGATTTTAGCATGTCCTATCATTTTCCAAAGTTTCAAGAGGTTTTGAGCTATTGCGGAGAATTTATTGTGGGTTTCCACCATACGAAAGCCGCTCCATATTTCACCATCCATGGGAGTTACTTTGTGGAATTTCACCTTCACTTTTCCATTGCTTACAACATTCTCCCTTCATCATTCTATAGCATACTTCTCGCATGCTGTATCTGCACTCCATTTCTCTGCATGGCCTTTTCCCCCATGGCTTCCACTCATCATGCTTCCACATTTCCACCCACCACACACATATTGTCTTACCTACAATTAATGATTGCATTAATGGTGCCAACATTGATAAATATTGGGCCTTGAAATGTCATTTTCACCTCTGTATTTTTGAAATTTGCAAAGATCAATATTTTGTTGCCTTCACAATTGTGTTTGGTGGTTAAAGAGGCATTCTTCTCTCTCTCCACATAGTAACAGGTAAACCCTCTTCCTTTCTTTGTCAATTATGTGTTGTTTTTCTTTTCCACGAAGTGCTTAGGGTTTTGAAACTAAGATTATTCAATTAGTTGTACACACAATATGGTTATTAGAGTTAATTCTTGACATTGTGTTTGTGTTTATTATGGTGATTAAGAAATAAACCCTAGCCTATTAAACACTTAGTGCACCCTAGGTCTTCATGCCTCTAAATGTCTAATTAGTCACGGGTTTTCTTTAACCAAGGGTTCATCCTGGGAATGTAGCTTCAAACAACCTAAGTTGTGATGGCTCCATTTTCCCTAATCTTGTAGGAAAATCACCATAGTCTCAAGGTGATAAACACTTTAAACTCTTTATGAGTTAATTTACGTGGATTTCTTCTGGAAAAACTTTGTCCTACCACAGTTGTTGTTTATGGCTAATTCTTAACTACTTCTCACACTACGGCCTCCATCTCATCTATTCCCACGGGTATCAAACTCATGCGAATCAAAATTGATCAAGTCTTTAAGTTGTTGTGGGGATTGCCTTATGGGTCTCCATCTACAAGCTGCAAGTGGTGGAAGGCCATTCCTCCTCACCCCTTGTTTAATGACAACCTATACATGGTGCCCTGTCTAATGACCTCCACCCTCAGATTTTCTACAAACTCCTAAAACCAGCCCTTGATTATGTAAGGATGAATTCAAATGATCTCACTTTGACCCACTCGAGCAAAGTGAAAATTCTAAGTCAAAATGCCCTTGTGGTTTTTATCCTTTGGAACTCTGCTTGTGGACTTCCATGATCCTAACTTGTTCCTTTACGGCCAAATACAAGACAACACCCACATTGGTAGCTTCCACACTCAAAACCTTTGCAATCCACAAAATTATGAAATTTTCAAGTCAAGTAACCAGACATGATTTTCTCCACATGCTAAAAAGATTTTTAAAAAAATGACAACCTAAAGTTGATGTGGAAGATGCACAACAGAACTCTGCCTACGGATTTCCATAGCCTCAAGGAAGTTATTAGCAATGAAACATGACAGGACTTCTAGGTGACGGCTTATGCACCTTGATTTTCTACATAAACTTAAGAAGTCGCCTTGGACCAAGAAAATTGATCCTGAGCACTTCAATTTTGATTTCAAACGTGACCTAAGGAATTCACATCAAGATAACTTAAGGTTTTTTCAATGCAGGAATTTCTTGTCGAAACTTTGTTTGTGGATTTTTGCATTCCCTAAGCTATTTCTAATGGCATTCTCACTAATAGAATCTACTAGGCAGAAACTGGCAACTACTAACCCGCAAAGCTGCTAACTTTACAAAAGAATGTTAAATGATGAAATTTGATGAATGCAATGATCTCTTTGAGGTATATGGATGAATTTAAAGACATTATAGCATGGCTTAACTCATGTTTCTCTCTTTCAATTTATCAAGACACTTACTATGCATTCTTTGTGTAGGATTTATGGAACTAGCTGAGAAATTTGAAAAGGGAAAGAAGATTGCTAAAGCTACAAGGAGGAAAGAAGAGAAATCCAAAATGAAGTATGAATTCCATGGGGTTGAATGCACCTCAAAGATCACATCGAATTGGGAAAAAGTAACAGATGCACATTTGGGACATGTCAAGATCGATGAATTCAAACGACTCTTCATTAATCCCCGAACTAAGGAGGCTTTGAGGATAAAGCAGAGTGGAATTGTGAAGGAAACAAGTTTCCCTCAAGCCCTAATTAACCTAGAATTGGTCTTCACATGTAGATAATGCTACCACTCACATTCTAGAAGAATAGTCACTGTGGATGGAAGAGTGCTAGCTGATTTGACCCCCATGTCAATCAAGAGAACATTCGAGATCCCACTATTTGACTAGATGGAAGAAACAGAGAAAGAATATGCCTTCAATGTATGGAAAGAAAATCCCAGAGGCTACAAAAGAACCATCAATTAGACATGGTTACTTGAAAAGAGGGGCAGTGCTAACAAAGTACCCCAAAATTTATATTAGAGTGACTTTGTGGAACAGGTCAATGACCTCATGACATTGCTAAGAAGAGTAATGGGGCTTCCCACTTCAAAAAAATTCAAGGAATGGATGTTGTATTTTGTGGAAGAAATCCTTCAAGGTGAATCCAAGTTTCATTGGGAAAGGATAATCACTAATGATTTTCACAATCACTTGTTGTAGTGAAGAAGACCAGGGAGTTTTAAATGACTTCCTATCTTATGTATCTCCTAGAAGTAACATTCCCTTACAAATGATTGGATTGTGTTGGTATATTGGGAACTAAGAAGGGGTAGAACCCCATCTATAATTGCTACAACCAGCTCCAATACAAAAATTATAAGAAAGATTATAGGAGGGTCAACTATGCCTTCATCATGCACATTGTCCGGACTCTATCAAAAGATTATCATAGAAGGATGTCTCACAATGTGAAGGTGTTAGTTAAAGGCTTTGGGTACTGGTTCATTCAGTTCCCCAAGTTTACCTATATAGGGGCAGAAGGATTCTCGTGGTTTCTATATTCTTTTCCAAGGTACCCTAGTGGCAGGATAATATTGTTAAAGCTCACCCAATAGTTGCAGACTACTCATTCGCTACTACAATGTAAGAATCATCTCTGGGTGCCCTACCCAATTATATTTAGTCAAGGAGTATATTCATTCCCCACTACCCCCTACACAAAATACTTAGAAAAGGAGCTTGTGGACTACAACTTGAAACTCCACACAGAGAGAGGAGGCTTTGATCCTCTAAGAAAGCTAAAGAAATAGGTTGGAAGGAAATACACCCATAGGTCGCATATTGAATATTTTTGGGCCAACTATGACAATGACCATGAGGTTAGAAGGAGATACTACATTAGAATGACTAAATTTTTTGTAAATTCTATTAATTTTTTCCCATTCTTTGAAAAATTAGTTGAAGATTATAATGTGCTTAACGAGAGATACAATGCTCTAGTCAATGTGTCATTTCCAGTGATTGACTAGACTAAGTCAGAGGTCTTGGATTCGAATACTATCACTCACCCAGTGGAACAAAGGACTAAGAAATGGATTGATGATCAAGTAGCTCAATTACAAGAAGAGTGCATGGAATTAACATATGGGGAATTAGAAGATGATATTAAGAGTGAGACAAATAGTGACGCTATTGCGGGTTCTTTGGCTGAGGCTCCCAAGTCTCCACCTATTACCAGATCAAGGAAAATGAAGGATACATTAGAGCGGTAGCCAAAGAAAAAGGTTTTTACTAGAAACACAACTGAGGGGAAAAGACCAACTAAAAATCCTAAGAGAGCGATAATATTTGTTCCTGATATGTCCACTATCTAGGAAGAGGAAGTTGAGAAACCACACTCTCCACCACGTATCACCTTTTCACATCCATCAGTTGCTACCTTTACACCATCTCCTTCCACTCCCCTATCATTACTCATGCCATCTCCGCCCATTGTGGACATCTCTATCCACCTCACTTCCACCTCTTTTACTATGTTTGTGGTTGTGGTGGATTCTTCTTTCTCAACTACTTCTCCTAAGTCATCTTCTTCCCTCCTACCTCCATTACAAGCATTCTCTAATTTGCCACCTTTTATTCTCACAACCTCTATGGAACCTATTACTTTTCCCGAGACTTTCTTCTCCTATTTGCAAAACATGCCACCTCAATTTTCAAAAGTTATTTTGAATCCCCGGGTCAAACTACTTATGGCTTAGCTTATTTCATCCCTACCTATCCCTCCACCTCCTACTAAGCCACCTAAAATGGAATCCACCATGAAAATATGTGAGGAGATGGAGAGGCTGAGTGGGGAATAACTTAAATAAACAGTGGATGTTACTGAGGAGCCCATGGACTCTAATCATGATGACTACTACAAACATGTCAAGGAGGACTTGATGATCAATTTGGATGAAGAAGCTTTAGATGAGGAAGGGAACCAAATTCCTAAGGATGGAGAAATGAGTGGGTTTGACACCCACTATGAGGTAGAAACCTCAGATCAAGAGCCTGAGGATGAACAAAATAAAGAACATGATGACAAAGAGGTGAATCCAAATGAGAATTTCTCCAAAAAAGAAAATATTGATACAAAGATTAATGTAGAGAGAAATGATGAACTCCTAGAAGTTGGCCAAGATGAGGGCTCACAAAATGAATAAGTGTCTCTAGAAGGAAAGAAAGATAAAGAGGAGGCAGATACAAACAAGAAGGATGTTGAGCCCAATCCAGAAGCTGAGGTTGAGCATAAGGAAACAAAAAGGCTAGCACAAGAGGAAGATACTGCTGAGACAAATGCAAAATCCATTGAGCCCAATAAAGGGAAGGAAACAATGCAAGAAGAGGAGTAGGATAAGGAAGAAGAAAACATCAAAGACACTCCCAGACATGAGGAGGAGTAGCTTATGAAAGATAAAGGGGAAGGGGATAATGAATTCAACACTACATCCCTTGACCATCAATAGAGGTCCCCTCATGGCTGGAGTAGTAGCTAAAAATAAAGGCTCCCATGCTTTCGTACCCTAAGGCTTGATTGGAGGAAATACTAGCTTGAGCCCAAGTGAAGACACAAGAAAAGAAGAAGCTAAAGGTCAATTCACACATCACAATAGATGTGTCAGGCTCTAGAATATTACAAGTAGCCACCCCAATGGTGGATAAGGTTGTTGATATGCTTTAGGGAAAAGACTATCAGGTAACAACCATCAACTTGTGCCCCACATCTAGACCTCAAAAGTTTGATTATTTCCAAGGGTCCATCACCACCATTCTGAAAACAATGGATAAGGATCAGTTCACGAAGGAGGAGTTGAAAGCACAAGTGGTAGAATTGACTACCTTCATACAACAGTGGACTACCATAAGAGAAGAAGCTCCAATAGAATCACATGTGCTTGCCCTACTGTCTAAAGAATAAATTAATAAGATGGAAAATATGAAGAATTGGACCAAGTCCACATCAAACTAGTCGAAAAGGGTAATCTACATGGGTGATATGGACATCCATTATGTGGTTAGAATGCATAATCATTATTTCATCTTATGAAAGGAAATTGAAAAGGAGGTGAGCACTTGTAAATATTTTCCTGATCTTTACAAAATTGCATAGCCAAAACTGTAGATCATTTTAAAGCTATCTATAGAGGCTTGGGAGAAGGAGATGGCTTTGTCGAAGGAATACCATGACCTACCTGATGCCTAGTTGTTTAACCTTGAGTTTAGAAAAGGGATTCTAGAGAGGTCTTTGATTGAATTAGACATCATTCATGCTTGTGTTGTTGCCCACTTGGCTGAGGCTGATGACTTTTTAGAATTGGTGAAGGGATACAAGATTCCAGCACTGGAGCTAAATCAATAAGCGATGAAACATGAATTTCACAAGAGGATTGAATAGGGAGCTAGTGACACTTTGTCAATAGATTATGGATTTTATCGTGCGGGCTTTCTCAGATTCAGATCAAATGGTTAAGGTGGGAGATGCATGTGTGTGGAATCATGAGAAATAGTGGATGATTTCAAGAGGATCACCTTCTATATCACCAAATATAAATTCATAGAATGGGATAAGCTCCAGGCTGTCATAGGGAAGCTTTTTCTATTATGCTTCATTGCAAAGGGAAGCTAGAAATCCCATCATAGAAGATAAATACTTGCTAAAGTATCTAAAAGAGAAAATAATCTACAAGACAAAATAGGCTAAAGGACAAAAATAGGAAAAAAGACAAAGTATCCAATTTTATATTATAAATTTTGTACTCATATTGGGCGATGTGAAAACCCTAAGCTAGAATGAATCTGAGCCATTCATTGTAAATTAATCTTGACCATTCATTTTATTTTTTTGAAAACTATAAATAGGGCAATCCTCTCATTTTCAACAAGATATGAGTTGTTGTGTAGAGGAATTCTACAACAATATATAACAAAAACATTTGAAGCTTATGGTTTCTTTGTGTTGCTCATTATGTGTGCATGATTCAACCTCCATATTTATTTCAGCTTGTTTATTTATTGTTTAAGTTTCATTCCAACTTGTTAGTAATTGTTCAACTTTAATGGTGACTACTTAGTACAGTATTTTATGTACTTCCATCTCATACTTTTAGTAATTTATTGATGGTAAATTATTGTGTAAAGTTAGCCTAATCTCTTTACATGAAACACATAATTTCAATTGTATGTTCATGCTAAATAAGTGAATACCACAGTCTAAAAATTTGTAAGGAACCTTAGAAGATTGCACTAGTTTTGTGACACTATAGTATATTTTTGGTTAAGCAAAACTTAGTTTGGGAAGTCTGTCTACTGTAATACCTCCCATTGTTACTGTTGTCCATAATTTTAGAGTTCAAATAGCTTCTAAACCCTCAAACCTTTTGAATTTTCTTTAAAATCTAGATTAAACACATAATTCCCACATCACTATAATGTTAAATATGATGAAACAAATGAGTTTCAGAATGCTATCATAAAATTGCAGCTACTGTACACCATTTCTAGAATTCTGAAATTTCATCATAGACCTAAAATTTCCAATCTTTGTGAATCATAAAGGCCCCTTGTGATTACTAGCAAATCACACATCATCAACTAAGTTGTTTTTGCATAGTCATGACATGACATCCAAGGGACCTTGGGACATTTTTTGCAACTCATTTGCAAGGAGTTATCTTTCAAGAGAGACATTACACTTGTGTTTTCTCTATTTTGAGAAGTACAAAAACACCCATCAACAAGAACCACAATCCTTAAATTATTGTATTTTATTATTCAAGGCCTAACATCCCTTGGTAGAATGACCATGCACTCAATAATATGCATAATTTTTTTTATTTTATTTCTTTCATGTTTTAGGGGGAAGTGTAATCAAGTGGTCTTCGAGAAGCCTCATCAAAATATGCTCTTGCTCAATAGTAGGAGACATTCCTCTCTTTTATGAAGAAAATTTTGGTCACTTACCAGAAGATGTCATACATACAGTAGATGATAAAGCATTAGATGAAGATTGGGATGAAGGTTGGAAACCTAGACCCTGTTTGGAAAAGTATGATATAGACTTCACTTGATCCTTATTGTTTTGTTCCATGTTTGCATTTATCCATTTTTAGAAAGAATTTTGTATCTAATCCCATAACACTCTTCCAACTCAGATGAAGAAATCTTTTCTACATGATCTTGAGAAGAGTTAGCTTTTTCTTGAGCACACAAATCCTTTTTAAGTTTTTTAAAGTTAGGCATCTTACACTCATGATGGACGGAAGTTAAAGAGCTCCCATGACAATCATGGGGTGAGGTTTTTGGATTTGTTGATGTAGAGCTAGATACAACACAATACTCTTTAGGATTATATTGTGAGATTTTGTACTCTCCCATAAAGTTGGGTGTAAAATATAATGAACCCCAATCATCATCTAAGGGTTTTGTTACAAATGACATACAATTAGGATTATCATCAATTTGTATAGGTTCTTTAGAATTTGATTGTGATATTTTAGACTCCCCTATGAAACAAGATGTAAAATATAATGGACCCTAATCATCATCCAAATATTTCATCATAGGTAAAACACACTCTTCTTTGTGTTCAACATGTATGGATTCTACTTTTGAAGTTGGAATCAAAGTATTAAGAGAGTTTGAAGTATTATGTTTTTCTTAGGCTTGTGAATTATAACTCTTTTAATCTAATTTAATCATGTCTATCTTGTTATTGTAATCATTTTTCACCTCACAGTGAAGATTAGTTGAGACTCCCTTCATGGCATGAATCCATGGTCTACCTAGGAGAATATTATATGAAATAAGTCTTGGCATGATGTAAATAGGTGTAGGTAAAGTCAAGGGTCCAAGCTTAATGTGTATTATGACTACTCCAAATGGTTTCTTATTAACATTATCAAAGAAAGGAATTGAAATATCATTAGGTTCTATGAGATTCTTTTCCATGTCTAGCTTACCTAGAAGATCAATGCTACAAACATTAAGACCTGATCCATTATCTATGAGAGTGTGCTTAAATCTAGTTTTGTTAATGACCACAATTATCATTAAGGCTCCATGTTTATTTTGGATCTCAAGTGAGGGAAATTCATGTTGAGGGAATGTAATATCCAAATTTGTCACTTGCATATAATCAAACAATACTATTGCATCATTCGATTTAACAGAAGTTGGGACATCAATCTTCTGCAAAGCCTGTTGGAACATCTTGTTGTATGTAGGTGATGTTTGAATAAAATCCTAAAGGGATATTTTTGTTGGATTATTACGAAGCTTCTAAACAAGATCATATTCTTTACCACTATGCTGAGGAATATTAGGTACGGGTGGAAGGTATGGTTGAGGTAATGGGATGGATGTTGGTTTTTTCTTTTCTTTCTTATTATTTCTAGTGTTATATGTGTCAACAACTACATGATAACTTGGTTTCTTCGACACACGATTACTAGTGAGTTATTTTTCAAGGTTTAGGATATGGACATGAGGTTTACGAGGTCCTATAACGAGAGGTGGTTTAAGAGGTCAAATAATTAGAGGAATTTTAGGAGGTCTAATAATTAAAGGAGATCTAAATGTTAATTTTGTGTTCATAACCTCAATAGATTTAACTTCTAGTTCATGATATTCTATTAATGGGGGATCTAATTTCACATTAGCATCTTCATCTATGCAATTCATCTTACTATATTTAGAAATAAATGTATCAATGATGTCATCCTATCGTGCCACAATATATTTCCAAGTGGGAGAGGTAGGGGAGAAACAAACAAGATTCTCATGATGCTTAATGATTGGATCTTCTAACACCAAGATACCTTCTTCACAAGTAGGAAAGATATCAAGAGAAGAAAAAATGTGATTTTCATGATTTTCATGATTGTATTGTCTTGCACCAAGAAAACCTCGCACATAGGAGAGATAGTGAGAGAGGGATCAATGAAAAATAACAAAAGAGGAGAAATAAACTCATTTTCACATGCCCGTAACAAAAATTATTTGAAATCCTTGATAAAATATGATAACACAAGATTTTTGAAATGAAAAAATTATATTATGTCCTATGGATCAATCTAGCCATGCTTTTAGCAAAACAAACAATTATAGGACCTATATTCTAAAACTAAGGCCAGATCTAGGTAGAGACTAGAGATAAGATTTTCTACAAAAAATTTGGGCTCAATTTGGCTAGACAAGGGTGCCTAGGGTGACTATGTCCTACACAGCTTTTTGAAAAATTCAAAATCTGTCTTTCTATGATATATTTTAAGGTTTATGTGTCTATGTGTGTACAAGTATGACAATGAACATTTTTCCATAATTTTCCCAATTTATGATTATGTAACTCAAAATACAAGTGCAATAATTTGTAAAATTTTCAAGCACTAAAAAGTCATTATAAATGCAATTTCCAAATCTAAGATACAATAATTGACTGATTCTAATATTCCAAAATCTGAAAATGATGTTGTTGGTTCCCTTTTGAAATGTGCAACAATGTAATTTTTCACTTTTTGAGCTATATGAAAGATGTTTAAATGAATGCAATGAACACCTTCAAATTGAATTTCAGATTTAAATGACCTAATGTAGATTTTTAAATGCAATTGGAATGTAGATTTAATATTAAATTAACCCTATTACAACCTATAATGGAATATGATATACAATTTTTTGAGTTTTTATACCCTTTTATGATGCCAAAAATGAATGCCTAGATGAACAATGCAAAACAATGCAATGCTAAACCTAGATCTATGATGATTTTCCTTAGACTTTAGAAGGTTTATAATGCAAGCATGTTAGGTTTTTCCAAAATGAAATATAGAAAAACTAAAACCCTAAGACTTCACCCAATGATTTCAATGGTAGATTTTTCTAACATTTCATTTAGAGGGTTTGAGGTAGTGGGGGTTTGATGAATTTGGACCAGGTATGAGATTGACTTGCAACCTGAAAGATGAATCAATGTTCCCTTGACCAAACTTGAAATGAGTTTTCTGATGAAATACAATTATTTGACTAGGCTAATGATGCAAATAACTATTTTGATGCAAAAATAGTAGATTCAAAAAGTCACAAACAAATTCAAATTTTGGAAATAGACTGAACAAAGTTTTGTGCACCTGTGATATAAATTTTGGGATGAAAATGGAGGACTATGTCACCTAGGGTGACTATGTCCTTGTTGACCAATTTTAGATCTAATTTCATAATCCTCTAGAGCAAGATCAGAGCTTTCCTTTACTAGGTGTCAGATTATCAGATCTTTGTCAGTTGTCAAGATAACTGAGGTTTTGTATGTTGTCAAGTTATAGGTTTTTCATGCAACAATAAACAATTAACCTTCAAACTTCTTCCAATTTTATTAAGATCTAAAACTTGCACATTAAAAGAGAGAGGAAGAGTTGTGCCATATAGGGGTTTTCTCAATCAAACCTTGTGTTGGTTTTCCCACCTCCACAATGGCAATGCCAATCAAAGAGATCTTATCCTTTTGAGGGATAGAGGATAAATGATAAGTGAATTATGAATCAACAATGGATTGCAACTCACGACTCAAAAATGGCTTCCTTGAAGGATTGAAGTCATGCACATCTTTTCAAGGCTTGATTGTTTTTGGCTTGATTTTCTTGAACACCTACAAGGGTTAGATCTCACAAATAAAATTATAACATAAACATGAAAAAACTCACATAAAACTTGACATTATGCTTTGATGTTGAATTGCTGCAATATATCTACTCTTGACTTGCTTGATAATTGCTTGATCACCAAATTTTCCAAAAATTAAATCTTGATAGCCAACATTTGACATTTGAAATTAAAATAATAAAATGTCAACTCTAACATAATGATTTTTTGAGGAAAAATAGGGGGACCAAGTCACCTAGGGCGACTTAGTCCTAGCCCTATTTTATAAAAATTAAGGTGTCGAGAGAAAAATATCAAATGCTTGCACTAGACTTTTAAATGGGTTTTCTCAATAAATGTCCAAATAGGCCACATAATGCATAATTTAGGAAATTAGGTGCATAAATAGGTCCAATCACTTAGGGGGAGCAAAAGATAGTTTGAAATTTTCAAGGGTGATGAATTATGACACTACAATATTTAAACATTAATTAATATTATTTGATATCATACACAAGTTCACACATACATCCTACGGTAGGAATGCAATTTGGGAACCTAAGTCTTGCATCCAAAGATTTCTTCAAATCAAACATCTTTCCTTCGTATATACAAGATAGATTTACATAAAACATGCATTTAACTGAATCCAATGCACAATGCACTATTAGGAAATCACTTATATTTGTTGGATGCTATGGATGTGTTGTTGATATGTGGTTGTCATTGATGTCAAAAATATTAGCATTTCATGTATCAGAGGCTATATATGTCGGGGATATTGAGCAAATTGTAAAATAAAGTGTTCTAGGTTCCTAGTGGAATAGTACTAGTGGTCATGCTTTCTTCCTAGGGAAGAAGCTCGTGTCTTGGTTGAGAAAAAAGAAGAATTCTATTTCTCTATCTATTGCTGAAGTAGAATATATTGCTGCTGCAAATAATTGTACTCAAGTGATATGGATGAAACAAATGTTGAAAGATATTAGAGTGATATATGAAGAGCCTATTTCCATATACTATGAAAATTCAAGTGCAATAAATATTTCAAAGAATCTGGTGCTACACTCTAAGACTAAACATATATCAATCAAGTTTCACTTCTTGAGGGAGAAAGTGAATGAGAAAGAAGTTAGATTGGAGTATGTGCCTACCAAAGAATGAATTGTAGACATCTTTACTAAGGTGTTGCCGAAGGATACTTTTGAGTATCTTAGAGGAATGCTAGGGGTAATTACCCCTCCTAATAAGAACTAAAAGATGCATTTACTTGCATCAATCTGTAAGCTACATTACTATATTCTGATCTGGATTGATGTTTTTTTGGATGCTACTTAGGGGGAGTAGTAAGATGTACAGGTATGTGGTTCAAAGTGTGTATATGGAAAGGTCATGGTTACCTTTTCCATTGATGTCAAAGGGGGAGAAGTGAAATGTGAAAAATATTTTTAGGAGAAGAGCCTTGTGGGAGAAAAGCAATTAAGAAGCAAGCGTGTTGGGTTGATGGTATTTTTCACATCATGTGTTTCCATCAATGCCAAAGGGTGAGATTGTTGGATGTTGTGAATGTGTTGTTGATATGTGGTTCTCATTGATGTCAACACTATTAGCATTTGGTGTATCAAAGCATGTATATGTCGAGGATATTGAGAAATTTTAAAAAGAAAGTGTTCCAAGTTCCCAGTTGAATTGTACAGGTCATGAAGGCGTCTTATTCTGTACATTGAAGTTCAACTGTTGTGGACTAAAGGGTTTATTTTTTAGAGTATCTAGATCATCTACCAGAATTTTTAGAGGTCCGCATATAGATTTGATCATATTGTGGTATGACAGTATTTATGTGGTCTCTGTCAGTGTTCCTGAGTGAAGTTTGTGTGATTCTGGTAATCTCAGTTGCTGCGGATGTTTCTCTATTGTTTCTTGATGTTTTTGGATCTCTAGACCATGCTCTATCTTTGTAGTATGTCCACATTGATCGGTGTGCTCGTGGTCAAAGATTTTTCTTGTGCATGTTCAGGTTTTCATGTTCTTGGCTGACATGATGGTGGTAATGTGTTGTGGATCCTTGAAAAGTTAAATTTGAATGATTGGCGCGCTCGTGAATATTGTTTTGGGCCGCATCATTTTTTTGGCCGACAGTGTTTAGATCCACATTAAAAATTTAATTGTAAATTTGAGCCGACATTGCAAATATTTTTAATTTTCCTGGCCAACTACGTTGTTGATGAAATATCATGTAGCGAATATATAAGAGTGATTGTTTCATCGGTGCAAAGTGTGCTTCATGTGTTCGGTGTGCTCCTATGTTTGCATGTGTGAATATCATTTGATTGCATAGCAAAGTGTGAAGAAGATCAAGCGAAGTGTGAAGTAGTTTGAGTGAAAAGTGAAGGAGTTTTCTAATACTTAATTGGAACTGTAATCAGGCTTGTACAAAAGCTATTTTCTCAGTACGCACCCTTCGGATTTTAATTCTATTATGTATTGTTGGGTAGTGAGCCCCTTCGCTAATTGAGCAGTGAGCTCTAGGCAGTGTGTCTGAATGCATGCGCATTCCCCTTTATTGTTTTCATTTTACTTTTAACAGGGTATAATATTGTGGACTAACATCCACTGTGGTTTTTCCCCTAACAAGGTTTCCACGTAAAAAATTCTTGGTGTTCTCTCTCTCTGATGTGTTAATTGCTTATGGTTAATTGCTTATTCATCAGATTTGAGATTAAGTTAAGTTTGAAAAGTTTATCATTTTATGACAACTAATTCACCCTCCCCTCTCAATTGCTTTTCCTTGTTCTTCCAACAATTGGTATTAGAGCAGGTTCCTCTGAAGAATTCTAAAAGCTTGAGGTGATCTGAGATGGAAACATTCAAGGATAATAAGAGATTTGATGGAACTAACTACTCACTGTGGAAAGTCAAGATGAAATGTCACCTAAGGTGTATTGGTGAATCCTACTGGAAGATTACAAAATATCCATATGTTATTCCTTAGAATGGTCCTTGCACTACTGATGAGATCAAAGATGTTGAAAACAATATCAGGGCTATTGAAGCTTTGGTGAGTGCTCTGATAGATTCAGAGATGGAAAATGTGGTAGGACTGCAGACATCTCATGACATTTGGACAAAGTTGGAAAATTTGTATGAAGGAGATGCACAGGTGAAGATGGCTAAGCTACAAAGTTTGAAAGGAAAGTATGAGAATTTGAAGATGGGTGAAGATGAAAATATCACTTATTTTATGCAAAGAGTAAATGAAATAGTGATGGGTATTACATGTGTCAGTGGTTCTCTGGATGAGGATGAAATTATAGCTAAGATACTCAGATCCTTGTCTCCCTCCTACAAAGTGAAGGCCCGCGCTATTGAAGAGCTCAAATCAGTAACAAAGATGACAAGAGACACGTTGGTTGGTAAGCTTGCTGCTTTTGAATTAAGTGAATTTGGTGAATCTATTCTGAAGATTGAATCTGCATTCAAGGCTACTATATTCGAAAGTAACAAGAAAAGACATGGTCTGAGAGAATGTTCCAAAAATATATCCAAGTATGATGAAGAACTGAAACAGCTTGAAGATAAAGAAAGAGAAGTAGAAGAATTGGAAGCACTAATTGTAAAGAAAGAAGGTTGAGGAAAAGGTAAGTATGGAGTATTTCCTATTAAATGTTTTTCTTGTAGTAAAATAGGTCATTTTGCATCCAGATTTCCTAAAAGAGTTCCTAGATCTAAGCCTGACAAGTCTAGATTCGAAAAGAAATGTTACTTTGTTGAAGGAGTGACTGATGATGAGTCTAATAAAATAATGGAAATGAAGATGAATGGGTTTTTATTGCTACCATTGAAAATAGTCATGTGGCTACTAAATCTGTGAAAAATGAGAAAGCTCTTGCAGCCCAAGTTGAAGAAAAGGATGAGTGGGTTATTGATAGTGGATGCTCACATCATATGACTAGTGATAGAAACAAATTTGTAAGTCTAGAGAAGTATGATGGTGGTGTTGTAAGATTTGGAGACAAGAATGATGGTGTGATTCGTGGCAAAGTTTCTATTTGCCTTGGTGGTAAGGATAACACTGATGATGTTCTTTATGTTGAAGGCCTGAAGCACAATATTTTGAGTGTTGGAAAGATGGTGGAAAAAGGATATGATCTACAATTCAAAGATGGAAGATGCAAGATACGTGGAAGTTTTGGCAATATGATTGTTATAGGTAGAAAGCTAAAAAAGGTAATATTTTTCACCTGAATACTACTAGTTGGAGTTGTTTAATTGCTCAAGTAAATGAAAGTTGGTTGTGGCATAGGAGGTTGTGCCATGTAAATTTTGATAACATTGTCAAGATAAGTTCCACTTAAGCAGTAAGAGATCTACCTAAGTTAGTGAACCTTGCTAACACAATTTGTAAGGAGTGTCAGATGGGTAAACAGACTAGAGTCTCCTTCTGAAGCAAATAGTTTCATTCAAATGATTTGTTGGAGCTGCTACACACTGACCTCTGTGGTCCCTCTAGAGTCAAAAGTATTCATGGAGAAAGTTACATTATGTTGATTATTGATGATTACTCTAGAATAATTTGGGTTTCCTTCTTAAGAGAAAAATGTGAAGCACTGGAAAATTTCAAAAGTTTTAAGGCTATGACAGAGAATGAGAAAGGTTTGAAAGTCAAGTGTTTGAGATCTGACAAAGTTGGTTAGTTCACCTCTAGGGAGTTCAACTCTTTTGTGAAGAAATTGGAATTATAAGACAGTTATCTACTCCATGAACCCCTCAACAGAATGGAGCTGCAGAAAGAAAGAATAGAACAATTTTGGATGTTGCTAGAACAATGATGATAGAAGGAAATGTTCCCCATATCTATTGGAGTGAAGCTGTAAGCACTGCTATGTATACTTTAAACTAGGTAAATGTTAATGGTAATTCTGGTAAGACCCCTTCTGAGCTATGGTTTTGTTATAAGCCTACTGTTAAATATTTCAAGATCTTTGGAAGAAAATGTTATATCAAGAGAGATGATGATATAGGAAAGTTTGATGCAAGAAGCGATGAAGGAATATTTTTAGGTTACTCTACTAAAAGAAAGCCCTACTAATGCTATAATAGAAGACTGAGAAAGATGGTTGAGAGTGCAAATGTTAGAGTTGATGAGGATTCTACTAAAACATCCAAATATTGTGGATATGATTCAGATGAAGACAATACAAGCAAAGGGAAAAAAATTTAGACACCAAATCAACTTCAGATTATTCCATATGTTCTGGTAAAGCAACCTCAATTCATTATGATAAATCAAGTAAATCAGGAAGCACACACAAATGCAAGTGCAGAAGAAAGAACAGAAGAACCAGAAGATCGTGAAAGTTCCAAAACTCCAAGGTATGTAAAGCTAAATCATTCTGAAAGTCAAATTATAGGAGATAAGAATAAAGGAGTGCAAACAAGAAGAAAGATTGCAGAAGAGTATTGCCTAATTTCCAAGATTGAACCTAAAAATTTCTTTGAAGCCTGCCAAGATGAACACTGGATGGAAGCTATGAAGGAAGAGTTGACACAAATTGAAAATAATGACATGTGGACACTAGTTCCCAGACCTAAAGACAAAAAAGTGATTGGTACTAAATGGTTGTTTCAGAACAAGCTGAATGAACAAGGTGAAGTGATCCAAAATAAAGCAAGACTAGTATGTAAAGGGTATTCTTAGATGGAAGGTGTTGATTTTGAAGAAACTTTTTCCCCTATTGCCAGAATCAAACTTGTTAGATTATTTCTTGCTTATGTTGCATACAAGAACTATAAATTCTATCAAATGGATGTGAAGTCGACATTTTTGAATGGAGAACTAGAAGAAGTATACATTGAACAACCAGATAGATTTCAGCTAACAAATAAGGAAGCTATGGTTTTCCACTTGAAGAAAGCTCTATATGGACTTAAGCAAGCCCCCAGAGCCTGGTATGCTAGATTGGAAAAATACTTATTGAAGCTTAGATTCACTAAAGGTATTGTTGATAGCAACTTATATTTAAACTTGGATCATGATAAAGAGTTAATTATAGAAGTCTTTGTTGATATCATTTTTGGAGGAGATGACAATCTATATATGAAGTTTTCTGATGAGATGAAGGGTGAATTTGAGATGAGTATGATTGGAGAGATGAATTTCTTTCTGGGATTGCAAGTTACCCAGTTAGACAAGGAAATTTTCATATCTCAGTCCAAATATGTGAGAGAGCTACTGAAGAAATTTGGGATGGAAGAATCAAATCCTATTGGTACTCCCATGGTGACCGGATGCAAGCTAACATAGAATGATGATTCTCCTAAGGCGAATCAAACTAGATATAGGTCAATGATCGGTGGATTTCTCTATTTAACCTAGACTAGACTAGATATTATGAATGTTGTATGTATGGTTGCTAGATTTTAGGCTGATCCAAAAGAATCACATGTGACTGTTGTTAAGAGAATCTTCAGATATCTGAAAGGAAAAATTAACTTTGGACTTTGGTATCCAAAGGATGATGATATCACTTTGAGTGCATATATTGATGTGGATTGGGCTAGAGATGTGATGACAAGAAAATTACTAGTGGTGGTGCTTTCTTCCTAGGGAAGAAGTTGGTGTCCTGGTTGAGAAAAAAGCAAAATTCCATTTCTCTATCTACTACTGAAGTAGAATATATTGTTGCTGCAAATAATTTTACTCAAGTGACATGGATGAAACAAATGTTGAAAGATATCATGGTGATATATGAAGAGCCTATTGCCATATAATGTGAAAATTCAAGGAATCTGGTGCTACACTCTAAGACTAAACATATATCAATCAAGTTTCACTTTTTGAGGGAGAAAGTGAATGAGAAAGAAGTCAGATTAGAGTATGTTCCTAAGAAAGAACAAATTGCAGAAATATTTACTAAGTCATTGTCGAAGGATACTTTTGAGTATCTTAGAGGAATGCTAGGGGTAATTACCCCTCCTGATAAGAACTAAAAGATGCATTTACTTGCATCAATATGTGAGTTACATTGCTATATTTTGATCTGGATTGATGTTTTCGTGGCCGCTACTCAAGGGGAGTAGTCAGATATGTAGATATTTGGTTTAGAGTATGTATATGGAAAGGTCATGGTTACCTTTGCCATTTATGTCAAAGGGGGAGAAGTGCAATGTGAAAAATATTTCGAGCAGAAGAGCCTTTTGGGAGAAAAGTAGTTAAGAAGCAAGTGTGTTGGGTTGATGGTATTTTTCACATCATGTGTTGCCATCAATACAAAAAGGGGGAGATTGTTGGATGCTATGGATGTGTTGCTGATATGTGGTTTTCATTTATTTCAACATTGTTAGCATTTGGTGTATCAGAGGTTGTATATGTCGAGGATATTGAGAAATTTGTAAAAGAAAGTGTTCCAGGTTCCTAGTGGAACTATGCAGGTCATAAAGGTGTCTTTTTTTGTACGTTGAAGTTCAGCTACTATGGACTAAAGGGTTTATTTTTTAGAGTATCTATATCATCTACTAGAAGTTTCAAAGGTTTGCGTATAGATTTGATCATGTTGTGGTCTAACAGTATTTTTGTGGGCTTTGTCAGTCTTCCTGAGTGAAGTTTGTGTGATTCTAGTAATCTTAGTTGTTGTGGATGTTTCTCTATTGTTTCTTGATGTTTTTGGATGTCTCTATACTATGCTCTATCTTTTTAGTACATCCACATTGATCAGTGTGCTTGTGGTCAAATATTTTTCTTGCACATGTTCGAGTTTTCATGTTCTTGGCCAACATGATGGTGGTAACGTGTTGTGGATCCTTGAAAAGTTAAATTTGAATGATTGGAACGCTCGTGAATATTGTTTTGGGTTGCATCATTGTTTTGGCCAATGGTATTTAGATCCACACTAAAAATTTAATTGTAAATTTGGGCCGACATTGCAAATATGTTTTATTTTCCTGGCCAACTAAGTTGTTGATGAAATCTCATGTAGGGGATATATAAGAGTGATTGTTTCATTGGTACAAAGTGTGCTTCATGTGTTGGGTGTGCTCCTATGTGTGTATGTGTGAATATCATTCGATTGCAAAGCAAAGTGTGAAGAAGATTGAATGAAGTGTGAAGTAGTTTGAGTGAAAAGTGGAGTTTTTTGTGCTTAATTAGAACTGTAATTAGGCTTGTGCAAAAGCTATTTTCTCAATTCGTACCCTCCAAATTTTAATCCTATTCTGTATTTTTGGGTAGTGATCCCCTTCTATAATTGAGTAGTGATTGCTAGGCAGTATGCCTAAATGCATGTGCATTCCCCTTTATTGTTTTCATTATACTTTTAATAGGGTATAATATTGTGGACTAATATCCACTGTGGTTTTTCCCCTAATAGGGTTTCCACGTAAAAAATTCTTGGTGTTATCTATCTCTTTGATGTGTTAATTGCTTATGGTTAATTTCTTATTCATCAGATCTAAGATTAAGTTAAGTTTGAAAATTTTATCATTTTGTGAAAACTAATTCACCCACCCCCCCTCTCAGTTGCTTGTCCTTGTTTTTCCAACAATATTAACTACACAAATGTGAGGGATTTCATCTTCAAATTGCCACAAGGAACATAGAGCAAGATCCCATTATAGAATCATGGCTACATATTTATTTTTCCCTACCCCATTTAAGGCACATAACATGAGGCTCCTTTAAGAAAGCATTACCACTTCACTACTCTTTTTACCACATTAGGAATATGAACACAGTATCATTTCTTTCACAATCAAATACATCACTCACATAAGAGTACATAATAATCAATTGAATTTAACAACATAATTATTCCTTTTTTAATCAATAATTTTACAACCACAATTATCAAATAATTATGAAATCAAACTCAATACCTTGAATAATTTCATTTCAACCACCAAGCTTAATAAGTAGACAATCATTGAAGGAAATTCACACAACCAAAAATTCTTAACAAATCAAAGGTCTACTGACCTTCTAGGCCACATAACTCAAGAAAACAAGCAAGGGCACATTAGGCAACACACATGTTACCCACAACCCACAAACATACCAAAGCCCAAACATGCCCATACACAACAAGAAGGCTCAAGTGAGTGGTCACTCTTAACCTCGAGAGACTCTCAACCAAGGTCTTCACTACAATCCTATTGAGTATGGAAAGGCCTAGGAGGTACTCTTCCTACTCAAACACAACACATGGATCAGTATACACAACCCATTTACAACATGATAAGGAATACAAGGAAAGAAGTACTAAGACCATATTGGAAAAACAAGCACTTGAGAACATACATGTCAAGAACACCAAATCCACATGGGTAACAACAATAACTAGAGATCATAGTGTTGCAACATGGGCTCCAATACTTGATGTAGTTCCCTACCAAAAGTAGAAGGAAAAAATTGATAGAATTTTTTTTATTTTTTAAATATAACCACCACAACACTAAACGTATTGTTGGACTAATCACCAGTGTCTCCCTTCATATTCAGGACATGGACTAATCATCTCTTGTGGATTCATTTATCTCTGGCATTTGTATCGAGAATTAATAGGTTGATCTTTTGGTGCAATGGAAAATGTGTTCCAACAAATGGTATCAAAGCCATGGTCGTGGGTTTGAATCCCCTTAGGTGATGCTGAGGGGGGATTGTTGGACTAATCGCCAGCATCTCCCTTTAGATTCGGGACATGGACTAAATGCCTCCTATGGATCTGTTTATCTTTATAATTTGTATTAGGCATTAATAGGTCAATGTTTAGGAATTAATAGGTCAATGTTTTTCCATAATGAAAAATGTGTTTCAACATGTACAACATCAATATGTTGCACTTACACAAAAATGTACACACAAGTGTCACATGAACATAATGATAAAATAAAATAAAAAACAAGATAAACTCACCACTACATAATCAAGGTGGTAATAATAGAATACTAACCACTTACAGGATAGATCCACCACAAAGAACATACAAGAGAGAGAGAGAGAGGACAACTCTTATACGATGATCGACTATAACCCACGATCGTATTCTATCACAACACAACACCAATATAGGATGAGTGAATCATCAACCTTAAATCCATATCTTGAATGACTTAACAAATATAAACAAGGGAAAACCTTCACTAGAGGATTCCTAAATAAGAGGCACAACACTCTGCTAGTTGTAATATTAACGAGGCACTTCTAGAAAACCAAGTACTTCCCAAGACATATTATCGCAATGAGATATCACACAAGCAGAAGGAAAATAATACACATCTATTGACCTATGAGGAACATTAGGGACACAACCAAGGTCAAACATGAAGGTTTACAACCTTCCCATGTCTTCACAAGACTAGATTCATAATCTCCCTAAACCTAATTTTTTCAATCAGGCAACTTCAAAAGAGTGCACACAAAATATTGTAGGAGAAAACACAAGTCCTCAATTAAGAAACTTAAGGACAAGATCAACATACCACTAGAATCCTGGGATCATGATGAACAAGTTAAATTTGCATGGTTTACCCATAAATGGTCCCAAAACCTAGAAGAATGAACAAGTCCTAAGAGGGATAACTTGACTAGGTTTTTTAAGCTTTAGTCGATGAAAATGATTGTCGTAGGAAAGGCATGAGGGATAAATGTTGGCAATATGATTTTCATTGATGCCAAAAGGTAATCTCATTTATTTCAATATAGATCTAAGTGATATTAGATGAAGATTTATTGGTTGATGTCAAAAATGGAATCAGTGAAGCAAGTAGTGAAGTGTTGTAGAAGTTTGTGCATCAGGCCTTAGGCTTACCTTATATCGCTTGCTTGAGAAGGAAGGATTTAGTCATTTTTAGATAAGTTTGATCAAGCTTTAGACTTCAATCTTGTGTATTACTCTATGCTATAGGTGATTTGAAATCAGACTTCAATCATACACTATATTGCATGCCTCAAAGAGATGTTGAAATGAATGTGCTAAGTCTAAAAGGTTTCAAAATTCAGGCTTTAGTCATACCTCTTACCAAATGCCTCAAAGGAAATGAATAAAGTTTTTGTAAAGTTTGAAAGGAGTTTGATGTATAATAGGGAGGAAAACCTTCAATAATCACAATTTTATCATATTCAAACAATCTCTCTATCCTCAAAACCCTAACTTAGCATTATTTCACAATCCCTTCATAGTCTCTTTGTAGCATATCAAACAGGGAAATCTGGGCATATCTTCCAAAATACACCTCAAACCCACAAACCATTTACCATTTCAGACACCCATTAGGCTCAAATTTTTCATATCAAATTTATACATGCACTTGTTTCAGACCATCATCCCTTAAAATTGACTAGTACGCTGGATAAAGCCTCAATTAGTCCTATTTTCCAAACCATTATCCCTCCAAATTCTATCCCAATCCCAAATATTTGTTTCTAGACTTGAACCAAGTCACAAATAGTCTAATTTCATAACTTTAATCAATAGGAACCACCATAAGTTCACCAAACCACTAAACCTTCACTTAAGCCTATCTAGGAATGCTCCTACAAGGGTTTATTGAAACTCAATACTCCAGGCCCTATTTCACCTTAATATCACTTCCAACACATCATCCTAAGTCTCACTAAGCTTAATACATCAATTAGAAAGGGTTTCATCCTCGCTTTTTGCAAAACCCTACACCAACTCCTCTTATTTCACCAAAAACATGACAATTTACAACTAGGGCATTACTCAAAACCCTTCAATCCACCTTCTTTGCTCCTAAAAAGCACACACAAAAAAATCATACATCTAAGGGATCCATTCCACCAAGTTAAAAGCAATTTCACTAGGTGGAATGGCTTATATTCCCATTTTCCACTCTCAAAACTTCAATTTCTGAGTTACAGGATGCCTACAGTAGATTGCCAATAAATCACTTCAATATTTATGAAATGAAATAAAATAAATCCCAAACTACAGCTAACTCATGCCTCCATCTAATACAAAAACTTTGAAACCAATATTGCACAGTATAGACCCATACAGGGGTCTATAACAACAAATTACCAGTGAATTGCAAAGAAAACTGAGTTTTATTATTGATTCAACCTTAATACAAAGATCCAACCCCTTGCATAAAATTTTGTGAGGCCTTTTAAACATAAAAAAAACCAAAAATAACTAACAAATTGACCCCAACTACCTTTTGAACTCCAAATGAATGTTGGACTTCCACTTTGTGCATTTTTGCAATTTTGCATTACAACTTTTCAAAATTTTGCAACATAAGCAATACTAAACCCAACTAACTCAAATTACATATTCAATGGTCTATTATGACCTTATTTGCATAAAAAAGACTCCAAACCCCTAAAACCTATTACATTACCAAAATTGGCCATATTTACAGGATTTGATTTGGTTCCCTTGCACCATACACCCAGCCAGAAAAAAGATCTCAAGTCCCTCGAGGATTGTATTGCAGCTTGTCCACACTTGATCACTTCATCTCCTTGATCTTAAAATGCTCATTTGTCTAGTTAACCTTTCCAGTAGATCAAGTACTTAATATTTCTATTGTTCTTTGCATTGATAAGCTCCTTGACACCTAGAAATTTCTCCATCTTCCCAAACTAACTTGATGAATGTTCTCTTACCTTTCCCACATCTAAAATTGATGTTGAACTTGTCTTCATACCAACAAGCATATCTCTTCCATTCTTGTCTTGGGTTGTCCTCTTCTTAACTCTTGTGGCATACTCAAACTCACCCACTTTCCCTTGCTTTTCACCTTTGCTCACTTCACCTTTTTCTTTCATTTCTTTTCTTAGGTTTCCTACCCCAAGAACCTCTATATTATCAATTCTAGAAGCCTCTGTACTGACAAAATATGATTTCCCTCTAATATCCTTTGTATTTAATGGAAAAAGTATCTTTCCCACCATAATCTCAACATGCTTTTCTACCCAATCTTGTATTGAACTATTTTTTATACCAAATCACCATCATTTCCTTCTAATATTGCATCATTATTCAAATATATTGTCCTAGCATCCTTATTGTTAGTCATGGCTACAAACACTATATTCTTGTCTTCCTCTAGCTTCACAAACTAATTACTCAGAATTATCACTTTTGTTTCCTTGGTCTGCTCCTTAACATGTTCTTGCCATGGAGTCAATGTAAATTATTTTCATCCTTCTTAATCTGATAAGTATTGTCTCTTCCATCATTTATGGCATGTCTATCAAACTGCCATGGTCTTTCAAGCAACAAATGACAACAATCCATAGGCAAGACATCACAAAGTATCTTATCCTTATAGCCAACAATGTTAAACTCAACTAAATCTTGTTCACTAACCAAAATAGATTGATCATCATTCAACCAAGACACTTTATAGGGTGTTTCATGAGGTAACTTCTCCAATTTCAGTTTATCAGCCATTTCATTAGACAACATATTATTAGTACTTCTAGAGTCTACTACAACTTTACATACCTTTCCTTTGCATTTGCAGGTGGTCTTGAATAACTTCTTTCTTTTTCTTTTTTTTTTCCTCCTTTGATGCCTTAAGGAGTGTTCTTCTCACCAACAACGATTCACCAACTTCTGGAGTAGCAAGTTGATTAGGAGAATGAACGCTCTCACAATCATACTCTTGTACCAATTGAACTCTTTTATCACCACCACTTGAAGTAGAGGATTGTTTCTCTAGACACTTCCATGCTACATGGCCAAACTAATTGCAATGGTAACACCTTCCTGAAAATGAACTTGAACCTCTACCTCCACCAAATCTTCCTCTGAAGCCTCTAAAACCACCTATTTGATCAACTACTTGGTCTTTGTTTTTGTTTGCATATTCTTGCTCTTCATAGGTCTACCTTATACGTCTTCCTCTATTAGTGTTTCCTCTGCCTCTTCCTTGTATTTCTTGCCTTATTTTTAGTTTATCTTCTTCCCTAGCAGCCAACTAAAAACATTCCTCAACTGATTTGGGCATAGCCAAACTCAACTCATCTTGAATTTGAAATCTCAAGCCATACATATACCTTGCTATCTTTTCATCTCCATTTTCAACATGACCAACCCTAATACTCAACTTTTGAAATTCTTATGTATAGTCCATGGCATCTTTATCCTTCTTCTTTAAACATTGCAACTTATTAAATGTTTGTACTCCATGATCACCTGGAAATAATTATCTTTTTATCTTTGACACCATCCTATCCCATAAACTAATTTTCATTTTCCCCTTCTTCACTCTTTCCTCTTGAACATAATTCCACCATGTCAAAAAAAGACCTTTTAACTTAGTCTTAGCAAACTTTACTTGTTTTTCTTTAGCAACCTCCTTGTACTCAAAGTAATTATCTAGTGCATCTATCCAATCCAATACTTCTTTAGCATCCAACTTTCCATTATACATTGGCACATCTATTTTCTCACCAAAAGCATCTCCTCTGACATCCTTGAGCATTTTCACCATCCTTCTCTCATCAGGGTCCAACTCATCATCTTGGACTCCACCTCTTGGAGGGTTTTCATCCTCACCCTCTTCCTCTCGGTCACTTTCCTCTTCAATGGCCTTTCCTCTTCTTTGTTTTGTCTCCCATGTTGCAAATCTAGCTAACAGTGTTTCTTGTGATTCCTTTAACAACCTTATTTCCCTACCAAGGGCTCTACTTCCTTTAGGAGGCATCTTGTCCTCTCAAACTACAACTTTCCTTTACTCAAACTTCATCTTTTCTCCTTCAAAAGATCTAATATTTATTCTCTGATACCAATTGATGCAGAGTAGGGAGGAAAACCTTCAATAATCACAATTTTATCATATTCAAACAATCTTTCTATCCTCAAAACCCTAACTTAGCATTATTTCACAATACCTTCATAATCTCTTTGTAACATATCAAACAGGGGAATCTAGGTATATCTTCTAAAATACACCTCAAACCCACAAACCATTTACCATTTCAAATGCCCATTAGGCTCAACTTTGACATAGAAAATTTATGCATGCACTTGTTTCAGACCATCATCCCTTAAAATTGACTGGTACACTAGATAGAGCCTCAATTAGCCCTATTTTCCAAAGAATCATCCCTCCAAACTCTTTCCCAATCCAAAATATCTATTTCAAGACTTGAACCAGGTCACAAATAGTCTAATTCCACAAATTTTATAAATAGGAACCACCATAAGTTCACCAAACCACTAAACCCTCACTTAAGCCTATCTAGGCATGCTCCTATAGGGGTTTATTGAAACTCAATACTCCAAGACCTATTTCACCTTAATATCACTTCAAACACATCATCCTAAGTCTGAAAAAGCTTAATAAATCAATTAGAAAGGGATCCATCCACTCTTTTTGCAAAACCCTACTCCAACTCCTCTTATTTCACCAAAAACATGATAATTTACAACTAGGGAATTACTCCAAACCCTTCAATATTCCTTCCATACTCCTAAAAAGCAAACAAATATAAATCATACAAATAAGAGAGCCATTCCACCAAGTTAGAAGCAATTTCACTAGGTGGAATGGCTTATAATCCCATTTTTCACTCTCTAAACTTTAATTTCTGAGTTACAGGACGCCTATAGTAAATTGCCAATAAATCACTTCAATCTTTATGAAATGCAATCAAATCAAGCCCAAACTACAGCTAACTCATGCCTACATCTAATAAAAAAAACTTTGAAACCAATATTGCACAATACAGAGCCGTACAAGGGTCTACAACAACAAATTACCAATAAATTGGAAAGAAAACTGATTTTTATTATTGGTGAAACCTTAATACAAAGCTCCAACTCCTTGCCTTGAATTGAGTGATGCCTTTTAAACATAAAAACACCAAAAATAACTGAAAAACTGACCCCAACTACCTTTTTAACTCCAAATGAACGTTGGACTTCCACTTTGTGCATTTTAGCAATTTTGCATTATGACAACTTTTCAAAATTTTGCAACATAAACAAGACTAAACCCAACTGACTCAAATTACATCTCCAATGGTCTATTATGACCTTATTTGCATAAAAAAAGACTCCAAATCCATAGAACCTATTACATGACCAAAATTTATTATATTTATAGGATTTGATTTGGTGCCCTTGCACCAGAGTCAGACATCAAACTTTGACGATACCTCGTACCGATTATACAAAGAAAAATAAGTTTGAATGTGTTAATTAAAATAAGGATTCAAGCATAACACATTAGAAGGTTATCTTACACCTTACCAAAAGGCAGGTAAGCGGTAAACATAAATTTCGAAGCCCAACACCTGAAAGGGTTATGTTTGGAAAGCTTGTGAAGGAAATGTTCAGGCTTCGCAGTTCAAGAGGATGGCTTATGCCTTGTTGAAAGGAAGGTAAGTAGTATGAAGTAAGGGAGAACCCCGAAACCCAAAATGGAATCGACGTTCGTGGTTTGGTAGTAAGGCTTATTTCTTAATAGTTTGTTAAGCATGAAGAAGGAGAATGAGGAAAGCCTGAAGGCTGACACCCTAAAGGGTTAAGTCTTATGAAGGATTTTTTTGGGAATCATGGGTTGGTAGGATGGATTGCAACTTATTAAATAATGGAAAGTGGCAAGGTGGAGGAGTGAATCCCAACATCTAGAAACTTTGGTGGTTCGAAGGTTTGTGTGTTAGCTAGCGGAAGATGTGAAGAAGGTAAATGGTAAACAAAAAGGAAAGATCCTAACTTCTAACTAAGTAATGTTGCTTTGTAGTTCAAATTTAGGTGTAATGGTTTGTGATGGTGTGGAAGAAGGTAGAAGGTAAAAGGTAAGGCTGATGGTCAAACCCCGATAGGTATGGAGAAGCTTCAGACTTAAGTGTTTTGGCTTGCTTGTTAACTATTGCAATGTACTCCAAGTATAAGGTAAGGGGGATGAGTGAGTCCTGACCACTGATGGAAAGAAAGAATAAGATCATTAAAAATGAAGGATTAATTATGTAGGAAGCTTATGTTGACTTGGGTTGTCTAGCACAAAATCATGAGAAGGCGATATGTGGCATGCAACAATTGGTCAAATGACTGATTCACATCATTATTGTGAATCATCATGGTGTGAAGGTTGAATTTGAAGGTCAAAGTTTAAGGTGAATGGAATGATGACATGGAAAATAATATAACCATTCCAGCTACATTCTAGTGAAGGATTGGAAGGAATTGTTGATGCCATTAACATATACGACTACAAAATTTGGAAGAGATCAAGCAAGAAGACATGAAGACTATGAAGTCTTATATGAATTAATTTCAAATATATGGGAATTAAAATCAAAGAAAACCCTAAGTTTGTGATGTGCTAAAAATAGTAAATGCATTGAATCATGTCGGTGGTGTTGGACTCAAGGTGTAGAAGAAACTTTTCATAGAAGATATGTGAAGTTGAATACCTAAGTTAGGTGATTAGTTGGAAAACTAAAAGCATGCTGTGAAAAAAACTTTCATGAATAAGTGTAGAGAAGTGGAGAGAATAATAACCTTGAGCAAATGATAGAGAATATCATCTAGGTTTTGCACAACAAAGAGTAGAGAGAGGTATACAGAGGTAGATGCATAATTAACAACGAAGAAATATAGAATAAAGAATGTTCCAATGTGCACTATAGAGAAGAGAATAGAGGAATGAGTTGTTGAAGCCACAACAAAAAAGATAGAGGGAATGCTTACAGAGAGGAAAAGTAGCATATGAGAAATTACGTATCATACTTGTCACAAATAACTAGATTCAAGTGAATCAATTATAATCTAGAGTTGTGGCCCCAGATATTTTTTTATAAAAAAAATTGGTTGGTGCCATTAGATTGCTAAGTTTGTTCTCAATTAGGAAGTCGGTTCTTCCTTTGAGTTGGTGATCCTAAATCAGGGGATTGGTGTCTTCTTTGGGTCAGTTCCCTTAAACATTGTAACCAATGAGATTCTATTCTAAGGCTGGATTAGGGTAGTAGATCCTAGTAGCTATTCTCACCGTGGTTTTTCCCATATCAAGTGTTCCACGTATATCTAGTGTTATGAGTTTTTTGTGAGTGTATGTGATCTATTTTTGTATCCTTTTATATTGGTTTAAAAGTATTAAATAACTAGTTTAAATTGATCTACAGATTCACCCACCTTTTAGTAGATTGTTGTTTTCCAACAATTGGTATTAAATCCTTGGTTCCCTTGGAGAAGCTTAATCAACTCACGTAGATATTGGATAGTGAACACAAATGGTGAGTCAAGTAGGTTCATCCTCAAACAAAGTGCCTCTCTTTGATGGTTCAAACTATCCATTGTGGAGCATCAAGATGGAAACATATTTGTCTTCACTAGGGTTTGATGTCTAGATGTCAGTTGTAAATGGATACACAATCCCTACAATACCTCCTACTGATCGGGCTGGAAAGATAGCATATGAGAATTATGCTAAGGAAAAGAATGTTATTCTTTGCGGATTGTCTAGCTTAGTTTTTGTCAAAGTGATGTATTGTCAAACAAAAACATGATGTCTAGGACAAGTTGAAGAATCTCTATCAAGGTGATGACAAGGTAAAGCAAGCAAACCTACAAAATTTCAAAGGAAAGTTTGAAAGTTTGAAGATGAATGATGAAGAAAAAATTGCTTAATACCTCTTAAGAGTAGATGAAATTGTTAATGCTATTAGAGGTCTAGGAGAAGTAAAATAATCATCGATCATGAAAAATGTTCTAAGATCCGTACCCTCAAGATGTGATTATAAAATTTATGTAATAGAGGAAGCAAGAGATTTGGATATTAAACTCACTATTGATGAGTTGCATGGCACTATCACTACCTATGAGATGAGAATGGGAGATGCGAACACCTCTAAGAGAGAAGTTGCATTCAATGTAGCCAAGAAGAAGGAAAAAACATCTACATTTGGGTCTGAAGAGTTTGATGAAGAAGAATCCATCTAATTTGTTAAAATATTGAGAAGAGGCTCTGGAAAATATAGAGGTAAGTTACCAGATTAAATGCTTTAATTGTGGTAGAATAGGTCATTTTGCTACTAGATGCCCTGATGGAGAAAAGGGAAATTGTGAGAAAGAAGAGGATAGTAAAAAGATGAAACCCTACTTACCTAAGAATAAAAATCTCTTCAATAATAAGAAGAGTATGCATACACAAGAATAAAATGGTTCATCTGATGTGAGTGATATCTCAGATGATGAACATGATTGTGCCTTTGTGGTTGAGGGAAATGAATCCCTATTCATGACATACCAAAAAAAAATTGATGAAGAAGTTGAAGGTTTTGATGAAGAGGAGGAAGGAGAAGTAGATATTGAAGGATAACTTATTTGTGCCATAGATGAGATTAAAAGCTTGACAAAGGAGAACAAAAAATAGAAAAATATTACACAAATAGATATTAAGAAGCTAACCAAGAATCTTGATGAATTTGATCAGATGGTGGTAAGCTTGAAGATTCGAGTTGAAGAAGCCAAGAGAATAGAATGTGTAGTTAATTTTGAACTACAACCTAAATCTAATGAGTCCATGAAGCTAGAGGTAGAAATTGTGGCAAGGTATGTGCAAGATCATCATGGAAAAAATAGGCCCTTAAGTGGCAAAAAATTTAGAAAAATCAGAGTTAGGCAACTTAATGTAAAAATTTGAATAAGTTATCTATATTATTTCAAAAATATGTAAGAATAGAATCTATAGCAAATTGAATGTAGTTTTTAAACTACTAAGTTTATTTAAATCTATTTTGTGAAAATTTGAAATTTCAATGCAGTAGTACTTAAATTTTAGGGAAAAAATAAGAAGTAGGTGTCTGTCTAACCACCCTAACCACAATAAAATGATAATATTTTTTTATAAGATTTTAGATATAAGTAGAGGACTCATGTCACAATGTGATGAATATTTTTTAATAATTTTTTCCCAAATAAATAATTAATTATGATTTTTTTATTAGAACTTTTAAAAAATATAAAAACTCATATGTATGACCACCTTAACTTGGTCAAAACTTCATGAAATTCAATTTTTATTTAATCTTATAGTATGCAAAGCATAGAATGTGACGCATGTTTTGGATTCAAAAAATGTGATACTATTTGAAAGCTATAGATGTTTTTCAATCAGCCTATAAATTAGGACTTTAGTCATAATTCAAATAAAAAATGAATAATAATTATTTATTAAATTCAAAGTAAAGAATAATTTATATTGGTGGAAAGCTGAAAATCTCCTTTAAAAACCCTTTTCGTTTCATCAATTTTGGGTAAAAAAAAGTCGTCAGCCACATACCCTACACGTACCCATCTTATCGCCACTTTTTGGCCCATCATGATCCTGCACATACTCGGCATTGAGAAAAGACCTTGAAAATGCTAAAGATAAAATTGATAGGCTTGAAGTTGAAAGGAGGATCTAAAATATTAGATGAGCTAATTAAATCACAAAATCCAACAAAAGGAAATTCAAGCCTTGGGTTTTAATAAGGAAAGGGTTCATCTACCAATGCATCTTCTAATTTATATGAAAAATTCGAAGCAGAAGAAAAGCTTGGTTCTAAGAATGAAAAATCTTGCAAGGAGAATGCCTTTGAACATGAAAAATCAGATAAAGGAACTATTGGGATGAAGAAAGAAAAAGAAGAAAAGAATCCCATGGAAGAGAAGAATAAATTCAAGTCAGACACTAGAGAAATGAAGAGGAAGTAAAACAGCGAGGGAGCTCATGTACAAGGGTTCACCAGGGTGAGAAATTTGAAGAATATCAGACAAAGGAGAACCCCTCATCTTGCACGAAGAAATGCTATGAATATGTATTCCTCATTTTCTATGGTTACTTCTATACATGTAATCTATTTGGTCATAGGGCCTATGAATGTAGAGCTATTCCTAAAAGGAGTGCAAACTATGTGAGAAAAAATCCATTTTCTCCTTTGTTGGATATGAATGCAATGTCGTACAATTGCAATAATTTTGGTCACATAGCCAAAAATTGTAGGATAAATTGTGTAAGACCAAAGACATGGAGTAAAAAGAGAATTATGTCCCCTAGAGTGAATAAAGGTTCGCATGTCCCTAAAAAGAAGGTAGACAAGATATAAAAGAAACCCAAGAAGGTGTGGAAAGATAAAGGTCAGAAGGAAGCACCCAAAGTGGCTACTCCTACATCACATCACTAATCCCTAGTGATAGGGCATGAGTCTCTAAAGGGGATTTTTACAAGAATATTTATTTAGCCCTAGAGAAGAAAAAGAGAAGTCAAGTCATATATGATTTGTTTTACAAATTTCTAATAACTTGATGGTCGCAGATGTCATGGACACACTCCTCTATTTTAATAAAGGGAGAGAAATTTTTGGTTAAAGAGGGAGAGAAAAAAATGGTTTCAATAGAAGCATGGTGTCCTAAAGATTCCCTTTTCCATTGATGTCAAAGGGGGAGAAATTGAGAAAAATGCTCTATGTCTGCAAGATGTGGAGATATATCAAAGGGGGAGTTGTGATTGTAGACAGTTGATTGCTAAGGGGGAGAAAGGTTGTTTTGTATAATGATCTATGTTGATAAATGTGCATTCATATTGGTATAGTTGGTGTAGAGCATTTGGTTTTTCCATCAATGAAAAAGGGGGATATTGTTGGCAATAAGATTTTCATTAATGTCAAAGGGGCATCTCATTCATGTCAGAGGAGATCTAAGTGATATCGGATGGGGATTTATTGGTTGATGTCAAAAAGGGAAATAGTGAAGCAAGCAGTGAAGTGTTATAGAAGTTCGAGCATAGGTCCTTGGGTTTACCTTATATCACTTGCTTGAAAAGGAAGGAGTTAGTCATTTTTAGCTAAGTTTGATAGAGCTTTGGACTTCAGGCATGTGGCTTACTCTATGCTATAGGTGATTGGACATTGGGCTTCAAGCATACACTATATCGCATGCCTTAAGGAGATGCTAAAAAGAATGTGCTAAGTTTGAAAGGTTTGAAACTTCGGGCTTTGGTCAGACCTCTTACCGAATGCCTCAAACAAAATTTAAAAAGTTTTGTGTAAAGTCTAAAATGAGAGAGACATCAGACTTTGGCCATACCTCATGCCAATTGCACAAAGAAAAAGAAGTTCATAGATTAGAAGGTTGGCTTACGCTTTACCAAAAGGTAGGTCAGCAATAAACATAAATCTTGAAGGTCGACACCCAAAAGGGTTCTGTTTAGAAAGCTTGGAAGGAAATCTTCTGGCTTTGCAATTCGGGAGGATGGCTTATGCTTTATTGAAAGGCAGGTAAGCAGTATGAAGTAAGGGAGAACCTCAACACTTGGAATGGCTTAAGTGTTTGTAGTTTGGCAGTAAGGCTTATGCCTTAATAGTTTGTTAAGAATGAGGAAACCCAAAGGCCAACACCTGAAAGGGTTAAGTCTTGCAAAGGATTTATTCATGCATTGCACATCGGTAGGATGGCTTGTGACTTATTGAAAGAATGGAAAGCGGTAAGGTGGAAGAGCGAACCTCGACATTTGATAACTTTGATGGCTCAAAGGTTTGTGTGTTAGCTGGTGGAAGGTGTGAAGAGGGTAAATGGTAGGCAATAAGGTTAGATCTCAACTTCCAACAAAGTAATGTTGCTTCAGAGTTCAAAGTTAGGTATGATGTTTTGCGATGGTGTGAAAGAAGGTAGAAGGTAAAGGGTAAGGTTGATGGTTAAACCCTGATAGATATGGAGAAGCTTCAGACTTAAGTGTTCAGGCTTGCTTGTTAAGTGTTGTAATTCACTCCAAGCATAAGGTAAGGGGGATGAGTGACTCCTGACCCCTAACAGAAAGAAAGAATAATATCACCGAAAATGAAGGATTAATTCCACGGGAAGCTTGCATTGACTTGGGTTGACCAATACAGAATCACAGAAAGGTGACACATGGCATGCAATGATTGGGTGAATGATTAATTCACATAATTGTTTTGAATCATCATGGTGTGAAGGTGGAATTTGAAAGTCATAGTTTAAGGTGAATGGAATGATGGCATGAAAAATGATATACCACTCTAGCTACATTTTGGAGAAAGACTGGAAGGAATTGTCGATGCCATTAATATAGACAAGTAGAAATTTTGGAAGAGATCGAGCAAGCAGGCATGTTGGCTATGAAATATTATATGAATCCATTTCATATGTATGGGCATTAAATGCAAAGAAATCCCTAAGATTTTGATGCACTAAAAATAGTAAATACAATGAATCACATTGATGGTGTTGAGATCGAGGTGTAGAAGAAACTTTTCAATGAAGGAAAGTATGTGAAGTTGAATGCCTAAGTTAGGTGATTATTTAGATGACTAAGAACATGATGTGAAAAGAAGTTGCATGACTAAGTGTAGAGAATTGGAGAGAAGAATGACCCTAAGTGAATGATAGATAATATCATCTAGGGTTTGTACAATAAAGAGTAGAGAGAGGTATGCAAAGTTAGATACAAAATCAACAACAAAGAAAGATAGAATAGAGGATGTTCTAACGTGTAGTGTAGAGAAGAGAAAAGAGGAATGAGTTATTGAAGCCACAACAATAGAGATAGAGGGGATGCTTGCAAAGAGGCAAAGAAGCATATGAGTAGTTACATATCAAACTTGTAAAAAAGAATTGGATTCAAGTGAACCAATTGTAATTTGGATTTGTAGCTCTAGTATTTTCTTTATAAATATGATTGGTAGGTGCCATCAAATAGCTTATTTGGTTCTCTGTTAAGGAGAGGGTGCTTCCTTGGAGTTCGTGCTCCTAAATCGTGGGGTTGGTGTCTCCTTAGGGTTGATTCCCTTAAACATAGTAACCAATGAGGTTCTATTGTGAGGCTGAATTAGGATAGTAGATCCTAGCAGCTATTATCAATGTGGTTTTTCTAATATTGGGTTTCCATGCATATTTGGTGTCATGAGTTTTTGCGTGTGTGTATGTGATCTCTCTACATATACTTTTATATTGATTTAAAATTATTAAAGAACTAGTTTAAATTGATCTAGTGATTCACCCCCCACCCTCTTAGTAGATTGTTGTGTTCCAATAATAAATTATCTAATAGACACTATAGGCTAGGAAAGCTACTAGTTAATTATAGTTGAGAGTATTTACAAATTTCTTTTTGTATGGAGAATGAGGTTGCCCCAACACAAAAATAGGTTTCCCAACCAAATATAGGTGGTTTTGAGTTTGTTAGCCCTCCAAACCAGGCTTCCCCATCATCAACCAAGCTACCCCAGTATAGTACTAGGCCTCCCCACTACTAACAAGGCTGCCCAAACACACTTAGAAACTTTTTGAGTGAGTTTTAAGACTACTGAGTAGACCAGGCCACCTAGATGCAACAAGCCACACAAACTCATTGGATGACTCTAAAATTAATGTTACAAACTAGAAATGTTCCTAAGTTCATTTTAACTTTCCAAGGTATAATCACAATATCATTCACTTATGATTGTGCCCAACACGAACACCAAGACACATAATTAAGGATAAATCAATAACCATTACAATCAATTACAATTCATCTCAAAGAGAGGTTATTTTATAATTACATGAGAGGACTCAAATATCCTTTTAGTATCAAATTATATTTAATTGAACTAACTACAAAGCAAAGGAAATAAGAAATAAGAAGCTATTGATGTCACTTTTGAACCTCGATCCTTTGAACCCCAATGGTAGTTTCCATGCCACCCTATCGTGTGAAACCAAAAGGTCCACTCCCACCATGCTAGGAGATGGTCACATGACCCAAACACACTCACACAAGAAACTTGGGAGATAGGATAGCGCTCACATAAGACATGTTCAATATACACAAAATTCAATAATGCCATAATAAATCTCTTTCATAATATGAAGTCTACGTGAGATAATAACATAGAACAATGAGCTCCAACTGAGAAAAATAGAAGAGAGTCATAGAAATGGCCTAAATACTCGACCCCATGAAATTCCACAATACCTCTCATATGAGACAAGGTAGAATATTATAAAATAGAACTAGGTCACTCATTAACTGATCCAAACTCAATAATTTTCATAATCTCATAAGGCATGGAAAATAATGCACAATAAATATTTATGAAAAAAATTTATAACATCAATCCAACTAACTTGATTTAACATTCCACAAATTATAGATTTGTTCAAACATTCAAAAATATGAGAATTCACCTAAAACATTCAAATTTTCACAACATTTCAAAAACCAAAAACCAGATTTTTTTACAAACCACCATTAGAATAGCTTGAAAATTTACTAGAATTAAAATTCAAAAAAAAATAAAAATGAAAGATATTGTTTTGGTCTAAAAGTTCCCAACAACCATTTTCACTATCAATTTCACATTTCAAACATTTCTTAGAATTTTTTGGCTCTATAATAACATATTTTGGAAAATTTTCAAAAATAATATAAATGCAATAATCTATCATCTAATTTCATATAAAGAATAAATTAAATTGCATTTCCTACTTCATTAATCACCTACAAACCATTCACAATTAAAAACCAAATCAAATAGAGGAGAAATAAAGAAATTACCTCATTTTTTAGCCAAAAATTGAAAAGAGAACTTTAAACACACCTCACAAATGCATGAATCCACACACGAGTATGCCCCCCTACCTATTCCTATCTTAATTCTTCAAACCCCATCAAATTTTTCCTCCTTTCACTCTCCCAATCACAAAAGAAAGAATTTGGAGAAAAGAGGTTTTCTTCTCTCCAAATTCCTCACAAAAATAAAATGTAAATCATAAAAATGAATACCTTTTTCCTTTTAATTCTTTTCAAAACTCATTTAAAAATTAATATAAATCATATTTCCATTTCCTTCAATTTGAAACTCCCTTAATATTGTAAAAACTAATTAACTAATTAAAATCATTCCCCAATTATCATTCAGTATATTAATTTCATTATTAATTCCATATATGCATATAACTAAACTAAATTTATGAAAAATATGAAATTTAACAAGACATCAACCAAACATTCATTCGATGTCTACAAAGAGAGTATGATACTCAGAATCATACAATGGAAATATCTGGGTCAACACAAGTGAAATTATGAGGGACTCATACTTGGATCGAGTATAGTGGGTAAGATAAAACAATAAATAGCCAATGTGAAATCTCCTTATAACCATCATTGAGGTATACTTAGACCTATGGAGCTAGGTGGATAAATACCTAGTAGCTATAACCACTCAATGAACACGTCAAGTGTACTTGCTCCATATATATAAATAGCCAAAGAATTACATAAATACCCAACAATGTACAAAATCTATCCATAATTTCATTACATTTAAATGATCCAATTTGTGATAACATTTAATTATAACATCAATATTAATACATTTTTTCATGAATAAGAATATAATAATAATCACTCACACAAGCCCACATTGTGCATACATCCAAAGAACACCTCTAAAATGAAATACATCCATCCCCTATCAAGGAACTTGTCAACATATAACACACACACACACTCATTAGTGCCATTTACATAGAGTCGAACAATAAAACAACCATTGAGAAAATAATGAATCAAAATAGAGAGTAATATTGCAAAAATGTGATCATCTAATGTCTCAGCATATAAACAACACAACATTGATCCCACTAGTATCAAATGCTAGGAATAAGTATGATGTAGGGAGCTAATTAAATCAAATTATTCAATTGAAAATAAATTTAATTAGCTCACATAATCCACTGGAAAACATTCTACATAGGAAAAAAACTCTTGCAAAAAATATTGCAACATGGATTTGCAACTTGCAACCAAAAATATAGAATTCAAATAAATTTTGAAAATGAAATTACATTAGTCCCAAAAGGACAATGAGGTTGCATCAAGTCCTCACAAAACTTCTATAAATCACTACAAAATGGTTTACAACAGAAATCTAAAACCTTGCAACTAAAAGGTTTCTCTAGTGCTTGCAAAAATAATCTTTCAATACAATCTCAACAACTCAAATCTACAACTACTGGTGATGTTCTTGACTCTGTAACAAGCCTCCTATCTGCAACAACACCACTAAAACCCCTTCCTGGAGGTATAACATGTCTCCCTGTGTTTTTCTCTTCAATCTGGAGAAAGAGAGCCTTCAAATGAATTGATTTTTCCTTTAGTGCAAACCATCTTTTTCATGAAATGAAATTTGAGTGCATTTGGATGCATTTATTCACACTCAGGTGATCCCACAATACTGGTTTACAATTTTTGGCAAAACTGGACACTGAACTATTTTTTTCTAAATAAATCTTCACTTTCGGGAACCTATAGCGGATAAACCGTGAGGAAATTGAAGATGATGCCAACTAGTGATTTGTGACTTTTTATCTATAGATTCTAAATATTTTTTATTTTTAAAATTTGGAATCAGATTGCACTTCTTTTTCCTTCTCCTTTGAAAACTAGTTTTTTTCAGTAAACATTATTATAAGGAGTGATGCTCAATGTATACAACATAACTTTTTTTCCATGAAGGATAAAATTATATTTTTTTTGAATTTAGATTTGTAACTACGATATATAGCGCTTTCATTTGGTTTCATATTTTTTTATTGAATATTTTTTCCTTAATCAATTTTTTAAGTCAAACCAATTACAATTCAGACATAGGCGGACCGCATACAACATAACTTTTTTTGTATGTATCGAAACTTTTTTTTTTGTTGGATCAAGGACTAAAATATCTAGTGCACTGATATTTTTTATTTTCTTTTTGATAATCTACTATTTTTCCACATGTGCAAAACATAGAGCTTGATTTTCGGTGAAAAACCTACATTCACAAGAAATAAAAAATAAATATAATAATCAAATTAAATTTATTTAAAATTATACTTTTTGGAAAGCTTATAATAAGGACTACATACTTACAAAAAATAAATTTTAAATGAATTCATTTGATCCCCCAAAAGGTAAATCAAAAGTGGTTTTTTATCATCATTTTGATAGGTGTAAAGGAGACTCTGTTATAGGTATGGTTTAAAACTAGCGAAGTTGTATCCAAGGGGGTTTGATATAAGGTGGTTTTATCAAACCCTCTTCAATTGGAATCCTTTAAATGGAACTTTTCAAGGCTTAAATCATTATATTTTCTAAAAATATGTGATTTCAGCAAAAATTAGGATCTCCCAGAAATTGTAAACCAGTATTGTGGAATCGCCCACTCCCAAAAATCAATGCCTACCTCATGAAATTCTCCAATTAGATTAAATTGCATTAATAAAATTGACTAAAATATTATTTTCAAAATCCAAGACCTGTTGTGAATGGAAACAATGCTTTTATTACATTCTTGCTTTCTTGAATAAAGAAAAAAATAGATTTTTCCAATCTTGGCATCCACTTTCAAGATCCCTATTTTTTAAGAGTCAAGGAATTTAAAATTTGGAGTTACAAGTTAAATTCATGGTCTCTAAGAAACCCATGCCTACTTTACCTTTTTAGGCTTTTTTTGCTTTCAAGGTAGATTCCCCATTATCTCCAGTCATCTTACCTTCTCCAAATTTACTCCAAATTTGAATTTTGAATTTTCAGCATGACATAACATCAAAATGCTCAACAAAACATGAATTTCATGAGACAAAATATGAAATTAAAATCACACCAAAAATTGAAATTAAAATCAAACCCCTTTTGTTGACATAGGATAACCACCATTCCATGGATGCTCCTGCATCAAAGTAGGCACTACAAGTGTGCTCTCCATCAGGTTTGAACATGTTTCACTTTCAAGTAAAAAAATGCCACAATGATGCTAAGATCTCTTGTAAATTTCTAACCATGTAATATTTTTCACGTTTTGAGTATGTTAAGGTTTTCATCTTTAATTTCTTTTGTTAGTGTATGCATTTTTTTCAAAAACTAATGTGTGGTATTTTTTACTTTATTTTTAACCATTCATTAAATTTTCAAATAAATTATATTTTTAGAAACTAGACTCAATTCTACACATTCAAAAAATAAAAATATTTTTGATCAGTTTTCAAAAAATTTAGGGGGGGGGCATGTTAAATTTTTTATTTTTTAGGATGTGTACATTTTGAAAATTAGTAAAAAATGACATATCCATTAAATAGTATAAAAGGCAAGCATGAACTAGATGGTGTTAACTAATTTCTCACTTGAGAAATTTTTGAAATACTAAATAAAAGGTTAACATTTTAGGGGGGCCACACCAAATGCTATGTTATGCTTTTTTGAAAAAAATAGGACCACTTCATGTGGCCCCCCTTTTTGAACCCTTAATCTTTGCCATTTAAAAAAAAATGTAGTTTAGAAAGTAGATTCAGAGCACTATGACTCTTATTTTCATTGCATCTTAAAATTTTGAGTGTAACTATCTTCAATTTCTCATCCAAGATTAGCCTATCTTGATTTCAAAAAATAGTGGTCACTTAAGACCCCTTTTTGGTCTCCCATTTGGACGCACTTACCCATTATAGTAAATCCATCTCAAGATATATCATCAAATATGGTGCAAGTGTTATCACATGGAGTAGTAGAAAGTAACCCAATGTGGCTCCTTCATCCATAAAGGATAAATATAAAAGGAATGAATATGACTCAAAATATTATTCAATGACCTTCATATGGGTACTATTGAAAGTACCGCCTTATTTAAATTGATCTTACAAAAAATCCTATTTGACATCAATAATAAATCACATTGAAGTCCATGTACACTTCATTCAAAACAAAAGTTATCAATGGTAAAATTAGTCTTCAATTATGGAAAATTGATGATTATATGACAAATATATTCTATGTAATATTTTTATATACCTTGGATTAAATCCAAGTAGCCACTAATTACTATGAATGTACTGAGATGTGAATCCTAAGTACCATGTAGTATAGAAATACTTAAATTGGAACAATTTCAGGCCTTAAGGATTTTCCATTGAGGGGGAGTGTGCATGAAAATGATGCCTCTTAGAGGTCAACTATTGCATATTTTAAGTAAAACCCATATACAATATGTAAGATCTTCATCTAAGTTTCTTCTTCCAATTGTAAAGCATTTCATTACACATGTGAGACTTGACTTGGTACTTGTAAGACCTATGAGCATTGGTAAGACTTAAAAATATAATATTATACAAAGTATCCATAGGCATTATGTAAAGAACCTAAATGATTTGTTTTTTAGGAGGCTTTGGATCCAATATAAAACCTTATAAGACCTCTTTATAATCATCATTAAGAAAACTACAATTTAAATTGTAACATCATAGTTACCATGTAGAATATAATATATGATCTTTATCCTAACATATTTTATCTCTATTCTATTTCTACTAGAGAAGTTATGCATTTCCAAGGAATTTCATTTTTTTTTAAAAGGAAATTAACATATACTCCCTATAAATAGTAAGGGGACTATTAGAGCATAATTTTTATTATTCATACACCTTATAATATAAATACACATAGTTAATAACAAATATTATTGTTATATTCACTAAATTAATAAATATATCAAATAATTATATTTATATTAATTAATTAATTATGTCTTATGAAAATATGTGATAAAAAAATTGGATGGGTGTGACTCAAATTTTACCCTATATTTTAAGGAATCCCTATTCTGCATAATGTGTGGAGAGAATTGAATATGGTGAATACTTTGATATTCACTATGATTGCATGAGATAAGTTTTATGTCAGAATTTTATTAGAAAGGAGTCAGGGATTACAAAAAACTTGAGTTTTTTGAATCTATATTGTATAAAAAATTGTAAGTTTTATCACAATAAAAATACTTATGAGGTTTTTTACCTTTATAATATTCACCAACATATAAATATTTTTGTCCCTTGATTAGGATTTTTTTTTTTTCATTTACTTTTTATAAACATATTTTATAATTTATTTAACTATCACAATTAAATATCTAAGGCTCCTAACATAAACCTTTGATATAATTTTTAGTAAGTCCTAAAATAATTATAATTTAGCTATTATTTTCAAAGACACAAATAGCTAGGGGTTGGGGCCCTAGCTCGGTTGGCTAAATATTTCCTATTGCAGGAGGTTGGTCACGAGGTCTAGTCTCCCCCACACCCATGGTACCAGAGGGTGTGTCGCGCCAGCGCTGCCGATCACGTTAAAAAGTTTACCAGGCGCACTGCAGTTTATAAGGGGTTGTGCTACCCGATTCCTACAGCCTAAAAAAAAAAAAAAGATACAAATAGCTAGAATAAAGTGAAATAAAAAAATTGCATATACACCTTTGGGTCAAGGCTTAGAGTATTCTACATTTGTTGAACCAATAAAGAAGAAGAATTTGGTGCTTCTAAGGGGCTTTGAATGTAAGGAAATAAACACCATAGTACCCACGAAAACATGTGGTTACCCATGAACATAGGTGGTCTTGGAATCAAGAACTTACAACTATAGTAGTGGTATAGATAAATATTCATAATATATCTTCTTCTCTCCCATCTATTTTTGCACTTACTTTTCTAGTGCCTCTCATTCAAACTTCTCATATTCCACACCTATTGAAATTCCCATCCCCAACTAAGCTACCCCCAACATTCCTATTCTCTATGATATATTTTTCATTATCCATGGCAATCATATCCTAATTACAACCATATCCCCCTCCAATTTCCCAAAAATTACCCACCCAAGCTCCACAAATGCTTTTGCATGGAACTTTTGGTTTACCCTAATTTTCTCCCTCCACACTATGGTGTTGCATTCAACCTAATAAATGGTAACCTTCCCATATGGTCAACCTCAAGGGTCCCTATTTATATAATGTTTTGTATACTCTCCCACATAATTACACCAAAAAATGATAACATATAGGTAGGCCTATGAGGTAAACATATAAAGATGGAGATAAAAATAAGATACAAGTCCCATATATAGAAATACTAGTTCATTATAAGATACTTCTCAATATTATTTGATCATTTATCATATAGACCCTAATATGGACTAGCTATAATACCTAATGTGCCAAGAGGATCACTATTTTTATGTTGTGGGCATGAGTTTGATCAAGGTACAATATGGGGATAGGGTGGAATTGGTGGAAGAAACTAAAAATATATCACTTTACATTTCCTCCAATTTAATAGGAATTTGGAAAAGAGGGAGAATGAATTGGGGTGAACCATGGATATTATAAATCAAATTAGTGTGTAGCTAAAACTGCAAGACAAAAAAATACCAAAATTGAACAAAAAATTCCAATTCTAGGTTCTTGTTGAGTAGCTACAAAAAGAGAAGAGAAAATTATTACACTATAATTATATCCTAATAAAGCTAAACTAACATTGAAATACTACCATCAAAATCTATAAAAGGGAAAAGAGAGAAAAAATTATGGTAGATATGATAGAGTTATACAAAATATTTTCTATAATTATGGACTAGACTCAAAGGCCAAACAAAATTCAATAACTATAGGTGGAGTTTCAAAAATCTTAGTTATCAAGAGTTATTCCCTTAGTGATAGAGTTGTATGTATTGCATTGGACAAGAACTATAGATATAACCACCAACCTTAGCTTTGCACTAAAATTCATAGCCTCCACCCAAGCTCTTAATGTGGAAGTATAATTTAAAGTTAATGGATATGTTGATGGCATGAGGCTTACCTATTATGATTTGTGTTGGTTAGTTTTAAAGAACCAAGCAGATCCCACTAAGCATCTATGAATTTTCCAAAATTCAATTCTCGAATACTTAGGAGATGATTGGCCAATGAACAAGAGGAAGCTAGAATGCTCCCCTCCTGCACTTTGGGCTCTATAAGACCCAGCATGGTGTTCCCACAATGTGCATCTCACAACCTTGCTATACAATTATATCACACATTGCACAATTAACAGATACATTCTCATTCCAATACTAAATTAATGAAATATTTAAAGAAACTAGAAATTCCTTTGAAAGATCACACTTTTAAAGTTGAGAATTCATACAACACCAACCACAACAAAGGTAGATCAATTAAAAGATTATTTATGAATTGTTTTTCTCAAATTGGATAACCAAAACAATGGGAAATGCATACAATACTTAAGATCAGTGCCATGTCTCTAGGAAAGGATTCAAAACACAACAAATTGAACTATACGGTGAATTTAATCCTAAACATCCATGATCTTCATGAGATTGCCTCACAATTCACATACTAATACTCAGACTCTATCACTACTTATCAGATCCACTACACAAGTATATGAATACATGATTTAATCAAAGCATTTTAACTGATCTATTGAACTAGAGCCTAAATTAAAACATGTACATCAAAGCACAGTGACAATGAAGATTAATGAAAGGATTCTTGCTTGAATTTTCATTGGTAATTGATATACAATGTAAAGTTGGAGAGACAATAGACTCAAGAGATTTACATTATTGTTCATATATGTTCAAAAACCATACAATTGAAAAAAATCACTTGCTCAACTCAAAACATACGATACAGACTTCAAAAATGTTCTCTATGTGCCCACAATTTTCATAATTCAGATCTATAATTGAACAAGAGACCTGTACTAATGGCCTTGAATTCCCTTTTAAAAGAACAAGGGATAAAAACAAGCTTTAGACCCAAAAATTACACGTCACATTTCAATTTGACCGCTATAACATATTCCCTTTGTAGTTATACTTGCAATTTAAATTGGAGGGAACATATATGAGACAAAGTTCACTTCCATTTGTTGAGGAAGATAGACCTGCCTTCCAAAATTCACTTTGTTGAAAAGAATAATTTTCTAATCATTGTAGCATATTCATTCCTTAGGGAAAAATGACAAAAATATGCAAAAGATAGAAAAGGTGAATAAACATCCAAGTCAGCATCCCAATCATCAGTAATCAACATTTACCTATTGTGTTTTCAATCTAGAGACACATATCTTTTATACATTGTAATCTCTGACGCCAGGCCTGTACTATATTTGACCAAGTATATGTGTTCTCCATTCCTTTGTTCACAAATCAAATTCATTAATAAATATACTCTTCCATTGCTCATATTTTGTATCAAATGGCCAATTGAAATCAATGATTTCATCCATCTTCTTTCTATATGGACAGTACTTTGTCATCATGTAGAATTGGCTTCTTTGTCGAAATCTTTTAGGAAGTTGATGATGAGTGATAGTTTCTCAAGAGTATTCTTCAATATATCAATTTCGACATTCTCACAAATGAGAGTTGCTTAAGAAACAATAGTGGTATCCACCTGGTGCTTCCATGTTTGTAGAGGCTTAACCTCATCAAAGGTATGTTGAATATCAGGTAACAATGTCAAATATGCCTCATCAAACTTGGCCTTCAATTCTCTTATTTTATGCTCCAATGGGGAAGCATACTCCTGAAACTTTTGCTCCCTAACCTCACAAACAAATCTATAAGTTGGGACCACCCTTGGGTATCTATCCTCCTACTGCTTATCCCCAACTTCCATAAGCTTCAAATCACCAACTATAGGAATCTATTTTATCTAAGACTGGAGCAACCAATTCCTTATCCCTCTAAGATAACCTTATTGCTTGTAGCATCAAAGAATAATTTGCATGAACACTATTCAGTTTGCTCTGAATTTTCTTATGCATATGTTCAAGTACTGTATGGACAGTATTGGAATTATTCTCATACATTTTTTCTCAAGCTTGCTCAAGAAATTTCTTGTACACCTTAATTTATAAGAGTAATTGTGCTTTGGTAGCCTCATTTGATGGAATTGAACCCGATGTGCTTGGTTTCGTTACTTTAAGTGGTTCTTGACTCATGTTATATGTTACTATTGTCAGGGCTTGTTCTAGTGGAAGGGGAGATTGAGGTTGTGTCATTGGAGAAATAGATGGTGGATGACTTGAGCTAACTATTCCTTGTGCCCTCAATATTTCTATCTATTACTTGTATAATGCTACCTCAATTTCCAATACAACCACCTTTTCTTGACTTCCATTATACTCATCAACCAATTCATTGTACTTACTCCCATACATATCCCTTTCAAGAGAAAGTCTTTCTACTATTGCTTTAGCAAATTTTGAAACATTTACTACCATATCAGTTGCTTCCAAGGCTAGAGTGTCAGAGACTCTCTTTATAACCAATTGTCCACTGAAGTTAGCTGGCTCAACAACTACTAGCTTTCTAGATCCCAAAGACAATGACCAAACTGCCAATGCATCCCATTCTTCACTGAATGTTGATCCCTGAATTGCTAATTTTTTCTCTTCTTCATTTTGAAACAGGGGCTTTTCAAACCTCCTTATGGTGTCCAACACCACTGCATCAGCTATGTCCCATTCAAGTAACAACAATACACCACTCTTTTGTACAAGTTCTCTAGCCTCCTTAGCTATAATGTTTTGGAACTCGTCCCTCATAAATTTCCTTACATTTTCCTGAATAGTACCTTCAAGGAGTTCTAGGTATTAGCTCCCTTCTCTAGCCACATTTTCTGCATATTTTGAGGCTTTTTCTCTCCATACAAAATCCCTGAATGCCTTGGTTTCAATAGAAGAATCATCTTCCATGAATTCTTTGCAAGCTTCTTGCCTCAGATCATCTGCATTGTTCAAACCACTAAGAACAACCTTTCCAAGTCTAAGGCCACTTTCTCTTGAACATCAGGCAACCTCCCTTATGGGAGAAGGCATTCCTTGTTACATTTCTCTAAGAGTAATAAGAATATCATCTTCCTTTGTATCATGGTAATCAACTACCCCTTTAGCTTCAATATTTTGCTTCTTAGCAGGTGGTTGCTCTGGTGGAGCAGGATTGCCAAGAGGTGAATCGACATCAATCACAATGGATGGATCCTATCTTGTGGGTGATGGAACTGATCTCTCAAGAGAAGTTTCACTTGATCCCTCTAATGTAGTAAGGGTTGGAAATATTTTATTTTTTTCTAGATAATGTCTTCTTCTTCCTGGAATCTATTCTTATCTTTGATGGTGGCTAGTAAGAGGGTCTCTCCTCCAAAACTACATAAGGATCTTCCTCAACTACCACTGAGTTTACTTTATCTGTAACCACACACTCTTCCCTCAAGATACCCATTATGTTCTCAAAATTGTCTATAACATGCACAATTCTATTGAAATCACCCCTAATATGGGGCATAGGATCATAGTTGGGATTGGACCTTTTAACTTTCTCCATCATTTTATTGAAATACAAATATTTTTCTTTCCTCTCCTCTTATTATTGGAATTTAAAAAACATTCTTGATTACATCCTCAGGATAGTAAAAGTTGTGCACAAAAGAGCCACTTCTATGCTTTTCCTTCATTGCAGCAATAAAACCCTTAGGGTCATGGTTTCTTGGGTGCATTGTATTCAATTTATATGGTGCAAGAAGATGCACCAAATCCTTCCATCCTCCCTTAACCATTATAAAATCAAAAAATGTTGTCCATTATGGGAAGAAACAACCCTTTCTCAATGTCTTAGTCACATGTTCCATTTGAGTTGTTCCTAGTTGTTGCATGATTTCCAAAAATCTAATCCTCAGTGGCACATCTCTTGGTAGTACAAATGGATTCACATTTGTGCCATAGACTCTAAATATTGTTATGTTGGGATATGGGATTATGTCTCCCCAATTGTGGGTCAAATTCAAATCTACTCTCCTTTCCATAGGCTTTAGGAAGTCATGGATCTCCTTAGGGATCCTTGGTGGATCATATATTAGGAACCTCCTTAGCTTTGAGGCAAAGTCGTGGAAAACCACATAATCAAATTTTTGGTCATCTTTTTCAAGAATTTGGGTCCAGCATTAGACGAGTAGATCTATGACATCTTCCTTCTTCTTCAATGTCATATCCTTCTCAAAATTCTTCTCTCCTTTATAAAAGAATATATGTATTATGAGAGAATACCACCAGAAATGTATCCAATTCTTTCCACCCTACAAATCAACTAAACCCTTATGGACACGCTCTGACAGATATGTGGCATAGTCATAGACTACATTGAAAGTTAGGTGTTGTAGATGTGCTTCCATATCACTATACTCTCTTGGTAAGGTGTCAAGTGGAGTGAAACCAATGATCATGCATAAGGAATAGATTTTTTTCTTGAAGTAGTTTGAAAAATACTTCATGGGTAGGGGTTCTAATTCATCTCTACCAATCTTTTTTTGTTTCCTATTCTTCCCAACCCCGGTGTTGGAAACGTGCATATGTAACATTGTTGTTCTGAGAAGTACCCCGGTGTTCTCATATTCCTTTCTGAATACATCTATATCAATAGGAAACATACCTTATTCTACTCATGTAGTTGAAAAATATCTACAATTTTTTCCCTAGTTATTTTCAACATCCCTTACCATCAAATGCTCTGATTACTCTGGAAATTGGGTCATACCTCATAGCAATGACCTTCATTAAGTCAACATCCATGTATACATTTGGAACTACCAGGTTTCCCGTATCTAATCTCTTAGGATTGCAAACTGGCACACCAAGATTTCTATTTCTGAACCAAGGTTGAAATAATTGCCATTCAGTCAAAGGAAATTTGACATCCTTAATAGGACACTACTTGTCCATTAATCCTTCTTTAATTTTAAGGCCATAAAATATAAGTCTTCCCTCAGCCTTTTTGTTAGTGAAGGGTTTCAATAGGTCAACTATATCTTGGGACATCAGTCTAGTTGGTGTCACAGAACTGGTGGTTTGTGTTTTGGGTGCCATTGGAAACGAGATAGGTTCAGAATAATTTAGGGCTTTGGCACAAAAGGATTCAAGACCTAGCTATGAATTCAAACCTAGGGCTCATCTTGAAATACAAAATTCAAAAGGTTTGATAAAATTATGACATTTTAAAGCAAATTCAAACCTCATTAAAGCAATTAAAACAAAGCAAAAAAGCCAACTCAACTAAATACACAGTGAATATTAACCCTAATTCCAATTAGTTTAAATAAATCGCATAAAGTTGTGTTTGTTTTACTTACGGCCTTTTAATCACAGGAAACCATAATGTTGATCATGCTAAACTCTACAAATTCCTTTTTCTCAATCTCTCATGCACTCTAAATTTGTTTGCAATTCTCAATTATGTGAAAACCAATCATTTACACCAAGTTTTTAGCAAAATTGAGTAGCTTTGGAAGTCATTTCCGCCATTACTGCTCGCTTGCGTGAAGCAAAAATAGATATCATGTTTGTACCTTTATTATTGAGTGTCTGTCGTCGATCTCCCTGTGAGATGGCCTTTCGTCCAACTCAAATCGATTCAATGATGTTTGAATTTCCATTGTTGTCATGCGCCACTCCATTGGCCAATGGGATTCTACAAACTAGACACTAGCTCATAAACCCCTGGGCTCCACCTTCTCTTGTTCCAAGTGATCATAGAATCCATGTGTCGGTAGCCTACTGACCTCGCAGATTTTTTTTAAGCAATATTTTAATCCCACGAGGTGAGCGGGGAATGAATGAGATTAAATCTCATCATCACATCTTGGTCATTGATATGAAAACTTAAGACATCAAGTTCAACAGTGAAGACCGGGTCCCACACCCATGGTGATACACTTGTCAATAGCTCACTAACCCCATGGATTTTATTTATCCATTATTTTAATCGTGCGAGGCTGACGGGGAATGACTAGGATCAATTCTTGAGATCGAATGGTTGGTAACATTTGCACATGCAACAAAGTTAGTTTTAAAAACGAGGCCATGACTAGGTCGACATGACTTGACCCTCGGTAGGAAAGACATAATACATAAGTCTTAAGACATGAAATATTTGGCCCAACTATGGAAAAATTAAAATGATAAGCTTGTAAATGGTGACTGATAGATTTAAACAAAAGGGGTCAATGCGAATAACGATTTAAATGGATCGAGTTGCAACTAAAGTGACTAGAAAATTATTGTGATAGGTCAATAGAGTACTAGAACATTAAAGGCTTATGACTATTAGAATTTTGAAAAGAGAGTTTTTAACCTAAACCCTAAACCCTACCCTCATACACAGAAGCTCAAAATCATGACAAGACAAGACTCACCCAAAATTTTCAAAAAAAATCAGTAGCTCTACCAGTGGCTCATGCTCGGGGATGTTAGAACTGTAAAATTTTAAAAAATTTACAGTCAATTGCATTCATTAGTTTCCATTAATAAGTCCTCCTCATAAGCATAGAGTTCCTTCCTCATGGTGTCTTGCTTGTTTTTCATCATAATATCCAATTGAATCCATCAAGTCCTTCACATTCCATTGTATTACCCATTTCGGCAAGACATAGTGAAAGTTTCCCCGACATATGATTTTTTTACTAATATATACTTGTTGCAAATCATCGGCATGACTCTTCTTTTGTTTCGGCGAGTGAAGAGAATCATTTCGGCAAAGGAATTTTTGTCGAAGTAAATTCATGGCGAACTCAGCATGTTTTACCGTCTAACAAATGGAGCGGTCATTTTGGCCAAGCTAAAGGTATTCGGCAAATGGTCTTGGCGAGTTTGAATTGTCTTACCGACTGATGATGTGAATATGCATATCGGTGAAACTACAATACATCGGGGTAGTGTCTTGCCAAAGGCAACCTGTTTTGTCGATAAGACGTAAGTGGGTTTCATAAAAAGCTATTGGGGAGAGGCTATGGAGTCTTGCTGATTCAAAAGTTATGCCGATAAAATAATGCATCGGCAGGAGTGGTGGTCCTTGGCATGAGTTTCAACGAAATTAAGATGTTTCACCGACAGAATATATCGGGATATGTCTCAGCGAATAAAATGCTATAAAATGGGTTTGGTATAACATTTGGCATCGGTATGAGTCTCTTTGAAGGTTCATTGTCTTGCTGATAAATGGATTTATCGGTAAGAATTATTTCATCGGTGAAAGGGGGCAGAATGTCTTAGCGACTAGAGAATACATTGAAGAAGGCATATCGGTAAGACACAATGAAACCTATGAGACATCTCACCGACTCGAAATTGTCACAGCAACATCAATAACATAAGTGATAGCCATTCCAGGTGTCGATATGACTGCAGAGTGTCTTGGCGAAGGGAATTAATAAACGTTGAAAACAGGACTTCGCCCCAAATTTGAAATTGATCACCGATAGGACGTCTGATGCGACAGTGCTAGCTTCAAATGAGTTTTTTTCATGCTTCATTAATGGCACGATGGGATATAACAACAAAGTTTTAATCAATTCTTCAGTTCCGAATTGATTGCAGGTGAATTGCCAAGGTGAACGGAGAACCAAGACATTTTTCATCCTGAGGAGCTCGAGTAGGGTACTGTAAGTTGTTGCATTTTAAGCTTTCCAATTCTGATTTCTGTGAGCTTAAAGAATGGAGACTTCTGGTTCTGGAAGGGCTAGGGGTAGAAAACTGGGTGAGAGTAGTCAGCCAAAAGGAAAGAAACAAAAGGTTGATATAGAACATGAGGGCATTGAAAGAAGACTAAACCAAGACCTTATTGATCAACTACCTAGTTCAAGGCCTAAAGTCAGAAGGTCTACACAAATTAGGGTAGAAATTGACAAATTGGATGATAAATGAAAGTTCATACGTGATGTCTAGACTGTTGTAAGGGGTTATGACTTATTTAATTTCCATTATCATAGAAGAAACCGCTCTGAACCAATTTGTAACCCATGGAAGCTAAATGTAGGGAAATTGGTGTGCCCTAATGTGTTTGTGAATGCAAAAGTAGTGAAATTGCTTGCAGATCATTATGATCCAAAATATAAAGCTATATGTGACCTGTATGGAAATCCACAGATATATGTATCAAAAGAAGCAATAAGTGAGGTTTTCAAATTGGAAGGGTTCTGCAATGAGGAGACCAGTTGTGAAGAGTTGGAGAAGGAATTCTCAAGAATGGATACAATCTATAAGGGTTGGAGGTTGCCTATTCATAGAGTTAAACAGGGTAACAAGCCAGAACCTCTACAAGATAGTGAGGGGCCTCTGTATCATGTAGATTTGTTTGAGCCCTATATGAAGTACACATATTTCTCATTGTGTCAGGTGTTGGGAATGGATGCCCCAGAATTCATGTCAATTGTGCCAATGATTATCGCAGCAAATATCCAGTATCATAACTCCAGGCCATTTGACTATGCCTCATACATGTCTAAGGGGCTTGAGTCAGGATTGATGGCTATCAAGGGTGGAGCTTCTATTGTCCATCTTAGACACTATTAATTGTTGATGCACTTGGTGCTATATTTTGGACAGGAGTTAGGAGTATGGCCTCCTGAAATGAGAGTTTCTCAAATTGGTAAAGAGGGTGAAGCATTGCCTGTTCAGCTGTGGACTGCTATTTGGGACAGTAGGTTTGCTAATTCTAGTTTCATTCATATTGAAGAACATTTTGTGAAAACATTGTACATATTGTATAAATATCCTTGTAATTATTCATTGACTGATGAGATCAAGAGATTCCAGCAGCCAAAGGACTTCAATGGGCCAATTGATCATAATTGGGGAGATTGGTATTGTTTGGAGGGAGCTACAATGATTAGAGTATATGGATTTGAAGATGCCCCTTTTATTCTGCCAAGGAAATTTCCAAATAGAGTTGCATATTTGGAAATTGTTAGACAGATGGATTACAGCATTATGATGCATTTCAGCTCTTTTGGGAAGCAGGCTTTTACGCCTAGTACATTGTGTTTTGGTGACTTCACTATGTTGTCTAAGCAAGTATATAATTCAATCCTTGATAGATTGTTTCATTATAATATGAGGAGAGGACCACCTAGGAAGAGCTTTGACCCAGAAGGGTATATCAATTTAGCCAAAGAGAGGATAAATTTTGGAGAGTATCAACATGTACCCTATCCCTTTGATGATATGATCAAAAATTTGGATGAAGATGAAGCTGAAATGGTGGTTGAAAGGTACAACCAAGGGCTACAGGAAGCAGAGCTATTGTCTTCTAGAGAAAAGGAAACACCAAAGGATAATGTGCCACAGAGCAGAACAGAGAAGGTATCTAGGTTGAGGACTCAGCGGTATGTTTTCCCAACTAGAGAACAGAGTATTGAAAGTGGTGATATTGATCCAAGGAATATGGAGTACAAATCATTTGTCTCTGATGTTGAGTTTATAAATTCCCCAGAATTCAAGGCTTTCCTATACAAACAAAAGGGGAAAGAAATCAGAGAAAATGTTGGTGATGTTACTTTAGGGAATGAGGAGCAATTACTGGGTCAATTGAGAAAATGTGTGGATGATGAAATGACAAATATGACTCCTGAAAAGGGAAGGAAAATGTTGGAAGGTGCTAGTGTCATGATCTTTCCTGGACTTGATTTGAATGCAGCCCTTGTTTTTGATAGTTTCTTGAGGATAGCAATGCTACACATAAGCTTGACAGAGAAGGTGTTACAGAGGTGTATGCAGGGTCTAAGTACAATACTGATGAAGGATCATTGATGATCTAGGCTTTCTACCCACCCCACAGGAAATCAGTGGTAATTGACACAGAAAAGGCATTTGGCCATGTTATGACCCTAAAAGTTGGAGAGGTTGATCCTGTGGCTATTGCAGAGATTGGTATCAATATTGCAAAATTGAATAAAGCACAGATCTAGATGCTGATAAAAGAAAGAGAAATGTACAAGGAAAATAATGAAATAATGTTGAGAGAAAATGATAGACTGAAGGATTTGGTTGGTGTTTCAATGGGGCCAACCAAAATTCTCACTCAAGGAGAAAGCTCTCAGGAAAAAGATCATTGGATAGGATCAAGTGCTTATGCTCAAGGAAGGTATGATGCAATTGCAGCAATTGTCAAGAGGAGGCAGGATAATTTAACATCTTGGTTGAATAGATTGTGGGGAAAATATTCTCATACTCTGGCTGCATTGAAGGAGCATATAAGGATGGATGGAAAAATCATGGAGAAGTTTCATGAACTGGACCAAAGTGATGATTCTAACAATACTGCACTGGAAACTGCAAATCATATTATCAATCGTCATCGAAACTTCTATGAGGAATTGCAAGGGGATGAACAAGGATTAATTGAGGCTGCCAAGAAAACTGTGATCACATTCTCTGATGATAAAGGGGAATTGAAATATGCTACCAAATGGAAAAATGAATGTGACTCAATGCTGAATAAAGTCATGAAGACAGTTTCTGCAGAGGATACAGCATTGGAAGAAGTGAGCAAGTGAAATGAGGAGATGGTCAAGATGGAAATCACGATCCGGAATGTTGTTGGAGATGCGGACACATATGAGCACCAGGATTACTTGGATCATCTCGCTAAGACTCACTTGTGGCTAAATAGAGCCTAATTATTCTCTATCTTATGTTTTGTAATTTTGATATTTCCTATTTCCGAAAGGATGTGTCCTTTCGTATTCTCAATGTATAAATACCCATTTTGAAAACAAAATGTGGGTGATAGGTAGAATAGAATAGAGGATAGAGGATACACGGTGGAACACAATGTTTCACAGATCTGTGACTTTGGTTCATATGTAAAATCATGGAGATATCAATGGAAATCTAATACTATGGTGCAATTGTTTATGGTGTCAGTTTTTTATGGTATTCACTGAAGAATATTATTGAAGTTGTCTCTGAAATGGTGTTTTCTGGTTATTTGAATTGGTGTAACAAGTTTATACCTAGTTCGTTAGTGCACATTTGTTGCATCTGTATGGTCAATTAATAGTTTCTTTCCAGTAAAGATTAAATTATTTGAATTGATCATAATAATTAGGGAATGTCAATTGGATCACTAAGAAGAACTCAGTAATAATAATCTTGCATGTTTATATGAGCTATAAACCAATAAAATGCTAAATAACTTGAATGTATGCCAGAACAAAGCATTTTTTTTAGATTTCTCTTGACTTTGCAAACCCTATAAGGCACTGGTATTTTTGTTTTCATTCTTTAGTTTCACTCATATTTTTTACATCTGTTAACTAAACATATTAGGGTTTAATTTTGAATATTGATATACAATTTATACCAAATTTGATTGTATTTGTCCATTTTATTTGCCATCATGGACAAATGGTTGCATGAAAGATAATTATAAGTCAAGCCTGCATTATTCAAATAGGTACACCCGCCCAGGTCTCGCAGGACCTGAAGAGTAGAAGGTCCAAAGTCTTTCCAACCTTGTCTGTTACCCTAGAACGTTGTGAAAGCTTGGCAACCTTTCGTGGTTCAAACCTGCATTTTTGAGAGCTAAAAAATTGGCGACTCTGCTGGGGAATAAGCTTCAGAATTTGTGCCTTAATCATAGAGTCATAAAAAAAATAACAAACTCCGCTGGAAATAATAAAAAACAATCTTTTCTCAGTTTTAGGATTGTGAATGGCGAGTCTAATAAAATTTTGCAACATGAATGGAAGAAGATCTCAGTTTAGGGGAGGTCACACTGGACCTGATGCTGGTAGCAGTAAGAGGACATACAAAAATGATAAGGCTGACAAGGGTAAAGGGAAAAGTGAGGACATGTGCATGATGAAAAAATACTAATCATGAATACCTTATGGTGAGAATTATTTTGATACATGGACAGATAATTTAAGATCAAAAGAATCCTTTTTACAACCCTTAGAAATAGGCTGAGTTTAGAGCCGAACTCGAGGCTGAATGAATTAGAATTCAGCAGGAGTATGATCTAAAAATACAGGGTGATGAGAATGGACCTAATGATCAGGAAATTCCTCAAGAAAATTATGAATCTTTAACTTATGAAGAAGTTAAAGCACGGTTTGAATCTCAGAAAAAGGAGAGGGAAGAATAGGAAAAAGCTCAGATGATACAAGCTATGAGAGAATTCAAATTGCAGAAAGCTCAAAACATTACTCACACAGTTGGTGGTTCCTCAAAATATGTTCCACCTCATAAATAGGGTAATCATGGTGCTGGGTATTTTGATCCATTTGGGGTTTCACCATTAATTTGGGAATCAATATAGATATCCAAAACATCCACCTCACATTCCTACACAACATACAAATATATATCCACCTCCTGGTCAACGTCATGTGCCACATCATAATACACAATTCAACAATCTGATGTACCAATATCAGTATCCACCTAACCCTCCTCCTCAACAATATACTACCATGATTAGACAATTTGATTTGGTAGGGTTTCAGTTATATCCTTACCCTATGTATGGCAGCTGGAGAGGCCTGGTGCCTAAGTTTACTGGGAGTAATGCCATCACAGCTGAAGATCATTTAAGAAGTTTTAATGCTTTCATTTAGGATTTGGATGTACCGTATGAAGATTTACACATGAGATTATTCATGATGTCTCTCATTGAAGAAGCTAGGGAATGGTTTAATAGCTTAGCAACAGCCTCTATTGATTCTCTCCAAATATTTCAGGATCGATTCCTTGAGCAATTTTGGAATCTAAGTGCACCAGATGTTGCACTCCATGAACTAATGCGAATTCAAAAAGGTCAAAATGATTCAATCTTTGATTTCAATAGAAGATTTAATAAATTTCAAAATAGAATACCTCCCGGATCAAAGTTACTAGACTCTGTGGCATTAAGTGTTTACCTGAATGCATTCGACCCTAAAATAGGGTATGAACTGAGAAACAGGTTCCCAAGGGACTTAGCTAAAGCACAAAAGATAGCATTAACAATTAAGAACAACAGAAAGGCTATTGGGATAATGAATAAGAGAGACAACCCTAGAGCTCCTCAACAAATAATAATTACCAATATAAGCAGGAGAATACATATAGGAATGAAAGGCCTAGATTGCATGAAATGCCTTATAACACAAATTGGAAAGATGGAAAACCTATTACAGATAGGCCTAGAAACAAGGAGACTCCTCATCCATTAAGAAAAAAGGGAACATATATGGTGAACAACAATTATTTTTGTGAGGCTTGTGATAAGCCACATTCCCCTGAGTATTGTGTTGTAGCCCAGAGGATGAAAGAAGGAGTGTTAATGGGAGATGGTGGAGAAGATCATATGATCTACTTAACTTCAAATGCTTTTGTATCGTGACATACAACCGACTAAAATAACCCCGACAAAATAACCGCCAAAATAACCAAGGATAAAATAACCCAAGGTCATAATAACCCATGGATAAAATAACTGTGGGTCAAATAACCCATGGACAGAATAACCTATGGTCATTTTAATCAAGCTAGTAAACTAGAAATGACATAAAAAATTATAAATATGATTGTGAGGCACCATAGAGGCTATTTAGGTCATTTTTAGACCATATATTCATTATATACCCCTAAAATAGCCTTAAAACACCTTTAATATGCTTAAATAACCTATAAAATGGTAAATAATTATAAAAATAAATGCAATTTCGTGGGAATAAGTTGATTAAGAGTTATTATGAAAAGATATAAATGAAAAGGCATTAAGAAGATATATAAAGTGGTAGAATTAAGAGAAGTAAAGAAAGGAAGAAGGGGAGAAGAAGTAAGAGTGTGTAGAGTGATAAGAAGAGGAGAAATCCAAATTCATAAAAGAAGATATTTTGTAATATATTTTTTTGAACACTATTTTAAATTTTCCTTGGGTTTTCTAAAAGAGTACAAAAAATCAATATACTTTTTAGGGAACCAACACATTCTTCATAATTTTTAATATATACAATGCCTCTTCAGTTTTTAACAAGTCAAAAAAACAAGAATTTACTTATTGTAGATGGTTACACATTTGTGTTTCATCGACAAGGCATCAATAAAATGATCTGGTGTTGTGTGGAATATTTTACAAATAAATGTTTAAGTCGATGCTATACTATGACACAAACAAAATTTGGTGATGTGATCCAGGATTTAGTGAATTGCTTCAAGCATCACAACTCAGTATGGAAATTCATCAAAGCAAGTGAAAAAAGAACAAAGTCTCCAAGAGAATAGAATAGAGAAATATATGGCTGGATACACTGGGCAACCAAGTAGGAAAAAATATCGTGAACTCAAAGAAAGACTAAAAATATTGGTTGATGGTTATGACAACCATAACATTTTAGATTATATAAGAGGCATCACTCATAATTTGACACTTTAATTGAAAATTTGAATAATAATTTTTTTTAGCAACATACATGTAATTTATAAATTTTGCTTTCCTTTCTATATTCTTATGGGGATATTTTGTCCATGGGTTATTCTTACCCACGGGTTATTTTGTGGCTTGGGTTACTGGGTTATTTTGTCCCTAGGTTATTATGACCGCAAGTTATTCTGTCTACATTATTTTGGTTTATTATGTCCCAACCATGATTTTCACCATGTTGAGGAGAGGTACTCATCTTCAGGAGGGAGGTTATGAATATGATGTTTCAAAACAAAGGTACAATGTCCATATGGTCGGTGCAACATGCCTTTTTCTCGATTCTCGGATGATTATGCAACCATAACTCTTGTTGAGGTGCCCGCTCAAAGTAATGTGAGGAGACTTATTAAGGAAGAGATAGAAAGATTGACTCATTGCTGCAAAGAGAAGAAGCAAAGAGGCAATGAATGAGAAACAGACAAGAATGAGAAAGAGGGTGTCCCCAAAGGCATTTTATGAAAGATCAAAAGGCTACACAAGGAGTTTCAAGAAAACTGAAAACAAAACAACATGAAGAAAGCAAAGAAAAGCCTCCAAAAGGATGTTGAAAGACTTACACAAAGAAATTCAAAAGACTAATCACCCAGTAAAAAAAGAAAGAGAAGAGAACAAAAGGAGAAACATCGAACAAAAGAAATGATTACGCGTATGGGTCCCTTTGATTTCACTAAGGCCTTGTCTCGTAAAGATGTATGTTCCACTTTTGAGATGATGAAGATTAAGGAATATAGAGACAAGTAAAAGGTAATTGATAATAAATGATAATGATAAACATGTAAATTCAAAAATAAGACAACTACTAGAAATGAGCAGATAAAGTAAACATCCCAAAAATCTGCTTGACTAATGTATTGACAAGTCCACAAGTTGATCCTTTCTTCACTACATTACTCATAATTAATAAATTATTGAGGAATTGCATGATAGATTCTGGTGCTACCATGAATATTATGCCAGTGGGAGTGATGAAACAATTAGGCATGTGGGTGGATACAAATGAAGGAAAATGTTATGCAATGGATAATAGACCCGTTCCTATGGTGGGTATAATGAAGGATGTTGAATTCAAGCTAGCTGCTTATCCTCAAGTAGCCTACAATATTGATATAGTAGTAATAGACACCCCTCCTCAGTTTGGTATGCTTTTATCAAGACAGTGGACGGTAGCAATTGGTGGAAATGTTTAGTTTGATCTATCTTATGCAATGATTCCAGTAAATGGCCAAGAGGTGAAACTATACAGGGAGCCAAGGATGAATCAGCTTATTGACTGTGTGCCACAAGATCAAATAAATTGTTTTTGTGATGTTGATCTTGGGAGTTTCAATATAGAACCAGCCCAGCCACAGTTGATCAATAGCGATCCAATTGAGAAGCATGCTACACAAAATTGCAACGGTGTGTGGAAGATATACTTTGATGGAGCCTGCAGCCAAGAAGGTAATGGAGCAGGGATAGTTTTTGTTTCACCAGAAGGTATTACTTTTAAGTATTCATTCATGTTAGCATTCGAGTGTACAAACAATGTGGCAGAATATGAAGCTTTATTAACAGGATTAAATATAGCTGTGAAACATAAAATCAAATTGTTGGTTGTTCTAGGGGATTCAAAGCTAGTTGTCTCACAAATTAAGTCAAAGTATGCAGCAAAAAATAAAAGACTAAAGCAGTACAGAAATGTTGTATGGGATACAATTGAGCTGTTTGATGCCTTCTCAATTGAGTGGGTAGATAGATCAAAAAGCATAATGGCTGATTTTATCACAATTGTAGCATTGAAGAAAGATGATATTACATTGGCTAGAGTGTCACAACTTGAATTCAAGACAAGGCCTGCTATGCCTGATAACATATATAATTGGCAGGTTTTTAATGATGATACTGACCTTTTAAAAATTTTGCACTGTGTTGATCAGTATGGAGCCCAAGAGATCGACTTCAATGCCTTTGTTGAAGAAGTTGATCGAAAAGAGACAGTATTTGGGATGGAGATCTTGCAGCTAAAGACAAATAAACTTCCTAAAGGATTAGTGGCACTTGAGAGGGTGTATGATGGAGGTGATCGGTCCCTTATGAAGCAGACACCAATCAGAAGAGAAGATATCGAAGAAATTAACCTGGGGACTGATATGGCACCAAAAAGGGTATATATAGGGAAAAGGATCAATCCTACAATTAGAAGATTGTTGATTGAATTGTTGAGAAAATATAAACATGTTTTTGCTTGGTCTTATGAGGAGCTAAAAGTGTATAGGGAGGATTTATTTCAGCATGAGATACCATTGAAGCCAGATGCTAAACCATTTAGACAAAAGCAGAGACCTATAAATCCAAATTTGGAACCTAAAATGTAGGAGGAATTGGCAACGCTCAGAGATGGTGGAATCATTAAGCCAATTAGGCACTCAACATGGGTTTCAAATCTGGTCCCTGTGAGAAAGAAAAATGGAGACATCAGATTATGTGTAGATTTTAGAAATCTAAACATGGCATCTCTCAAAGACAATTATCCTTTGCCTAATATGGAGGCCATATTGCATAAGGTGACAGGCTGCGAATTGTTGTCTATGATGGATGGATTCTCAGGGTATAATCAGGTTAAGGTTAAAGAATCTGAGCAATACAAAACAACATTCACAACTCCTTGGGGAACGTATGTTTACTTGAGAATTCCATTTTGTCTCACTAATGCAGGGGCGACTTTTCAAAGAGCCATGAATGTGGCGTTTGCTGATTTGATCAATATTCTCATGGTGGTGTATCAGGATGATCTCACTGCTTACTCAAAGAAGTCTGAATATCATGTTTATCATCTTGAAAAGGTATTTATAAAAGCTATTGAATATGGTATTAGCTTGAACCCTAAGAAATGCCATTTTGCTATCACAGAGGGTAAGCTTTTGGGGCATATTGTTTCAAAGGAAGGGATCAGGATAGACCCTGAAAGAGTGGAGGCCATTGATAAAATCCATGTCCCTAAAACTATTAAGGCAATACAATCATTCTTTGGACAGATTAATTTTGTTAGAAGATTTGTTTCTAACTTTGCTAAGATTATTAAGCCTATATCAAAAATGTTTAAGAAAGGACAAAAGATAGAGCGGACTGTAGAAGCCTTGGAAGCTTTTGTATCTATAAAACGAGCCATCAAGGAGGCTCCTGTTCTTAAATCTCCTAACTTTTCAAAACCTTTTCAGATTTTTTCATTTGCCTCAATGCACACTCTTGCTGTTGTTATGCTACAGAAGAATGAAGATGGTCATGAATAGCCTGTATCTTTCTTCAGTAAGTCATTACAGGGGTCTGAATTAAAGTATGATTTAATGGAGAAGCAAGCATTTGCACAAGTGAAAGTTGTAAAAGCTTTTAGGCCATATCTTGTGGGAGCAAAGGTTGTTGCTTATGCTCCTCATGCAGTTGTCAAGGATATTCTGACATAGTCTAAAGTAACAGGTAAAAGATGCAAATGGATCAATAAAATCCAAGAATTTGACATGGAGATACAAATTACTAAACTGGTCAGAGGTTAGGGTTTGGCTAAATTAATGGCAGAGGTGAATATTGAAGCAAACCAAATTTGCAATGTAGAAGAAGAAAATGTAATTGCAAGCATTGAGCACACTCAATGGTATACATATATCATGTATTGTCTTAAATACATGAAGTGTCCAGAGGGAATGAATGACAACCAGAAAAGAACGTTGAAGTTGCAGGCTTCCAGGTATGTTTTTATGGATGGAGATTTATTTTGGAAGAATAGGGATGGTATACTATTGTTATGTCTGGATGAATTTCAAGCCAAACATGTTATGAGTGAAATGCATGAAGGAGTTTGTGGAGGACATTACTCAGCAAAGACAACAATGCATAAAATTCTTAGGGCAGGCTATTATTGGCCTAAGATTTTTAATGACTCTTTTGCATATGTGAGAAAATGTGAAGCCTGCCAGAAGTTCTTTGGAAAGCTGAAATACCAGGGAGCTTTGCCACTTCAACCCTTGTAGGTTGATGCCCCTTTTCATCAATGGGGAATTGACTTCATTGGAGAAATACAGGAAAAATCAAGTGGTGGACATAGATGGATATTAATGGCCACTGATTATTTTACCAAGTGGGTACAGGCGATCTCAACAAAACAAGCCACAAGTAAGGTGGTAACACAGTTTCTGATGGATAATATCATTACCATATTTGGGGTGCCATTGAGGTTGATTACTGACAATAGGATGTGTTTTAGGTCAAATGAGTTCAGAAATTTTTGTAGTTCAAATGGTATTGCTATTTCTTATGCAGCCCCTTACCATCCACAGGCTAATGGACAAGCAAAATCTAGCAATTAGATTCTTCTGAAGATTATAAGGAGAATTTTAGGTAACAATAAGAAAGCTTGGGACTTAAAGTTAAAGTTGGTTGTTTGGTCTGATAGGATTACAATAAAAAAGGCAATTGGGAAGTCTCCATTTGAATTAGTATATGGAACATAGGCTAGGATGCCTTTGCAGAATTTGTTACCAGTCTACAAATTCATCATTCAGGAAGATCTGGATATTCCTGAACCCATGGAGGAAAGAATGGAACATCTAGATGAACTGGATGAAACAAGGAGAGTGGCTCAGAATCAAAACATAAAGTTGTAGACATAGATGAAATATTTATTTGACAAAAAGGAAAAGGATAGGAAATTCGGAGAAGGTGATTTGGTATTGATGTGGAACGCAAGGTGCCAGGAGAAGGGAAAGCATGGTAAATTTGAAGCTTTGTGGCTGGGACCTTTTGTTGTGGTTGGAAAGAAAGGTGAAGACTCATACTATTTACAGAATATGGTTGGTGAAGATCAGGAATTGCGTGTACATGGGTAATTTATGAAACAATTTTTCTCTTGAAGTAACACAGAGGATTAAGGGTTGCCAGTGCATGGACAACTCTTGATGGTCCTCTTTAAAATTCTTTTCCATGCACAGTAGTCTAGGATATAAAAGGAATAGGACTTGCAAGTACATGGACAATCCTATTTTTTCCTTTTTTCAATATTTTTATTCCATGTACAGTAGTGTAGGGTCACTTGCATTCTCATTCATGCTGCCTTGTTCACCTAATCCATCACCTTGAGTTTGGTCTGCTCAGCCAGAAATCTAGATCCTTGCAATGATCTCACAATCATTCAGCCCCAGTCGGAGCCACTGTTAGAACTGTAAAATTTTGAAATTTTTATAGTCAATTGCATTCATGAGTTTCCATTAATAAGTCCTCCTCATAAGCATAGATTTCCTTCCTCATGGTGTCTTGTTTGTTTTTCATCATAATAAACAATTGAATCTATCAAGTCCTTCACATTCCATTGCATTACCCATTTTGGCAAGACATATTGAAAGTTTCCCTGACATATGAATTTTTTACTAATATATACTTGTTGCAGATCATTGGTAGGACTCTTCTTTTGGTGACTGAAGAGAAAAATTTCGGCAAAGGAATTTTCGTCAGAGTAAAGTCATGGTGAACTCAACATTTTTTATCGACTAACACATGGAGCGGTCATTTTGGCCAAGCTAAAGGTATTCGGAAAATGGTCTTGGCGAGTTTGAATTGTCTTACTGACTGATGATGTGAATATGCATATCGGTGAAACTAAAATACATCGGGGTAGTGTCTTGTTGAAGGCAACTTGTTTTGTCGATAAGACGTAAGGGGGTTTCATAAAAAGCTATTGGGGAGAGGCTATGGAGTCTTGCCGATTAAAAATTTATGCTGATAAAATAATGCATCGATAGGAGTGGTGGTCCTCGGCATGAGTTTCAACGAAATTAAGGTGTTTCATTGACAGAATATATTGAGATATGTCTCAGTGAATAAAATGCTATGCAATGGGTTTGGTATAACATTTGTCATCGGTATGAGTCTCTTCGAAGGTTCATTGTCTTGCCGATAAATGGATTTATCGGTAAGATTTATTTCATCAGTGAAAGGGGGAAAAATTTCTTAGCGACTGGAGAATACATTGAAGAAGGCATATCGGTAAGACACAATGAAATCTATAAGACATCTCCCCAACTCGAAATTGTCACAGTGACATAAATAACATAAGTGATAGCCATTCCAGGTGTTGGTATGATTGCAGAGTGTCTTGGCGAAGGGAATTAATAAACGTTGAAAAAATGACTTTGCCCCAGATTTAAAAATCTCTCACTGATAGGACATCTGATGCGACAGTGCCAGCTTCCAATGAGTTTTGTTTATGCTTCATTAATGGTGTGACAGGATATAACAACAAATTTTTAATCAATTCTTCAGTTCCTAATTGATTGCAGGTGAATTAGCAAGGTGAACGGAGAACTAGGACATTTTTCAGCCTGAGGAGCTCGAGTAGGGTACTGTAAGTTGTTGCATTTTAAGCTTTCCAATTCTAATTTCTATGAGCTTAAAGAATGGAGACTTCTAGTTATGGAAGGGCTAAGGGTAGAAAACTGGGTGAGAGTAGTTATCCGAAAGGAAAGAAACAAAAGGTTTGTACAGAACATGAGGGAATTGAAAGAAGACTAAACCAAGACCTTATTGATCAACTACCTGGTTCAGGGCCTAAAGCCAGAAGGTCTGCACAAATTAGGGCAGAAATTGACAAATTGTATGATAAATGCAAGTTCATACGTGATGTCTGGACTGCTATAAGGGGTTATGAGTTATTTAATTTCCACTATCATAGAAGAAACTGCTTTGAACCAGTTTGTAACCCATGGAAGTTGAATGTAGGGAAACTGGTGTGCCCTAATGTGTTTGTGAATGCAGAACTAGTGAAATTGCTTGCAAGTCATTATGATCCAAAATATAAAGATATATGTGACCCGTTTGGAAAGCCACAAATATATGTATCAAAAGAAGCAATAAGTGAGGTTTTCAAATTGGAAGGGTTCTACAATGAGGAGATCAGATGTGAAGAGTTGGAGAAGGAATTCTCAAGAATGGATACAATCTATAAGGGTTGGAGGTTGCCTATTCATAGAGTTAAATAGGGTAACAAGCCAGAACCTTTGCAAGATAGTGAGGGGCCTCCGTATCATGTAGATTTGTTTGAGCCCTATATGAAGTACACATATTTCTCAGTGTGTCAGGTGTTGGGAATGGATGCCCCAGAATTCATGTCAATTGTGCCAATGATTATCGCAGCAAATATCCAGTATCATAACTCCAGGCCATTTGACTATGCCTCATACATTTCTAAGGGGCTTGAGTCAGGATTGATGGCTATCAAGGGTGGAGCTTCTATTGTCCATCTCAGACACTATTAATTGTTGATGCACTTGGTGCTATATTTTGGATAGGAGTTAGGAGTATGGCCTACTGAAATGAGAGTTTCTCAAATTGGTAGAGGGTGAAGCATTGCCTGTTCAGCTGTGGGCTACTATTTGGGACAGTAGGTTTGCTAATTCTAGTTTCATTCATTTTGAAGAACATTTTGTGAAAACATTGTACATATTGTATAAATATCCTTGTAATTATTCATTGACTGATGAGATCAAGAGATTCCAGCGGCCAAAGGACATCAATGGGCCACCACGCATTGTATAAATATCCTGTAATTATTCATTGACTGAGGAGATCAAGAGATTCTGCGCCAAAGGACTTCAATGGGCCAATTGATCATAACCGGGAGATTGGTATTGTCGGAGGAACTACAAAGGATTAGAGTATAGGATTTGAAGATGCCCCTTTATTTGCCAAGGACATTTCCAAACGAAATCCATATTTGGAAATTGTTAGACAGATGGATTACATCAGTGTGATGCATTTCAGCTCTTTTGGGAAGCAGGCTTTTATGCCTAGTACATTGTGTTTTGGTGACTTCACTGTGTTGTCTAAGGAAGGATACAATTCAATCCTTGATAGGTTGTTGCATTATAATATGAAGAGAGGACCACCTAGGAAGAGCTTTGACCCAAAAGGGTATATCAATTCAGCCAAAGAGAGGATTAATTTTGGAGGGTATCAACATGTACCCTATCCCTTTGATTATATGATAAGAAATCTCGATGAAGATGAGGCTGAAATGGTGGTTGAAAGGTACAACCAAGGGATGCAAGAAGCATAGCTATTGTCTTTTGGAGAAGAGGAAACACCAAAGGATAATGTTACACATAGCAGAACTGAGAGGGTATCTAGGTTGAGGACTCAGCGGTATGTTTGCCCAACTAGAGAACAAAGTATTGAAAGTGGTGATATTGATGCAAGGCATATGGAGTACAAATCATTTGTCTCTGATGATGAGTTTATAAATTCCCCAAAATTCAAGGCTTTCCTGTACAAACAAAAGGGGAAAGAAATTAGAGAAAATGTTGGTGATGTCACTTCAGGGAATGAGAAGCAATTACTGGGTCAATTGAGAAAATGTGTTGATGATGAAATGATAAATATGACTCCTAAAAAGGGAAGGAAAACATGTGAAGGTGCTGGTGTTACGATATTTCCTGGACTTGATTTGAATTCAGCCCTTGTTTTTGATAGTTTCTTGAGGGATAGCAATGCTACACATAAGCTTGACAGAGAAAGTGTTACAGAGGTGTATGCAGGGTCTAAGTAGAATACTGATGAAGGATTATTGATGATCTGGGCTTTGTACCCATCCCACAAGAAATCAGTGGTGATTGACACAGAGAAGGCATTTGGGCATGTTATGACCCTAAAGGTTGGAGAGGCTGATCCTGTGGCTACTGCAGAGATTGGTATCAATATTCAAAAATTGAATAAAGCACAGATCCAGATGCTGATAAAAGAAAGAGAAATGTACAAGGAAAATAATGAAAGAATGTTGGGAGAAAATGATAGACTAAAGGATTTGGTTGGTATTACAATGGGGCCAACCAAAATGATCACACAAGGAGAAAGCTCTCAGGCAAAAGATCATTGGATAGGATCAAGTGCTTATGCTCAGGGAAATCATGATACAATTGCAGCAATTGTCAAGAGGAGGCAGGATAATTTGACATCTTGGTTGAATAGGTTGTGGGGAAAATATTCTCATACTCTTGTTGCATTGAAGGAGCATATAAGGATGGATGGACGAATCATGGAGAATTTTCATGAACTGGCCCAAAGTAATGATTCTAATAGTACAACACTGGTAGCTGCAAATCATATTATCAATTGCCATTGAAACTTCTATGAGGAATTGTGAGGGGATGAACAAGGATTAATTGAAGCTGCCAGGAAAACTATGATCACATTCTCTAATGATAAAGGGGAATTGAAAGATGCTACCAGATGGAAAAATGAATGTGAGTCAATGTTGAATAAAGTCATGAAGACAACTTCTGCAAAAGATACAACATTGGAGGAAGTGAGCGAGCAAAATGAAGAGATGGTCAAGATGGAAATCACGATCCAGAATGTTGTTGGATATGCGGACACATATGAGCACCAGGATTACTTGGATCATCTCACTAAGACTCACTTGTGGCTAAATAGAGCCTAATTATTCTCTATCTTTTGTTTTGTAATTTTGATATTTCCTATTTCTGAAAGGATGCATCCTTTCATATTCTCAATGTATAAATACCCATTTTGAAAACAAAATGTGGGTGATAGGTGATAGGTAGAATAGGATAGAGGATAGAAGATACACAGTGGAACACAATGTTTCATAGATTTGAGACTTTGTTGCATATGTAAAATCATGGAGATATCAATGGAAATCTAATACTATGGTGTAACTGTTTCTGGTGTTGGTTGATTATGGTATTCACTGAAGAATATTATTGAAGTTGTCTCTAAAATGGTGTTTTCTGGTTATTTGAATTGGTGTAACAAGTTTATACTCAGTTCGTCAGTGCACATTTGCTGCATCTGTATGGTCAATTAATAGTTTCTTTCCAGTAAAGGTTAATTTCTTTGAATTGATCATAGTAATTAGGGAATGTCAATTGGATCACTAAGAAGAACTCAGTAATAATAATCTTGCATGTTTATATGAGCTATAAACCAATAAAATGTTGAATAACTTGAATGTCTACCAAAACAAAGCATTTGTTTTAGATTTATCTTGACTCTGCAAACCCTATAAGGCACTGGTCTTTTCATTTTCATTCTTTAGTTTCACTCATATTTTCTACATCTGTTAACTAAACATATTAGGGTTTAATTTAGAATACTGGTATACAATTTATACCAAATTTGATTTTATTTATTCATTTCATTTTCCATCATGGACAAATGGTTGCATGAAAGATAATTATAATTCAAGCCTGCATAATTCAGATAGGTACACCCGCCTAGGTCTCGCAGCACCTAAAGAGTAGAAGGTCCAAAGTCTTTTCGACCTTGTCTATTACCCTAGAACGTTGTGAAACCTTGGTAACCTTTCATGGTTCAAACTTGTTTTTTTGAGAGCTAACACAACCATTTACACCTCAATCATTTCATCTAACTTCCAAGACATTACTCACATCATGTTTATTGACTAAGCTTATTCTATGCACAAATCAAGCCCTAGAAAGGAGGGTTTATTGCATAAGGTACTTACAAACCTTAAATACTCCTACCACCACCACAATCACCATGGAAATAGCCTGCATAAGCTTTAGAAATGATGCAGAGTGGTAGGGAAGGAAAAATCACAATCATAAATGGAAAAGTCACTCCACTGAATGCTTCTCTCAAATACTCTCATGAGTCCTAAACTCCACTATTCTTTAAGAGATCAACCCCACACACCTAGGGTTCACAACTTAGACCACTCAAAAAGCTTGGAAACATTTGGATCATGTCTCATTAATTCAAAACAAGGTTTAACAACCCTCTAGCATTTAGGTTTCAACAAACACCCATCACTATGGTGACTTAGACCTCACTCTCTCTTAAGTCTTGCAACCCTTGCCCGATAGGACAATCAGAATAAAAAACACAAGGAATACTATTAAGACACCAAAATTATAAATTCAAACCCCTAAGATGGACCCCTACAAGGTTCCAAAACCCTTCCTCTTAACTATCAAAACATCACTCACAATGGCCCTTTTTACCACTCCTCTAAAAAGACCTAATTCATAGACCTACACCTAGGTATTGACTATCTACCTAGCTCTCCCCTTCACCCCAAAGCCCAAATTCAGACTCCTATAGGTTATCCACACTTGTTTCCACCATTCCTAAATGCCTCTTAAACAAATTCTTCAAAATCAAGCAAAAACTCAATTTTTTTGCTTGTTAATTATGTTTCCCACATAGAGATGCCAAGCCAAAATTCATGCACAACTTCTGACAATAAGCCTTACATTCTCTAAAACATTGAGGAAATGATAGTACAGCCTTATATCTTCCATCCCACTGAGATTTAGAAATTTTACAACATGGGAATGGAAGAAATACACATTTTTCACCCAAAACCCTGATTTTAAGGGTTTTCAGACCACCCGATAGAGAAATTAGAATATCTCCCTTGATACTCAATGAAATCTCACCACTCCAACACCAAAGGAAATCTTATTCAATTACCTATCCAACCATCATAAGCTTGGAGCATGAAAGTGAACATACAGTCTGTACCAAGTACGGGATTAGCAAATTCTCCAGAAAAACACAGGAAAAACAACAAACTTCTTATTGAAACTTCTTCAAAACATCAACATCAACCTTGCCTCAACAAAGAGAGGCATATTTGAAGTCTTACAAACTCCCTCCAACTTCTTGCATCTGTCTTGTGAAAAGAGAGACATTGGAAAAACAACTAATCTCATGCTTTGACTTCTAATTGCCTAGTTAAGGCAATGTGAGCAACTTCTACCAACTCGACCACAAAGAGCCTTCCAAAATGTGTCAAATACATTTAAAACCTTGTCAAAAAGTAAGATGACTCCCCTCAGGTGTCTAGATACAGCAAGGCATCCTTTTTCCTTATTTTTCCAAGATGCACTAGACTTACAAAGGAGGATGGAGACCTTGTTGTACAAAGAAGTTGGTCACCAAGATGAAAAACTCAACCAAAAACCTAGAAGACCTACTACAAAGCATTGAAATGGTCCATAAGACCTTATTCCATCCATAAACCAAGAAACAAAAGATGATAAATTATTCTAGGTCCCTTATACCCATGGGTGCTCCTACACCATACTCCCAAGCAAGAAACATATCACAAGTCCTCTTTGAGATCATGTCTTCTACAGTAGTTCCAAGTTGTTTAATATCATTTTTTGACATCCATGTTGCATCCTCTTTAGGTAGACCTTGCCATTTGACCAGGTATTCCTTGTAAACCTTCCTTCTAGTCTTCTTTGTCTCCTTGGTGTCTAGGATGCATTCAAGAGTCATAGGTTGGAGGGGGGTTAGCTCCTTCACCCAATCTTCATCCTCCATTGTTGTTGTACTTGCTCCATCACCTGCATTCATAGAAGCTTTGAAAGGATACAAGTCAGAAATGTTGAAGATAGGAGAGATTACCACCCTAGGAGGAAGCTCTATTTCATAAGCATTTTGGCCAAACTTATAGACCACCTTCCAAGGTCCTATCTTCTTCATCATGAGTTTGGTATAATTTCCTTTTGGAAGTCTCTCCTTCTTCAATTGTGCCATCACCAAGTCTCCAACCTTGAATTGGACATTCCTCTTCTTTAAATTTTCCTTTTCCTTATACTTCTCAACATTCTTTTGAAGGGTTTCCTTCACTTGTTGATGAATATCCCTGATTGTAACAACAAAGTCCTCACCTTGAGCACTTCTCCTAGCAACTCCTTGTAGATCTCTTAGTTCATAGACCCCTCTAGGGTGCATTCCATAGACTACTTCAAAAGGGCTTCTACCAATACTCCTATTCATGGAGCCATTATATGCAAATTCAGCTTGAGGTAAAACCATATCCCAAGCTTTTCCATGCTCCTTGGTAAGGCATCTTAAGAGGTTTTCCAATGATCTATTCACCACTTCAGTTTGTCCATCCCTTTGTGGATGGTATGCTAAATTAAAGTAAATATTTTTGCATTGAGTTTCTTCCAAAAGGTCCTCCAAAAGTGACCGATGAATTTAGAATCCCTATCAGAAACAATGCTTAAAGGAAGTCCATGTATCCTAACAACCTCCTTAAAGAAGATAACTACTATATGAGATGCATCATTGGTGCATTTGCAAGGAAGAAAATGTGCCATCTTACTAAATCTATCAACTACCACAAAGATACTATCAAAACCTCTTTTGGTTCTAGGCAACCCCAAGACAAAGTCCATACTTACACACTCCCAAGGCCTATTGGGAATGGGAAGTGGCTGATAGAGTCTTGCATTTGATGAAGTTCCTTTTCCCCTTTGACATATTGTACAGCCTTCCACATACGTTCTCACATCCACCTGCAACTTTGGCCAATAGTAAAATCTCCCAACTTGTTCCAAGGTCTTGTCAAGGCCAAAGTGACCTCCAAGACTTCCACTGTGTTTCTCCTTTATGATATTCTCCCTCATTGAGCATTTACACACACACAATTGGATTCCTTTGAAGAGAAAACCATTCTACAATAAAAATTCTGAGAATTCACCATGAAAATAATTCAAATGCTGCTCACAAACACTGTATACCTCCTTGAAATATGAATCTTAATGATACATATCCTTCAATGGTTCAATCCCAATGCTTTGGAGTTGGATCTCTTGCACTACAAGTGACCTTCTACTAAGAGCATCTGCCACCTTATTTGATTGGCCCTTCTTATGATTTATTGTGAAAGTATAGGCTTGCAAAGACTCTACCCACTTCATGTGTGTATGATTGAGTTTGTCCTATGCATTTAAAAAACTCAAGGCATGATTATCAGTATAAACAACAAATTCTTTAGGTAACAAGTAGTGCCTCCAATTTTTGAGGGCTTGGACCATAGCATACAATTCCAAATCATAGGAAGAATACTTCCTCTTTGCTTCATTCAGCCTCTCACTATAAAATTTAACTAGTCTGCCTTCTTGGCTCAAAACAGCCCCTATTGCCTGATTGCTAGCATCACACTCAATGGTAAAAACTTTATCAAAATTAGGGATCACAAGTATAGGCTGTTGTGCTACTCTCATTTTTAGATATTCAAACCCTTTATCAGCCTCATTGGTCCAAGAAAACTTACCTTTGTTACCTCCTTTGATGGTGTCCAAAATTGGTGCATAAATTTGGCTAAAGTTCTTGATGAACTTTCTATAAAATCTTGCAAGTCCATGGAAGCTTCTCACATCTCCCATGGATTTTGGTGTTGTCCAAGTAAGAATAGCATCCACCTTTGAAGGATCCATCTTCAAACTTCCCTTGGAGATGACAAAACCAAGGTAGACTAGTTCTTCCTTCATGAATTCACACTTTTCCATGTGGATCAACAACTTCTCTTCTTGTAACCTCCTTAGTACCATGTCAAGGTACTTCAAATTTTCTTCTTTAGACCTACTAAACACAAGGATGTCATCTAAATAAACTACAACAAACTTTCCAATGAAAGGTCAATACCTCATTCATAAGGTGCATAAATGTACTAGGGGAATTTGATAACCCAGAGGGCATCACCAACCACTCATAGAGCCCCTCATTAGTCTTAAAATTTGTCTTCCATTCATCCCCCTCTCTGATCCTTATCTGATGGTACCCACTCTTTAGATCAATCTTGGAAAAGTAAGATGCTCCTGATAGACAATCCATGAGGTCCTCCATTCTTAGCATCGGGAACCTATATCTGATTTTGTGATCCTATTAATGGCTCTTGAATCAGTGCAAAGCCTCCAATTCCCATCCTTCCTTGGTGCTAGGATAGTAGGAACAACACATGGGCTCAAACTCTTCCTCACTAGCCCTTTATCCATCAAATCTTGCACCTATCTTGCAATATCTTCATTTTGAGTAGGTGTCATCTTGTATGCAGCCTTATTGAGCAATGTAGCCCCTGGAATCATATCAATATGGTGGCTTATATCCCTAATGGGAGGTAGGGAACTAGGTAATTCATTCACCGTTATGTCCTTGTACCTTTCCAACAACTCTTGGACTTCCTTTTGGTGCATCTTCCTTCTTCTTTGTGGGCAGATCTGCTTCACTTTTTGGCTTCATAATCAGGAAGAATCCTCTTCCTCCTTCCTTCAAGGTCTTCATGAACTCCTTCTCAGCCACCATCAAAACACTAGGCCCTTCATGCTTTTCCTTGTCTTCTTCTAGGAGAGGTGAAAGGTTGTAAGTCTTCCCATCCTTCACAATGGAGTATGTGTTCTTCTCCCCATCATGCTTGGTCTTCCTATCAAATTGCCAAGGCCTACTAGAAATATATATTTTAATACTTGTACTCAAAATTTTGTTCATTAGATCTTATACATTATAAGTCATGACGTGGATTGCTATTGTAACTTTTTTGTGATTGAATAATTTGTTGTTTTATTTCTAGATGTTGGTTGTGGAAACACCTCCAAATGTTACAAGGGCAATGGACATCAGTGTTTCATCTACTATACAATCCTCCATGGCTCTTATAGAGGAGGTATGAGGAAAATTACTAAATTTCAATTTACATTTGTTGTTATAGATGTTAGTTCTAGTGAAAAATCAAACCATTATTGATTCGTAGTTTAATTCCTATTTGGATGGTTTATACAGGGCTTGATCACGCCTGAGCATCGACATGCAAATATTTCCATCTTGGAGAGTGATCATGAGATGGACATAAGTGATTATTTTGTTAAATTTATCATTTCTTATAATGTAATTTCTATATATTAATGTCTTTACTTCTTATTGTAATAGTTAAAACTTCACCAAGAGCTAAACTGTAGGAGGAGCAACAAGAGCATTCCTCGAGCACAACATAAATGAGTGATGGACTTATCACCATCGGATCACCAAAAAAGGGAAAGAATTTATTTCCAGAGCATGGAGAGAAATGAATTTTGATTCCAGAGCCCTTTGTTGTATGCCTAGACATGGCAATTTTGTACATATCTTGTATTGGATATATTTGACATTGTATGCCTATATGGAATTATTGTAAGCCTATATGGCTATTTTGTAACTGTATTTTATACTTATATCAGCATATATTGATGTATGTGTACATGGCTATTTGGTTAATACAAATCTTTTTTATCGATGGTTTCCATATTTGCTCTTTTTAACAATGTCAAAAGCATGGTTGCATACAAATTAGGAAAAATACTTTTCCTTTTAGATTAGCAATGCATGGAAGTTTCAAAAAGTATCCTTGAAATTACAAAAAGATATGTGTTTATACCATAGCAGCAAAAATATTTTGGGGAAAAAATAGGCAAACTAAAGTATAAGATTTTGAAAAAATCGGAAAAGTCTAGAAAAAATTGGAAAAAAATCAGATTAAAAAAAAAAGGTAAAAAAAGGTAGAACAAGAGATAAAAACTTTTAAAAAAATAATTAAAGGCATTTCCATAGCATAGAGATATAGAGAGCAAATAAAATAAAGAGTTTAACTAATAAATTGTAAAAACTAGATTTTTGTAGTTTATATTGATATCGTTGATTGCATTGTATTGCACATATTTTAAACTCAAAGCATTGCTTCACATTGCATAACTAATAACTAGATGCTTATAGATGAAAAAATTTCAATTACAATATAGTTTTTACAAAGTAAACTTAAGCAGTTATGCAATTAATTCACATTGCATAACTAATAACTAGGAACAGCTCCCAATTGCATTTGCTTGTCATGGCATTCTATGAGACCACATTTCTTTGAGGGATTTTTTCAAAAAATTCACTGCCTTGTCTATACTACCACATTTTTGATACATGTCTACCAAAGTATTTTTTCAAATAGTTCACTGCCTTGTTGCTATGGCTGAAAGCCTAAGACAAGTGCTTTCGAACAAGCTATGGATGCTTGGAAAAAATCTATCAAAATCATAATAGTAAGCAATATTATAGACAAGGCAGTGAACTCTTTGAAAAAATTCCTCAAAGAAATGAGGTCTCATGGTGATGGGATGCCATGACAATCAAATACTTTTGATTTTCATGGCATCCCATCGCCATGAGACCTCATTTCTTTGAGGCATTTTCTAAAAGAGTTTACTGCCTTGTCTATGCTAACCCATTTTTCATACATGTCTATCAAAGAATTTTATCAAACACTTCATTGCCTTTTTGCTTTGGCTAAAATCCTAAAATAGGTGCTTTCAAACAAGCTATGGATTTTCATGGCATTCCATCACCATCAAACCACATTTCTTTGAGGCATTTTTTTAAACAGTTCACTGCCTTGTCTATGCTACCACATTTTTCATACATGTTTACCAAAACATTTTATCAAACAGTTCACCTCCTTGTTGCAATGGCTAAAAGCCTAAAATACATGCTTCCAAACAAGCTATGGATGCTTGGAAAAAATCTATCAAAGCATAATAATAAGCAATAGCATAGACAAGGCAACAAACTTTTTGAATAAAAGCCTCAAAGAAATGTGGTCTCAATGGTGGTGGAATGCCATGACAATCCATAGAAATTTTCTTGTCATGGCATTCGTCATGCCATTCCATCACCATGAGAGCACATTTCTTTGAGGCATTTTTTCAAACAGTTCACTGCCTTATCTATGCTACCACATTTTTCATACATGTTTACCAAAGAATTTTATCAAATAGTTCACCTCCTTGCTACTATGGCTAAAATCCTAAAATAGGTGCTTCCAAACAAGCTATGGATGGTTGGAAAAAATATATCAAACCATAATAATAAGCAATAGTATAGAAAAGGCAGCGAACTATTTGAAAAAAGTCCTCAAAGAAATGTGGTCTCAATGGTGGTGGAATGCCATGACAATCCATAGAAATTTTCTTGTCACAGAATTCATCATGCCATTCCATCACCATGAAACCACATTTCTTTGAGGCATTTTTTCAAACAGTTCACTGCCTTGTCTATGCTACCACATTTGTCATACATGTCTACCAAAGCATTACAATTCACTGCCTTGCTACTATGGCTAAAATTCTAAAAAAAGTACTTTCGAACAAGCTATGGATGCTTGGAAAAGCTCTATCAAAGCATAATAGTAAGCAACAAGCTATGGTCTCATGATTTTTTTTCACTTGAAAATCAGTGTGATTTTATTCACACTTTTTTGCAGGTTATAAACACTTTTTTTTTTGCCAATGTTTTAAATGACATTCAAGTTTATGGTGGTTTTTTTGTTTATATGATGATATGTGATATTCTAATCCTAATTCATGCTTCTAGGTTGCATATATATATATATATATACATTTTTTTTGTACCAACGAACCCAAAATAAATTGAACCCCCCTCAAAATTTTTTTGGCCAAACTGGCGATCCAAACCCCCAAACCTGAACCTCAAAACCTATTACAACACTCTTCATTTTTCTTGCCCGAATTTGGTAGTTTTAGAACCGAACACCTAGAGGAACAAAAAGTGTAGACCGAGAGCTTCCATTTCCACTTTCGTACTTTTAGAAAAGCCAAAGTGGACTATGTCACCAAAAGTGGCAACTTAGTCCCACTACACCTATTTTTCAGTATTTTTTGTATATTTAAATACCCATTTGGTTGAAACTAGCTCTAGAGTAGTTTTCCAGATCTGGGACTAAGTTGCCTAGCTTGGCGTAAGTATCCTAGTTGACCAAAAAATTAGATTTTTCAGAATTTCAGAGGCATATGTAGTCTTCATACCAGCCTTTGTCAGTTTCCAAGTGCACTCTTTCTATTTTGCTTCTTTGTCTTGACTTCTATTGCACTTAATCTATCTTTTTGCATATCACAATGTTTTTTCAAACAACTTGCATTTCTTAGGTTTTACATTAATAATTCATTTCTTTTATTAGTTTATTGCATCTAGACATTGCATCTAGGCATATTTCATTCATATTTGCATTACTTTTGAGTGGGGACATTGCAACTTTTTGCACACCTCTCTCCTTTTAGGTGAAAAACTTAGAAGTGTTAGAGAGTCTTGTCGTGCCTAAATTTTTTTCCACATTTTGGTGAACTCGACCTTAGAACATAACATTTTTTTAATTTTGGAGTCCATCATCATCCTAGAATTAGCTTACGTTAACATTGCATTGCATTTTGCATTTGTTAATTTACATTCTAGGGTTTTAAAATTTTGCATTAGTTAAAGTGCATATAGTTTGTATTTTTGCATTTTAAATAATTGAAAAACATTTGAAAACTAAATTTTCCTTTAGTATTCAGGTCATACGAACTAAAAAGCATCAAAATAAATTGAAAATATCTTTTAAAAAAAAAAAAACCTAACTGGGACTAATTCGCCATTCTGGGTGACTTAGTCCTAGTCTAGATTTTTAACTATCTTTTATAGCTCAAGAAATCTCATTTATGTGCTTCCTAAGCCTCCTAGTACCATATACTATAATTTTGGAAAGTTTTGGGAACATTAGTTTTATGCATCTAGCTCAAAAACATCAATTTAGGGTAGTCATTTTTTAAATCATTTCAATTACAAGCATCCTTAGATCTGAAAATGCTCACATTTCTAAGAATTTTGCATAACATGGATAAAAGTGCTTTTCAATTTTTCATACATAATGTTTCTATTCATAAATTGTTTCATAAGTTTGATAAAAGTGCTTTTCATTCTTGGATACAAATTGTTTACATTCTTAAAGCTTTGCATATATTGGATTTTTTTTTTTTGCATCTTTGGATATACATTGTTTACATTGTTGAAGCATTACATGAAATGGTTACATGTGCTTTTCATTTTTGTTCAAACAATGTTAGTGTCTTACATATTTAGACATGCCAAGAAAAGTTTCATATCCCTTCCCTATGAGAGTGTTTTAGTGACAGAGAATACAACCTTGGACATTCCTAACGATCATATTTGTTCTTCTCCTAATATCTCTCCTATTGGTGACAAAGATATTTTGGTAGAAGAACCAATCAATGAGAGTTTTGAGAATCCTAATTTTTTCTCTTCTATTGCCTCTCTTAGTGGACAAGATATTAATAAACAAGACAACATAACCATAGGTAATCATGACAATAAAATTTTTTATTCTCCTAGTATCTCTCCTAGTTGTGAAGAAGATACTTTAATGATAGAAAACACAATTGATGGTCATGAGTATCTTAGTTGTCCCCCTTCTCCTATGGAAACCCTTATTGAGCAAGAAATTTCAACCATTGATCATTCCCCTATTTGCGATGAAGTCCTTTTAGAAGAACTAATCGATGAATTTCAAGAACATTTGATTCATAGTTCTCCTAATAACTATCATCCTAGGGAGAATATCATGGTGCAGAAAAGTGACAACAATAGTGTTTTTTCTTCCTTTGATAATAATAAAAATGTGCTTTTTGATTGCCCTTTATTAGAGATGCATCACACCAAGACCACTGAGGTTCTGAATGCCCAAGTTTTCGTTAGATCCCCCTTGATTAATGGACCTCCTACATATCTTGTAGGACATCCTAAGAATCCTATAATTCTTTACCCACCATCACACAAACCTCCAACTCAACACAAACCTGAATTCATCCTCTACCCACCTCAGAATAATGTGTCACAACATCTGAATCCTCATACCATTGCTCATACATATGTACAACACTAGAAACAATCTGCAACCAAAACAACCAACCCCAACTTCTTTACCTTACCTAATTCTATACTGCTTAGTGCTCCTCGATTAAGGGAGTATGATCTTTTTGAACAACTTAAGAGCACTCTTGCAAAGATATCCCAATGGGATTTATTTCAGAATTCACCTAACTATCACACTATGCTTCAAATTTCCTTACAAAAAATTCCTATCCCTTCTAATGGGCAACCGAATGACATAGCAACCTTAATTCAAGGATTGAATGTTGACATTGTTTTCCACCAAATTGAACTCCCCCCTTTGGAATCACAAAAACAAAATGATGCTTTCATAATAATATCTCAATATAAAAGAATAGGGATAAAGCAAACCCTTGTTGACAGTGGCTCATACCTTAATGTTTGTAGTGTAAATATTTTGGATAGGATTCATGTGGATCAATAAAAATTCAACCTAATTCCTTGTCTATCCATGGCTTTAACAATGTAGGAAGACAACCCCTTGGTGTGATCACTTTACCTCTTATAGTTGGGGAGGTTACATTGGATATACCAATTCATTTTATGCCTAATGATCTTTCATATAATCTCATTTTTGGACGACCATGGATTCATGCAATGAATGGTGTGCCTTCTACTCTTCATTGTAAAATTAAATACATTTACAACAACAAAGTGCACATACTTGAAGCTGAACTTGATCCAAATAGTTGTTTCAACATTGATAAAAACAAAGGGAATCATTTAAACACATTAACACCAACTACACAAGTGGAACCCATCCAACAAAAAGACAAACAACAACATATTGAACAAGTCATGAAGCTATTAGATGATGATTTGGGTTCCTTATACTTCACACCAACACTCATGGGCGAAGATCATAAACAACAATTTAACAAAGGGAAACAAAAAACAATCATGTCAACACAAAACTCGAATGACCCTTTGAAAGAATCCACCTCAACCACTTTAGAAGAAGAAGCAATTTACACAACAAAATTTTATGAACTTAATCATGAACAGCCACCTAATCCAAAAGCAATAAAAAAGATTTATGTAAAAGGTTATGAGATTATGAAACAACTTGGATATAGTGGAAAAGGATGTGGTGCTAGAGAACAAGGTATTTGTGTCCCCATCGATCCTAACATGCAAGAAACAACTCATGGTCTTGGTTATTGTCATTTAATAGAAATCACAAGCCTTCCCACAACATCAATACTATCACAAAACATCCTTCTAAGACAAGTTTAATAGTAGTGCATCCTGAACTAACAACCACTAGTGGTCTTGATTTTTCTCCTTTTCCTAAAATGACACAAACAAAGACATCTTTGCTTAATATAAATGTCATCTCACAAAATGATAATGATTTGAGTTTGTTAGATTTTACACCCTTCTACAAAGGAGATAACAAAATCTCACAATCTAAAGAATCTTGTGTAGATATGACATCTTGTACATCTAAGCAAGAAGTATCTTTGTTGCAAACTACAAGACCACCTTCTACCATTGATCAAGAGGGTATCTTGTCGAGACTCCTCGAATATCACTTAATATCCCTTCCTCCAAGAACTCAAAATAAATTCTATTAGAAGACTTCATTTTGTGCCTATCATAGAGTTCACGGTCATTCTACTAATGAATGTAGCACTTTGAGTAGTAAAATCCAACATCTTAAGGATTTTGGTGTTCTTCCTTATGTGGGGGCACCCCATTCCTCTAATTGATACTAATTTTCACTCTAGCATGGATCTTATAAATCATTTTGGCTCACCCTTGTCTTGCACTAAGAAGGGCAAGGGGTTAGGTAGCCTTTTCCTCTTATGCCACTTATCATTTCCTCTTTTGGCTAGTTGTTAACCTTTCATGAACATATAAGAGCAATATTGGGATGTGGACAACATGCCTTAAGTTGGCTCGCATGTGACATACTACCTTTTTCATGGCCTAGCTTATAGGAAACATATGACTTGGAATAGGGCTTTTTGAGTAAGCTCTCATGTTTTCTTCTTCTACTTTAAAGAAATTGCTCACAACAATGGTGTTAGCAACCACTTTAAAGTGGGGTCATACACCAACACTCATATCTCATTGCATGATTTCTTTCTTCTTACGATGCATCCTTTTCTTGGTGGAGTCATTGGGCTTGATTCCCTCCAAGAGTGTGATACTTCTTTGACACATCCTCTCTTGGAAACATTAAACATGATGTTCCCTAAGAAGGGACCTTGCACAAACTAAGCAAAATCCATTTGAACATTCCTTACACCATTTTCAATTTACAATGTCTATGAGTGTTAAGCATACAAAGTTTTTCTTAGCTCATAGAGCTTGAAGACCATTTTTTGTGGACCCTTATTAAAGTTATCAAGAAGTATGACTTTGGTATGGTTGAGTGGGAAGCCCATTTCGAGGCATGAATTTCCCCATAGCCACTTGTGTGCATGTGAGCACATATCGGTTGTATGTGTCTCACCTCTTAGGACTTCTCACCTCGTGAATAGCCAAGAGTTTCATCACCTCATAGTGAGTATGCATTTTTGGACAAATAACTTAGATCTGATCCACATCGTGTTGGACAAATGGTCAAATTTTTATCTACCTTTTATTTTTTCTCTTCTCTTCCTTCTAGTTCTTTCCATTGTATGATCATGTATCTTGTCTTGCTACAAATCATTCACCTTGTGTGTTCCCTTTTGTGCTCATGTTGGTTTGACTTAGGATTTGGGATCCTGGGGGCTTGACCAATTCCTCAATCTTTGTTATCCTAGACCATCCACATTGGTACGATTGGACCCCTCTTGAATGTCTACTTTAGTGAGTTTGAAGAAAGTTCATCCTCTCACTAAAGTGGGGGCTAACTATGGACATAGAAAAATATGCCTTTTTGCTTGCTTGATATGAGAATAATTAATTACAAATTCAACTTAATGAGGCCTTGATTTAGTGTTGTGAGGTGTTTTACAAATCCACATTAGGTCTTGGACCCTTCAAAACTAAATAAAATGCATTTATCAATGTCTTGTAAAGGTGTTGTAAAGTGTCAACTGTAAAATACTTTTACACTTCTCTAAACTTAATGAACCCATTTTCCCCTAATTCACATTAATCTAGAAGGCTTGGAAACTAAACCTGATTTTAATCTAGTGTTGTAATGTGTCTTACACATTCACATTGGATGTTGTGCCCTTCTAGGCTAAGTGGACCTTATTTTGGTGTTGTAAAGAGTATTTAATCACACACACATTGAACTTTGTGTCCCTATCCCTAATTACCCTTTGCATCATTATTAATAAGCCCCTATGGCCCCATATTGTGCATCCCAAGGCTTAATTTGATCAAAGACCTGATAAAATAATCATATAAACCTCTTTTCTTCATTCTTGGACAATCCAACAAGAAAAAGAGCCCTCGTGGGACCAAGTTGCCCATCTGGATGAATTAGTCCCATCTAGGTGGGACTAAGACCACCTAGCTTAGCGACTTTGTCCCATTTGGGCTATTTTCGAGGTTTGAGCGGGAAAATTTGGATTTTAAATTTATTTTTCCTTCATGTTGGCCTTGTGGATCAAATTAATGGGAAAATTAGCTAGATTACCTATAAATACAAGCCTCTAAACCCTAATTCATAATTAATTCATCATTCATTCTCCATCACAAGTCAAGCAAGCTAGGGTTTTAGCATTCTAAGTCATCAAGATAGCTCTCTAAGGCATTCAAGAGCAAGATTTTCCATCCATTGTTGCATCAATCCAAGATCCATCATCATGGAAAGTTTCTAATTACATTTTTTCATGTTTCATGTTTCACCATTTTATTTCATCATTTTGGTTTAATTACCTAAATGGGGTTTGACCAAGGAAAGCCCCCAATCCTTAATAGTCAACATTTTCTCACTCTTCCTTTTTGTGATTGCAAATTTAGGTGCTTGTTGTTGGATCTTTTAAATTCCAACTAGATCTTCAAGGAAGCCTATGGATTTTCCAATTCAAATGATCAACAACCTAAAAGGGGTTGGTCAACGAATGAGAGAAAGAAATTAAGCTTTCCTCCTACACTTTAGGTTCTGGAAGATCCAAGAGGGTGATCCCATAATGTACTTACAACATTCCTTCACAAGATTCCCATATATTACATATTAAGTAGAAAAATTCTCATTTTATGCTGAATAGATGAAATATTTTTCAAAAATTGGCAATTCCTTTAAAGATTAAACACCTAAAAGCTGAGAATTCACATACAAAAAAAGTAGGTCGATTGAAAGTGTATTTATGAATGATTTTTCTCAAACCAAATACTAGAAGAATAAGAAATACATTCAGCACGTTAAGATCAATGTCATATCTAAGGGCATGGAGTGAAAACAAAGCAAATTGAACTATAAGGCATTTTTAATTCTAAGCATCCATGATCTTCATGAATTACATTACAATTCACACATCATTACCCATATTCTATCACTACTTATAAATCCACTAAACACCTATATGAATGCACACCTTAATCAAAGCATTTAAATGATTCCTTCAACTAGAGCTAGAACTAAATTATATTTCATTGTAAACAACAATGGAAATCAATGAAAATGGCCTTTAATCAAATTCTCATTTATCATTCATATGAGGATATTACAGTTGGAGAGCACATATACTCAAAAGATATGCACATTTGATTCAGACATTCCTAGAAACGACATAATTGACAAAATTTACTTAGTTAACTCAAAGCCTAAGCTACAAACTCAGAATCTATATTCTCTGTGTTATCACTTTGCATTTCCAGATCTAGAATTTGATAAAAGACCCCTGCACAATAGCACTAAATTCCCTTTTATATCATTAAGGGAGCAAAAGAAAGCTTCAAGCTATTGGCATGTCACACTACATTTCATTTTGATGCAGGAGCATCTAGTGGTGTAAAGGCAATCTTGCATCACCCAAAAATAGTTAAATTTCAAGTTTATCAGTTTTTAGATTTTTTTATATTTTTGGATACCCTTTTTGTCATAATGAAATTCCCAATTTATGGTTTTTATTTTCTATTTCTGGGTTGAAAGATATTGCAGTTTTAGTTTCCTAGATTTGCACCTGAAAATCTTCTGAGTTAGATTTGAGGCACTTAGAGTTCCTAGAATGGCCCTGAAACTTAATGAAATCAGCATAGTGGATTTTGAGCACGTTATTGACTTTGAGACCTTCCCAATGGTTCAAATGGTTCATGAATCAGAGTCCCGGATCAAAAGTTATGGCCCCGAAAAGTTGGCGCACTTTCTAGAAGATACAATTGCAAATGCTCTTTTGAAATTTGAACTTCATGTTGTAAATTTTCGGCGCCAAACCGCCTAAACTCAAATTTGAATGTTGTTTTGGCTCCAAACTAATATGGATCTCTATTTATGGGCAGGTTTCTAATTTTTTGGTAAACTTTTTGGGGACAAGCTCGCATATTGCAAAAGGGTTATTTTGTAGCTGTCTATAACTTGCATGTGTTGTAGAACTTGGGGATTTGAGATCCTTTGTATGTAAGAAGCTCCATTTTCTGAATAATAAAATTATTCTCTTGTTTGTGGGTTATTTTCTATGTCTCGGGCTGTGCCCTCATCAAGTGGTATCAGAGCAGGTTTTCTTGAGCGTGTGGACAGATTGCCGATTGTGAGGCAGTTCACACTAGGACCATGGTTGTGGGTCGAGGTCAAGAAAGATGCCTCCAAGAGTGATGCCTGGTAGGCGTGGTGGTGCTAGAGGTGGTCGAGGCAGTAGAAATGCTGGTGGAAGGAATGCACTGGCAGCCTTCCAGAGATAGATTGATGCGTTACAAGAGCAGTTGAGAAGAGGGTTAAACCCGGGAGAGGAAAGTGAGGATGAAGGAGAGGAAGAAGGTTCAGATGTAGAAGAGGAAGAAGAAGTAATTGATCAAGACCAAATGTGGCTAATAAGGGCCATTTCGAAGATCGGGAAAAGACCCAGAGCAGAAGTCCCCAGTTATTTCGAAAGTATGAACCTGGAAGAGCTGATCGACTGGATCAACGAGCTAGAAGAATATTTTGAGTATGAGGAAATAGAGGACCCAGATCAGGTTAAGTTTGTGAAAATGAAGCTGAAGGGCCATGCCAGTATTTGGTGAAAAGAGGTCCAGTTGGAAAGAAATCGAAGAGGAAAAGGCAAGATCACTATATGGGATCGCATGGTAGAGAAACTGAAGAAGTAGTTCATACCAATGGACTACGAGTTAGATCTGTTGAAGAAATTGTAAGGGTTGAAGCAAGGAAGTAGATCTGTGAAAGAATATACTAAATATTTTCACAAGATAATCATCAGAATGGGTCACACAGAGGCCAATAAGGAGAAGGTAGCTCGATATCTTAATGGATTACAACCGAGCATTCAGGAGGAGTTAAGCCTAGTCAGAATGACCACCATTGAGGATGTGTATCAGTTTGCTCTGAAGGTGGGAGAAAAGCTGAAAAAAAGAATTGATGGCAAGCAAAAAGGATGAGGAGGTCAAAGCGGAAGGGGCAGTGGAAGACCTTCAAGAAGCCGAAATGATGATGAAAAGAAAAGTGAAGATGTGGGTACCAGCCGAAGCCAAAGGAATGACAACTTCTACCACCCTCATGATCAAAATAGTGGTGATCAATGAGGTAGAGGATGAGGGAGATATGGACAAGGATCTGGAAGAGGTGGTTTCAAAGGAACATGTTTCCAATGTGGTGAAGAAGGGCATCGGGCCTATGAATGTCCATAACACCAAGGAAGGGCAGACAAAAGGCCAGAAGGTCATGGAAGGGTTGCGCATGCAGATGAGGAGGCCCAATCTGAACATTCAAATGATGCTAAAAGGGGAGAAGCCCTAGTGATTAGGAGAGCCCTGGTGACTGAGGAAAAGGAACCAGAACAGAGGAAGAATCTATTTCGCACAAGGTGCAAGTGTGAAAGAAAATGTTGTGATGTCATTATTGATGGTGCATAACCATAACTGGGTGTTAGGAGGAGATGGTCACAAAGTTGAAGTTGAAGAGGGAAAGACACCGATCCGTGACGATTGCGGGCTGCGAAAGACCACAAAGCCTGGCCCAATGAGCGTTGCCTAGTAAAGTTCAAGATTGGGAGCTACCATGATGAGGGTACTGTGAATATCATCCCATGGACAAGGTGTTGTTGGGGAGGTCGCGGGTAGTCTGGATAGGCGAATATACATGATGGCCATGCAAACATCTCTATTCCTTGAAAAGGATGGGTTCACAAGTTGAAATCCACAGCTGAATCGGGTTGAAAAAGGCATGTGCGTGAGTGCTAGAATTTGTTATGTGATGAAAAAAAAATTAGGAAGGTATGAAGCATGAGCGTGTGTGTTATGCATTGATTCCTAGAGTGAGTAAGGAGGATAGTGAGAAGGTTCCAGAAGAAGTTTTTGGGATGTTGGATGAGTTTTAGGATATTGTTTCTGATAATGTACCTGAGGGTTTACCGCCAATAAGGAAGATCAATCATTAGATTGACTTCATTCTTGGAGCCAGTTTGCCAAATAAGGCAGCTCATAGAATGACTCCAGCAGAAAATGAGGAGTTGAACAGACAAGTTCAAGAGTTGTTGAGGAAGGGTTTGATATGAGAGAGTTTGAGTCCATGTGCAGTACCTACAGTACTAGCACCAAAGAAGGATGGGGAGTGGAGGATGTGTATAGATTCCCGAGCCATAAACAAGATAACAATCAAGTATAGATTTCCCCTGCCAAGGATGGATGATCTGATGGACTGTTTGAGTGGAGCTCAGTACTTCACAAAGATTGATCTGAAGAGTGGATAACACTAGATCTAGATTTGAGAGGGAGATGAATGGAAGACTGCCTTCAAGACCAAAGAGGGCCTGTACGAGTGGTTAGTCATGCCTTTTGGGCTAACCAATGCACGAGCACATTCATGCTGCTCATGAACGAGGTACTAAAAGAATTTCTGGGAAGTTTTGTTATTGTGTATTTAGATGATATTTTGATTTTCAGTAAGATGTTGAACAAGCATCGGATGCATATTCAGACCTTTGAAGTTAAGAGAAGAGAAACTGTTGATTAATCTAAAGAAGTGCAGTTTTGTGAAGAGGGAGTTAGTGTACTTGGGGTTTGTTGTCTCAGCAGAAGGTCTCAAGATGGACCCAGAGAAGGTGAAGGCTATTCTATAATGGCTTACCCCAAGAACTGCTACTGAGGTAAGATCTTTCCATGGTTTGGCTAGTTTTTATAGAAAGTTCATTAGAAACTTTAGTAGTATTTGTGGACCCCTAACTGGAACAATGAGAGGGGATAGAAAAAAATTCAAGTGGAGCATTGGAGCGGCAAAAAGTTTTGAACCATTGAAGTGGAAGGTGACAGAGCAACCTGTTCTAGCCCTCCCAGATTTTAACAAGGTGTTTCAGGTGAATTATGATGCCAGTGGTTGTGCCATTGGAGCAGTTTTGAGCCAAGAAGGTAAGCCCATTGCATATTTCAGTGAAAAGTTAAATGATGCCAAGAGAAATTATTCTGTATACGATCAAAAAATTTATGCAATAGTTCAAGCATTAAAGAAATGGAGAAATTATTTGTTGCCAAAGGAATTTGTTCTATATACTAATCATCAGGCCTTGCAGTACCTAAATAGTCAGGGAAAATTAAATCAGAGGCATATGAAATGGGTAGAGTTTTTGCAGAGTTATACCTTTGTTTTGAAACATAGGAGTGGGAAGTCAAATAGGGTTGCGGATGCCTTAAGTAGGAGGCATACATTGATGACAAAGATGCAGATTAAAGTGGTTGGGTTCAATGAACTCAAGACACTGTATGCAGAAGATCCTGATTTTGCAGAGGCTTGGAAAGCTTGCAAGGAACTTGTTACATGGATAGGACAAGGTGGCTAGATTTCATAATCGAGATGGCATGTTATTTAAGGGAAGTCAATTGTGTATCCCGAGGAGTTCCATGAGGGAGAACCTATAAAGGAGAAGCATAGTGGAGGAAATGGCGTGACATTTTTGGTCGGATAGACCATTGCCATTATCGTGAGCATTATTATTGGCCTCGGTTGTCACAGGGCGTGAAGAAGTTTGTACAAAGCTAGAGGGTATGTCGGATGGCTAAAGGGAGGCAAACAGCTTATATCAGCCCCTACCTATACCAGAGGAGCCATGGGAGGATATAAGTATGGACTTTGTTCTTGGTTTGCCAAGGACACAATGAGAGGAATGATTCAGTCTTTGTGGTGGTTGATAGGTTTTCGAAGATGGCACATTTCATTCCATGTTAGAAGACCCATGATGCAGTCCACATTTCTGACTTGTTCTTCAAAGAGGTGGTGAGGCTACATGGTCTACCAAAGAGTATTGTTTTAGATCGTGACACCAAATTTGTGGGGTACTTTTGGAGGACCTTGTGGAAGAAGATGAAGACAGAGTTGAAGTTCATTTCTGCACACCATCCACAAACAGATGGGCAGACAGAGGTTGTTAACATGAGTCTGGGTAACCTACTGATATGTTTGGTAGGAGATAAACCCAAGGGATGGGACTTGATCTTACCCTAGGCATAATTTTCTTACAACAATTCTGTCAACAGAAGCACTGGTAGATCACCATTCTAGATTGTGTATGGAGGTAGCCCCAAAACAACTCTAGAATTGAGGAAGATAGACCAAGAGAAGAAAATAAGTGTTGAAGCCCAAGATTTTGCAGAACACATCAAGGATATACATGAGAAGGTAAGAGAACATATTAACAAGATGAATATGTAGTAGGCTAAGGCAGATCGGAAGATGAGGTATAAGGAGTTTTAGATTGGTGATGAAGTGATGGTCCACTTGAGGAAAGAAAGGTTTCCAATGGGAACATATAACAAATTGAAGGCGAAGAAGTTCAGTCCCTATAAAATTTTGAAGAGGCATGATTCAAGGAATGCATATGAGGTAGAGTTGCGGATGGATTCAACATTTCCCCTGTGTTCAACATTTTAGATTTGACAGAGTATCATGAAGGTGGTGCAGAGGAAGTACCAACGATGGAACAGTGTCGGATTCTAGCACCTACTTCAAAAAAGGAGGAGATTGAAGAAATCCTGGATAGTCATGTGGGAAGGAATACCAGGAACAGGCAGTATGAAGAATATCTGGTGAAATGGAAAGGAAGGCCAGTTGAAGATTCATCCTGGTTGCCTAAGGTAGAGGTTGACCATTTGGGTTTTCCTCTACCATCTGAGATGTGATGGGTTCACTTCTCAAATTACCCTGGGTGTCTGATGCAGGAGCATCCAGTGGTGTAAGGGAAATCTTGCATCACCCAAAAATTGTTAAATTTCAAGTTTCTTAGTTTTTAGATGTTTTTACATTTTTGGATACCCTTTTTGTCATAATGAAATTCCCAATTTACGGTTTTTATTTTCTATTCCTAGGTTGAAATATATTACAGTTTTAGTTTCCCAGATTTGCACCTGAAAATCTTCTGAGTTAGATTTGAGGCACTTAGAGTTCTCAGAACAGCCCCAAAACTTTCTGAAATTGGCATAGAAAATTTTTTGGGCGTTGTTGACTTCGATACCTTTCCAATGGTTCAAACGGTTCACGAATTGGAGTCCCAGATCAAAAGTTATGGCCCTGGGAAGTTGGTGCACTTTCTAGAAGATACAATTGCAAATGCTCTTTTGAAATTTGAACTTCATGTTGTAAATTTTTGGCGCCAAACCGCCTAATCTCAAATTTGAATGTTGTTTTGGCTCCAAACTAATGTGGAGCTCTATTTATGGGTGGGTTTCTAATTTTTAGGTAAACGTTTTGGGGACAAGCTCGCATATTGCAAAAGGGTTATTCTGTAGCTGTCTGTAACTTGCATGTGTTGTAGAACTTGGGGATTTGAGATCCTCTGCATGTAAGAAGCTCCATTTTCTGAATAATAAAATTATTCTCTTGTTTGTGGGTTATTTTCTGTGTCTCGGGCTGTGCCCTCATCACATTTGGCCTTCATTTCAAAAACAAATTTTAATTTCATCTACACTCATTTGCAACAGAAATTTGCCACAAAGTTAATCTTCCTCTTGCCAAGAAAACCAAACCTCCACCTATAAAAAATAGTTACCCTGCCTTTGTTTTTTGCACTGAAAATATTCACCTCCATTGTCCACTTTTAACCTTGTAGGTGAAAATAATTTCTTCCCGAGTGAAAGTCATTTATTTTTGCCCCTTTGTTTGCTACATAGTGAATATTCACATGTGCCCTCTTTACCTGAAATATTTTAATTAAATATTTCCCACTTTAACATTACACTTCATTTAAAAATCCCTCCATTTTAATCATAAAGGCATTCAAGATTAAGTTTGGGTAAAAATTTACCTGCTCTAAAATATTTTCCTTTTTAAAAGGTTACTGGGCAATTTAAAATTCACTTCATTTCCCCTTTTACAAGTTTCATCCAAAAGCATTTTAAATGGTGAAGACTTTAGAAATTCATGCACTGGGAAAAATATTACCCACATCCATTATATTTTACAATTTTGTTTCATGAAAATTTGGTTTTAAAAATCAAACCCAAACGACTTATCGGGCAACATTAAAAAATTTAATTTTTTCCCTTTAGAATTTTCCTCGGGCCCAACAAATTCTTTCCCTCTAGCCCATGGCTCATCGTATGATGGAGTGAGAAAAAAAGGAGACAAATGAGCGATGTCCGATGAAAATGAAGAAAGAGCATTGCCCGTTGCTCGTTCAAAGTGAAAAAATCCATCAAAACTTGTGATGAGCAATCGATGGTGGGGATTTGGCTGCATCTCACACTCATTGTCAGCCATTGATTTGAATTTTTTCCCTAAATCATTTGTGTTCAAATTTTGGTTCATGCTTCCTCTGGTTATGGCAGGAAGAAATTCATCAAACCAGTTTTGATACATTTTTACTGCAAGTTGGTTGCTTCCCTCAAACTACATTCCCTTGAACATTTTTGCAGCCTTTTCAATGAGTCCATTATGTTTACATACATTCTCTAATCTCTTCAAAGCATGCCATTTCATGCTACAAATCCCTCCCTTCAATTTGATCAATAGAGGCCTCCTCCATTGCAACGCAACATTTCTTTGTGCTTCAACACAATATAATTTACCCAAACAATTTTAAATACATTTTCACCATATGCATTAAACACTGTTTGGTGAGGCATCAACAAAAACTCTTCAACCTTCAACATATATTGATGGATTTTATCCCTGTGCAAATTTTCATTGCAGTATCAAAGTGCCCCTTTCAACGAGAAAGGTAAGGAGTGCACAATCTACCCATGTGCAACATTGAAACTCGATGTTTTGGATTCCTCCTTTTGTGGTGCAAGGAGCATAATAATTCCAACTTCACAGTGGAATTTCAACACCCAAAAACTTAGCATCTGATTTAATTTGCACAGTCATAGATGTTTCCATGCCTTTTTGATTTGACAAACTTTGATGAGATGTTTGTACCCTACATTCTCTATTGTTCAAATATTGAGAGTTTTTATCTCTTATATGTCCATCGTTGGAGAACAATCCATCGCTAGTTTGTATTTTCATTTTTATCTAGAAGTTGAAGTTTTTCAAAGTTTGTTTGAGAGTTTTTTAGCCAATGGAATACAAGAATTAAAGATCCTTTTTCCTCCTATTCAAATGTTGAAGAAATTAATGCCCAAAAATCATTTTGAAATATTTCAAATTTTTTTAAATATAAACATTTAAAACATTAGAACTATGTAAAAATTTAATTTCGCTTGTAAGCAAAACAAAAAAATTTATTGTAGGCCAACCGTGACACCTAGAGCTGTGAAAATTTGTGTAGGATCATAATCAATTATTTAGAGAAAACCAATTTTCTCAATTTTTTCCCATGCCTTAAAATTTAGGTACCTCCTTTGCAAACTAGCCCCCGGGACATGTTCACCGCAACAAAAGTACATTAAAATAATGTATCAAATGACCTCCAATCTTGATGAAAATGGAGCTGTAGAGGTTTCAAACAAAAAATAAAATGGTTTGTCCCTAAAATTGCAAAACTTGACACTTTCTGGAACACCATTTTTGGCCATGTCACAATTAGAAAATAATAAAAAATCCCATCAGAACTTATCCTAAAGGCACAAAATTGAATAGACGTGTAGCCATTTGACCCAAGAATGGAGTGAAAAAGATGGTTCAAAGAAAGAGATCCTGAGGTGAAAGATATTAATCAACAAAGTTTCTCAATCGGACATTTCTTTAACTGCACTTGTTTAGAGCCAATCAGGGCTCTCAAAGTCACCACTTTGAAAAAATATCAAAACAACTTTTGGAGGGCTGCCACTAGAAACATAAGCTCATTTAGGTACACTAAGCATGTGTGCAAGAGGGATTTCCTTGAATTATCAATCTTCTCGAGATATTAGGGGTCACATTTGACCACCTTGAAAAGTTCTAGAAATGTAGATGTAAAATAAGCACAAATTGCATTTGTTTTTGATATTGAAAAAATAGCAAATCAGATCTAGAGACTCTAAAATCAGATAGGGGAGTACATGAATGAAGGTAAAATGGAGAGCAACAATCTGTTCCTCATGACAATCATCCATTTGTGAAATACAAGCTCGAATGGGAGGCCACTTTGCGAAATAGAGAGTTTACAAACACTAGAAATGTGTCAAAATCCTCTAGCTTCACTTTTCAAAACCCTATCAAAACTCATCATGGTAAGCTGAAAATTGTAATAAATGTTCACATATGTCATATGAGTGTTTCCACAAAGGGGTTTTTCATGAAAAATCAACTATCTCTAAAATGCGACCCTCCAAAGTAGGTAATTTAGGAATATTTTTCAAGTGCACTTCTGAGTGTGGAGAGGCAAAATTTTCAATATGGGCACTTCAAATTTTTCAAAAGTTGAAATTCCCAATAGTGGCTCTGACTGGGGATGTATGCCCCTTGCGGGGATAGCAAGAATCCAGATCTCTGGGAAGTAGACCAAGTGTTGAGTCCATTGGGTGTTCTCAAACTCCTTTATTCAACCTTGTTTTTCAACTTCACTTAGTGACCCCAGGCCACTAAATAAAAAAGGGGAGTCAGTTCTTACCTTAGTCAAACACAAATCCATTAAAGGAGGTTATCTCCCTCAACTTATGCTTGTCTTTGTCATACCACAATAGAATGAGTGATTGTAATTTTGCAAATACAAGTGTCAGGCTGCCTTTGTATAAGTTGAAATTTTCTCCTTGTTCAACTTTATTGTAATATGGCATCCAAAGTACATAGGCCACATCATTGCCACTCTCCTCATTTTATGATAGTGATCAGGACCACATGAAAACACAGTCTTATCACATTGACTAACCACCTCAAAATGATCATGGTCAAAGAAGGTATCATGTCTCAAAAACAACATGCAATCCTCTTTTGTGTTGAGCAAAGAATGCTCACACCTTTGTAATTCCTTCAACTGAATTACCTCATAGGTAATTTTTTCATCATATTTAGTTTGCACATCAAACTAAAAACTTTCATAAACAACTTGTTGTGCACTATGCAAATCATCTTTGAATATGTCAAAAATAAAAGATGTGTATTCCAAAGCATTCTTATATTGATTATTACAACATGAGCACATTTTTTGGCATTTCAGTTCAGGTATATCATAACACACCTTGCTATCATAGAAATGGAGATCATATACATCATCATGATTCAGATTGATGCAAAATACCTCAAGAGTAGGCTCAAACAATTCAACATCAACAGGGACAGCAGAAAGACACTCATGTGCATTGGAAACTTCATGTGCAATATTAGTTGATATGTGTATTGACCCAAATGTGAAAGACTCATGGCTATCTGAAGTTTCCTCATTAGCAATAGAACAAAAATCTCCATTTTCTTTCACATAAATGCTTCTCACATGGGATGAAAACATGTCCATGTTCACACTATGAAGATAAAGAGCATCAAACAAGAAACAATTGAATTAAATTTCACTCACTAACATGAAATTCACCACTATTTTCATCTCTTGGATGCTCTATATACATGGATTAAGAATTTTTGTAGTGTTAACACAATCTGAAACTGTATTGTCATATAAATCAGCCAGCTCTTCAATGTCATCAATGGGTAACAATGTTGATTGAAGATCCATATATTTCCCAAAATGTACTACTTCACTAGTCCAAACTGAACCCCCTATTTCATGATCATGTACATCCTCCTCCTCTTCATGTATCACAAACATTTTCATTTCTTCTTTATATAAACAATCATGGGGAGTAGGGGCATAAGCACACTCATCAACATGTTTATCATATTCAACATTATACTCATGATCGACAAATTGAACAAACATATGTTCATATTCAAGTTCTTCATTATTCACATAATTGACATGCTCCATTGATGATGAACCCAAATTACATTCCAAGCATGCATCAAATGGGATTCAATCATTCACTTGGATGCAAGTGACTTCATCAATATTCATATCATTGCATTCTTTAGGTGAAGAAAGTACCTTTGGATCATCCTTATAGGAGTGTTCATAATCATCAAAAGCATAATCAAGCTGGCTATCATTGTAATCCTCATCACAATAAGACTCATCATTATATAAACCATGCTCAGATTCTTTGGAGTGAGTGCTTGAATGACTATCTTCAATGTCTTCATCACTGATTTGTGATTAGATGTCATCAATATTAGCATTATTTTCATTAACCAAAAAATGACATGGAATGACACCTTGCATCTCTTTTACTTCTTTATCACACAAGATATTGCAAGAAGAACTTTCATGCATATCTATTTTGTTACTATACCATATATCTTCATCTAAGTAATCAATTTTGTACGAATCTACAGATGTGTTGATTGTAAGTTGATTACAATTAATATCCTCATCCATACAACATGTATCTTCATTTTCAAACACCACATTTTTGTGCATAATTACATTGGGATCCTTCAACAATCTTCATCCAATCAAGCACCTCGTCAAGACTATGAGGATTCAATTCCTTTGGCAAGACACTCAACCCAGAATCATAGATTTCACAAAATATATCAATATACATTGAGTCCTATCGTCTGAAATTTATGGGGATTTTCAGCAAGACATCCAAAAACCTTGAAAACAAATCACGTGATGATTTCCCTTTAATTCTTTTCATTTTAGACAATCCCTAAACAAAAGATGTTTGATCAACATTGGTCAAATTTTAATGAAATTTAACATGGAGCTCACTATGACCCGTATGTTGTGGTGATGGAGAGATCAAAATAGCAGAAGCATTACCATTTTGACAAGAATTTATATGATTTTATCCTTAAGTCCTCTTTGCATGAGATGTGTTAGGATGGCCAACACTCACAACCCTATGTCCTTTCAGCATTGAATATATCAAATTGTTCTCAATATCCATAGCAATTTGATATGCTTGATACAAGGTTGTGGGTTCCTTATCTCTTAATAGGTAACTCATCTTTTTGTCAAATGCACCTAAGTACACAACCAAACATTCAACATCATTTGGTCTTATGCTTGCAAGGATCTCTCTTATTATCTTTGAAAATCTAAGATTAAAAGAGGGGACTAACTCATCTTGTCCTTTCTCCATGTTCATGAACCTTTTTCTTATTAAAACTGGATCAATCCTTTCACCAAAACACTCCATGAACACCACTTTGAACTCCTCCTAGGAATATATAGAGGATATTGGTAAATAAGAGAACCAATCTCTTGCATCTCCTCTTAAGGACTGAACAAATAACCTCATTATCACATCTTCACGATCTACCTCATAGTCATCCATCACATTATTGAATTCTTTCAAATGTTTATTTGTTGATTCAAACTTATCACTAATGAATTTTGGTAATTTATCTTTGAATTTAGTTGGAATACCATTTGGATAACCCAAAATTCCACTAAAATTGATGGCTTTGTACCTCTCAATGCTGAAATTTCTTTGACAATCTAGCTGGGACTGATCACAAACCATGGTTGCATTAGGAACCATACACAGATGCATTTATTGATGCATTTTGATACACCTCCTTTAAATTTCACATATCAACTCTATAGTTGATCATTCATTTCCCTATTTCTAACTTTCATCATGATCTTAGAATACCACAATGCATAATTCAAATGTATTTAAGACTAAGATTTATTTAGTGGACATATTTTAAAAACAAGTATACTTTCAACATAATACATAGGCTGCAAATTATAATTTAGAAATATGCAAACTCAATCTTACTATCCTTTCGCTTTCTTAGTGCTATTTCACCTAATAGGGAACCAAATTTCTTTTCAAGAATTTCAAATATGGTTTCATACAAAAGTTTCTTGAAAACCAAAAGTGAAGAATACTTGGAAATGTCGCGGCTATTGCAAATTTTCTTCCTAAATCGAAATATTGTAGATCTAGAACTTTTCTTCACATCTTCAAAAGTTCTTTTGATAGAGTTGCCACCTCTCTTCACAGAGGTCTAAAATTCAAGAAGTATGAAGCTATTTCACATGTAATTTTCCTTTTGAGTTCCTTTCACCAATAGAGCACCACAAATCATGAAAATTTTAGGCTCACTGCAACAATTTTTTATCCAAGTTTGAATTCCTTCAATACTCAAACCAAATTCAGATTAGCAAATAATATGACTTTGTGAATTATCAGTCTGCACTTGGAGGTTCAAATTTTCCCCCAAAAAAGTTGCCATTTAGTTGGCTCTTTTAAATTCCAACCAAATCTTCAAGGAAGATTATGGATTTTACAATTCCAATGATCAACAACCTAAAAGGGGTTGGCCAATGAACAAGAGAAAGCAATTAAGATTTCCTCCTACACTTTAGGTTTTGCAAAACCCAAGAGGATGATCCCATAATGTACTTACAACATTCCTTCACAAGATTCTCGTATATATTGCATATTAAGCATAAACATTCTCATTTTATGCTGAATAGATGAAATCTTTTCAAAAAAAATTAATTCCTTTAAAGATTAAACACCTAAAAGTTGAGAATTCAGATAAAACAAAAGTAGGTCGATTGAAAGTGTATTTATGTTCATGATTGTTCGCAAATCAAATAATAGAAGCATAGGAAATGCATTCAACACTTTAAGATCAGTGCCATATCTAAGGGCATAGAGTCAAAACAAAGAAAACTGAACTATAAGGCAATTTTAATTCTAAGTAGCCATGATCTTTGTGAATTGCATTACAATTCACACATCATTGCCTAGATTCTATCACTACTTATAAATCCAATAAACATCTATATGAATGCACACCTTAATCAAAGAATTTAATCAATTCCTTGAACCAAAGCTAGAACTAAAGCATATTTCATTGTAAACAACAATGGAAATTAATGAAAATGACCTTTAATCAAATTCTCATTAATCATTCATATGTGGATATTACAGTTAGAAAGATAATAGACTCAAAAGATATGCAAATTTCATTTAGACATGCCTAGAAACCACATAATTGAAAAAATTTACTCAGTTAACTCAAAGCCTAAGCTACAGACTCAGAATGTATATTCTTTGTGTTATCACTCTACATTTCTAGATACAAAATTTGACAAAAGACCCCTGGGCAATAGCATTGAATTCCCTTTTATGTCATTAAGGGAGAAAAAATAAGCTTCAGGCTATTGACATGTCACCCTACATTTCATTTGGCCTTCATTTCAAAAACAAATTTCAATTTCAATATTTACAATCATTTGCAACAGAAATTTTCCACAAAGTTAATCTGCCTCTTGTCAGGAAAACAAAACCTCCATCTGTAAAAAATAGTTACCCTACCTTTGTTTGCTGCCCACAAATATTCACCTCCATTGTCCATTTTTAACCCTATAGGTGAAAATAATTTCTTCCCTAGTGAAATCCATTTATTTCTACCCCTTTGTTTGCTGCATTGTGAATATTCACCTATGCCCTCTTTACTCGAAATATTTTAATTAAATATTTCTCACTTTAACATTGCACTTCATTTAAAAATCCCTTCCTTTTAATCATTAAAGGAATTCAAGATTAACTTTGGGTAAAAATTTACGGGCCACTCTAAAATATTTTCCTTTTTAAAAGGTTATTGAGTAGTTTAAAACTCACTTCATTTCCCCTTTTACAAGTTTCACCTGAAATCATTTTAAATGGTGAAGAGTTTAGAAATTCACGCACCGGGAAAAATATTACCCACATCCATTATATTTTACCGTTTTGTTTCATGAAAATTTTCTTTTAAATCAAACCCAAACCACTTATCGGGCAACATTAAAAAAATTTAATTTTTTCCCTTTAGAATTTTTCTCAGGCCCACCACACTCTTTCCCTCCAGCCCATCACTCATCACATGATGGAGTGAAAAAAAAGGAGACAAACTAGCGATGCCCAATGAAAATGAAGAAAGAACATCGCTTGTTGCTCATTCAAAGTGAAAAAAATCCATCAAAAATCGCAATGAATGATCAATGGTGGGGATTTGGCTACATCTCACACTCATTATCACCCTTTGATTTAAATTTTTCCTTTATATCATTTTTTTTCAACTTCTGGTCTGTGCTTCCTCTAGCAATGTCAGCAAGAAATTTATCAAACTAGTTTTGATACATTTTCACTGCAAGCTAGTTGCTTCCCTCAAACAACATTTTCTTGAATATTTTTCCATCCTTTTCAAGGAATCCATTATGTTTACATGGGTATGTGTAGGATCATGATAGGCCAAAAAGTTACAATATGATGGGTATGTGGCTGATGACTTTCTTTTTACCCAAAATTGATGAAACAAAAAGGGTTTTTAAAGGAGATTGTCAAATTTCCACTAATATAAATTATGCTTCACTTTGAATTTAATAAGTAATTATTATTCATTTTCTATTTGAATTATGACTAAAGTCCTGATTGATAGGCTAATTGTAAAACATCTATAGCTTTCAAACGATATCAAATTTTTTGAATCCAAAACATGTGTCACATTCTATGCTTCACATATTATAGGATTAAAAAAGGAAAAATTGAATTTCATGAAGTTTTGACCAAGTTCAATTGGTTAGACATACAAGTTTTAATATTTTTTAAAAATTATAATAAAAAATTCATAATTAATTATTTACTTGGAAAAAAATTACAAAAAAATATGCATCACATCGGGACATGTGCCCTCTACTTATATCTAAAATATTATAAAAAATATTATTATTTTATTGTGGTTAAAGTGGTCAGATAGACACCCACTTCTTAGTTTTTCCCTGAAATTTAAGTACTACTGCATTGAAATTTTAAATTTTCACCAAACATATTTTTTATTTTAAACAAACCTAGTAATTTAGAAACTACATTCAATTTTCTATAGATTCTATTCTTACATTTTTTTGAAATAATATAGATAACTTATTCAAATTTTTACGTCATGTTGCCTAACTCTAATTTTTCTAATTTTTTTGCCACTTAAGGACCTATTTTTTCCATGATGATCCTACACATACCCACATACATTCTCTAATTTCTTCGAAGTATGTCATTTCGTGCTACAAATCCCTCCCTTCAATTTGAGCAATGGCGGTGTCCTCCATTGCAACATAGCATTTCTTTGTGCTACAACACAATAGAATTTACCCAAAAAAATTTAAATACATCTCCACCTTATGCATTAAACACTGTTTTGTGAGGCATCAACGAAAACAATTCAGCCTTCAACATATATCACTAGCTTTTATCCCTTTGCAAAGTTTCATTACAGTATCAAAGTGCCCCTTTCAACGAGCAAGGCAAGAAGTGCACCAATCTACCCATGTGTAACATTGAAACCCGACGTTTTGGATTCCTCCTTTTGTGGCGCAAGTAGCATAATAATTCAAACTTTACAGTGGAATTTCAACACCCTAAAATATAGCATTTGATTTAATTTGCATAGCCATAGTTGTTTCCATGATGTTTTTATTTGAGAAACTTTAATGAGATGTCTGTACCCTACATTCTCTGTTATTCAAACATTGAGAGTTTTTATCTCTTATATGTCCATCGTTGGAGAACAATACATCGCTGGTTTGGATTTTCATTTTTATCTAGAAGCTACAATGAGATGTCATGAAAACTTTCAAGTTTTTCAAAGTTTGTTTTAGATTTTTTTATCCAATGGAATAAAAGAATTAAAACTCCTTTTGCATCCTATTCAAATGTTGAAGAAATTAATGCCCTAAAATCGTTTTGAAATATTTAAAAAAAATTAAATATAAACATTTAAAACATTAGAACTAGGCAAAAATTTAATTCCCCTGTAAGCCAAATAGAGAAATTTATTGTAGGCAAACCACGACTCTTGGAGCCTTGAAAATTTGCACAGGATGATAATCGATTATTTAGAGAAAACCCATTTCCTCAAAATTTTCCCATCTCTTAAAATTCAGGTACCTCCTTTGTAAACTGGCCTCGAGATGTGTTCACTGCAAGAAAAGTACATTAAAATAATGTATAAAATAACCTCTAATATTGATAAAAATGGAGCTATAGAGGTTTCAAACCAAAACAAGAAATGGGTTGTCCTTAAAATTTCAAAATGTGCAAAACACCATTTTTGGCCATGTTGCGATAAAAAACAATTAAAAAGCCCATCAAAACTTATCCTGGAGGCGTGAAATTGATAAGGTATGTAACCATTTGACCCAAGAATGGAGTGAAAATTACACTTTGGAAAAAGAGATCTAGAGGTGAAATATATTAATAAAAAAAGTTGCTCAATCAGACATTTCTGCAACTGCCCCTGTTCAGAACCAATCAGGGTTCTCAAAGTCACCACTTTGAAAAAATATCAAAACAACTTCAAGGAAGCTGCCACTAGAAAAAAAAAAGCTCATTTAGGTACACTGAGCATGTGTGCAAGAGAGATTTCCCTGAATTATCAATCTTCTTGAGATATTAGGGGTCAACATTGACCACCTTGAAAAGTTTTGGAAATGCAGATGTAAAATCAACACAAACTACATTTTCTTTTTATCTCAAAAAAATAGCAAATCAGATCTTAAGAATCTGAAATCGGACAGGGGAGTACATAAATGTAGGGAAAATGGAGAGAAATTATTTGTTCATCATGGCAATCATCCAGTTGTGAAATGCAATCTCGAATGGGAGGCCAATTTGCAAAACATAGAGTTTACAAACAATAAAAAAGTGTCAAAATCCTCTAGCTTCACTTTTCAAAACCCTATCAAAACTCATCATGAGAAGTTGAAAATTGACATGCATGTTCACATATGTCACATGAGTGTGTCCACAAAGGGGTTTTTCATGAAAATCAACTATCTTTGAAATATGACCCTCCAAAGTAGGTCATTTAGGGAGATTTTTCAAGTGCACTTCTAAGTGTGCAGAGGAAAAATTTCCAATATGGGCACTTCAAATTTTGCAAAATTTGAAAGTACCAACACTTGGATGGCTTGGACATGGTTTAAGAATAGGTTTAAATTTTTTGGATTCATTTCCTTTTTGACAAGGTCAAAATCTACACAAAAAGTCACTTTTAGGCCCAAATTTGGTAGTTTCAAAATCGGACACCTAGAGGAACAAAAAGTACAAACCGAGAGCTTCCATTTCCACTTTCGGACTTTCAGAAAAGTCAAAGTGGACTAAGTCACCAACAGTGGTGAATTAGTCCCACTGCACCTATTTTTCAGTAATTTTTGTAGATTCAGATGCCAATTTGGCTGAAACGGGCTATGGAGTAGTTTTCCAAATCTGGGACTAAGTCACCCAGCTTGGTGTAAGTGTCCTAGTTGACCAGAAAATTAGATTTTTCAAAATTTCAGAGACATGAAATTTTCATTCCAACCTGTGTCAGTTTCCAGGTGCACTCTTTCTATTTGGCTTGTTTATATTGACTTCTATTGCACTCAATCTATCATTTTGCATATCATAATGTGTTTTCAAACAACCTACATTTCTTAGGTTTTACATTAATAATTCATTTTTTTTATCAGTTTATTGCATCTAGACATTGCATCTAGGCATATTTCATTCATATTTGCATTAGTTT
>VDFB02193867.1:757116445-757424550 GCA_007258455.2 Sequoia sempervirens | reverse complement strand
TGGATTGGCCATCCACCATGGTTTTTCCCTTTACAGGGTTTCCACATAAAAATCCTTGTGTTATGGCTGTGTGGTTTATTGTTTTCTATTTTTGCATATTGATTTTGGTTAAGTGTGTTCAATGGAATAAAGATCAGGATAAAAGAATTAAAATTTGCACATCACTGATTCATCCCCCCTCTCAATGTTGCTTGTTTCCAACAGCTCCCTCCCCGTTAACCACTTATTTATATGGAGTTTATTAGTGGACATATGAACCACCTCACACCGTGTGCACCTAAATTATGTCTATTAGTGTTCTAGTTTGTCTTTTCCAAGACAACTTAAACCAAAATATTATGTATATCGAAACCATTCTTCTGCACAATATATTTGAGGCCTTGGTTGTGTAACTGGTGGACCATAGTCACATTTAACACTTGTTACAAATTTTCGGAGTTAAAAAATTAAGTAGAAGTATAGTAAATCAAATAACTTGGATTAAGACTCTAAGACTGGTAATGATTATCATTAATTACCTTTTCCCCTCAATTTTCATGCAAAAATCCTTGGAACATTGCCATACATTGTTCACGTAGGAAAATTCGTCACTGAGTCTGGGTTTTTTAGGCTTCAATAGCCTCAGCTACTGTGAACTACATCTCCCAAACTCCATGTTTGTGTTAGGTTGTAAAATAATGACATTTTAAAGTCATTAATTGCAAGGGATAGTCTCCTCCATACATTGATTTGATTTGTGATGGACACATTTGGACGGTAGTAACAATAACTTGCAATCTATCAAGACTTGATTACCTTATAACTTGTCAAATTCTAGCGATGAAATGATAGATTAATCATAATGTCACCTTGGGATCACATCACCATGAAAGGAACTCTCATCCAACATCCTTATGAGTGCAAGTACCACCAAATAGTATTTTTAGATCTTTTCTTCCTTTGAGCGTAAGGAAATTCAAGAAGAGAAGAGGAAAGCAAGACATGTGGTATGTCTAAAAGAGGGAGATCAACTAGAAGTCAAAAGATTAGAAGAAAATCTTGTAAATGCATGGAATTTTTTCTTGTTGAAAGGGGGTCATGTTCTTATGATGATGAGAGAGTTAATAGCTTACACATCGAGGTGTCCTTGAGGTAAAAACATCTATAGAAACAATGGGTACGCAAGGAACTTCCTCCAATAAACACTAATTTTTGTGTCAACGAGAGGATATATCTCATAACACCATCATTACATGCCTAAGCCCATTTTTGGACGTATATAAAGGTTTTGTTATAACAAAAGTTACCGAATCGATGGAGTATGGCAGACCCTATTACAGTTGTAGAGATTGGATGCAAGTGGTTCGATATACATGAAATATGTGTAGGTATGCACTATCATCAAATTATATACAACTAAAAGATAAGGATCAAAATAAAGGAGTGGCTATGTACATTGATGGAAGGCCAAAGCATTAGGGAATATTGTAGGGTATATAAATAGTACACGACCTGGGTCAACAAATAAACAACCCAATTGCATATTCGAGGTGTATGAGGGAACCGTGTGTATTTGTGCATGTGTGGGGATAAAATCAATAATAGTCAGAGGGGGAAGAGTTACACTGACATAATCTCAATTGATTAGATACAAACATAGTTACTATGGGGGTGGTAAGCATACCATATACCCATTTTACCTGCTCCAACCTCCAATTAATGATCTAATTTACCATTTAGTATGTTTTTTTTCGTAAGTCTATTATTCTACTTCTAACAACTTTTTTTTTTATATTTATTTTGTCACAAAGGGGACATACTATCGTAGGGTATGCTCCTGCCCGTAATTCAATGTGATCGTGGATGCATTCTACCACTTCTACCCCGATAGGGTTTTACCTCATTGTAATTGTACAAATTAGACACGTAGAAAATGTTTTATTATTATGTTTTTTCTCATAAGCTTCATTTGCCATTTTTGGATAATCGTTTAATATCTGCTGTTGTAGTCACCGGACGGGGAAAGGAGCCGCCAGTGAGGAGAGCATCCATAGGGGAAGAAGTCATTTTTATGTGATGATGACATCACATATTTATCAAACCCTCTCGATATGATAAGGAAGACACAAAAAAAATGCAATGAAGAAATCCTTCAATTGTTATTCATAGTGTAGAAAAATAGATGAGATAAGAGAGAGGGTTAAAATATTGATTGAGAGAGCACAAAACGTGCAAGTAAGCTATCATGAGGTCTTTAATTATAACATAAGTTCATTCATGGTTTTATATTTTGTACTATTTTATGTCATGAACTAAAATATATGTTGTTTTTATAGGATTTTTTGCGTCCTCTTAATGTTGCTACCATGATCAAGGTACTATAGGTGTTGCCCTTAGAGTAGGGGTTGGTACAAGTGTCCATCTTGATCTTCCTGCACATACATTACATCATCCAACCCCATCATCTCTGCCTATATTGTCAACTGAAATTTTTCCAACACATAGCATGTAGGCGTCAGGTAGTGCACCCTCTGGCAGCGAACACATGCCAAACACATGAGTCAGGACATGTACTTGGGGATGCAGAGGCCACTAGTGTTGGTGATGTTTTAGTAGCATTTCCTGGATCTTCCTGTATTACTAGTATGCAAACATTTCTGGTCACATTTTTGGTGACCGAGGATTTCATTCCCATAAAGATAGAGAAGGTCATAGGTACTTTAAAATGCTTTAATTATTATTATATATAATCCAATTGAAATTTACTTATTGATCACTCTTTTTAGACTAATGATCCCATGATCATTTTTTAGGAAATGATGTTTTTTATAAACATCTAAGTGATATTACATTGGAGTTGTTTGGGCCCACCATGCATACACAATGGAATGCCCAAAATCAAGATTTAAAAGATGAGCTCATTAAATGTTTAGTTGTATTGTTCGGCAACAAAACATTCAACTGAACCAAGGTCCTTAAGAAAGCTGGTACCTATCTAAAGTATGCGAGGAACCAATATAGGTCACATTTAGAGAAGAACAAAAAGTAGGAGTGTCCCCCCATGATTCTGGAGAGGGAGTGGAAGGACCTGGTGTCAGATGGAAAGGAGAAGGTTGAAAAGAAAAAAGGAAAGACACCACCAAGCCAAGGAAGGTATGTGATACTATCAACAATACAATTATATACTGATTACTCTTTCCTTTTACATAATCTAACTTATTTCAAATTTTTCATAGGTTGCTTGACACATCGAAGGGAACAAAGGAAAGACTAGAAAAATACAGGCAACACAAACTTGGCTTTAGTGGTTATATGAAATTAGCCGCATGAATTGTAAGTATCAATAAATGAAATATTGCATTCAAATAATAAATTGCAAATAATTTTGGTTTTATCACACCATAGAAGCAAAATTCATGATCTTATACAAAAATGCAGGGCTTTGAATTCAACAGAGTGCCCACAGAAGAGGACCTGAAGATTTCCTTCCAGCAAGGCTATGGAGTTGTAGCTAAACACTTAAGAGTCTTGTTTGGGAAAACAAAATCTTCCACTGCATCCAACACACAGGTAAATAAACTCAATAAAGTTTATTTAAATTAAATAATTTGTGCAATCTATTCAATATTAATTTCCACCACATAAAGTAATTATGTGTTCTATTTGTTTTAAATATACAAGCAATGATAATACTACACATGACATTGGAATGCAACCTGTGGAGGGTGGAGCACAACCCTCAGAGATTGGGTCATGTCAGCAGGCATCCCAGTAATCGATGTGTATTCATGTGCTATACAAAACACAGTATGGATTAATACAATTAAACATCTTTAATTGCAATTGGTGTATTAATTAATGTAACCTTTCATGTTTCAACTTTAGAGCATGTAGAGCATGATCAGGCTAGAGAAGATCAGGAACATGTTGTGGCCCCATCAGGTAAAGAGGACCCACTCTAATGTTATTTTAAACATATTTAATTGCAATTGGTGTATTAATTAATGTAACCTTTCATGTTTCAACTCCATATTAGGATTTAGAGGGTGTTCAACATGTTGAGCATGAGGCTATAAGACAAGATCAAGAACATGATGTGGCCCCATCAGGTAAAGAGCACCACTGTAATGTTCTTTTAATTAATGAAATACTTGTAACAATAATAATAAAACATATCAATTTAACATTTCTTTGTTATTGCAGGAGACCCCCCCTTGCAGTGGCCTCCATGTCGTGATTAGTACACAACTAGGCGTATATTAAGATCATGAATAGAGGGAAGAATAATTGAAAGGGGGATAGATGATTTTGAAAATTATACTCCACTTCAGCTTTTTTTAGCTTCAAAAAAGAAACAAAAAAAGTAATTTTAATCATATTATGACAACCATATTTTTGATAATATGTAAAAACTAAAAGAATGAATGTTATATGTTAATGAATGAATGTTATATGTTATTAATGGATGAATGAATGAGTAATGTTATATGATCAGGTATGGGGAATTGAGAGTGATGTGAGGGGGGGGGGAGGGGCCAAATGAGCTTCCATCATCACGTGGTTGGCCCTATTAAGCAGAGAATATTAAACTATTCACAAAACAAAGAGAAGCTCAATAAGGTAATGCACTTTTCAATATAAGAAATGCATCATTTGAAGCATCAAACCAATATGAAAAGATGAAAGAAAGTGCTAAATTTTCACTATGGTAGTAGAAAAATGATTCTTTATACCCTGATGCCTTCATTTTCCAAGCTAGTTTCTCCTGCTTTGCATAGTTCTGCCATGTTTGTGGATGTGATATGATTCCTACACAAAAAACATGTACCAGTTTACAACCTTCAATCCAACTACATCCAAGTATCTTTTAATTCACCTATCTTTCATCAATCTCTTTACTATTTGAACCTCCTACAGATGTTTTAGATGAAGAACCCATTATTGTGAAATGTGCCTCTAGTTGAGTAAACTGAATCCATGCTCTGCATCATAATTTGAAGTTGTTTCCATTCCAATGTTCTGAGTTTAGTTAGTTTGTATGGATTTGTATGAATACCACATTGTGTTGTGTGTGGATTTGGTTTGAAAGCTCTGTTTCTTTTGTTTTTAGTGGTGACATAACTCTAAAATTTGATTTTTTTGCAAAACAAGTTAGTGGAAAAATTGACAACTCTGAAGGGTTTAGAGGCTCGATTGAGATAGATAAACGGATATTTGGATCTTGTTGTTGATGGGAGGCTTCCACTTAACCATGAAATTTTGTACCATCTGCAGTTAGGCAAAAATTTCTCTACATACATTCATTCAACATACTATCTTCCTTACCAAAATCTACCCTTTTTAAGACACAACCATAACTAGCACACTGCCATAATGCTTCAATCTCAGTCATTAATCTTTGTCTTGACAAAATGGATAATAGTCATTAATACATTACTAATGGTAAACATATTTCATAAAGACCTATGGAGGATAAACTACAATCTACCAATCCATGAGAGACTCACAGTGCATAAAACCATTGAAAATACATCACAGTCATAACCTTTGCCAAGGGAACAAGATAGTCTTTTGGATTGTTTACAGATTCATATCTATGATCATAAGCATCATAAGCTTCTGCAATTTTATTATTTCCCTAAGTTGAATGAATGTCGACTTTGCATTTTGTTGACTATTCCTTTGTCTTCTTTGATGAAGACTATCCTCTCATAATGATTACCATATCATGATTGTGAAAATTCTAAACCCCTCACTTGGGCAGTCAAAACTTCCACCTCTCAACCATAAGAATATGATATATAGAGAATGAGTAGTCCTAAAGACTTATTGAGGATACAACACCTAAGAACCTGGTCTTTATTGCAATCATTGAGACCAATAAGGTCACATAGGATACATCATATCCATAAAGTCATAACTCAATGTCATTTAGGTATCTTTATCTACCTTACATGGCCTTCCCTTGAAACACTATGACACCACCACCAATCTAGCTGCTATAGTGGACTATCTCCTCCCTCTGTATGCCTATATTTCTCTGCTAGTATCATGATGAAACGTTCCAAAATTTTTGTCATACCTATCTTTGGTATCACTGTCACCATTTTTCTTAAGTTATACTCTTAAGCCAACAAAGCTTCACTTGAATTCATGCAATCTCTTGAGACCAATCAGACTTGATAACGTAACCTTGAGGTCCCTCACAATTCCTACCATGCTTACCATGAGGCTGCAACTCACTTTGAACTATCCCTTGTGGCACTCAGAACCATCAACCTTCCTTATGCAAGCCTCTGAAGTAGTGCATAGGTTGGGTCTTTTTTTAAAAAAAATAGTATTGTTTTAAATCTTCCTCACCTTAAGCAAGCTCAACAAGAATAGCAACTCCAGGCATGATAGAACTTCAAAAGGGTATTATGACAGTCATGAAACATAAATTCATAGAGGAGTATGGATGATAGGTATCTAGCTCCATATAGTCATGGCTTCAAATTCAAGTGGTTGGTTATAGCAAGGAATTGCATTCCTTAAATGATTCCAATCCTTATCTTCGTAGGCATGACCTTTGTGATCTTTCATGAAATCTCCCTAAAACACTGTCACTAGTTACCATTTCACCATATGAACTATCAACTTTCCTATGATGATATACCCTTTTTATTGTCACTTTGAATTGGAATTCCATTGGTTTGATGGAGCCTTATGAAGACCTCCATATATTTCAAGTTCTTAAAGCAAGACAATAAAATATTTGAAAACACCAGGCATCTATGTACTTACTGCCTTCTTGATCTCATTGTCCTCACAAACTGAATCTCTAAGAGGCTATCCCTTTTTTCTTGCTATCTCTTCATATGAATTTTAGGATATTTTGAAGGTCTGAGTGCTACCTATTTCATTGTCTAATAATACTCATAACTTCTTAAACTATTGTTATGAGTTCCTTGCTTCAAAGATGGTTGTCATGTAACTACTATCTTCCCTTAGTGATTGTCTTTATATTCTTCCCATGAGCATTGTTATTTGAAACTTTTCTGTAACTACCTCTATGGTTGTATCCCTATTGTAATGAATATCTCTCATTATATCCTTAGAACATGACAAGGGTGTATCAACAGTTTATCAATTTTTTGGAAGACAACAGTTCAAATAATATAACATTTATTAAATGTAGCATTATTTCTAAATACTAGTTCAAACCTTGTTCAGATTTCAACCAAGATAGACCTCTAAAAATATAGGGTTTTCCTCCCAAATATTTGAGGGACTCCTCTCAAAACATCACTAAATACACATCTGTGCATGGTTTCCAAAAAAAACAATACTCTGAATAGATATGAAAGACTAAAGGTTGAAGAGATATTTATTGCACCTATTGTAATGTGGCGGTATGCAAGGCTTGTAACTTGGTAGCATGCATGGAAATCCTTTGAAAATGCCACTTTCATCTCATAAAACCTGCACCTAATGTTCTTTGTTTTCCAACAAACAAAACATCTTACAAACCTCTCGCAATGTGGGTGAAGTATGAAAACTTTTAGTACCAATGCAACATAAAACCCTAAAGTCTCTCTTGCAACATGGATGAAAGAAAACATAGGGAAATGAAAAATCTCCTTTTAACTACTTGGCGCCCAAAAAAAAATATTCTTTACTTTATTTTACTTTCCATTTTTCCTTTTTTTTCTCATAAAACATTTCTTCTAAAAACATTTAACAATATGTTTTAAAACAATGTTTTAGTTGACTATGCCTACTAGGTCTATGCCCTGCTCCTCTTTTGTGCCCATTGACCTCATACATTTAATATGACAATCCTTTAGTGCTCTTGAGGTTTTTCATCATGATTCATAGTCAAAACCTTTATAACACAGTCATAAAGAGAATACAATGGTTTTAGCAATTACCTACTACTTCTATTCAAATATAAATGTATAGGGTATAATTGGATGTTACATTAATAAGGCTATGAATAGAGAATTCCCATGACCAAAAAGTAGTAACACATCAAATTGGTTTTCCTAAATTATTTACTATACATCCTTCAATGAGAAAAATCTAATGGATACATGTATAATATGATTATAAACAAAGAAACAAGATGAAACTATTCATGTCTCACACTATGTGAACTTCTAACTACTTTTTCTTTTTTTCTTTTTTATTTTTTATTTTTTTGAACTTCCAACTACTTGGTGGTTGAGTTTCTTGATAGTTTCCCTTCCAATCTCATGGCTGAAGGAAAAATCCTTACATGTATCTACTAGGTAGTGGACAAAGGTGCATCAATACATGTGTGATGGTTCATGATAATATAGTGACTTGTGTGTAGGGTGGATATAATGTTATTGAAGTTTACATGCTAGCTTAGAGTGCTACTAAATCATGTTCATTAATACAAATTGTTTCCAAGGAACACACAAAGTTTTGTAAGGCTTGCATTGGTCATTCACCTTTCTTGAGAAGTGATTTCTCTTGTCATGACTTTAGTGAGCTATAAAAATTGAACATAGAGCTACTAAACATTGTACAACTTTGTTTGATTTCCATACAACCCAACCGTAGACACTTTAAATAAATGATGCAAACCTTTACATGTGTATGTTGTGGTTATTTATATGATCTCACCTTGTGCAAATGCGCATAAGTGATTAGGATCCAAGTTTGAAGGATGTTAAGTTGCCACTAGTTTAAGAAGATGAAAGTATGTCTTGAGGAATTTCACATTAAATACTATGTGAAGTTGTAGGTACTACAAAAGTTTGAAAATAAAAATGTTGTCACTAATTATGTGCAAAATGATGTGAGGCCCATATCATAGTGTCATGGTGCTTTTTTTTATTTTTGTTGTTGGTTAGAGAGAATCTATTGTATTTCTTTGTGAACACTTTGGATGTGTTGAAATCTCTATAAATTATTTGTTTCTTGTTCTTATTTGTGCAAATTCCACATGAGGTGGTGTGTCATAGGCATGTCCAAGGGTGTCACAAGCTAAAACCCAATACATGCTTAGAAAGGGCTTTACCTCATAAACTTGTGTGGAGCTCTATTATAAGCATGTTTAATGAAAATTATATTTCCATCCCAAGTATGTGGATACTTACAACAATATATGCCCACTTAATCTAAGAAATTCTAGTTGACTACCATTGTCTAATTGTTTGTTGATGGATGATATGTTGTGGATTTCTCTAGTTGTGCTGAATTCTCACACAAGGATTAGCAAAATATGTGTACTAAAAAATAATGAATGTTGATAGTTGGAAATGAATCCAAACATAAATGAAGAAGAGGCACATGGTATCTTGTGTAGTGATGTTTTACTTGCAAGAAACCATAATGGTATTTTTTGAAAACATGACAACTATAATAAGTAGATTCATTTTGGTATTTTTTTCATAGGGAATCTACTCATAAAATCAATACTAATATATTATCAAGGCATTTGAAATACTAGTAGAGGTGTTTGATTCCTCAGCTTCCTATTTGTGGGATTGGTGATATGATAGGGAACACAGGACATGATATGGTGCTCAATATCTACATGTATATGAGGCAAATAGAAATGTTGATGTAGCTCCATTGTTTATATCTTGGTAATCCATAAACGTGCAATTATTTTAGCATAGTACACCATTGTGATGAGTCTTTGTTGAGGTGTGTTCTCTAGAGCACAAATTAGATGTCTAAGCTTGAAAAGAATATTGCCAACCAAATGGAACTCACTCACCTATTTACTTTGGGAAAGCATGGTGTAGGTATATTTAAAGTCTCAATCTAGCATGCAAAGGTCCTAATTAGAGAATTTTTGGTTGTGCAAGTCTAGCACTATGATGAGTGTGTGATTTGATAACTGGCTAAAGAAATTCACTACCTTATTGTATTTCATCTTTGAGCATTATATATAGATGCAATACTTCAAGTATGTCATTCACTCCATGTTTCATTCATTCTCTTGTTGGAAATTCATTCCTTGATACAACTAATTGATAGATTCAAATTTTGACTTGTAATATACATATTTATTCTCATGCCAACATACATATGCTCTTGTGGGTATTAGGCTTTGATCTTTGACTTATGTTTTATGCTTCTTGAAATCCAAGCATGTAGCATTCATTATCCATTGTTTTATAACAACCACTTAACCTGTCAAATATATACAAGATTCCTTGATTCAGTGGGCTTTGAAATGGTCATTAATCTTTAGGTATGCTATGACTACTTGATATTTTGTAATTGAAAATACTCATCTATTTGTTGCCTTATAACAAGCAACTTAAACTTGTAAACAGAGAACAAACATGTGACTCCTTGGAGAGATGATAGTAGTTTGATTTATATAATGGGTAAAAGTCTCATGAATGTGTTATTTTAAGCACCACTTGGTCATATATAAGATTCTTAATCTTGATTATGGCAGTCCCTGATCATCTATCATTGGATGCTGAATAGGTTAACCAACCATGTACACACATTTACTCTGATATTCAGTCATTTGCAACTCACAAATATATAGTACTAGGTTTGGGGAAAAAAAAATACAAAGGCATTATGATATAGATAACAGTCATGTATATACTACGATAGACTTCTAGGACAATGAACTTATAATGCAATATAAAGAACTACTTCATTGTATTTTACCTATTAAATATTTGAGAATTATAGTCCCAAAAATGAGCAAGCTAGTAATTGTGACAAAACATGATGTTAGTGGAAGATGATATTCATTGGTCTATGCATGCTTTATGGATACATAAGGAAAACGAACAAAGAGGAAGATGTGGCTTATGGGGACCTACCTCCTCTGATGCATATTTATCCATCTTACATATGATTAGAATTACTATGCCTTGAGTTTATATATGAGAAGTTTGAGGGTTGGTATTTTGGGAACATCCTAGCATTTCTAGATAGTAGTTGAGCATACTCTATCATATGTACAAGTATATAATAGTTTCATATATTTTTTAGTAGATTTAATTACATTATAGGAAGAAGTTTCAGTGTTTTGGGTGAATACTTTAAAAAAAAAAAATTGCATTGTTTTGTCGAACTTTCGACGAAAGGTTCCAACAAACCACCAAAAACATCCAACGAAAAATTTCCTCGCATGTATAGAAAATGCATCAGACATTCTTGGTGGTTTGTTGGTTAGTCTCATCGAGAGTTCGATGAACTTCTAGTGTTGTTGTGATGATTTGGAAGAGGCATGCCAATTGTTTTCTGGTTATTTTGCGTCTCTAAATTGATGAATTTTTCATCAATATTTTGATGAACAACATATCACTTTTTTGTGGAAACAATCAACAAAAGTGGGTTGTAGTTTTAACATTTTGAAGTTGGTCAAGAATGCGACAAAAATTATTTGAGTATTTTGTCGGTATTCTGACAATAGTATGTGGATATTTCAACAAACTTTTGTTGGAAATTCGAGTCAAATACAGTAGTGTGTACATTGTTCCTAACATCCACCAAGAGACCAGAAAGTTGTTCCAATCTAAATTAAATTATCTCTTTGACTTTCCAAATGGTCTTTATAATACCATCCCTCTATACCATAATGACAACAAGATTAGTTTGTAAGGAATTGATCCTTTTCTTTTGTATTCCATCCTTCTCATTAAGAAAATCATATGTTTTTCCAATAGAGTTCAATTCATGCTCAATAGTATCAATTTTTGTTCTATAGTTCCCAAAAGTAGTAGACCACTGGAGAAAATACCTATACACATTGTTTGCACTCTTGATGCAGGTTTTTAGTTCACTTATACTCTTAGTCAACCTCTTCTATGTATTTTGACATATTTCTTCCAAAGACAATTGAATTTCATCTTTTTCTATAGTTTCAATAGGTGACTGTTCCCTTAATCTGTCTTCAATCTTCTCAATCAATACTTTTGGTAATATACTTGTCAATTTTATTAGATCAATATCGTTATGAATTATGTACATAGCCAAAGCGTCTATAATCTCAACCTGTTCATATGATGGTCGAGACAATCATATATCTCCAATCTTATTCATTCCATTATGTTTCTCAAGAATCTTTAATGCCTTTTCATTAGTAACATCTTCACCATCATCTGTTGATACTAGATCAAGTGCTTTTGCAATGTTTGCTTCCTTTTCTTCTTCCTCCTCCTTTGTCTTTAGCTTCTTCATTTTTGGAGGGGGGTATGTGTTGATTCTTCTTGCTTTCATCCTTCTAGAGGATAATATTTCCTCATACATCATAACTGGAATGGAAACCACACAAGAATTTGATGCATTTATTTTGATTTCAAAACACTCTTTGCAAACCTTTTCCTTTTCTGCTAGATAGTTAAGATATCAGTAAAATTGCTTCTCAACTGGTATAGTTGACTTCCACACAACATTTTCTTTCAATGGTAATGAATTCAAAAGATACATCATCAAGCATATAATCAGAGATCCAAATTGAAAAGGATAATTGTCATTCTTTTTCATAGTTATATTTTCCATTAATTGATTTCTCAACAACTCACACAAGTCAAAATCCTCCTTTTTCTCAACCATTTGATGCACAACATAAACAACAATCATTGAGGTAGAACCTTCCCTATTCCTGAAATAAATCTTATATGAGATTCCATATGCCACATACCTTATCACTAGATCGATTATGGTGTGAATTATAAGTTCCCTTTGATCTCCTGTTACCCTAGTTAAGGATTTGACCTCTTTGTTCTTTACAGACTTCTTGACTAGGACAGGTCAATTATTGCATAATATTGTTATTGTTGCAATTGCTTATTTCATGATTTCATAGGGTTTGTCAAAGATCATTTGATCACCTTGAATTCTACTTAAAATAACCCGAAAAATGTCCACATTCAAAAAGCATGTAAATTTTCTCCAAGTGTCTAAACCCTTGTGCCCTAAATTCTTGACCATTTGCATTTTCTCAAATGAAAGAGAAGTCTTGAGATTTCAAATCTTTTCATGATCAAATTCATCAATCTGTAACTTACTCAATTTTTTAATTTTTTTTTGCATGAATTAAATACCACCATTACCTTTGACTCCATTGCTTTAGCCTTGTTCTTCGTACTTTTACTTGCTTATAACCCTAACTCTTTATTTCTTAGCTTGTTCACTTCAAAATGAAAATAACTACTCACTCTTATTTAACTTATCACTTTTAGGGTTTCATTATAAAGGATAATTTATTGCTTGTGACATCATCATATACACTTCAGTCTATCAGTTCCTCCTTCCAACTAAGTTGACAACCATTTTATGAAATGCACTGTAAGCAAAAAGGTTTTGCAAAAATTATGTAATGCTTGTTTTCTGCTCAAATTTTCTTCATTTCCTTCAGAATGAAAATTCACATCGCATATCCTTGTGTCATTGCATGACACCTCTTATACCAGGGGTTTGATATATATTTTTGTGGCTTCTCCCCCTAAGGCCATTACTGGATTCAATTCATAGAAGCGGTATCTGCACTAGATGTAGATACATGATTATCTATTTTATCCTTGTTCTCTGGTTCTTTTTTCTTTCTCCCGATCTTTTCCATTTCTTTCCTCGCTTCTTCTAGATTTATCTTGTTAATAAACTTGTTCTTCTATTCTAGATTTGGTTTCTTCCCAACTTTTCTGTTAATTTTTTTTGAGATATGTCCTGGTTTTTTATAAGGGTGACACACAACAAATCTTTGATCAAGAGGGTTTGTATTCCTCTTTTTCCTATACTGATTAGCCTTGTGTCCAAAATTATTGCACATGTAATAGTAGCCTTGAAAAGAAAGAAATATTCTACTGGTATTGAATCTATTCATCATTATTTGACTTCTAAATTTTGTAGACTTATGTCCAAACTTATTGCAAACATAACATTGTCCAACAAAGAATCCAACATTCTGACTTAATCTATTTTGGCTCATCATTATTCTACATTCAGTTGCTCTATGTTCGAACTTATTTCATGAGTAGCAAAAGCTAATAAAAGATGGGTACCTCTGATCATTAGGCTATCAACTGGGTATCCTTTTGGTATTGATCCTTCTATTCTTGCTTTGAAATTTCCTTTGAGTATTCATTTTGTTGAAACTAGGATTAGTTTTTGAACTTTGTCCTTCTTTGAGTCCTAGACCACCTTTATCCTTTGTAGGCTTCTAAGATGAAATCAATTCATCAATCATTCCCAAACTTATCTTAAATTTTCCTTCAATTTTTTTTTCCTTTTCCAGATTAGATTTAAGAGTCACTATTTCCTGTTCAAGCTTGTCACATTTTCTTTTCTTCTAATTGATGATTTCTTTTCTTTGTCCAATTTCCAATTTCAGATTCTCTTCCACTCTTTTGCTTTCTATAAGTTTCATCCTTAGATTTTCAATAGTCTCCTTTTCTTCTTTTAGTTCATGGTAAAATTCTTTATGCTTCAACTCAAATTTCTAGATCTGATTTCTTAGTTTCTCAATACATTCACTTGCTTGCTTGAAATTTTCTCTTAGACATTCATTCTCAAACTCTGAGGTCTTTGCTCTCAATTCTTCATCTAAATTAGATCCCTTCATCATTTAGTTAAACCTGCCAATATCTCCTTCAAGCTGTTAAAATTATTCAAAAGGACCTCGCTTTGATACCAATTGTTGAATAGGACAACTAAGAGGGGGTGGTTGAATCAATTGTTCCCAAATTAAAATCCTTAATCGTTTACCAGAACTAGATCCAAATAGTGTTTAAATTATTTATCAATAAATACAAAAATTGAAAGTAATCACATAAACACAGTAACACCATATTTACATGGAAAACCCAATGAGGGAAAAACCACTGTGAGGATTAACTCACACTATAGAGAATATCAAAATTGATTACAAAAAGACTCATTGCCTGAGATAAGGCTCACTGCCTAAAATAAGGACTCACTGTCCAAACTCACTATCCATAGGGCTACAACCTGAAGGGCTCACTACCATAGAGATACAAAGAAGATGGCTCACTACAGAATACAAAAGTTATGCCTTACTGCCAAAAGTGAACTGATGAATTACACCTTTCTTGTGCTGAGTTTAGTTCCAGATGAAGCTCTGTGAAGGTGGTACTGCATATCAGTATTCGCTCAATACTTCTGCTCTTAACACACATGTATTATCTTCGGCTAATTTGCTTATTCTGATTTGATGCATCCACACACTTTTCTATCTCTATATCCTTTTTGCATAACCTTGCATCTCTATATTTTATGGAGATACACATATGCATATATATATATATATATGTATGTATGTATCTAACTCATTAATTAGGTCAGCCAAAATATCCATAAAGTATTGCACACACTAAGTTGGACAAGATATTCAAATATCCAAATCATAGTTTATCACATGGTATGAACTAGACCTAAAAACCAACACATTAGACCACATATAACAATCATCTTCAATGTGAAATAACTTCTGATAAACGAGTCATACATACATTACTATGTTGACATCAATGAAAAACTTCTGACATTAATGATAACCATTTGATGCAACCTTCAATCTCCAACAAGTAAATGTGGGTTTTCCTTGGTCAAACCCCTTATTGGTAATTAAACCTTGAAATGAAATAGAAGAATGAAGGTAAATGATGAATGAAAAAAGTGATATGTTGCAACTCACCAAAACCATTGTAATAAGGTGCTACAAATAATTATTGCAATGGATGTGGTTATTGACTCATGGGCATGTGTAGGATCATCATGGAAAAAACAGGCCCTTAACTGGTGGAAAATTCAGAAAAATTAGAGTTAGACAACTTGACATAAAAATTTGAATAGTTATCTATATTATTTCAAAAATATGTAAGAATAGAATCTGTAGCAAATTGAATGTAGTTTCTAAACTACTACGTTTATTTAAAAAAAAAAAAACTATTTAGTGAAAATTTGAAATTTCAATGTAGTAGTACTTAAATTTCAGGGAAAAAATAAGTAGGTGTTTGTCTGACCACCCTAACCACAATAAAATGATAATATTTTTTTATAAGATTTTAGATATAAGTAGATGACTTATGTACCAATGTGATGCATATTTTTTTGTAATTTTTTTACCAAGTAAATTAGTAGTTATGATTTTTTTATTACAACTTTTAAAAAATATAAAAGCTCGTATGTCTAACCACCTTAACTTGCTCAAAACTTCATGAAATTAAACTCTTTTTTTTAATCCCATAGTATATGAAGCATAGAATGTGACGCATGTTTTAGATTAAAAAAATGTGATACCGTTTGAAAGCTATAAATATTTTTCAATCAGCCTATCAATTAGGACTTTAGTTGTAATTCAAATAGAAAATGAATAATAATTATTTATTAAATTCAAATTACAAAATAATTTATATTGGTGGAAAGCTGAGAATCTCCTCTAAAAAGCCTTTTCATTTCATTAATTTTGGGTAAAAAAATAATTGTCAGCCACATACCCTACACATACCCTCTTGCTTGAATGTTGTTTATCTTGGATGAAACACTTGCTTGAATCATAAACCCTACATCACAATTATTAGCACAATAACAAAAATGATGCCATTATATCCTTGAGATGATGCTTGAATCTTGATGATGGATCCAAATGCTTGATGAATTGCTCTTGAATTTCTAAATACTTGAACGCTTAGATGCTTAGAGTGCTTAGATTTCTTAGATATGAAAATTAGAGAAAGGAACCTTGTATTTATACTTATCCATGCTTAATATCCTAAACTTACACCAAAACAAGCCAACATATAAATTCATTAATTAAATGAGGCTAAGTCTTGCCAAGATTTGAAATTAAATCTTGAAAATACGTTAAGGGGGACTAAGATGCCCTAGCTGGTGTCATTGTCCCAAGGCATGAAACTCTGGGCACAAAATCCACAAAGGGGCCCATTTAAGGCACACTTGAAATCAGGGTCCCAAGGATTTTTGAGGACAAAGATGACCTAGGTGGCATCTTAGTCCCAACCCAAAAATTAGGGACACATAGCTAGAATCATTAAATTATCATTTCCCCTTTGGTGTTTACCCAGATTAGCCATAAAAATATATAATTCATTAGGCTTGTGGATGCAAACTAGGACCAATTAAGACATAAATAGGGATAAATAAAGCAAAGTGGCCACAAACAAGAGTGAAAATGCAAGGGTATGCATTTTCCTACACTACATTTAGCTCCCACTTTAGTGAGAGGATGGACTTGCTTCAAAATCACACTAAAGTAGCCAACCACACAATCAAGAGGGGTTCAAATGTACAAATTTCAGTAAGATGGGATGACAATAAGCAAGAGGGTGGCCAAGCCTCCAGGATCAAGATCCCATGGAAGACTAACATAAGCACAAAGGAACACACTTGTAGATGATATATGAAGCCATAACCATATCACAAACATACACCATCAAAGATAGAAAAAGGAAAAAGGAAAAAGAAAAAGAAAAATACAATAGATCAAGCTTCGATTGGACAGCAATGTGTTGTGGACTGAGTCTAGGATGTTTGTCAAAAAGAGGTTTACAAGTGGAATGCTTTGTCAACTATGCAAACAAAACACAAGCTCATAAGGGCTAGTGAAGCTAGTTTTCCACTAGGTGAGCAACAAGAGGTCCATATCAAAGCCATGCCCCCATGACTATTATAAGGACAAAAGGAAAAAATGCATGCTCACAAGGGCTAGTGAAGCTAGGTGTTCACTAGGTGAGCCCCATGGGACCATATCAAAGCCATACCTTCATGACTTTAATAAGGTACAAAAGGAAAAAAATGCACGCTCACAAGGGCTAGTGAAGCTAGTTGTTCACTAGGTGAGCCCCAGGGGACCATATCAAAGCCATACCTCCATGAATTTAATAAGGCACAAAATGAAAATGCATGCAACAAGAAAGAGGGATGTTTGAAGGGATTTTTCTTAGTTCATGTGAGGTCTTAATCTTAGGGGAAATATTTCCTAATGTCTCCAAGAGAGGACCAATCAAAGGATAAAAGATTCACAACTTAGGGAATGCAGTGTATCACATCACCACTAAGAGGAATGCAATATGTTAAGATGGATCACACTCTTGAAGGACATTACCCCCAATGTCACCACAAAGAGAAAAATACATCACATGAAGAAAATCACATCAAAGAACATGAAAAATACTACAAATGAAATCATGCCAAAATAATGTCAATGTATACCCCCACTTTAAAGAAATTTCTAAACACCACGCTCTGAGAAATTACTTTAAAGTAGCCGAAACATGAAAAAATGAAAAGAGGGTTTCCCTCCAGAAACACATAAGGGATCAATGGATTCAAGGCTAGTATTTGTCTTTGCTGCAATGATATTAGAGAGCTTAGAACCATCATCATTCCCCAAATACACATAGAACTGGAAGAATGACACAAATAGAGGAAAAAAAAAGAAAAAACTTTTGGGTCAACATGGAAGAAACATAGGGTGTCTCGACACCTTGCATCATACCCAAAAGGAAAAAAAAGGAAAAAATGAAAGGAAAAGCAAATATAACGAAAAATATTTTGGGTCAACATGCAAGAGACATAGGTGTCTTGATGCCTTGTGTCATCCCCAAAAGGAAAACACAAGACAAAATGAAAGGACAAGAAAATATAATGAAAAATATTTTGGGTCAACATGAAAGAGACATAGGGTGTCTCGATGACTTGCATCATCCCCAAAAGGAAAACACAAGAAAAAAATGAAAGGAAAAGCAAAGATAAGGAAAAATGAAAGGTAAAGACCAAAGAAAAGGTGAAATTATTATGACATATAGAAGAATGAAGGTACAAATAGAGGGATGCACATAAAGAGGAAACATCAAATAGAACATCACGGGGGATTATATTACACACATGCAACCAACCAAAAGAAAATGAAAACACAAGAGACTAGTAAGGCATAGATGAGTCAACCTAAAGTAGGTTGTCTACCTCCCAATCTTAGTGTATATAAGTGGAAGGTAGACAACGAGCCTAAGGGAGAACAACAAATGCATTACTAGGACAAGGCTATCTAATTCTTTCCCCCATTGAGTGAAAGACAAGAATTAGCCAAGGTAGGTGATGGGGAAGATCATGTAATAGTGAGAATAGAGTACTCTACAACTATTACATGACAAGAAGGCATAAGAAGATGTTATTTGATCATTGGATAACATTTATCTTTATCGAAGTGATATTTACTCAATATGATCTTGAATGCACAACATTCATCAATAATATGTCCAAAAGTACTATGCTATCAAAAATTTGGAACATTTGCATCTTTAGGATATAGTATGAGCCTGTCTTTCATTGGTGGAAATAGTATAAGTCCTTGGTTGAGAAGGATTTGTAATTTTCTTTCACTTTCAGGTGGCAGATGAAGGGGTTGTAGTTTTTGTAATTTGTAAGGCCTTTTGTGCTAGCTAGATTCACCAGCTTCTCTAGATGGGATTAGGCCAGGAGGTCCTGAGATGATTGTATCTTTGTTATTCTTATCCTTAGGCAATGTGGGTTTCTCTTTAGGAAGGAGGATATTCATATCGGGAGGAGAATCTAATATTACAATACCATTGCTACGAAGCTTTAGGTATTCTCTAGGAGGTCTTATGTTGTAAGGGGGATCTTGATATCCTAACCCTTTTGTGTTTTCATTAATTGATATTTTCTCTAGGAATTGTTGAATGTTATGTTCACTTGTATCGCATCCTTGTTTACTCAAGATTTTGAATCCTTTTCCATATGTTTCTTCTAGATTGATTGGAGTGTTTGTTATTTGGTTGTCATAAAATGTTTGAGTGTTTTCTTGTTTAGAAGAACTAGGCTCACCTATTGTAGGGAACTTAGGTTCAAATTTTGTCTTGGTTTCAGGATGTAGGTACCAAAACATCTCAAGAGGTGGTATTGTAGGAGGTTTTGGTTGTTTCATGGATGGGTAAAAGGATGCATTAGCTTTAGGGTTGTTAAGACAATCATTTAGGAACCTATTCATGTTGTCATCATCTTCTCCAATGATGTCAACATCACGAGGTGGAGATGTATTAGGATTTGAGTTAGCATGAGTAAGTTCAATTTCATTAGGGTCCTTTTCAAAAGAAAAACTTGACACATCTACGAAAGATTTCAAGGAGACCCAAATATTTCCAAAGCACATATCCATGATGCAAGATTGAACAAATACACTTGAAATGAAAGAAATTGAGATAACAACAATTCTGCAAACTGTAACAAAAAATTGAAGGCAACAAATAGAAGCATAAAGAAGCAATTTGAAGTTGTAAAAGCTAGAAAGTAAAATTCAACAGGGACTAAGATGCCATTAAGGGTGCCTTGCTCCTACTGGTGAGATTTTGATGTTTCAGAAAGTGAAACAGAAAGCAAACAATAGAGACGAGATTTTGAGCAAGAAGCCTTGAGAGGGATTAAGATGCTAGGAAAGGAATTTTAGTCCTAGCAAAGGTTTTTCTCAGAAAAACAACAGAATCTAGATTATTTACAATGTTGACAAGTTTCCTATTCAAGGAGCCGATGTTTAGAAATAGAAAAATGTGCAAATGAATGCAAGAAAAAGTAACTAGTGGCAAGAAATTTAATGCAATGTTTTCAATTTTGAATGCAATAACTATGCTTCTAAAGGTAATTAGGATGATGAACAATGCCATTTTTTAGTTTTTCCATGAGATAAGATGATGCAAGAAAGAACAAATGCAACCTATATGTACTTTCACTAATGCAAATGTGAGAAACCCTAGATGCACTTTCACTAAATATGAGGAACCCTAGATGCACTTTCACTAATGCAATATAAAATGCAAGAATGAATGCAATCTAGATCTAGGACTTTAATGAACTCCAAATCAGAAAACGAATGTTGTAAAATGTCAAGTTCACCAAAATGAACAATAGGTGAAATGGGGATGCTTTATAACCTAGGTCATAGAACACCACACTTCTCCAATTGTCACTCAAATATGTCCTATCAATCCAGATTGGATTGACTATCAACCCAAAGGGTGAGTTAATTCTCAACAAGGAAGACCTAGGAGGGGGTTCTTTTAGCTTAAAGGGGCTCTCCAGCAAGAAAAAGCTTGGAAAAGACAAGAAAACATTTAACTCATGAAACCTAATAATATAAGCTAAATGATGGATGCAAATGATGAAATTATGCAATAGGAAGTTAGGATGTGTATATACTTGGGAATTCTGGAAATGCGATGAGGATTTAGAAAATGCAAGAATACTATCAAAATGTTCTATGGAGGACTAAGAAACCCTTACTGTTGTCTTAGTCTTATTGCTATTTTTTTGGGGCAGATACAAAAGCTTCAGATGCCGAAACCAGATCTAAATGAATCTCTAAAAAATACCCTTAGGAGGACTCAGATTCTCTAGGTGGAAACTTAGTCCCATTTCAAATTTCTAGAATCTTTAAAAGTGATCCTAAGGCTCAAGGTTTTCACTTCCAGATTCAGCCTATAAGTGAGTTTCCATGAAGATGACAGCTTTGCAGCCACTTTGCAACTTTTTACTTCAAATGATCTTCAAGTCTTCAACCTAATTCTATAATCACAAACAATCAAGAGAGGGAAAACTTGTTGATTATTAGTAAATGGGAGTTTTCCTTGGTCAAACCCCTTGTTGGTAATAAAACCTTCAAATGAAATAGAATAATGAAAGGAAATGATGAATGAACAAAGTGCTATGTTGAAACTCACCAAAACCCTTGTAATAAGGTGTTGAAAGTATACTTGAAATGGCTACAATAGATGTGGTTCTTGACTCTTGCTTGAATGATGTTGATCTTGGATGAAACACTTTCTTGAATCATAAACCCTACATCACAATTGTTAGCACAATAACAAACTTGATTAATATCCTTGATATGATGCTTGAATCTTGATCATGGCTCCAAAAGCTTGATGAATTGCTCTTGAATGCCTAAATACTTGAATGCTTGGATGCTTAGAGTTCTTAGAATGCTTAGATATGAAAATGAGAGAAAGGAACCTTGTATTTATACTTATCCATGCTTAATATCCCAAAATTACACCACAAGCTGCCATATGAATTCATTAATTAAAGGAGGCTAAATCCCACCAAGATTTAAAATTAAATCTCAAAAATACCTTAAGGGGGACTAAGACGCCCTAGGTGGGTTCTTAGTCCCGATGCATGAAACTCAAGGCACAAAATCCAAAAAAGGACCCATTTAAGGCAGACTTGAAATTAGGGTCTGAAGGCCTTTGGAGGAAAAAGATGCCCTAGGTGGCATCTCAGTCTTCACCCAAAAATTAGGGACACATAGCTAGAATCATTAAATTATTATTTCCCCTTTGGTGTTTGTTGGGATTAGCCATAAAAAGATATAATTCATTAGGCTTGTGGATGCAAAATAGGACCAATTAAGACATAAATAGGGATAAATAAAGAAAGGTAGACCCAAACAAGTATGAAAATGAAAGGGTATGCAATTTACTGCACTACATCTTCAATAACAACATCATCAATGCAAACTTGTCTTGTAGTTTCACCTATTTATTTTTCAACAAGTATTTTAGGGTTTCCTACCTATAGGGTGAGTGTTCCTTTTATAAATTCTTCTTCTTTAGTATTCATAGGAATTGACCCTGCATTTGGCATTTCTTCCACCGCTGGTTGTACCATGGGATTCTCTTTATATTTCTTCTATTTTACTCACTCCATCATGGCACCTAATTTCTCCATCCATTCCTTGATTTGATCTTCATTCATTTCAGATCTCTCGTCTAGAGCCACTTGAGTCTTTCCCAATTTTTTTCTTTACTAAAGCTATATTGACTAAAAGGGGAGAAATAAATAATGAAGCAACCTTCTAGGATGTAGGTCTTTTCTGAGCACGAGTATTCATTTTCATTCTCACCTCCTCATCAATCAATGGTTGAAGCTTCAAATTTTCCATGGAAGAGGATGTCACTTTAGGCTTCATCATCCCTTTGACCTTACTTGGTCTAGTTTCTTTATGCTAGCTAGCTAGCGCTAATGAAATTCTCTAGCTTGGGGCATCAATGGTTCTCTCCTCAATATGCACCATTGTATCTTCCTTGCTATCTTTTCTTCTCTTCTTAGTAGGCTCCTCATACTTGGACTCATCTTCTTCTCTCTGTTTCTTCTTTACATTGAGCAAGTATGTGGGCCTAACTCCAACTTTTCTCAGGTTTCTACAAAATTCATCAATCCATCATTGAGTCAACACCAAAACTTGTTCAAAAATTTCCTCAACAGTCATTATGTCTTTACCTTCATAATTTTGATCTAGAATGGGTTCATCATAAATCTTGATTGAATTATAAACTAGATTCAAAATGTTTCCATCATCTTCATCCAACTAATCTGGAATGTCATGGAGCTCAAGAATCCATGACGATTGCAATAAAAATATTTGATATGATCTTTGTCTTACTATGTGCTCATCATCACAATTGAGCTAGAAATATTCTAAATTACAAACATGGGCATGCTTTCCAGCTATCCCCTTAGCAATATTCCTTTCTAGATCATTGTTCATTCTTTGGAGTGTAAATAACTCCAATCTATACATCTTTAATTCCTCTTCACACAAGCCATCTGCTTTAGTTGCATTGCACTTATAATTTCCCATTATAATGGAAAATTTGATAGAAATTATCTTATGAGTTGCGTTGAATGGAGCATGGGATGACTTCATCTATCTTACCAATTCCAATAATAAAAATTTATCTGTCGGGTACCTGAGCAACATGAAAGGATATCCTTCAAAATCTTCCACCCTGATGTAGGTGAAAGTAGGAAACTAAATGTACTAGCCTCGAACCTGCTTGATAATATTTTTTGCTTCTAGAGACAAAATTTTAGTTTTGTCACCCTCCATTATTCTTACCAAATTCATGGAAAACACATCATTGAATCTCTGATAATGCTCCCTGTATTCATGAATAGTAATTTAGGGTAAAAGAGCATATATTAGACTATTCCTTGCTTGTCTACCTAAGGTACCAACTCTATTCAACCCTTATTTATTTTCCCTTCTAGCCTAGGAATAAATCACATATGAGGACATATAAGACCATCCTAACTGTGATAATGCCTTCATTTGATCATGTAGCCTATCATTGATAAAACTTCCCTAGTGCATTTGCATAGGGCCTTCCATTAATTTGGCTATAATTACAAACATACATGGTTCAAAATTGTTGGTATCCTTAAGTCCAACTATCCTACTTAACATAGTTATAACATCTTGAACATCTGGGTTGAACATAGATCTTAGAATTGGCTTCGTTTGCTATGTAGTTTTCTCCTAGCACCATTGTGTGTTCATAATTTCCCTATTATGTTCTTTGTCACTCAGGTAAGTTCTATCCTTCATACTGACATATACTAGGTTCACCTAAGGAGATCTAAATATACAATTCCTTTCACAGAAATATTTGAATAGATTCTTCCCTCCTTTTCAATAACTCTCTTATCTGGGTCGTAATAATTTAAACATTGCATAACTAGTTCAAGGGCCTCCATTATTGGAAGAAACCTTCCTGCTAAATTTAGCCCACTTGCTATAACATTCTTCATACACTAAGAGGTGTTCTCTTTCTAGGCTTGTGTGATGAATTTGACATGAGAAAACCATCCTAGACAGGTATCAGTTATTATCCCACCCACTGGTATAGCTTGTGAAGAAAAATATTTAAACTCATTTTCTAGACTTGCTTTGTAAGTACTCATTTTTACCTATGTATCCTGCATTATTATGGATACATGCCTTGTGTGTGAGTTAGTGTTAAATTTAACCAGTTATCTTCAAAAAAAATATAAAAATTTCAACCTATCATTTGGTTAAATTAATTTTAAAACAATCAATAATCTCAATTGCTCGAGAATATACCTTTATCTTGAGACATGCATGCATAAGATGATTAACAACATTTTAGTTATCTGAGACATACCTAGTTTTGCTAATGATAAACAAAATCACTTTCAAAATGTACCTTTGAAACCCTTTGTAGTTACGTTCTTGGTTTCTTGAGGTTTACCTCTCTTTGTGTGTTGCAATATGATTCTTGATTTTTTAATGTCCTTGCAAATTAGCAGTATGGTGTGAAGTAAAGTGTTGTAAAATTAACTGCATGCTTGAGGTGGTACCAAGCATGTGTGTGGTTTACTACCTTCATTAATTATCTATTATAGTGCATTAATTTTCTTGAATAAAAGTGAAATCATGGTAGATTAGGGTTCAAAGAATGAACACCTTGGTTTTTGCGCAGGCCCATCACTAGAGAAGATGTCATGGAAACTTATGTGGCACTCTTGTGTGTCACCTTGATTCTAACGAGGCAAAGTAATTTTGAAATACGTGACCATTGTTGATCACATGATTTGAGTCATCCAGTTCCGGACCTTAGAAAGATTACTAAGAACCAGGAACATTTACCTATCCATTTCATGAGAACAAGGTGTAAAGAGAGGAACTGGGAACTATGTTCGAGCAGAAATAAAAATGATTTGAACATGTTTGTAATTGAACCTATAGTTTTTGACCTCTGACTAAATAAATAAAAAAAAACTATTGGAACAATCGATGAAGAAAAATACTCATGCACACTAGGATGACTCTGAGACTGTGGGGTCTAGAAAATTGATAAAACTTAGTAAAGAAAATCAAGAAACCCCAAATTTGAGAAAGACAGAGAATTAAAGCAATGAATAGGAAGGCTGAAACAAAACTTGCATTTTACCATTTTCTCCAAAAGTAGCACATTGAAGAAACAAAAGAAAAGGGAAGAAAAAAGAAAGGCAATAGAAAAAAGGGGGGTCCACATTTTGGAAAGGAGAAAAATGGGGTGTGTTGTGAGACTACACAACAACTAGCAACCAACAAAACTAAACTAAACAATAGAAATCCAATTCTAGACCTAATACCATGCCTCAACCTTCTTTAGTCTTCAAATTATAAACAATTAGACCCTCATTTTAACATTTCATCTTCACTTTAGCCAACATACAAAATCAAACGTTATTGAGCTCATGTGTGTGCAATTGATTAATTCTACTACAATAAACTTAGACCATAGAAAATGTTTGCATTAACCTACATAATTTGGCAATTACTTTTAAGCCAACCTTGGATACAGCCTTGCTGCCAGTCAAGCAACCATAGCCCCGACAAGGTTATCTTTGCAATTCCCCCAAACATAGTTCTACTGCCAGCCAGGCATCCATAGCCCCAATAGAGATATTTGGATGGCCTAAAGAGTTGAATTTTTCTCTTTTGATATTTCTTTGATATTCATTTTTTCTTTTCTTTTTTTCTCTTGATATTTCAATATAAGCTCATTTGCTTTAACTTGCAAGAAATGAAGCCCATTATTAGGTTGGTTATTATAGTGGTAGAAAAGGTCACCTTTTGATTTTTCAGTTAATGCAAACAATTGCTATCCCAAATTTCAATAGAATGATTTAAGATACATGAATTTGTAACTCAACATCAACTAAATAATTTATGTAGGCTAAAGTAAAAGAAACCAAACAATTCCCCAATCACTTATAATCAACAGACTACTTCTGATCGAAGCATATATCATATTTCCAAAATTGACGCTCGATTATTTTGACCACCTTCAAAGGTTACTAATTACCATATAATTTGATGACGCAAAACCCCAGAAAGAAAAAAAAAACAAAACAACAAACAAAACACCCAACAAAACAAAACAATAAAACTATTTACAATTTTTTATTTATTTACAAACTATTTAGAAACTAGCCCAAAAACTAGCAACCAACACTAAGCCTAGAAGTAATGTTTCAGAAATTTCCCACTGACAAGAAATGTGACATCTTCTCCAGTCAAATTTTTAATTCTATAAGTACTATCACCCTAAAATTTTAGACACCTGGTAAGGACCTGACCATAATTTTTTGAACTTACCATGTTCGACATTACGCTCATTGGCTTTGTCCCAATATAGGACTAAATCAAATATCCTAAAAGTTTTCAATCCAACCCTTTTATCAAACCATTTTTTTACCATAGATTGGTGCCTAGCAAAGTGATCTATAGCTTAGGTACATTTTTCATCTGAGTGCATCAATTACAAAAATCGAGCTTCAGTTTGATCATCGAATCCAATGTACTTTTGAGCAAATTTCCAAGTAGGTATTTTCAAATTTATAGGAAATATAGGATCTACCCCATAGACTAAGTGATAAGGAGAGTTCCCCAATGTAGATTTCATTCTAGTACGATCTACCCAAAGGGAGAATTTCAGTAAAGAATGCCATTCTCTAGGATTCTTTTGAACTAATTTCTTGATTATATCTAGCAAATTCTTGTTTGATGATTCTACTAATCCATTTCCCTACATATAATAGTTAGTTGAGATTTTCAATGTTATGTTGTATTCAAATTCCCAATTAGAAAATTTTAATGAGGAAAAATTAGGGCCATTATCACATACCAATGCAAATGGTACTCCAAACCTGTTAATCACATTTTCCTCTAAGAATCTGATTACCACCTTTGTGGTGCATTATTTTCCATGACACACTTTAGTCCATCGACTACAATAATTAGTAGTAGTCAACACAAACTTGTGACATGTGGATGATGGAGGATTGATGGTGCTCATGAAGACTAAACCCCATTGTGAGAAAGGGTGCATCTCAATCACTAGCTATAACGATTGAGCATTAAATCTTCCTTTTTCTATAGAAATTTGACATGTGTAATAGTGCTTTATGTGTTCATAAGTATCTTTAAAAATAGTTGGCCAATAATAACCGGATCTTAGGATTAGCTATGCAATAGCTAAAGGAACTCCATGAGTTGTTCCAAATTTATCATGTAACTCCTACAACACTTCATTTGCTTCTGTCTTATTCAGACATATTATGAATTTCTTCATGATTCTTCTTGAATATAACCCCTCCTTTAATTATATAACTATGAGATTTTATCTTTAGGGCTCTTCTCTAAGTCCTTTGCATATGATTAGGGAAGTTATGGCTGACAAGGTAATGCCATATATCTAAATACCAATCATCTTGATCTTTTACATCCAAAGTGTATTGTTGATTGGAGATATGTGAATCAATATTGGCAATATATTTAACTAAGGCTTGTCCCTGGACTAGCTTTATGGGTATAATCTCTAAATTGAATTCTTGTAAAGTCATAACCCACTTAGCTCTCTTTTCTTTGAGCTCACTTTATGTTAGCAGCATTTTCAGTACAACATCAGGAACAATAGCCTTGAATATACTTCTACGAATGTAATGTCAGAACTTTCACATCGTTTTAACCAAAGTAAAGTTTTTGTTTTCAACATCCATGTATCTGAACTTTGCTTCTTTAAATGGAGCACTCATAAAAGTGATTGAATTTTCTTCTTTGTTCTCACCTCTTTGTGTCAACACTACTACACACGTATGACTAGAAGCAAAAGATTAAATATAAAAAGGTTTAACATAATCTGGACTTACAAGAACCAGTGCTTCCACAATTGCAAATTTCATATTTTTGAACTCGAGTTTAGCTTCATTTTTCCACTCAATTTTTGCATCTTTATTTAACATATAATTGAGTGGTTTCACTATCTCAACAAATCTAGTAATAAACTTTTGAATGAAATTGATCTTACTGAAATACGATTTCAATTATTTCTTACTTCTTAGGGGTTGTAACTTGAGTAGAGAACTAACTTTGATTGGGTCTATTGAAATACCTCTTTCAAAAATAATGTGTCCCAACAATTTTCCTTCAGTTACCTCAAAAATGCATTTCTTAGGATTCAACGAAACTCCATAAGTTTCACACTTTTGCAATATTTCTCTAAGATCGTGGACATGATCTACTCTATTCTTTGGAAATACCATGAGATCATCCATGTATATAATGATTCACTTTCCTATCAAATCCATAGCTCTCTGGAATGTGGCTCCAACATTTATCAATCCAAATGGCATTCTTCTCTAAGCGAAGGTTCCTCACATTGTAGTGAATGCTTTCTTCATCATATCCTCCTTCACAACCATTACCTGATTATATCCAGATAATCCCTCCAAGAAGAACATCATCTGTGAACCATTAACAATTTGCAACACTTCTTCCAATGAAGGCAAAGGATAATTATCTTTTTTAGAAGCCTTATTAAGATTCTGAAAATCCACACACAACCATATATCTCCATTCTTTTTCTTGATAGTTACTAAATTTTCCACCCAAGTGGAATGCCTAATAGGAAAAAATATTCTAGATGAGAGGAGCTTTTGTACTTCTTTTTGGATCAAAGGTTCCAAGAGTTCATTTATCGGTCATTTTTTTTAGAAAGGTTTTACATCAGGCTTTAATAGAATTGTATGAGTAATAATGAAAGTGTCATAAGTTTTCAAGTGTTCATATGTACATGCTATAACCTTCCAATAATCTTTGAGTACCTAAGCAATATTTATTTTTTCTTCTGTAGTGTAGACCTTTCCTATAAACACGTTCTTAGGATCTTCTTTGGTATTCAAATTATACAATTTAGACTACCTTCTATCACTTCTGGGCAGGTCTTTCTATCAGACTATCTAATCTACATCAAACAGTCTTTCTAACTCAATTATCCCTTTCAGAATAGTATTATCTTTAGGTTGATATAATTCTTCATATTGGATTTCTCCATTAGGATGATCTATTTCTTCAATTATGCATGGCTCAAAGATATCTGTGCTAGTAATAAATTCCAATATGTGACAATCCTCTTTGAACACCTACAAATTTGTAACATTATTGGGAAATGAAGGTAACTACAACAACTCAATTGTAAATCTCCTCAAATTAGAAGCATCCAAAGGTTCTAGATCACTGGTGGTAGTAGATAGAGCGTCAGCTCTCTAATTGAATCTTTGCAAGATGCAAATGATGTTAAAGGATTAAATACATTTTGTTTCCATAGTCCATGATAGTTAGTATGTAGAATTTCTGGAAAAAACTGTGTGCGAATTTTTGGATCAACGTTTCGGATCATACTCCATGATCCATCATCATGATGAGAAGTAGATAGAGAGAAGTGAATAAGAGCCAACAGACTTGGATATAAATTAAAGGAGAGGGAGAGTTTGGGAAGGTTGAGATGCACATTGCCCAAGAAAGAAAAAATAAAAAATAATTTAAATAAAAATAAAATAAATAAAATAGAAATAAAATTAAAAATTAAAATAAAGAAGAAAGAATAAAAAATATAAGAATAAAATGACACAAAAAGACAAAAGACCAAGAACAATGAAGAAGGATGAAAGAAACCCAAAAGATCAAAAAATTATTTGAAAATAATATATGTATATAAATATAAGGAAGGAGACAGAACAAAACAACACACATCTAGACACATGAAAATTTGAAAAAAGAGAAAAACAAGGACAAGATGAGAGGAAAGAAACAAAAATAAAATATGTATGTATGTATAAATTATCATATATATATATATCTCCATATATATGTATGTAGATTTAAAATAAGTTAATTAATTAAAAATTTAAAGAAGAAAAAAGTAAACAAATACATATATACATACATGTACATATACTCATGCATATACATACACACATATCCATGCATATATATATACATACATATACATATACATGTACATGTACATACATATATATATGTGTGTGTGAGAGAGAGAGAGAGAGAAAGTAAATAAACAAATACCAAAAAAAGGAGAAAGATAAATAGGGAAAAAACCAAGCTATCTAGGAGAGAAAGAAGTAACAAGGAAACAAGAGCAAGAATAAAAAGGAAGAAACAAGGGGGAGGGTGAAAACCAAGAAGCTAGAGGGCCCCCAAAAAAAATCAAAGGGCACAAAAGAGGTGGAAAATACAAAAGAGGGGAGAGAAGGAGAGAAAGGCAACGCGAGGGGGTAAGAAGAAGGAGAAAGAAGGAATCAAAATCTTTTATCAAATCCCACACTCTGTGTCGATAACTAGAAAAGCATTTGTAATGAAAAATATATTGTTTCTGAACTTTCCTGACCACCAACTCTGAGTTGCCAAAAACTTTGAGAATATTGAATTTCTTCTTGATCACAAGCATCAAACTATGAATGACAGCTTCACATTCTTCCACATTATTAGTACATTGGAACTGTAATCGATAAGAAGCAAGAAAACACTTACCTTGCAGATTGATAATTTTAACTCCAATTCCAATTCCTTGTTTCAATTTGGATCCATCAAACCTAAGGGTCCAAGTTTTATCCTCAAAATATTTAAGCTTAGAAAACTTAAGAGTGGATATATTAACATTTTTTATTTTTTCGGCTTGCATTTTGTCTCCAAGTATTTTGGGTTCAGGCCTGTCAATCATAGCATTTTTTTAATAGTGTTGGCTTTCAATTTTATGGATGATTTCCATGCACATTATGCAACTATCCTTTGAGTATGCAAAATTGTGTAACCTACACCAACCCTAAAACAAAAAAAATTCAGCAAATTTTCAATTTTCCTACTCTTTTGAGCTTCTATAACAATATTCTTCCAAAATTTGTCTAAATGACTATCATCTTCTTCAAAAGAATCATAATTTGATTCAACTAAAATGATTGTTCTGAGAGTCATCTAGTTATGCTTTTCATCATTACACATGAAAAATTATTCTATTTTAACTCCTAAACTTCAAATTTTATAAACACCTAGTTCTACATCTATGTATAGAACTTCATTTTTCTAATTGTAATGAGTGATCATATATTTCTTGTCTGGTTCTCTCTCAAATTTGATTTGATTAGGAATCATTTCCAGAGTAGCCACATATGTGAGAAATTAGTGGCCATGTATCCATTCAAAGTATTCAACCAATACCTGCTCAATAACATTTTGTAAGTATTAGGTATCTTGACAACCTGAATATTTATATAGTACTGAATTCGGGGATCCGACGCTAGTTGCATATGGATATTGGTTAACTCTTTGACTACGTTTACTTCAGTTTTGTCATGTTGAGTGAATTTCTTCAAGGATTTTTTTTGAGTTAAACCTAGTGTCTGACATATGGAAAAAGGCATTACATTAGTAGATGCTCTAAAATTGACCAAACAATTATGGATATTTTTACCAAATATTCTCAATGTGAGAAAAATGGCGGGGACTCTATTTTTCCTTTATAGAAAGCTACTTGTGTGTCTACCATAGGAATAATGTTTCTGTCTTTTTATTTGATGGAGTTATCCTTTTCTTGAGATTCTTTAAATTTTTCTTCTTTTGGAAAATCTTCTAAATTATTCAAGAAATCTTTCCTCATCACGAGTGTTTTGAGCAATTTTGAAAAAGATAGGCTGATTTTTAGCTTTTTGATCTCTTCTGCTAAATAGTTAGTCAAATTACTTTGATCAACAAAATCTACTTTTTCACTTCATGAAATGTTTGATGAATTATATTGAGGGTTTACCTTGGGTAACCCTGGGGTATACTTAATTTTTCATTGGGTGGAGTATTAAAGTTATTTGGTGGGATTGACATAGTCAATGGCCCTTTGAATTTACTTCCACCATTTGTGTTACTTCTCAGGTCATAAGTATATCCTTTCAAATATTTTTGAAAAGCATGAATTTCATCAACTTCATCCTAAGGTTCATTTTCATCTTGATAAGGAAACGTGTATGTTTCTAAAGTCATGGCTGAACTATCTCCTTCATGTTCATAAGTATGACTCATAACAACAACAATAGGTGACTCGACATATTCGTAACTTTCAAGAACCATAGAAGAATCATATCCTAATAGAAATAATTCATTCCCTTTAGGAGGATGGGAGTCACACAATTTGTTGTAATGCATAGCAACAAGAAAAATATATGAGGTGGTTTTAAACTATGAATAGTCCACTTCAAAATGAATATTTATGTTGCAAGATCAACTAAATTCACCTTTGACATAGGTCTATAATCAGAGGAATTAGTTTTATCTAAAGGCGTGCATATTCCTCCATTATTTGATCATGTGTTCCAAGGTCTAGGTGGTCTAGGAGCACTATATGCTCGACTTTGCAAATTTTGATTATTACTCTTAGAGTAAAATTTTTGATTTCTTAAAATTTTGCATAACTTTTGTGGTCAATCTTTTGAGTTGAGTTGTAATTTCATTAATTTCATCATTATCATGAGGAATTTTGACCTTTTCCCTCTCTTGAGTTTGTGAGAAGAAATAATTTCCATTAGGATATAGCTCTATAATAGTTGGACTAGGGTGAGGGACTAAATCTTGACTATTTCCTATTTGAAATAAAGTATTTTGAGTAAATGTCCTGTTCTGGACCACTAAAGGGAAAGAATTAGGAGCCATTGGATGATTTATCAGGACTCCATTCACACTCAGAATAGGATAATTATTCAATCCATTTCTTCCATTTCTAGATAATCCACTTTCAAGATGTTTCATTTCTAAATTTACACTTATGGCTTTAGCATAGGCTTATAGTAAACTACTGAGAGGATTTTCCCTTCATTTCACAAACATAACAGTTAAAGGATCTACTACCATTTAATAAACCATGATGGTGGACAAATTATTCACTACATAAGGTGCTTGTAACCTAGAATAAGCCTTCTAGAACATTTCATTAAAAATAGTTATAAGTTCACCATCAAACCTTTTGATTTGAGAAAATTGGTGATATAACAAGGCATGATCAACAAGTGTTCTAAATTTGGCTCAAAATTGATTTTTCATATCTTTCCATGATCTAATTAAGTTACAAGACAGGTTGATGTACCATTTATAAACTTCATCGCTTAAGGTATACAAAAACAACCTACACATGACATCTTGATGTTGTATTCTTGCTCTAAAACATGTATCCTTAAAGATGCTGATATGTTCTTCCACGTCTTTGTGAAGGTAATACCTGGGACACAACTTGTCTAAGTTTTTTGAGAGATCATTGTACATAGAAAATTGGATCAATGATTCTACATTAAAGAAAACCATTACTACAGGTGAGGTACGTCTAACAATAGTTGGATTTTGCGATATCACATTTGCGCTTCCTAGCATTTGAAGACTAGACGACTTTAGACCACTAAGTTCGACTAAAGTTACACAAGGATTAATAGAATGAGACCTAGTGACTCTATGAGACTCCAACTTTAACCTTAACAAAACCAAATGAACAATAAAAATTCCCTCCTTCTAACACTAGTTCTTGTTGATCATGATGTTAGTCGCACACCAATAGTGTAGATAAATCCTCGCAGACAAACAACAGGAACCTATCCTTACTTGAAAGATTGAACCAGGACAACCTAAATATTTAGGCTGACTTAGCTTAATCCCAAGGCTCATTTAAGTCAAGTCTTGACCATACTAGGACAAAAGCACAAATCTATGTCACACTTTCAGCCAACTTATCATCACAACTTAATTTAAGTATTTCTAACTAAAAATCAATTTTGGTCAAACATATGATCTAGTAATATTCATTCTAGCTAAGTTAAATACTTCCACAACTTTCTCAACTAAAATTGTTGGCTAAAAATATATGGACCACCACTTTGAATCCAATTTACCAAAAAAATAAAATTATTTGAAAAGCTTGAACTTTCAATAACTCCTACTAATCTAAATAACATTTTAAGAAAATATAAAAATACCCTTTTGTAGATCCATAAGTGTAGTTTTCAAAATATATTTATTTTAATAGTTTAATTATTATTTATATTTTATATTTTATTTTTACTAAATGTAGGTTATCAGCACAAAATATTAGGTTGATTACCATGCCGAGGGAAAATATTAAAACTTATTAAAAAAATATAAAAAATATGATGCACTAGAAAAAAGAATCTATTTCAAGATGGTATAATTTTTTTTCCCTTTTAGATAAATATTTAATATGAAAGTTGATGTCCGATGGAAACAACTATTTTTCATTCATGCACATTTTAATATTTATTTTAAAATATATATTTATCAAAATTGGAAAAAATATATCCATGCACTAAAGTTTCAAGTTATAAATACACACAAAAAACTTGAAAGAAACAAAATAAAAATTACTATAAAAAGTTTGACGTATCATGCAACTTCATTTTTCAGCATTTTATTAGCAACTAAATTATAGTGTTAATTTATTTAAAACTTGTTTAAAATATATATATATATTTAAATATAAACATAAAATATACTAAAAAATACATATTTTACTAGTTTACATTATTTCAAAATTCAAAACATATAGGGCACTTTTTAGTGATTCAAGTTTAAAAGTTGGATCCGTGTTGGTCATTTCCTTTATAAAGTGTGACATAGCTTTGTGCTTTTACCCACTAGGTTTGCATCAGAGTTCATTGTAACAATGTTGTTAATCATGAGGGGTAAATGGTAATTTTTAGTTCTAAAAGGAATCATAAAGTTTGGTGAAAGATATTCTATGTTCGGTCATTAGAAAATTTCATGAAATCAATAGATATGCAATAATATTCCATGAATTTCAAAAACAATTGCTATCACTTAAGTAGATTTAGCTTTAAGAATCCAGCAATATTTGGAAACACAAGATTTGCAATAGAATTTTCATTCATTCAACTATTTTTGGAGCATTTTCTGAAATTTAAACATTTGATCTAAAAAAAGTATTAAAAGTACTTGAAAATTAAAAGAGATCTTGGGTATTATCCACACATGCCCCGTGAATTTCCTAAATCAAAGCAAACCACTCTATACTTCACCAAATTGCTTCACAGCTAGGCATAGAATGGTGCGAGCTTTTAAAGAAGGGGGGTTTAATTTTGATACTGGGTAGGTTATGTATGCACCCTTAAATGACACAACATATAGTCTTTTCTAGTTGAACAAACAACTAGCTACAAAAGATAAGAGTTGATAGCTTTCAAATTAGCTTTGATATTGATCGGTTCTATGCGCATACAAGTTTTTAATTCGGAATGATTCAGAAAAAAGGTAAAAAAACAAAACTTAAAGAAGTTTTGGCTCTTTTGACATCCAAAAATTTTGAACATAAAAATAAAAGTAAAGCATTAAACGACATTTTATAGGAACAAGGCCCCAAGAGTTTGAACTTAAAGTCTATCAAAGGAATCATAAATAAAAAATCAAAACATAACATGTGGCAGATGCCAGTTGTCACTGGAATCTTCTAGAAAAAATCATGGCTTTGACTTCTTCATTAGCATTAATCCTCAACTCTAAGCTCTAGTACTCAAATGGTCCACACAAAACAAGGCCACTGGTACTCTTCAAATTTTGGGACAGTATGCCTCCACTGAGACTGGGAACATCCTGTAAAATTACTTTCAACAACATATCATTGTGCTTACTTCCAGTATTCGATATCCAGTTATTAATTCCCTTGTATTGGACTTCAGGTCCTATAACTCTTCTTCACCTTTCTTTAATTAGTACTCCCGGAAGGTAGCCAATACTTGATGCATCTATTCTTTTGAAATTCCTTGAATGAGCTTCCATCTGTATTTGAGCTTGGCATAATTTTTTGATATCTGGAAGATATTTGCATTCCTCTACATCTTCTTTGTTTCATACTTAACCATGGAATTTTTGCACTGTATAATTTCATCAATAACTTCGTAATTTAACGACTAAATAGGGTCTTTATTTACTTTTTCAAGACATTCCTTGAAATATTTTACTTCCTTTCCATTATGTCCTATCATTCAAGGATCACAATCCTGCCTTGCTAGTGTTTCAATGAAACTTTGATCTTTGTCAATCAATTTATTACATTTCTCAGTGACTTCTCTGAATCCTTCCACACATTGTATTAAGGTGTCACCTTCCCAATTTACACATTTCTTCCATTTTTCACACATAAAAACCTCTTATTCCATGATTATCTTTTCACTTATCAATTCCTAGACATTCATTTGAATGAGAGCCTTTAAGCTTCTCCTTTCAACATCAATTTGTTCCTGTTGAAGCCTTCATTCTCCTTCTAATCTTTTAGATTTCTAACACCAACAGTATGCCTCGTATTTCTCAATTGCATCTATGATCAATTATTCTCCTTTCCTTACCTAGTGCTCCATCCATTCTTCAAATACACTCATTTTATGGCAAAGTGCTATTATAGCATCCACCTACTCCTATGACATGAGTACTGGATTCTAAGGCAATTCAGCCTATGTTTGGACAAACTAGGCTAATGATACTATAAAATTTTCTAGATGGACAATCCATTCTTTCAGCTCTCTTTTCTTTTGTTTACCTTTTTGCATCCTGGCAACAGTTGTTTCAAAATTTATCTTCATTTCTTCTAATTTTTGTCCCCAAGATGAATGTCCAACATTGATACTTTTCACTCTGTACTCCTTAAGCATTATTTCATGTCTATTTTTATCTACTAGACCAGAGTAGCTATATGAAGTGTTCTTCCACCATTTTCATTCTTTTGAATGACATATTTTATTTTTTCTCTTCACCTAGGTTTAGGAGTTTCCAATTCTTGCATTAAGCTCTTGAGATCTAGAGGTACTAATTCTACTTCCAATGGGGAAGCCAATTCTCTGATCAATGAATCAATTATATCTTCATTACTTTCTATCTTTGTAACATTTCTTTGTTCCTAGTTTTCAGCGCCCTCATGAACTTATCCTCTTATATTTTCAACCTTGCATGTCACACTCTCTGGGATGGGAACATTTTTAGTGCTCACTGGCCTGGATTTTGGATTACCAGGATTCATCACTGTCTCTTCATTTCCAAGACTTATATTTTCTTGTCCAGCCATGTGTTCAATATTAATCTTTGGGGCATCACTTTCTTCATGTCTTGTTGCATCAGGATTCTCTTTATTCATCACCTCGCCATCCAAATATTGTGAAGGCTCTATATCTTCAACTTCAACTTGGTCTTCTCCTTCCTCTTCAAAAACTTGTGGTTGTTAAACATCCGTTTCAATATCCCCTAGTGGAATTTGGGAACCAACTGTATCTTCAATAACAATATCATCAATGGGAACCTATCATACAATTTCCCTTATTTCTTTTTCAACATGTATTTTAGGGTTTCCTACCCTTGGGGTGAGTGTTCATTTTATAAACTCTTCTTCTTCAATATCCATAGGAATTGACCCTGCATCTGGAATTTCTTCCACCACTGGTTGTACCATGGGCTTCTTCTTAGATTTCTTCTCTTTTACTCGCTCCATCATGGTACCTAATTTCTCCATCTGTTCCCTAATTTGATCTTCATTCAGTTAAGAGCTCTCATCTAGAGCCATAGGAGTCTTTCCCAGTGTTTTCTTTACTCCAACTATATTGACTAAAGGGGGAGAAGTAAATAATGATGCAACCCTCTAGGATGCAGACCTTGTCTGAGCATGATTATTCATTTTCATTCTCACCTTATCATTAGTAATTGGTTGAATCTTTGGCTTTTCCATGGAAGAAGATGTTGCTATAGGCTTTGTCATCCCTTTGACCTTACTTGGTCCAATTTCTTTTTGTTGCCTAGCTAGTGCCAATGAAATTCTCTGGATTGGGGAATTAGGGGTTCTCTCCTCAATATGCACTACTATATCCACCTTGTTAGATTTTCTTTTCTTCTTAGCAGGCTCCTCATACTTAGACTCATCTCCTCTCAGCTTCTTCTTTACATTGAGCAAGTATGTGGGCCTAACTCCAACTTTTCTCAAGTTTCTATAATATTCATCAATCCATCATTGAGTTTGCACCAAAAGTTTTTTAGAAATTTCCTCAATTGTCATTATCTCTCTACCTTCATAATTTGGATCTAGAATGAGTTCATTATAAACCTTGGTTGAATTATAAACCAGATTCAAAAAATCTCCATCATCTTCATCCAACTGATTTGGAATGTCATGGAGCTCAAGAATTTTTGTTGATTGCAATGACAATCTTTGATATGATCTTTGTCCTACTATGTGCTTGTCATCACAATTGAGCCAAAATTATTCTAAATGATAAAAATGGATTTTCTTGCTAGATATCCCCTTGGAAGTATTCCCTTCTGGATCATAGCTCATTTTTTGGAGTGTAAAGAACTCCAATCTGTACATTTGAATTATAAACTAGATTCAAAACGTCTCCATCATCTTCATCCAACTGATTTGGAATGTCATGGAGCTCAAGAATTTGTGTTGATTGCAATGAAAATCTTTGATATGATCTTTGTCTTACTATGTGCTCATCATCACAATTGAGCCAAAAGTATTCTAAATGATAAACATGGGTTTGCTTGCTAGATATCCCCTTGGAAATATTCCCTTCTGGATCATATCTCATTCTCTGGAGTGTAAAGAACTCCAATCTACACATCTTTAATTCCTCTTCACACAAGTCATCTTCTTTATCTACATTGCACTTATAATTTCCCATTATAATGGGAAATTTGGTAGAACTTCTCTTATGAGACACACTAAACAGAGCATGGGATGACTTCATCTGTCTTACCAATTCAAATAATAACAATTTATCTATTGGGTATCTAGGCAACATGAAAGGATATCCTTCAAACCCTTCCACCCTGATGTAGGTGAAAGTAGGAAACTAAATGTACCAATCTCCAACATGCTTGATAATATTTTGTGCTTCTAGAGACAAGCTTTTAGTTTTCTCACCCTCCATTATTCTTACCAGCTTCATGGAAAACACATTATTGAATCTTTGATAATGCTCCCTATATTCATGAATAGTAATTTGGGGTAAATGTGCATATATCAGACTATTCCCCGCTTCTCTGTCTAGGGTACCAACTCTATTCAACCCTTGTTTATTTTCCCATATGGCGTAGGAATAAATCACATATGAAGACATATAAAACCATCTTGAATACGAGAATTCCTTCATTTGATCACGTAGCCTATCACTGATAAAACTTCCTGAGTGCATTTGCACAAATCCTTCCTTTAATTTGGCTATAATTACAAACATCCATGGTTTGAACTTGTTGGCATCCTTAAGTCTAGCTATCCTTCTTAACATAGTTATAACATCTAGAACATCTAGGTTGAGCATATATCTTAGAATTGTCTTTGTTTTCTTTGTAATTTTCTCCTAGCACCACTATGTGTTCATAATTTCTCTATTATGTTCTTCGGTGCTCAGGTAAGTTCTATCCTTCATTCTCACATCTATCGGGTTCATCTGAAGAGATGTGAGGAGCCCAAATGTATATACAATTATTTTCATGAAAATATCTGAATAGATTCTTTCCTCCTTTTCAACAACTCTCTTATCTGGGCCATAATAATTCAAACATTGGATAACCAGTTCAGGGGCCTCCATTGCTGGCAGAAACCCTCCTGCTAAATGTAACCAACTTGCTATAACATTCTTCATACACTGAGATGTGTTCTCTTGTCAGGCTTGCGTAATGAATTCAACATTAGAAAACCATCCTAGATGGGTATCAGTTATTATCCCACCTACTAGTATAGCTTGCGAAGAAAAATATTTAAACTCATTTTTTGGACTTGATTTAGAAGTACTCATTTTTAACTACGTATCTTTCATTTTTATAGATGCATGCCTTGTGTATGAGTTAGGGTTATATTTGACTAGTTATCTTCAACAAATTTATAAAACTTTCAACGTACCATTTGGTTAAATTCATTTCAAAACAATCAATAATCTCAATTACGAGAGTAAATACCATTATATCGAGACATGCATGCATAAGATGACTAATAGTATTTCAATTATCCAAGACATAACTGGTTTTGTTAATGATAAAAAAAATTCTTTCATACTGTAGCTTCGAAACCCTCGATAGTTGTATTCTTGGTTTCTCGAGGTTTACCTTTCTTTGCGTGCTACAATATGAGTCTTGATTTTTCAATGTCCTTGTAAATTAGTAGTATGGCATGAGGTAAAGTGTTGTAAAAGTAATTGCATGCATGAGGTGGTGCCAAGTACGTGTGTGGTTTGCCACCTTCATTAATTACATGTTACAATATATTAATTTTCTCGAATAAAGGTGCAATCATGATAGATTAGGGTTCAAATCATGAACACCTTGGTTTCTATGCAGACTCACCACACTACAACAAATCCCTATGATTTGCTCCATTTTTTGCTCTATTTTTTGCTTCCACCCACTGTTTTAATGTATTTTTTTCCAATTTTTTGAAAATGTCGACGCTAGTTATTGGGATGGCACTATTTTTGGCATTTATTTGTGTTGATCAAGATAAGTTAGCACTAATTTAGGCACTAATTTGTGCCAAATTAGTGCCACCTTTAGCACCGATATTAGTTTCGAGTGTGGCACCACTGTTAGTGTTGCCTTTGGCTCTGAGTTTAGCACCACTATTAGCTCTGAATTTAGCTTTGAGTTTAGCTATGGGTTTAGCGCCAATTTAGACACCCCTATGTCAAAGAGACTTATTTATATGTCTCATCGACGATGTAAAATGGTGAAATTCCAACAAGATAAGGGCATATCAAGGAGAGAATCACTTACATCACATTGACAAGGTATATCTACAAGTGCTTGAAAAAACACAACTCTTGGATATAACAAAGTAATGTTGATGATAAATTGAGATATCGGTAAGACAAATAATATTGTCTCATTGACACTCTTCAAGTAATGATCAAAAGAATACACCGCTAGACCACCAAGAAGGTGAGAAACATATGCGGTAGAGTGGTATACACAGCAACCCCGCAACAAGAAGCCTTGAGGAAGGAAAAAGTGTTGTAAACAACTAAAGGGAAGGGAAAAACACTGCCATACCATAACAATAATCATGAGTCTCCCTGACATGGCAGAGTTACACTGATATATAAAGAAATACCACCGAAGGAAAATATTGATGCGACAGTGGCATATCGGCAAGAGATATTAACTTGTCTCATCGACACCGATAACCAACAATAGAGGAACATAATATTTAATGTCGATGAGACATTGAGATATCAACAAGATAAATAAGATTGTCTCATCGACACTCTTCAAGCAATCATCAAAAGCATACACCACTATACCACTGGAAGGTGAGCAACATATGAAGTAGAGCGGTATACACCACAACCCTGTAGCAAGAAGCCTTGAGCATGGTGGTAGTGTGGTAAACAATAGAATGGAAGGGAAAAACACCATCATACCTTAGTGGGTATAATAAGAGATGGTGGTAGTGTAGTAATCATGGCATCATTATAATTTATAGCACTAAATGCAGCAAATCACATTAGTCACAATCCATTTGAATAAATCATTTAAGGAATCAAGAATATAGCCCACCAAAAAACTCTAAAACTCTAATAAACATGCTCTAAAATTTTTGTCAAAAGATTATGTTCAAGCATAGCCCACCAGAATGGAGTTTCCATTTTAATAAACATATAATAAAACCTTTGTTGAAACCTTAGTTTTAGGCATAGCCTGCCAAAATAGATAAGTGTTTCAATAAAGAATGATAGATAATGGTAAGGAGATGTGCATGATAGGAGGCAAAGGATTCATTTTTGTTTATCTCATTCCTGCTCTATTCAACAAGGGTTACAATGTTTGTGCTACTATTTGTAATCCATGTATTTAATTGACATATGTTTGCATAATATCAAATTCCTTTAGATGCTTTTGAAGTATCAATGTATCCTATAGAGGGTTTAGAATAACTTCTTTTAATTTTAAAAAATAAATTAGATGCTTTTGAAGTATCAATGTGTCCTATATAGGGTTTAGAATAATTTCTTTTAATTTAAAAATAAATAAAAAATGATGTATTTCCTTATGATTAGATAATGTGGATATCTCCTAAATCTACCCTAATACATTGTCCTCTTTCACACTGTGTTCATTACTCTAGTTTCTAGGGTTTTGCATTTGACATTTTTAATATCTTCATGATAGTGGCTTTTAAATATATCTCAGTCTTTGCTTTAATCTTTATCATGGTAACCCTTGAGTTCCATAATCCACCTTCAATATCTTCTAAGAACGTTGTCTTAAGCTAGACTGCATAGTATGTATATAAAGCAAGTCCTTCATACCTACCATCATTCCAAACCACCACTGACTACCTTGATTAAAATGTTGCCTCCATAAGCACAATAGCATGTTTTAAAATCATGGTTGCCAATGATTCACCATTAAGGTCACTACTTTCATCAAGATACAATGAGATTTTTGTCTTCAAACTTAAGGCATTATGCAAGATAACATTGTGAATTGTTTATTGTGTACAATTTGATTTTCTTTCACATTTACTTCTTTGCTAACTACCTTTAAGACTAGATATTGCACCATCAGCTACAATCTCAAACAACTCACTCACTTTCATTTGAAGATTCCTTTCATGAGCATCCTTGTATAAAATCAAACTATGCCCTATAGACTGCCTACTTACTAATATAGGGGACTCATTGTTTCATGGTATTTTGAGTTTTATTTAGAAGGGGTTAATATGTGGTATTTTGATGTGTAGGAAGAATGGATTGTGATGCAACATTTGGGTATGGATGGTTTAGGAAAAAATGGATTTATATCGGTGTCATAACTAGGTTGGATTGTACCTTGAGTTGGTGTGAAACACTTCCAGGTGTTTTCACTCCAAAGCAGAAATTGTGTATAGGAATTTCCAAATATCTAATAGAGGAAGTTCCTACATTCTAGAGATAAAATCATTAATCTGCTTATCTAGTTTCTGATCCAACCTGACATCTTTAATATTCGATAGAGAAAGTTTGTACATTCTAAAGATAAAATCATAAATATGCTTATCCAACTTTTGATCTAATTTGAGGTCATGAATATAAAACAGAGAAAGTTCCTACTTTCTAAAGATAAAATCATAAATTTTATCAATCCAATTAGAGATCCAATTTCAGGTCGTGAAGCTCCGATAGAGAAAGTTCCTACATTCTAAAGATAAAATCGTAAATTTTTTTGGTCTAATTTGAGGTCCAATTGTAAGGATTTGTCTTTTTAATTATACTTTTTGACATTTGTCTTAATACAAATTGGTACTTTAGAATTATGGTATTTCTTTTCTTCTAATGTTTTCAACCCACATTTCAGGGAAGAGCTCTGAAGATGGTTCCTTCAAATGGAGACTACACTTTTCTGTGATAGGTTCCATCTAGAAACACCAAAAGCTTAGGTATTGTCATACTTAGGTACAAAAGAGTTTGAGGTTACCTTGTTCTCCTTAATACAAAATGTTGTCCTTCAATCCATCTTAAGCAACATTCAATATTATGGACTTCATTATTGTACCTTTCATGCATTTGATTTAATTTGTTATGTGGAAACATGTTGTCTCTATCTTTGCAAGTGATGACTATTGTATAAGCTTTTAATCTACATGAATGCCCCTTATGTTCAATTCTTGTGACTATTATGATGCTTGGGGCTTCTTACTTTTAACCAGACTATTAATGAAAACTATCTTGGAATCCTTGATGATCAGTTTTGTCAAAATCATGGCTATATTGATAGTGGAATGTTCTTATTAATAAGGAGATTACCCCTTACCAACATACTCCACTATCCTCGCAAAGATTGATCTTTAATGCTTCATGGATGGTTTACTTATGATTATCCTTCTCAAATGAAACAATAGGGCAGCAAGCTGGGCTCAACCCTTGTGGGAGCCACATTTCACCCCACATGTTGTAACCAGATAAACAAAACAACCTAATTTTATCTATACCTACACAATAAGAAAACATTTTAGATAAAACTGATCATATGATAAATATGTTTGATAACTTTCTTGTTTTCTTTGACATCTATGGAATGCAAGTTATTTGAATGCACATGATGATCAAATTATATGTTTATAGATGTATGCACATATTTTGACTAGTGATCCTTCATTTCTCTAACACTCTTCTTACTCAAATACATGGAACCTAGGAGCAGCAAGGAAGACATCAACTTGGAGGCTTAGACAAGCAGGAAGACTGAAGATGATGCATAAAAAAGAAACTAGGATTCATCATTGAGGCAATGACGGGTCCCCTTTCTCTTTATGTGCATTTTTCTCTTTTGTATCTATAAATGTATAGTTTTGTTATTATATGCATTCAAATAGTCAATTCCACAACTTGTGTGGAACAACATACATTTAAATTATCAATAAAGACTACATTTTTTAAAGGATTGTGCAATCTTTCCTATATTATATGCATCTGCATAAGTGCAATCTAGTAATGCAATCTTCTAATTTTGTTTATGCACACAAATTTAATGTAGTAGAAATAAAAATTTACCTTACTCTTCTCGCCCTAGTATGGTTTAATGGATGGTTTGGATCATCCCATCCAAATATTAATAACCCAGTTGGATCTTGGGTATTAGTGTGTGTTTCATCAAAATCTTCTACCTATCAACAAATGCAAGCATTATTTAATGTTTGGAAACAATTGGATAAATCATAAATGTATCAATTTCAAAGAAATATAATCAAATATTTCTTAAAAAATAAAAATAAAAATTGTATGAACATATATACATCAATTGAATAATGGAACATTATTTTATAGACTACCTTTTTTATACAATAATTTAAATAAAAAACAATTTTGACAAAATAGTTTATAAAACATCAATCCACACTCATTTATTATTCTTTGGTTTTAATTGTTTGTAGGAGGCATACTACCGAATGGAAACTCATCATATAAGTAATGTCTTTGTACAATCACTCGTTTGAATTGTTTCTTTCCATGACATATAGAAAATCCACAAACATCAATTTTCTCAAAGTATTCATCCCATGTACTATAGTCCTGACCTACCTCTTCTTCAGTGCAATCATTTGTTGTGTTTGCAGTATCCATTGTCATATCATCTTCCACCCACTGTCATCTATGTGATTTAATAGTTTTAGGTCCACATCCACATACATATCTTCTTCTTTTGCTAGTTGAACACTCAAGCTCTGTATTTTCTCCAATCTCCATCTAAAATAATCAACAACATGCATTAATTTATGTCAAAATTGGAAAATAAATTATAAATTTCAATAATACTATGAAAAAAGATGGGCGTATCACAAAATTCCATCAGATCATTTTTTCCTAAGTTAAGTCAAAATTTGAGTACCTGATGTCCTGCCTCATCTATTGTGTCCTCATTTGATATGACATGATTTGTTGCCATGGCCTCGTCTCGCCCCTATAATACACAACATAGTAAATAATGTTTAGTACACCAATTATATCATTTCAATGAGTATGCTATCAAACACAAAACCTCACTTTAGTCATATATTTGACATATTGATATCTCCTCTATATTGTAGCATTTGTGAATTCATAAACACCTTCCTCCTTTGGTTGAGGTTGCTTTCTCTTCTTACCTCTATTGTATCTGCAGATTTCATTGTCTCATCTATATCCACCCACTTTCCTCTCAGTGATTTAGTATTTCTACGCCATCCACATCCTCTCTCCATGGCCACCTCTGTGAATAAAAATGCTGCCATAGGAGCTTTCACCACACTATTTATGAGAAGGAAGAAGTAACTTGTGGGACTGTGGTAAAAACTGCTCTACCGCACTGAGGTGATGAAGGAGTTGCGGGACATCGGTGGTCACCACACTACTGCACAACAATGGTAGAAGACAAGTGCAGGAGTCACCGCAACACTGCCAAGAACAAAAGGAAGACTCGCATGCTGCAAAATAAGCTTTTACCGCACTACCATTGAGAAGGATGAAGCACCTTGTGAGACCACAGTAAAACCCACTCTATCACACTGAGCTGATGAAGGAGCCATGGGACAGTGGTGGTCACAAAAACAAGGCAGGAGTTGGAATTATTTCCAACACTCTAGATCCTGTGATACACAATAATGAAAATAGTCATTATACAATAATGATAGGCACTCAATTAGGCACACTTGGCACCACCTTAGGTGACCCAAATAGATTGCATTAATGGACAAAAGTTAGAGCTAAAGTTGGCATTAACTAATGCCAACTTAAGAACCAACTACTTAATCAAAAATGAAAATTAAAAAATTTCCCATGTGAAGGAGGAAATCAAATGAAAAAAAAGGGAAAAACGTCACGCGAAGGAAGAGAGTAGGGCACTACTAGCAACTGATGAGAAATTTGATTTAGTTTGCAACACTATAGGTAAGGTTACAATTTTTTTCTTGGTTGAATTCGTGATTTTTTACTTCTCTTAATTTGTATTGCATTTGAATTTGTGATTTTTTACTTGTTCATGGCCTAACCTATCCAAGAAACCTCTAAATTGTCCCATCATTATAAATTGTAAAACCTTTGAGAAACCAATAATTTTTTTTACCCTACCCATTTTAGCTTTGGCTCAAAATATTATAGCATGAAGTCAGGATGCCTCCATATTCTTTCCCTAACCTGGGTATCAAGGAAATAGTGAACTGCTTGGAAAATTTGGGAATTGGGTTGGTCACTACTAAGCAACTACTGAGAATAAATGTAGAAACCACTTGGTTTTTCCCAATCACACCATAGTCACCGATCTCATGAAAAATTTGTGCAAGATTTGATTATAAAAAAGTTTTCATGATAAGGTTATCAACACTAAGCAAACCCAACAAACATATTTTCCCTAGGTTATCAACACTAAGAAAACCCAATGAACATATTTCCGACAAAACAAAACTTTCATACCACAAACTAGACAGAAACTTTCATACCTGACAGTGTGTACTTCATTTTCCTCCACAAACTAGACAAAAATAATTTTCTCTAGGTTGCCTCAAAATTTCAAGCAATAGAAAGAAGCGAGCATTGTCAGTAGACTCTGGCCACAATGAGGTAATTCATTATCAATTTATAGATTTGTAAATGTTTCCATTGTTTCTTTGAATTTTACTTTTTACTTTTTCATTTCTAAATTTAAAAGAAGAAATATAATTTAAAATATATATATATATATAGGGACATGAGACTAACAAAGATAAAGAGGAACTGGCTTCCATATTGGGAGTAGAGGTAGTGAAGAAATTGGTTAATGTGGATTGGACAACACTTTCTAGATACATAGAAAAACAATCTGGTAACACCCCTCAAACATTGCAAACAAATCAATTGTGTCAAAGGGAATCAATTGATTCCCCAACTAGTCTAGGATCGAGCAAAAGATCTAGGAGGAAATCAGTGACAATAAACTCTAAGAATGTGGAACAGGGAGAAGATACTTCCAATGTCCCAGCCACTCCTGGGACACATACTTCTTCCACCACACCATGTTATCAGTCTTACATTGGTAGCTACAATACAAAGATAGAATGTGAGGTGGTTTCAGGGGAATTTCGAATGATGAATGCTAGTAAAATTTTTGTGAATAGGTTGAAGGAATCATGCCTTCAACAGTTCAAAGACCATCTACATTTTTCATTCTCATAGATACCCATGCAATTGAAAAAAGTAGTTATTCATGACATGGAGACTAATTTTGGTACAGGTTGGTCTGTAAAGAAGATAAAGCTACGAATGTCTCAAAAATGCAAGAGATTTCAGTGAAACCAAATAAAGAAGATTAAAAAAATCCCTCCTAAGCTAAGGAAGAAAAGAAGGCCAATTGATGTAAGTGTGAAAGTATGGAAAGAGCTTGTAAAAGCATATGATAAGTCTGATGCATAGAGGAAGTCCAGTGAGGAGAGTACGTAGGTATTTGAATTTTCTCATAAGATTGTATCAAATTTATTAAATGATATTTAAATTTTATTTGTGCATATTTAAATTGAATTAGTATATGTTTCAGGACAAGGCGTCCAAGCCTAGGTTTGAGAAACTTCGTGCCATGCATTACAGTGGCTAGAAAGGTTTACATGCCTTAATCTATACATTTGTAAGTATATTTAATATGTTAAATGATATTATTTTTTTATTTCCTTGGAAAAATTAAATGATTGCATATTAATTAGTTTAACTAGTCCATGTGTCATATTTTGATAGGAGGAGAAAAATGGCCACCATCCAAAGCAATTTGAAAAGAATATGTTACAAAAAAAAAGTGGAATGATTTTGTAATCTAGATGGAGAATGAGTTATCAATAGTTGAGTTTCAATAACTTAGTTGGATATTGTTGTGTTAATATGTCAATTTGCATCTCTTGTGTTGAGTTGTTTATTAATGTGTAGGATGAGTAAATAGAGCTCAAATCTTATGATTACAAGATGACTGTTTATGTGAATGAATAAATAGCAGAAGGATGTAGATGAACTCAATTCATCTGACTTGATGCCTCTTGGAAAGAATTCCTCTTGAATCTCTAATATCAGGTGCCTGAGACTTCCCTATAGCTTTTACCTTTCGTTGGTGCCTTTCCTCTCCCCTGTCAGACTCATCTCCTTTTACCTTATCTGCTTTTTTGTATTCGGTTTTTAATTCATCCCATGTTTTACCTTCCCCCTCTTCAGAATCTTCTTCTTCTTCTTCATCCTCTTCTAACTCCACAAGAGGTTCATCTTCTAAACCTTCCTCATCTGATTTTGATTCCTCTTCTATGCTAGGGGGTTTGTATCCTTGATCTTCTTCTTCTCAGTTATCATAATTAGAATCACTAGCTTCCATATTAAAAAATTTCGAACCAACATCTTCAATAAATTTATCAAATCATCAGTAATAGTCTTAAAAATTGGCTGCCAATTCAAGTTCATTTTTCTTTCATAATACTTTATATCCATGGAGTTCAACCATTCTTTGATGCCATCAAGTGAAGATTAAGGAATGGCATCAATGTGGAGTACATCCCCCTTGAAGTCTTTGAAAACAATAGCCATATCAAATTCCTTTTTCCCAAGTCCCACTCTCTCAAGGTTAACAATTCTCAATCTCACTAATAACGATTACTAAGAAAGTTAATTCCACCAACTCTACCAAATAGTTTACCGTAGGATTAATAAAAGCAGTCTTTAAAAGGAACTTCATGAAAACCAAGCTCTCTAAATGGTATATCAAACTCTAGTTCAAAATATTTTAGATGAGGTTGCTCCCATAGCTCTCTTACTTGCTTGAAAATTCCTTGAAACTCTGACTTCTTAACATTCAAAAGATAAATGGAATGTCCTCAACACCCAATAGAGCTATCCAAAAAAGCTAACTAAAAACACAAACATGCTCCCGCACATAATGGCCTAATGGCTAGTTGTCATAGAAGTCAAACTACTGAAGTAAAAACACTAATCGAGTTAACATATATGCATCATTTACATAAACAACTAAAATGTGTAACAAATGATAATCAATACATTGAATTTTGAGATGCATTGAAATAATAAAAAAACATGTTTTGGGGAAAATATCAGCAGTGTGGGGGAAGAAAGAATTAACCCTAATAAAAGCATTTTCTATTGTTCTCGATACACCATCTGTAAGTTTTCCTTGGATGAAAGTACTGAATTTCTATATGTTGTACCCCTTAATTGTCCTACATGTTAAAAATATGGAATAACAATGCACAACTTTGTATCGAGTCCAAAGGCCAAGGCATTCTGAATAAGGGTAGCCAAACTTGATAAGGATGCAATCAATATTACATGTATTGACAATCCAGAATAGTCATGTAAATATAACTTCCTGTGAAAACCATAATCAATCAATTTATGCACATTCAAATCTATGTTTGAAAGCTTGCATTTCAGTCCATGTATCTAAGTCCTTGTTGAAGATTCAGGGTGTCAACAACAAAGCTAGAATAGCTCTCCTTAAACCATAGCTAGTTTTAAAGTCTAGTATTTCCAAATTCAAATCCACTTCTCAACTAAGGAAAGGAGGTAGGATTGTCAGGTGCTACCTCAAATAGAGAAGGCCATAAAAAACATTGAAATAGAAGATCCAATAAGTGAGACGACATAGTTGTAGACCATAGATAATCAGAATTCTTGCAATGCAAAGATGCTTGTGATACAAACAAAAGGTTTTTACACATTGGCTGAATATATCCTCATCAAAATGACCAAAAATAAATTTCAAATTTGTAAGTAAATTTTGACAGTCAAGAAAAACAATCATAAAAATTGGAAGTAAACTTTGGCAGACATGTAGGTGAACTTAATTCATCTAACTTTATGCCTCTTGGTAGACATTAGGATCTACCTTCCTAAAGTTTAGACCACATTCATTACCTCCACATAAAACTAGACATCCTTGGTCTTCTTGGTTCCCATGCCATGATATGGTTATGCAAATGAAAATGAAGCGAAGTAATCATCTCCTTCTCTGCTAGCTAGAAGAATGGCTGCTTAATGTTTTGATACATGATATCAACTCTCTCTTCTAGTCTCATGGTTGAATACCAAAATCCATTATGGTGGGCCTCCAGAGTTCTAATCATCTTTCGTCCTCTTCCACCAAATGCTGGCCTGATCCACACGTCTGCCAGCCTATTTGGCTTTGTTTTTGAAATCTGAAGTTTCTCCCGAGTCACCAGTGTAGCTCTCCCTATCTTTTCATACTCTTTCATTGCTACAAATCATTTCTAGGATTTAATCATTTGTACCACATGGTTGATGTGCTTTGAATCCCTGCAACTAAAGGAAATTTCCTTAACATAAATACTACTAGGGAATTTCAATGTTGCCATTGTAGTTGGCATTAAATCCGGTACCTACAACATTGAAAATTATCCTTATATAAGAATTCCCTCCATCTTGTTGGCTTGAAACACTCTTGATGGTGGCTACATGAAATCTGATTATGATTCCTCTTCTACGTTAGAGGGTTCATATGCTTGATGTGACTCTTTTGAATTATTAAAATCAGAATCACTAGCTTCGATATTCAAAAATTCCCAACCACCATCTTCAATAAATTTATCTGGATCATAAGTAATACTCTTCAAAATTGGCTACTAGTTCAAGTTCATTTTTCTTTCATAATACTTTATATCCATGGATTTCAACCATTTTTTGATGCCATCAAGTGATGATTGAGGAATGGCGTCAATGTGGAGTACATCCTGCTTGAAGTCTTTGAAAACAATATCCATATCAAATTCCTTTTGCCCAAGTCCTACTCTCTCAAGGTTAACAATCTCAATCTCACTAATAGTGATTACTAAGAAAAGTAATTCCACCAACTCTACCAAACAATTTACCATAGGAACAATAAAAGAAGAGGCTTTGAAAGGAACTCCATGAAAACCAAGCTCTCTAAATGGTATACCAAACTCTAGATCAAAATATTTTAGATGAGGCTGCTCCCATAGCTCTATTACTCACTTGGAAAATCCTTGAAACTTTGTATTGATTTTATTTTTCTTGTCCCTCTCTTGTTATTCTTCCTCAATTTCATGAGGATCATACATTGAACTTCTTGCCTCTCCTAAAGTTTGGACCACATCCATTACCTCTGCATAAAATTGAACATCCTTGGTCTTCTTGGTTCCCAAGCTATGATATGGTTATGCAAATGAAAATGAAGCAAAGTAATCATCTCCTTCTCCGCTACCTGGAAGAATGCATGCTTAATGTTTTGATACGCAATATCAACTCTCTCTTCTACTCTCATGGTTGAATACTGAAATCCATTATGGTGGGCATCCAGAGTTCCAATAATCTTTCTTCCTATTCCACCAAATGTTGGCTTGATCCACAAGTCTGCCAGCCTAATTGGCTTTGTTTTTGAAAGCTGAAGTTTCTCCTGACTCACGAGTATTAGCTGTAACATTTTTGAAATTTTATTATGGTATGTGCACTTTGATAAGATGTAATATGATTATGGTTTTGTCTCATATGTTGTAATATTAGATATATAACAAAAAATTAAATTATTAATGCATGAAATAAATAATAACTTTTCATTTTAATTTTAATTTTTTTGCAGAACATGGGTCTTCCAGAAGATCAAGATGATCCTCAACATGATATAGATCCACAAAATATTTTTTATGCTAGTATAGATCACATGGCAGAGGATGATGATGACACAGATACAAAAGACACTGAGGTCAATGACAATGACGACGACAACGAAGAGGACAACAATGACGACGACAATGATGATGATGATCACGATGGTGATGATGATGATGATCACAATGGTGATGATGATGATGAGATAGTTGGTGATAGTAACTAGTGAAATTCATGATCATATAGACTACATCATGGATCATTGTTGATATATTGTTATGATGACTCTTTTCATGGTTACTATCATATGTATCATTTTCATGACCTACAGTACTATATTGTTGAGTTGTATCATATTTACATGTATCATTTTCACTATATCATTTGGACATGTATCGTCTTGACTTGTATCAATTCGAGTTACATAATTTATCAATTTTATTTATATCATTTGTACATGTATCATTTTCACTTATTTCAACTGTTGGACATGTATCATTTTGACATGTTTTTGATGTACTAGCATATTTGACTTTCACTTGTTTTAGTTATATATGATGATGATCTTATTAGTATTGACTTGGACCAATTTATATATATTAAAAGTGGTTGATGATTTTTGGATGGATATTTATTAAGTATGATGATTTTAATTTATTGCTCAGGATGGATGTCAAATTCAATTAAATTATAGATATTTGACTCACTTGTTTTAATTATAGATATGATCATGTTATAATAATTATATTGCTATTTAATCATATGAGTTAAATAATTAAATTACTTACTCTATAATCATGAGTTATTTAAGAGGCATGATATATTTAACTAATTAAATTGAAATAAAACATATTAAATTAATAAATGGAAGCAAAACAAGAAGCATTTTTAGAAGCAAAAAAGGAAGCAACAATGGAAGCCAAACTAGAGGCAGACTAGAAGCAATCTTGGAAGAAAAACCGGAAGAAAATCTAGAAGAAAACTTTGGAAGCAAATCTGAAAGCAAAACTAGAAGCAGATATGGAAGAAAAATTGGAAGCAAATCTGGAAGAAAAACTAGAAGCAAACCTAGAAGCAAAATTGGAAGAAAAACTGGAAGAAAAATTGGAAGCAAAACTAGAAGCAAACCTAGAAGCAAAACTAGAAGCAAAATCGGAAGCAAAACCAGAAGGCAAACCAGAAGAAAACATGGAAGAAAAATTGGAAGCAAAATTGGAAGCAAAATTGGAAGCAAAATTGGAAGAAAACTTGGAAGCAAAACTAGAAGGAAAACCGGAAGCAAAATTGGAAGCAAAACTAGAAGCAAACTTGGAAGCCAAACCATACACAAAACTAGAAGCAAAACCAGAAGCAAAACTGGAAGAAAATCGGAAGCAAAATAGGAAGCAAAACCCAAAGCAAACCTAGAAGCAAAATTAGAAGCAAACTTGGAAGCAAAATTGGAAGCAAACCTGGAGGAAAAATTGGAAGCAAAAATGGATGCAAAATTGAAAACAAAACTAGAAGAAAAACTAGAAGCAAAAATGGAAGTAGACATGGAAGCAAAACTGAAAGCCAAATTGGGCACCAATTTCGACACAATTTTTGATGTTAGTTCTTGGCGCTATTTTAGGTACTAACAGAGGCACTATTATTTTTCGATGCTAAAACCAGTGAAAAAGTTAGCGTAAAATCTGATGCTGAGCTGACCATGCCTATGTGCACCAAGTTTAGTGCCAGCCAAATTGTTCAATTCATGTACTCAAAATACACTAAAATCTGGCACAAAAGTCTGTGCTAATTTCCTATTGTGTTGTTGTGCCACTAGAGAAGAAGATGGCACAAAAACTTATGTGGCACTCTTGTGTGTTACCTTGATTCTTATGAGGCCAAGGCCTTTTGGAATACGTGACCATTGATGATCACAAGATTTGAATCATCCAGTTCAAGACCATAGAAAGATTACTGGGAACTGGGAACGTTTACCTACCAGGTTCATGAGAACCAAGTGCAAAGAGAGGAACTGAGAACCAGGGTCGAGTAGAACGAAAAATGATATGAACATGTTTGCAATGCAACCTTTAGTTTCTGATGTTCAACTAAAGAAAGAAAAAGCTACTATCAGAACAACTGATGAAGAAAAAGAGTCACACACACTGAGATGACTCATCCACCAGGTGGAAACTTAGGACCAAACAAAGATACAATATCCTTGACACAACCACCCAACTCCGAGACTTCGGGGTTAGAAAATTGATGAAACTTAGTAAAGAAAATCGAGACACCCCGAATTTGGGAAAGATAGAGAATTAAAGCAATCGGGAAAGGAAAAACCGAACTTGCATTTTACCATTTCCTCTGAAAGCAGCACACCGAAGCAAGCAAAATCAAAGGGTAGAAAAAAAAGGCAGCGAAAAAAAGGGGGTTCCACATTTTTCCAAAGAGAAAAATGGGTGGTGTTGTGATACCACACAACAGTTTGGAGGTAGCTAGTCTCACAACAAAATGACATGTCATAGAAATGATAACATACAAAAATTCATAAAAACATATATAGAAACATACATAACATTTGGTAGCTAGTGTTGTGATGTGGAGGTTGACAAACACATTGTGTTATGAAGCATGCAATTTCTTATATTGGCCAGCCTTTGGAGGTTTGGAGGTAGCTAATCTCACAACAAAACGACATGTCATAGATATGATAACATACAAAAAAGCATAAAAACATACATAGAAGCATACATAAAATTTGGTAGCTAGTGTTATGATGTGGAGGTTGACAAACACATTGTATTTTGAAGCATGCAATTTCTTATAGGTTTGGAGGCAGCTAATCTCACAACAAAACGACATGTCATAGACATGATAACATACAAAAAAGCATAAAAACATACATAAAATTTGGTAGATAGTGTTGTGATGTGGAGGTTGACAAACACACTATGTTTTGAAGCATGCAATTTCTTATACTGGCCAGCCTCTAAAGGTTTGGAGGTAGCCAATCTCATAATAAAATGACACGTCATAGACATGATAACATACAAAAAAGCATAAAAACATACATAGAAGCATACATAAAATTTGGTAGCTAGTGTTGTCATGTGGAAGTTGACAAACACATTATATTTTGAAGCATGCAATTTCTTATACCAGCTAACCTATATAGGTTTGGAGGTAGCTAATCTCACAACAAAACAACATGTCATAGACATGATAACATATAAAAAAGCATAAAAACATACATAAAATTTGGTAGATAGTGTTGTGATGTGGAGGTTGACAAACACACTATGTTCTGAAGCATGCAATTTCTTTGGAGGTAGTTAATCTCACAACAAAATGACATGTCATAGACATGATAACATACAAAAACACAAAAAAATGCATAGAAACATACATAACATTTGGTAGCTAGTGTTGAGATGTGGAGGTTGACAAACACACTGTGTTCTAAAGCATGCAATTTCTTAGACTAGCCAACCTCTGCAAGCTTGGAGGTAGCTAATCTCACAACAAAACGATATGTTGAAAAGACATGATAACATACAAAAACACATAAAAGCATATATAGAAACTTGCATATTAACATTTGGTAGCTAGTGTTGTGATGTGGAGGTTGACAAACACCCAACGTTATGAAGCATGCAATTTCTTACATTAGCCAGCCTCTACAGGTTTGGATGTAGCTAATCTCACAACAAAATGACATGTAATAGACATGATAACATACAAAAATGCATAAAAGCATACATAGAAACATACATAAGATTTGGTAGCTAGTGTTGTGATGTGGAGGTTGACAAACACGCTATGTTCTGAAGCATGCAATTTCTTATATCAGTCAACCTTTGGAGGTTTAAGTCTACCCTGAAGCTTGGTCTATGCCATTAATTGTAGTTGACAAATGACATTGTGTTTTCAAACCCTAAACTCTAACTGTGCGAGGACATTCGTAACTCAACACGTAACACCCGAATTGGTGAGTCACTAATGAGCTCAATTTGGAAAGTTTTCCTAAATTGTGATAATTATGGAAAGAACATTCAAATCGTAAAATTAAAAAACCCTCAACAGAAAGTCACAGAAACAATTCCTCATATCAAATGGAAACCCCTTTTTGCAAGGAAACCCCTTGAAAACTTGTCAATCAATTCCCCTTTTTGCAACAAATACCAATTCAATTCTTCACAGTCCCTTAGGCAGAATGACAAAACGACATATATTTTTGCAAAATATACATACCTGCTAGTGAGTTGGCCACACCTGTCGCATGCATTTTGTTAGGGAGAATGGCTGCTCTACAACTCCCTTCCCAGCTCCCCAAGAACCTTCAAAATGTGAATATTGAAAATTACGACATTATGGTTTGATTTCCACATTAGGTTGTGATTTTCATACAAAACACAAATTTTGCAAACCCCCAACACATTATGGATGCAGCATGTCAAATTAATACCCCTTTTCGCAACGAATACCCTTTCAATTCTTCAAAGTCTCTACGTAGAAGGGAAAAACAACACATATTTGTGGTAGATATATATACCTCATAGCTAGTTGTGTGCACCTCACATGCATCTTTGAAGGGGGAATGACCGCTCTGCTTCTATCTATGCTTTCTTCTAAGCTCCCTAGCAACCTACAAAATGCGAAATATGGCAGCTATTTTCTCTCAAAAAAGATGTTTTGAAACATGTCAAAATTTTGATTTAAAATCCTACCACCATGCCACATTTGCCAATGACACACGTCAACATGCACCTTAACATCCGTCAGCGTCCATCCGTCAATCTATCTTAAAAGGACGCCATATGAAAGATGGGGTGTTATATCTTATAACATATAAGACATGTAGGTGTGTTTTGTCAAGAGATTAGCGTCTCCCCATTTATTCAACTAACTTAAATTAACATTAAAAGATTATTTTGCTTTACACCTATTACAATGTTTATTTTTTATTTGTTTGGGAGTTGGCGGCTCTAATCATCCCCATCGTAGGCCCCATTTGGAAGAAAAATGAGAGCGTACAACAAGAAGCTCAATAGTTGTTTGCTTCCTCTCTCGCTCGAGAAACAAGGAGATGTCGGTTACGCAAACGTTTTACTAAATTTACCAGCTTTCATTGACCACGTGTATAACTCATTTCTTCCAATTATTCAACTGTTCGGCGGCTCTTTGATAGAATGGAAAGTCGGTGAAAAGAGTTTCTGAAGAGAGGAGAAAAACGAAATGAGTGATGTAAGCACTCACCTACTCCTCCACCTATACAAACTTATCTTTCAAGACTCCTCAACTAATCTGTGCAGTTCAGTGTTATATATAGAGAGCTCAAGTGCAAGCTAAAATACACACAACTGTCTCACCAAATATTATAGTGAGGCACCTTCTTTACCTGATTCAGAGCCCTGTTTTCTTCACCCATTTCTCATATATTGCACAATGGCAATCTGGATTGGTAGGCTTTTGAACTTGTGTTTTCTGTGGCTTCTGGTTTCAACAGTTTTGCTGAATGGTGCAGATTGCCATAGCTGGAAAAAGAAGTTTCCAAAGCCCTGTAGGAATCTTGTTTTGTATTTTCATGATATCCTTTACAATGGTAAAAATGCAGAGAATGCAACATCTGCACTTGTTGCAGCCCCTGAAGGAGCTAATCTCACCATTATGACTGGCAGCAACCATTTTGGAGATCTGGCTGTGTTTGATGATCCTATTACTCTTGATAACAATCTGCACTCTCCTCCTGTGGGAAGAGCTCAGGGCTTTTATTTCTATGACATGAAGAATACATTCAGTTCCTGGCTTGGGTTCACATTTGTGCTGAATTCAACAGACTATAAGGGTACCATCACCTTCAATGGAGCAGATCCAATTCTGGTCAAGTACAGAGATGTATCTGTTGTGGGGGGTACTGGGGATTTCTTAATGGCCAGAGGAATTGCTACCATCAACACCGATGCATACGAGGGAGATGTTTATTTTCGTCTAAGGGTGAATATCACACTCTATGAGTGTTACTGATCAAGTTTTTAAGTATCTATATGTAATAATGTCTGATTGGGACCAGCTCTGACGTTATCAAATTTTCTAAAGATTATGAAATAACGTTCTATTTGTGCTTTCATTTCTGTTAATATTGACTTCTTCTGCTCTTTTGGGTATGAAATAGCTCATAAGTATTCCAGTCTGTGAAATTATATCAGTGAAAATATTTTGTTTATGAAAAGTTTATCGAGAACCAATTTTTTTCTAACTTATAACCATTTAATATTTATATAAAGTTATTCAATTATTTTTGAAAAAATAATAAAATTTGATAATTACAAATAAATTATACATAGGAGAATAGGAGATTTTATTGGAGTTTAATTAGATGTTGAGTAGTTGTATATAAAATAATATAAATAATTAGGGAAGTTTTTAATGTTTTTATTAAAGTGTAGGGTATATTATAAACAAGTGTCACAAAGTGATTAGTAGTTACCTTTATAGTATTGTAATTGTTGTTTTTTAGATTTGAAAAAAAATTAAATGTATGTTTTATTAATGTGAATAAAAATAAATGTAAGTTTTGTTAATTATAATGTTTTAGTATTGTTAACTAAAAATCACACTTTGGTGTGCAATGGGTATGCCGAAGAGGTTTGTGGAAAGTCAATTAAAAATAATAATTGGTCTATTTTTTTCATACATTTGTGCAATACATGAGGTCAATTGGTACATCATTTAGCAAATAATGTTGTTTGTGCAAGAAATGTCATAATGAAAAAATGATAACTTCAAATAAACTATGCATCCAAATACATGGATCCAAATATGACTTAAACAAAACCTCTAGAAGATAATCAGACTCCATTACCAATATGATCATGTTATCTTTGCAATAGGGAGGGAGGGAGGGACAAAGGGAGAGAGGGAGAGAGTGAGAGAGGAACAGGGAGGATTATATTACTTTATGGCCACAAAGATTTTATGAGGGTGAAGTGAGAGCATGTAGTGGACACACACACAACAACAACCCCAAAAATTGTAATAATAGATTACATGAACAATATAAATAAGTTGGAGCTGAATAAATATATTCAAATATGCCATAATATTATCAAATAAAAATAAATAAAAATATTAATTAAATATACAATTATTGCTCCAAATACAAATACTTGTATGAATAATAAAATTAAAATTTTAGACACAAATACAACAAGTAAATGTGATTGCCCTCAAGAAACCAAAGGGGTTTTGTATTCCGATCTCTTAATTCAAAAGTTTTTGATTCTCAAATCATTGAACCAAAAGATCAAATTATGATATAAAGCATTGAAAAATTGGTAGATATCTCAAAGATAACCAAGCACCTTAATAGATAGTGCAAATAGAGCACAAATTTCTAACACCCTAATTTCCTTCTCAAAGATAGCAATTCAAATATTAAAGAGATTATTTCTCCAAAATATGCCCTACCTTGTTATGAATATCAAATTATAACATCTGATTAGTGGTTTGTCATAATTTTTTTCATGAAGAAGTTCTCAAGTTGTCAAGTTTATGAGAATTACTACATTTTTTTTAATAAAAACTCATACGCTTATATCATTTATCATTAGATTATTTGTTGCTACTAAACCATGACCTTTTATAAATATATTTCTACACAAGTAAAGGAAAAATAAAAATAAAACCCTCATAAACTAACTCAATAAAAAAAATAGAATGATGGAGTTATATTACTACTCTTATAAGAATATTGTAAAGTGAAGAGAAGAATATTATTGCTTAATAATCTATAGGTTCAAGTGTTACTTTGTTATCTAGCCATGCTTATCTAAAAACTATGTTACACCAAGTTGTAAGTAGAACCCTCTACCCTAATCATACTAATTTGGGTTTGCTCCACCAAATGTGCAACCTTGTTATTAATGGTCCATTATTATTTATCGATCTAGAAGTTTAATTTTCTCATATAATGATTACATATATTTTTTCCTTGAACAAGAATATAATTTTTTCTTTCAGCAAGGATAAAGATATTTCTTGTCATGACTTGCAAACCCTTAGATGACTACAGACTTGAATATCCATGAATTGGATGATGCCATATACTACAACAACAAAATATGTAATATGCTATAAAAAAATATTCAAGCATTTCAATTGAATGCATAGGAGAATCCGATACCTTGCTTGCACATTCAACATTTCTAACTATGTTTTGACCACCAATAATTAAAAATATTTAAACCAAGCATCATTGACAATTGTCTTCAATTAACAAACAAATGGAATGTGAAAGTGTCTCTAAAGTGTCTTTATAGAACTATGAATTTAAGGGCATGATACCTCATATCTAGAATCAGTTAGAACTCAATTTAGAGAATATCTATACATGTCATTTAACCAATTTTGGATAGTCACCTTTTGGAAGCTTACGAGGGATTTTTTCCCATTTAAATTATACATTGTTTAGACCAACCCATCCTATAAAGCTTTAGAGTAAACTCGATTTGCAAATTCAATCAATAGTTGGAGTATAAATTAGTAAGAACAAGCATGATATGGTGCCCTTAGTCCAATCATGCATGAATATGAGAGAAAATATAGAAGTTCATTAAATCAAAGAAAAAATGATACAAAATTCTAATATGCTTTAAATTTTCCACTTGAATTTCTATCTCCATATCATCCTCATATGACTAAGGTGAAATCTAAAGGCAAGTGTCTAGATATGGATGGGTATGGGGTTTCATCAAATTCACCTATACATGCAATAAATGCTTATAAATTTCTTAATCCAAGTGTTTCCATTAAAGCCATAAAACCTAGCACATATAATGGAGAGTATTCACGAGGGTAGAACAAGCCCTTTGAAATGCAATATTCAAGATATTTATGTTGAATTTGAAAATATAGACCAAACATTTGATATTTGAACTTATTTAACCTCCATTCAACCATCTAGATAGCTGAAGGTTGCATGTTAGCTCCTTCATGCTTATAAATTTGTTTATATCTTCTAATGCAATCTCATCCCACACAATGATTCATCATGTCCAGGTTAATGCCATATTCAAATTTTGTGGACTAAATGACCTTTTTCACATCTGTTGCCCCTTTCATGTATTTTAATATTCCAACCAAGGTCTGATTGGAATGTGTATAAAAAATCATAAATCCCTACCCACACAAGCCAAGCATATTGATTACCAAATCATATATGGAATACCCCTACTTCAACTAGAGTGCCAGATCTCTTCCAAATGGTCATGTTGCTATGTCGGGTAATTATTGATGAAATAAAAGATTATTTTCCAATTTCCATATATAATCCTCACAAGTCTTGAAAATGATGGAAGCAATTACTAACCCTCACAATAATTTTGTGTTGGGGAATATTACACACTAAGTTGGTAGGTGTGTGGTAGTGTACATATCATTGAGCTGCTATGCTTTATAGAGGAGTGTTCCATGGGTGGTGCTCATGAAGATCAACTAATTTTGTGTTGGAGAATATTACACACTAAGTTGGTAGGTGTGTGGTAGTCCGCATATAATTGAGCTACTACTATTTACAGAGGAGTGTTCCATAGATGGTGCTCATGAAGACCAACTGATATCCAATTTCTTCTCAAAATTTAAGAGACAAATTTTGTCCTCTTCGACTCCCTATTGTGCATCCCTAACATCATGCTCAACACATAATGGGAATTTTGGTCTACTTGAGTATCCTTTCAAAAAATTTCCTAAATCACTTATATAATTCCATTAGTTCATTTGATCGACCTTTAGTAACAAATGTGATTCATCTCAAAGGGTACTGAATTTTAAATTTATATCTCCCACTATCATTCATAAATTTTCAATTCTTTTATGATGAGTTCAACCTACCATTGGAAAAAAAATGTGATAATGCAACATAACCTACAACATCAAGTGTATCAATCAATTAAGACAACTTACAAAACTCCCTAGATAGAAAAAGTTAGCTTCCTACTACAATTTAAAAATTATATTGTGCAACTCTCTTAGGGTACATTCCTTGTCTCCTCCATTTGCATAGATAAATAGTTCAACTTTTCATAAATGATATGTCTTCACTGACAAATGTGTGCATGCTCATATTCACCTCAACCCAACTTCATCTTGGCTCTTTTTTAACTCCTCCATCATTCATTATTTTTCTTATCCTTTCCACACCATCCCATTTCCCTATGACAATAAAATATTTGATAGCAATATATAATTTATAGATTCTTGTAGATGCAATTGAAGGAGACACTTTTCCATGTGTTTCCCTACTACCATATTCCCATAAATTCTGTATGCAATGACCAAGATTTTCTCCACCAAAATACTTGGGTGCAACAACATTGCATGAATGAATGGTTCTACTTGATCAAGCTATCCACCTTGGTAGAGGTCAATAATAAAATAATACTACTCCATTCTTGGTGTAATGTTATCTTCTCTACTCATTAAATCAAAGTACTTCCATTCTTCATCCAAAAATCCTATGTGGTCACATGCAAAGAAAATTCTAATAAATTTTATATGGTATGGATGCACACTCACCTCTTGCATTTGTTCAAAGAGTAGTAGGGCCTCCCTTCCATGTCCATGTTGAGCACTTGTTTCTAGCATTGCATTCCATGAGACAATATTACATTTGGGAATTTCAAAAAACATTTTTATTACATCCTTTATGCTACCAAAATTGGCATACATAGTAACAAAAGCATTGTGTACAAAAAAATATAAATCACATCTAGTTTTGATGGCATGAATGTGAACTTGCTTCCCCTATTCCAAAATGGCCAAAATAGCACACACCTTGAAAATTCTAGCAAAAGGTGAAAAAAATTGGCATCAAGACTACCTGAAGCATTCTAACAAAATGTTGTAGAGCTTCTTCATCATACCAATTTTGGGCATATCCTACAACCATTGCATTTCATATGAAAATATCTACTTTGGGGATTGTTCCCTAAACTTTAATAAAAAATTCTACACATACACATTTGGCATACATTATGACTAGAGAAGCTTTGACACATATATCTTATTGGAATCTAGCTTTTATTAATAGTGCATGAACCTTGCCTGGATCGAAAGCTTCTGGGCTAACATATGCACTGAGGACAATGTTAATTGTGAATTGGTTTAGCTTCATTGTTGGCCCCATAGTTTTTGTTGCACCAAAAGATTGACCTATTAATGCTCAATACAACTACCAGACTCAATGGATCCACAAGAGGTGATTAGTCCATGTCACAAATCCTGAGGGGAGCATTGACCAACTGACAACAATCACCCCCTCAGCATTATCTAGGGGATTCGACACAACACCTTTGAATCTTATACCAATTGTTGGCCCCATAGTTGTCGTTGCACCAAAATATTGACCTATTAATGCCTGATACAACTGCTAGAGTTAACAGATCCATGGGAGACGATTAGTCTATGTCACAAATTTTGAGGGGAGTGCTAACCAGCTACTAACATTCATGTGTGCTAGTTGTATTTCATAAGAAGTAGAAAAACGTCCTTAATGCATTGGTGTTGAGCATATACAATGATCATCGCAATCCATGATACCATATTCCTCTAAGGATTTCTCTCAGATAAACACTGTGCATCCAAAATTCTTGAGCATTTACTATATAGGTCAATTAGAGTACTACCCACAAAACAATTTGATTCAATTCTAGATTTTATAACAATAACATGGATTATTTTCCCTCTTCATGAGCTGCTAGAGCATAACATTCCATTAAAACACTGGAAAAAGTGAATCTGTTTGGTCTCATCCTTTCCTCCTACATATAACAAAAGATTTACAATTCTTTCTTTCCATACGCATTGTGAGCATATCCAACAAACAATGTATTCCATGAAACCCCACTCCATTGAGGTATTTTGTGAAATATTTTTTTTGCATAATCTATTTGTTGGTATGTTGCGTGCATATCAACTAGATAATGCGTAATAAATTTACATCTAAACTGAATCTAGGTTTCGTGATAACATGGATTTTATTTCCCTCTTATGGAGCTACAAGACCAACACATGCTTGAAGAACACTTAAAAATGTAAACCCATTAGGTTTAACATCGACTCTTTGCATTTGTAAAAAGACTTTCAATGCTTTATCATTATACTCATGGTAAACATAGCCTGCAATAATGACATTCAATGATACTACATTTTGATCCAACATTTAAGAAAACACTTGGCCTGCTTCAACCAATTTACCATTTTTGGCATACAGTTGTAAACAATAACATGGATTTTTTTCCCTCTTCATGAGCTGCTAGAGCAGAACATGCCATTAAAACAATGGAACAAGTGAATTTGGTTGGTTTCATCCTTTCCTCCTACATATAGTAAAATAGTTTCACTAATTTCTTTCCATACCCATTGTGAGCATATCCAACAAACAATGCATTCCATGAAACCCCACTTCGTTGAGGAATTTTGTGAAATAATTTTTTTGCATAATCTATTTGTCAGTATGTAGCATGCATATCAAATAGATAACACCTAATAATTTTACATCTAAACTGAATCTAGTTTTTTGTGATAACAACATGAATTTTCTTTCCCTCTTTTGGAGCTACAAGACCAACACATGCTTGAAGAACACTTAAAAATGTAAATCCATTAGGTTTAACATCAACTCTTTGCATTTGCAAAATGACTTTCAATGCTTTATCATTATACTCATGCTAAACATAGCCTACAATTATGGCATTCAATGATACTGCATTTTGACCCAAATTTTAATCAAACATTCAGCATGCTTCAACCAATTTACCATTTTTTGGCATACAATTGTAGCAGAGTGTTCCATAAAGAAATGTGAGATTGAAACCATGTCTTGATTAAATGCGTATGGGTTGAATTAGCCTCTTTAATTGTTGTCATCCTAAAAAATCCTATTGAAAAGTGAGCATAAGAAATGCAGCTTGTTAGCTTGACTATTTGTACATAAATTATAGTATTCTTAGAATAAGAGACCATATTTTTTAGGTGTTGATTGGCGAGCGTCACCAACATGATGATACTGTTTCCCAATAATTAAGTGCATTTACCATGAAAATGAACATTTGCAATGGCACCCAAATGATTTTTTAATTCTCCAACCCTTTTCCAGTGTATACAAGATTTGATAGAAGGAATATAAAATATTTTGCTATATTCTTTCAATCTCTTTGACAACCCAAGCTAGGGTATATAGAACCATAAGAGATGGTAAATTCAGAGAGGGATTTAGCAGCCTATGATCCTAATTGTAGTTGTAAAGTCTCAAGGAGTCAATCAATGCTAAAGTGCCTTAGATATGGAGGATTTGTCACTAGTTATGACATTGGAACTATTAGTCCTTTGGTAGGTTGCATGAATCGATTAAGACAAAAGCTTGTGAAATTCCCTAGATAGAAATAGTTAGCTTCTTGCTGCAATATAAAAATTATATTATGCATCTCTCCTGTTGGGTACATTCCTTGCCTCCTCCATCTTCATAGATATCTATTAGTTATGAATGTGATATGTCTTCACTAAGAAATGTATGCATGGTCGTATTCATCTATACCCAACTTCATCCTAGATCTTTTCCAACTCCTCCATCATTCATTGTTTTTCTTATCCTTTCCACACTGTTGGGAAAAAAGAACCCAAAGTCTGCAGTGGGTGAAGGAAGAAAACATAGACAAAAAAAATGGAGACAACAAGACAAGGAGGCAGAATAATATATTCAATTTTCTATTTCATTCACAAAAAGATTACATTCAAAATGTTTACATACAAAAACTTAGAGCTTAAAGCTCTGTATATTCTTCATACAAAAACTGTGCTTATTCTGACGCATTTTAGCTTATGTGTGTTGTTGTGTGCTAGAGATATTCCAGAGTACTAGAGCACTATCAATGTCCTTTGCTATTGAAGGTTCTCTTGAGCATTCCCTTCTATTCTGTTCTGCTGAACATTCATCCTTGTTTGCTGCTGCAGAAACTAACTATCTCCTTCTACTGAGTAGAAATTCTATTCTTCCTTTGTGTTTTGTTGCCTTTCCAAAAAAATGGCACCCAATTCAAATTCACCTACCTGAATTAAATTCACTCCTAGCAACATTAACTGGCCAACTCATGCTAGACATGCCAAGTGGGGGGAATGATCCAAAAAAAATCCCATCTGACAGTGCATTAAATGCACTTTCCCATTGCTTCTCGGGATTAAATATTCCAACACTCCCCCTTAATCCTTAGCAATTATGATTTTCATCATCATTTAATATTTCTGGAGCAAAGTTTCTAGAGCAGGGATTTTGGAGCATCGGTCCCTATTTTTTATCAATCTGCAAAACTTCTGGAGCAACGGACCAAAATTTCTAGAGCATTGGCACAAAGTTTCTAGAGCATACCTATTTGCATCTGTTCTGCATTCTAGAACTATCTTTTGAAGTTCTAGTGCATCGACACTTTTTTGAGTTTTCTAGAACTAAAGTTCTGGAGCATCTATGCTTTTTTGTGTTTTCTTGAACTAAAGTTCTGGAGCATTTGTGCTTTTCTATGTTTTCCAGAACTAAAGTTCTGACGTATTCTTGCATACCAAGCCTATTTATTAGTCATTCAAAGGAGTCTTTTCACAATGCCTTCGTGAAAATATCAACGAGCTACTGCTCAGATATGTAGTATTGAAGTGTATTCTCTCCATGCTCTACCAACTCCCTTATGAAATGGTAGAGGATTTCGATGTGCTTGCTTCGCCCATGAAAGACGAGATTCTTTGTCAATGCAATAGAAGCCACATTGTCACAAAATATGGTTGTACCATCTTCTTGCTGCTCATTCAAATCTGCAAGGATTCTTCTAAGCCAAATAGCTTGGAATGTTGTTGCATTTTTTGCTATGTACTCCACTTAGGCTATGGAGAGAGAAACTATGGGTTGCTTCTTTGATGCCCATGAGATTGCTCCTGAACCCATGTGGAACAAGTATCCCAATGTTCTCTTTCCGTCATCTACATTTCCTACCCAATCACTATTTGTGTACCCATCTAGCTAAAACTCATTAGAGGTGGTATACATGATGCCATAGCCTTTCGTGCCATTGACATACCTTACAATTTTTTCCTACTTGCCAGTGTGTGTCCTTAGGTTGCTCCATGAACCTATAAATCACGCTTACCGCGCACATCAAATCAAGTCTTGTTGCTGTCAAATACATGAGGCTTCCAACCATGCTCTTGAAGAGGGTTGGGTTAAAAACATTGTTGTTGTCCTCTTTGCTTAATTTTAGACTTGCGGCTATAGGGGTTGGGGCTGGTTTGTTGTTCAACATTCTAAATCTCTTCAAGATTTGTTTAGCATAACTTGTTTGTGAAATAAAGATGTCATGATCTATTTGTTGGACCTCTATGCCTAAGAAGTATTTTAGTAAACCTAGGTCTATCATTTCAAACTCAATTTTTCGTTGCCTCTTTGAAATCAACAATGAAAAGATTACTATTTATTGTGAAAATTAAATCATCTACATACAAAACATAAATAAGAATCTCACCATTGGCTTCCTTGATGTAGAGTGTGGGCTCATTGTTGCTTTTGCTAAAGCCATTTCTTATAAGGTATGAATCAATTCTATTGTACCATGCCCATGGTGCTTGCTTCAACTTGTAAAGAGCTTTCTAGAGCCTATAGACCTTGTCTTCTTTCCCTAAGACTTCCTAGCTAGGTGGCTACTCCACATACACCTCTTCTTTCAGTACTCCATTCAAGAAAGCTGATTTTACATCCATTTGAAATACTTTCCATTCATGTTGGGTTGCAATTGCTAGGACTGCCCCCAATGTTTCCAACCTTGTAATTGGTGAATATGTCTCATCATAATATCTTCCAGGCTGCTGTTTGTATCCCTTAACAACCAACCTTGCTTTATGCCTTTCAACCTTACCATCAACAGTGCATTTGGTCTTATAGAGCTACTTAACTCCAATGATTGATTTCCCTTTAGGTAAATCAGTGGGCTCCCATGTTTTTTTTCTCACTATAGCATCCAACTCTTCATCCATGGCCTTACACCATTTTTCTTCTTTCACGGCTTCTTCAAAATACATTGGATCACTATAAGAAAACATAGAAAAATTTGAATTCTCATCAAAGTCATCATACCTTGTGTTGTCATAAATTTCCCTCACACTTCTAGTCTTTTGTGGCATCAATGATGCAAGCATAGGGTCACAATTTTTGGAGTTGCTTGACTGCTGGATTGATGAAAAAAACTATTGTTGTAGGTTTCTAAAGCAACTTCCTTGCTAAAAGTTTCTGAAGCATCTTCCTTATCGGGGATTTCCGGAGCTATTGTTGTTTTCTGAACTATTACCTTGCTGTAAGTTTCTGGCGCATCTACCTTCCGCAGCTTCTTCATCTTCAAAGGGTTTTGAGATAGAAATACCCGTATTGTTATCAACCATTCCATCCCATGACTCATTTTCAATGAATTCAACATCCCTGCTAATCACCACTTTCTTGGTGATTAGATTGTACAATCTATAGGCTTTAGATTCTTCACTATAGCCTATGAAAATGTAGTTTTCTCCTTTTTCATCAAATTTATACCTTTTCTCTTTTGGTACTAGTGCATATGCCACACATCCAAATATTCTAAAATTCTCAACAATCCATTTGTGTTTCATCAATGCTTCTTGTGGGATCCTATCACAAACAACCTTTGTGGGGAACCTATTTAAAATATAGAGTGTTGTTGCTACATCACCACCCCAATACTCATTAGACAAACCTTTTTCCTTCAGCATGTTTGCTGCCATCTTTGTGATGGTTTTGTTCTTTCTTTCAGCCACTACATTTTGTTGTGGAGTATATTGGGCTATGAGTTGTCTCTGAATACCATGATACTTGCAAAAATTTATAAACTCTTGAGAGATATAGTCTCCTCCTTTGTTTGTTTTGAGGAATTTGATATAGTGGTCGCTTTGATTTTTAGCCAAGGCCTTGAACTCCTTGAACTTCTCAAATGCATCTAATTTGTTCTTCAAAAGATACACCCAAATTTTTCTACTATAGTCATCTATAAGTGTCATGAAATAAAAATTTCCACCTAGGGTTGGGGTATTCATGGGACCACACAAATCTAAATGTACCAACTCTAATGGTGCTCTAGCTCTCCTAGAATTCCTTGATTGAAATGGCTACCTATGTTGTTTACCTAGGATGCATGCTTCACACTTTCCATCAGGCTCTACAATTGCTGGTAGGCCCCTAACCATATCTTTTTTAGCTAAAATATTTAAACTAGAATAAATTAGATGCCCATACCTCAAATACCAAAGCTTGGATGGGTCTTGGATAACTATCTTGAAGGCTGACTCCTGCAAGTCTGTTGACTGTGTTGAGATGTGAATTTTGAGGGGAAACATTTGGTTCATTGTCATTTGAACCACTGCCATAAATTTCTTGCTTCCATCTTTGTCGTAGATGATGCATTCCTCTTTCTCCATTATCACTCTATATCCATTTATGACCATCTATCCAATGCTCAAGAGAGTGTGTTTCATTCCTAGGGCATAGAAGACGTCATGAAGTTGTCTTTCTTCACCATGCTTGGTTTGTAGGCAACCTATGCCTTTTCCCATAACTAGAACTGTCTCATTGTTTCCCATTTTCATTTCAAACTTAATGTTGTGGTCAATGGAGGCAAATAAATTTCTATTACCACTCATGTGGTTGCTATAGCCATTGTCCAAGTACCAAACTTCAATGTTGCCTTGTTCTGCAAGATTGCATGCAATAAAAAATTGTGATTTTTTTTCATTTTCAACCTTGTTCTTGTTTGCCACATTTTAATTTTGACTCCCTTGGTCACACTGTTTCTTCCTACATTCACTTGCATAGTGACCATACTTGTGACATTAGTAATAATGTACATTTCTCTTATCACTCCTCTAATTTGAGTTGCTATTTTTCTTTGTGTTCTAAAAGTCTAATTGGGAGCTACTGGTCTCCTCTTGACTATTTGAGCCTCCTCTTCTAGCATTGCAGACTATTTGACCTCTTCCTTGACTATTTCTTCCTCTTCCCCTACCTCTCACATTAGCTTGTGCTTTGAAGGCTTGTTATTGGGAAGTATTTGCAGACTTATTTAGGTGTTTCTCATGGGTTTGAAGTGAACCCATTAACTCATCAACTGATAATGTTGAGAGGTCCTTTGCAGCCTCTTCTATGGCAATAACCACCAGGTCAAATTTTGTGGGTAAAATTTTGAGAATCTTCTCCACAATCTTCTACTCTTCCATAGTTTCTCCATTTATCCTCAACTGGCTAATCAACGTGGAAGCCCTTGTATGAAAATATAAAATGGACTCATTGTCATTCATCTGTATGGTCTCAAATTATCTCCTTTGGAGCTGGAGTTTCACTGACCTGACTTTCATAGTCCCTTTGTAGGTGGTTTCAAGTATTTCCCATGCTTCTTTTGCATAACTAGTTGCTGTTATTCGAGGAAAGATAGCCTTTATCAAGGCTACCTTAATCAGACTTAGGGTTTTGGCATCATTATTCCTTGTCTCCTTCAACTGATTATTTTGAGCATTTCTCAATGTTGCAAATGCATTTGGGTCAATCACATCTATGAACCCATTTGCAACCAATTCCCACAAACCATTTTCTACTAAAATGGTTTTCATTTTCTTTGCCCAGACATCATAATTTTTTCCATCAAATATGGGTAGTTGTTACCAACTCCTATTGTCTCCTCCAACCATTTTGTTAAATGGGGGAAAAACACAAATACCTAGATAAAATCTAAGGCTTTTCCCAAATACCCAGAAACTAAAGTTCTATCACAACACACCTAGGAACAAAGCTAGGGCTTTAAAAACTAAATGCCCAGAGAACTTGGGGCTTTGATACCATTCTTTTGGGAAAAAAGAACCCAACTGCAGTGGGAAAAGGAAGAAAACATAGACAAAAAAATGGAGACAACAAGACAAGGAGGAAAAATAATATATTCAATTTTCTATTTCATTCACAAAAAGATTACATTCAAAATGTTTACATAGAAAAATTCATAGCTTAAAGCTTTGTATATTCTTCATACAAAAACTATGCTTATTTTGACACACTATAGCTTTTGTGTGTTGCTGCGTGCTGGAGATATTCTGGAGAACTATCAATATCCTCTGCTACTGCAAGTTCTCCTGAACATTCCCTTCTATTTTGTTCTTTTGAACATTTGTCCTTGTTTGCTACTGTAAAAAATAACCGTCTCCTTCTACTGAGTAAACATTCTATTCTTCTTTTGTCTTTTGTTGCCTTTCCAAAAAATTGGCACCCAATTCAAATTCACCTACCTGAATTAAATTCACTCCCAACAACATTAACTGGCCAGCTCATTCCAGACATGACAAGTGGGGGGAATGATCCAAAACAGATCCCATCTGATAGTGCATTAAATGCACTTTCCCGTTGCTACTTGGGATTAAATATTCCAATACGCACCATCCCATTTCCCTTCGACAAAAAATATTTGATAGCAATATATAATTTGTAGATTCTTGTAAATTCAATTGAAGGAGACACTTTACCACACATTTCCCTACTACCATATTCCCATAAATTTTGCATGCACATTGAGCAATATTTTCCCCACCAAAATACTTGATTGCAACAACATTGCATGAATGAATGCTTCTAATCAATCAAGCTATCCACCATGGTAAATATGGTCAATAATACATGAATAGTATTCTTGGTGTAATGCTATATTCTCTACTCATTAAATCAAAGTACTTCCATCCTTCATCCAAAAATCTTGTGGCTGCATGCAGAGAGAAGTCTAATAAATGTTATGTGGTATGGATGCACACTCACCTCTTTCATTTATTTAAAGAGTAGGAGGGCCTCCCTTCCATGTCCATGTTGAGAACTTGTTGGAAGCATTGCATTCCATGAGAGAATATTATGTTTGGGAATTTCGGAAAACACTTGTCTTGCATCCTCTATGCTACTAGACTTGGCATACATAGTAACAAAAGCATTGTGTACATAAAAATTTAAATCACCTCTAGCTTTGATGGCATGAGTGTGAACTTGCTTCCCCTATTTCAAAATTGCCAAACTGGCACACAACTTGATAATTCTAGCAAAGGTGAAAAAATATAGCATCAAGACTTCTTGAAGCATTTAACAAAATATTGTTGAGCTTCCTCACTGTACCCATTTTTGGCATATTCTGCAAACATTACATTCCATGAGACATCTACTTTGGGGATTTTTCCTAAACTTGAATAAAAATCTCTGCACATCCAGATTTTCCATACATTATGAATAGAGAAGCTCCTACACATATATATGACTAGAATCCAACTTTGATTAATAGCACATGAACCTAATTGCTTGGATCAAAAGCTTATTGGTTGGCGCATGCACTGAGGACAGTGTTAATTGTGAACTGGTTTATCTCCACATGTGCTAGCTACATTTTCTTAAGAAGTAGGAAAACATCCTTAATGCATTGGTGTTGAGCATATGCAACAATCATCGTAGTCCATAAGACCACATTCCTCTAAGAAATTCTCTCAAACAAATGATGTGTGTCCAAAATTCTTGAACATTTACTATACATGTCAATTAGAGTACTAACCACAAAAACATTTGATTCATTTTATAACAATTTCATGGAGTTGTTTTCCCTCTTCATGAGTTTCTATAACATAAAATGTAATTAAAACAATGGAAAAAGTGAATACAATTGGTTTCATCCTTTCCACCTACATTTAGCAAAAGAGTTTCAACGCTTTCTCACCATTCCCATTGTGAGTATGTCCAAATAATACATTCCATGAAACCATACTTTGTTCAGGTATTTTATCAAACATTTTTTATGCATCATCTATTTTTCAGTATGCAACATGCATATCCACCAGATAACACCCAATAAATACATCCAAACTGAATGTAGCTTTTGTGATAACAACATCAATTTTCTTTGCCTCTTCCAAAGCTACAAGGCCAACACATGCTCGAAGAACACTTGAAAATGTAAACCCATTAGGTTTAAAATTGGCTCTTTGCATTTGTACAAATACTTTCAATACTTTATCATTATACTTGGGTATGTGTAGGATCATCATGGAAAAAATAGGCCCTTTAGTGGCAAAAAATTCAGAAAAATCAAAGTTAGGCAACTTGACATAAAAAATTGAATAAGTTATCTATATTATTTCAAAAATATGTAAGAATAGAATCTGTAGCAAATTGAATGTAGTTTCTAAACTACTAGGTTTGTTTCAAAAATTAAAAAATCTATTTGGTGAAAATTTGAAATTTCAATGCAGTAGTACTTAAATTTCAAGGAAAAAATAAGAAGTAGGTGTTTGTTTGACCACCCTAACCACAATAAAATGATAATTATTTTTTATAATTTTAGATATAAGTAGAGGACTCATGCCCGATGTGATGCATATTTTTTATTTTTTTTTCAAATAAATAATTAATTATGATTTTTTTATTACAACTTTAAAAATATATAAAAACTTGTATGTGTGACCACCTTAACTTGGTCAAACCTTCATGAAATTTAAATTTTCTTTTTTTAATCCTATAGTATGCAAAGCATAGAATGTGCCACATGTTTTGGATTCAAAAATGTGATATTGTTTGAAAGCTATAGATTTTTTTCAATCAACCTATGAATCAAGACTTTAGTCATAATTTGAATAGAAAATGAATAATTATTACTTATTAAATTCAAAGTAAAGCATAATTTATATTGGTGGAAAGCTGAGAATCTCCTTTAAAAACCCTTTTCGTTTCATCAATTTTGGGTAAAAAAGTTGTCATCAACAACATACCCATCATATTGCCACTTTTTGGACCATCATGATCCTGCACATACCCACTCATGCTAAACATAGTCTACAATAATGACATTCCATGAGACTACATTTCAATCCAACATTTGATGAAGCACTTTGCATGCTTCTTGACCAATTTACCATTTTTGGCATACAGTTGTAGCAAATTTTTCCATATTAAAATGTGAGATTGAAACCCTATCTTGACTAAATGAGTATGGATTGAATTATCCTCTTCAATTGTTGTTAGCATATCCCTCCATCTCTCCCTAACTATCTTTATACCTCCTTCCCTCTCTCTATCTCTTTCCCTCCCTCTCTCCCTCTCACACACACAAACTCTCTCCACCTATCCCTACCTCTCTCCCTACCTCTCTCTATTCCTACCTCTCTCTATCTCCCTCCTATCTTTCTCTCCTTCCATCTATCCTTCCCACCCTACCACTCCCAATCTCCCTCCTTCCCTCTTGCTCTCTCCCTCCCTCTCTCCCTCTCTCTCACACACAACCTTTCTCCATATATCCCTCCCTCCTTCCCTCTCTCTCACTATCTCTCTACATACCTCTCCCACCCTCTCTCTATATATACCTTTATCCCTCCCACCTTACCACTCCATATCTCCCTCCTTCCCACATAAGCTCTATCCACCTACCCCCCACTCCATATCTCTCTCCTTCCCTCTTTCTCTCTCACACACAAGCTCTCTCCACCTAGCCTCCCCTCTCTCCCTAACTCTCTCTATACCTACCTCTCCTACCCCACCTCTCTTTCTACCTACTTTTCCCTCCTTCCCAGCTTCCTCCCTCTATCTACTTCTCTCTCCACTTTTGTCTCTAATTTCTCTATCTCCCATCACTCTCTCTACCTACCTCTCCTTCTATTCCTTCAACCTTACCTCTCTCTACCTACCTCTCCATGTCTCTCTCATTTCCTTTCTCTCCCTTTATCCCTCCCATGCTACCTCGCTAGACCTCTCCCTCCACCTATCCCTATATACTTATACTCTAAAAGCACTTGAAAATAAATAGACCAAAGTGAATAAGATAGATAATGTATTGAATGAAGAGATTCTTCCTACTCTTAAGAAGTTGGGAAAGGCACATGTGTAGTATGTGAAATGGGAAAATGGCAATGCAAAATTGGAGCAACTAAGAGAAAAATGAAAAATTTCATCTTGCCCATTTGCAATAGGGATCTATAAATATACAAGAATAGATAGAGCATTTGCTTGTAACAATAGAGAAAGAGGTCTAATTTCTAATTGATGGGATATCACAAAAGGCTCATTGATGAGATAATTTTAACTTTTAAGAAGGTTCGTAAGGAAAATAAAATAAATATTGTTGGGAATAAACATATAGTAACTCTTACATATTTGTAGATAGTGAAGAATACTTTGGAAAGGATGAAATAATTTAATATCTATATCAATGAAAAATAGAGATAGTTTGAAGAACTTATTTCTCTAAATTAATGTGTAACTAGAGGACCCTATCTCCAATAAAATGGGTCTAATACATGTCACAAAAAAATGTGCCCATTAACTCCACTTATATATTTAAATATCTTAAAAAGATGTTAATTGAGTACTTTTTCAACCTACTATGTGAAGGCACATCCACTTTCTCTCTAGACATCATCATACAGTTGAAACTTTCCTTTTATTTCATTAGTCAACGTCATCATCACATTTAAGAGAGATAGGTATAGAGAGAGTTAGGGAGAGAGGGAGGGCTAGGTGGAGAGAGTTTGTGTGTGTGTGAGGGAAAGAGGGAGGGAGAGAGGGAGGGAAGGAGGGAGATAGGTAGTGTTAGGGTGGGAGGGATAGAAGGACCCAAAATGGACTTACTACCCTACCACTCCCTATCTCCCGTATTCCCTCTATCCTTCCCACCCTATCACTCTCTATACCTCTCTCTATCTTCATCCTTCCCTCTTTCTCTCCCTCCCTCTATCCCTCCCACCCTACCACTTCCTATATCCATCTATGGAGTAAAAATTATAAATAAATATGTAGTATCACTTGCCATAGATGATAAGATTATTGAACTTAAGGATTCCATGAACAAATACAATTGGAAATAGATAAGGAAAAGGAAAAATCAAATCTAAGTGTAGAAAAAGAGAATCAGTTGGGGGGAGACATGAAATTATTATCTAAAAAGGTAGACAAGTCTTGTAAATAATTTTCTATCAGAAAAAATTCCATTCTCTAATCATAAAGACACTCTCAAAGTTGAGAAAAAAAAGGTTGCAAATCTACATAAGAGTATTCAAGACATTAAAAACTCTAACCAAGAAAGGGATGTTGTTGTCCTAAGGGATGATGAGGGAGCAACTGATCTAAAGCTTCGAGTAAAATATATGAAAAAGAAGTTATAATATCATGAAAAGGAATAACAAGAGGTATTAATAGATAAGAGCAATGGGGATGAGGAAAAATGTGTTGATGATCAATTTGTAGATGTAAAAACAATAGATAGAAGTGTTGAAATTGTAGTAACACAATAGAAGACTAAAGTTAACCACTTAGAAAAGGAAGTGATAGGATGAGAGAAAAGACTAGGTAATTTTGATGGGACATGATAACGCAAAGGATACATTTAGATCCAACTTACTTTAGTTTAGGTTCATATCCCATTCCATACCTATGAAAGGTTGTTATTGATTTAATTTTCACCCAATTTTCAAGAGGTCCGAGAATACAACCATGCTTAGATGGTGAAGGTAGTGATCATTGAGTAGAGTGTGAAATTTAGTATTTACTTAGGGAGTTGATACTATAATTCTATTTAGTTGGAAGTGTTGAAACTATATCAAAATAATGGAAGACTGAAACTAACCAATTATAAAAAGAAGTAAAAGATAAGAAAAAAAATTTATCATCAAAAGAAAACGAGGGTTATTTTTAAGATTTATGAATTTTATTTTTATGTATGCACCAACAATGTAATGAAGTCCACCTTCAAATTTTAGAACAACTCTTTGGTATATAAAAAATGGCATTTCACTTTCTTCATTTGATTGGAATAAAAAAATGCTCACATTATTTGTGTGGTGTTGAAAAACACACTGTCCCCTATCAATTATTTCCTTATGATTTTTTTTTTTTTTTGTATGCACCAACAATGTAATGAATTCCACCTTTAAATTTTAGATCAACTCTTTGGTATAGTAAAAATGATATTTCATTTTCTTCATATAATTGGAACAAAAACATGCTCACATTATGTCTAATGTTGGAAAACACATTGTCCCCTATTAGTTATTTCCTTATGAATTTTTTTTGTCTTGTATACACCAACAATGTAATGAAGTCCACCTTCAAATTTTAGAACAACTCTTTGGTAAAGTAAAAATGAAATTTAACTTTCTTCATCTGATTGGAATAAAAAAATGCTCACATTATTTGCAGTGTTGGAAAACACATTGTCCCAGTCAGTTATTTCCTTATGAATTTTTTTTTTTCATATGCATCAACACTGTAATGGAGTCCACCTTCAAAGTTTATAACAAATCTTTGGTACAAAAAAAATTCCATTTCACTTTCTTGATTTGATTGAAACAAAAAAATGTCCACATTATTTGTAGTGTTGGAAAACACATTGTCCCTTGTTAGTTATTTCCTTATGAAAAATTTTGTTATATATGCACCAAGAATGTAATGAAGTCCACCTTCAAATTTTAGAGAAACTCTTTGGTACAGTAAAAATAAGATTTCATTTTCTTCTTATGGTTGGAACAAAAATATGCTCACACTATTTACAGTGTTGAAAAACACACTATCCCTTGTCAGTTATTTCCTTATGAATTTTTTTTGTTTCATACTCACTTAGAATGTAATGAAGTCCAACTTAAAATTTTAGAAAAAATCTTTGGTATAAAAAAATAACATTTCATTTTCTTCATATGATGAGGAAAAAAAATGCTCACATTATTTGTAGTGTTGGAAAACACATTGTCCCTTGTCAGTTATTTCCTTATGAGTTTTTTTGTTTTGTACGCACCAAGAATGTAATGAAGTCCACCTTAAAATTTTAGAACAACTCTTTGGTACAATAAAAATGGAATTTCACTTTCTTCATTTGATTGCAACAAAAAAATGCTCACATTATTTGCAGCATTGGAAAACACACTGCCCCCTATTAGATATTTCCTTATGAAATGTTGTTTATTTTTCAAACATATGAAGAAATTGAAACATAATTTTTACTTTAAGAATTGTTATAAATTTTGAAAGTGAATTTATTTACATTCCTACTATGTAAATAAAAAAGGTTTTTCATTACATTGTTATTATTTTATAAATTTTCAGGTTGGAAAACAATGTGTTATGAAACCAACACCCCACGTACTATTGTAAAATCCTCTACAAGTAACAAATCAATCGGTTATGAAATGTTTTTATTTGTACACACCAAAAATGTAATGAAGTCCACCTTCAAATTTTAGAACAACTCTTTGGTACAGTAAAAATGACATTTCACTTTTTTCTTTTGATTGGAACAAATAATGATCACAATATTTGTACAATGTTGGAAAACACACTGTCCCTTGTTAGTTATTTCCTTATGACTTTTTTTTTGTTTTGTACACACCAAAAATATAATGAAATCCACCTTTAAATTTTAGATCAACTTTTTGGTACAGTAAAAATGATATTTCACTTTCTTCATCTGATTGGACCAAAAAAATGTTCACATTATGTCTAGTGTTGGAAAACACACTATCCCCTATCAGTTATTTTCTTATGAAAGGTTTTTCTTTTGTATGCATCAACAATGTAATGAATTCCACCTTCAAATTTTAGAACAACTCTTTGTTAAAGTAAAAATGACATTTCACTTTCTTCATCTGATTGGAATAAAAAAAATGCTCTTATTATTTGCAGTGTTGGAAAACACACTATCCCCTATCAGTAATTTCTTTATGAAAAGTTTTGTTTTGTACACACCAAAAATGTAATGGAGTCCACCCTTCAAATTTTATAACAAATCTTTGGTACAATAAAAATGCCATTTCACTTTCTTCATTTGATTGGAACAAAAAAATGCTCACATTATTTGTAGTGTTGGAAAACACACTATCTCTTGTCAGTTATTTCCTTATGAATTCCTTTTGTTCCATACGCACCAAGAATATAATGAAGTCCACCTTCAAATTTTAGAATAACTCTTTGATATAGAAAAAATAGCATTTTATTTTCTTCATATGATTGGAATAAAAAAATGCTCACATTATTTGTAGTGTTGGAACACACACTATCCTTTGTCAATTATTTCCTTATGATTTTTTTTTGTTTTGTACACACCAAGAATGTAATGAATTCCACCTTAAAATTTTAGAAAAAATCTTTGCTTACAGTAAAAATGGAATTTCACTTTCTTCAACTAATTGGAACAAAAAAATGCTCACATTATTTGTAATGTTGGAAAACACACTGTCTCCTATTAGTTATTTCCTTATGAAAAGTTTTTTGTTTTGTACGCACCAAGAATGTAATGAAGTCCACCTTCAAATTTTAGAACAACTCTTTGGTACAGTAAAAATGGCATTTCACTTTCTTTATTTAATTGGATAAAAAATGGTTACATTATTTGCAGTGTTGGGAAACACACTACATCCCCTGTTAGATATTTCCTTATGAAAAATTATTTATTTTTTGAACATATGAAGAAATTGAGACACAATTTTTACTCTAAGACTTGTTATAAATTTTGAAAGTGAATTTCTTTGCATTCCTACTGTGTAAATAACAAAAGGTTTTTCATTACATTCTTATTATTTTATAAATTTACAGGTTGGAAAAAATTGTTTGTTATGAAACCTGCAACACACGTATTGTTGTAAAATCCTCTACAAGTAACAACCCAATCGGTTATTCACCCATTGGATAAATTTGATTAGTTTGTATCCCCCACCTACAACTACTCCCTGAGATCTCCACCCTTGAGCTTAGAACAAGTACAATCATGTCACTCACAACCCACTATGTTTTTCCAACCTAAAATTATTTTTTACATTTATTTTTTCATCATATGAGGAAACTAATGCATAATTTTAACCTTAGTAAAAGTTTTGGTAAATTTTGAAGATTCCTTTCATCACATTCATACTCTTTGTAGACGCATAAAAATGTCCTCTTAATCATTTTTATCCATTGCATCTTTTAATTGGCCATCTGCATAATCATATCTCCATAAACCATTAAAATATTATAAGCATTTATTCATAACCATAATCCATTTACATAATCATTTAGTCATTTATCCATTATTTATCCATTTGCATATTTCATTATCTCATTTCATAAATATTTATTGTTTCATTAGTCATCAACATATTCATAAATCATTTCATAAATCATTAATTCATCCATTTCATTAATCATTAATCTATAATTGCTTAAATACATTCATTACACATGCATAATCATTATACTTGTACATTAAATATTTCCATTCATCATCATATTCATATGCATATCTTTTATAAATCCATTAATTCATCCATTTGCATAAATCATTTCACTTTAACCATTTGCATGATTATCCATTTGCATTAATCATTAAAATGCATTCATGTATTTCATTAAATAATTTAAAATTCATAAATCAACTTCCATGAAATTAGCTTGAAATTGAACATTAAACTCATAAATCATTTCCATAAAATAGCTCAAAATTGCACATTTTGAGCTTCCAAACACGAATCATGGCATAAATCACTCCACTCATTTCTTATTTTCACATTATGCATTCATCTATAAAAACCTCCTCCTTCTCACCTTTTGGGGACACATTTTTATTTCAAAATTTGATTTTAATCTCTCTTCCAATCATCACAACTTCTTGTTGCACTTGTGCTCATAAAAATATGAGAGCATCAAATGCATAAGTCAAAAATCATGGTGAAATAGGAAAACAATGGAGCTGATTTTCCTTTGAATGCATTTATTTTAGTTTTGCATAGTTTAGTTTTCATTTTGCATTTGCATTCATTTGGAAAGGCTTTATTGATGATATATTGAAATTTTGATTTGAATTTATAGATTAACTCATTTAGTTTTTAGTTTTCTACATATACACTCTCTAAATAGAAAAATGTTTTCATTACAATAATTGCAGGTTGAAAAACACTAGGTGTTATAAAACTTGCTACCCACATATTATTGTAAACCCCTGTACATGTAACAACCCAATTGGTTAGTCACCCCTTAGGTCAGTTTGATTAGTTTTATATATCCCCCACCTAAAAATCCTTGCCAAGATCTCCAACCTTGAGCGTAGAATAAGCATTGTGATATCACTCACAACCTCGCTATATTTTCCAATCATTTCATATGGTTAACTAATTTCTATTTACTAATTTTAGGATTTCATGTTTTATCTTTATGAACCCAATGTTGCATTGATAAAATTAGATTTGCATACTTCTTGGAGCATTAAAATTTTTAATAGTTGGGTATGTGTAGGATCATCATGGAAAAAACAAGTGCTTAAGTGGAAAAAAAATCAAAAAATTCAAAGTTAGGAAACTTGACGTAAAAATTTGAATAAGTTATCTATATTATTTCAAAAATATGTAAGAATAGAATCTATAGAAAATTGAATGTAGTTTCTAAACTACTAGGTTTGTTTGAAAAACTAAAAAATCTATTTGGTGAAAATTTTAAATTTCAATGCAATAGTACTTAAATTTCAGGGAAAAAATAAGAAGTAGGTGTCTGTCTGACCACCCTAACCACAATAAAATGATAATATTTTTTTATAATATTTTAGATGTAAGTAGAGGACTCATGTTGATGTGGTGCATATTTTTTTGTAATTTTTTTCAAAGTAAACAATTAATTATGAATTTTCTATTACAACTTTAAAAAATATAAAAAACTCGTATGTCGACCACCTTAACTTGGTCAAAAATTCATGAAATTAATTTTTTCTTTTTTTAATCTATATTATGAAAAACATAGAATGTGACGCATGTTTTGGATTCAAAAAATGTGACACCATTTGAAAGCTATAAATATTTTTCAATCATTCTATCAATTAGGACTTTAGTCATAATTTGAATAGAAAATGAATAATAATTACTTATTAAATTCAAAGTAAAGAATAATTTATATTGGTGGAAAGATGAGAATCTCCTTTAAAAACCCTTTTCATTTCATCAATTTTGGGTTAAAAAAATGTCATCAGCCACATACCCATCATATTGCCACTTTTTGGCCCATCATGATCGTGCACATACCTAGTTCATCTTATTTTAACAATATATAATATGAACCTATATATTCCCCCTATAAATGAGCCACCCCTTATTGACATAAATCTTGACCATTTCATTGCTCCACCTTCTTTACTCACTACCCCTTTGGTACCATTTCCTTTTTGAAAATAATTTCTATTTCTTGCAAGCCCCTATCAAGTAACCAAATTTATTTCATTTAATCCAAACATAACCAATGATCCTATACTCATCATGGTGACCTCCCTAAACATGTCATATCCATTCTTTTAGAATCTTAATCAATCATCCTACTTCCTCATGTGAATAAGAAAGGTCATAAGCATTGTCATTCAACACCTTTCTCTTATGTATATCATTAAGTGCTAGTTCATTTTTCTAATCAATGCAAAGCACTAAAACATAAATACAACACCTAATTGATATAGGTGCCATCACTATATTATAATGATGCACCCCTTCCGTGTTCATGTGATGATGACATTAATTTGGTAGATGAATCCCAAAAATTTGTGGCACATATTTTTTCAATAATACAAATGTTATTTCCTACCTACTGTAGACAAAGATTTTGGCACCACAAGGCTCTCTAACACTTATAGGGTTTTTCACCTACAAGGAGAGAGGTGTGCCAAAGTTGCAATGTCCCCACTCAAAACTAATGCAAATAAGAAGGAAATATGCCTAGATGCAATGTCTAGATGCAATAAACTAATAAAAGAAATGAATTATTAATGTAAAACCTAAGAAATGTAGGTTTTTTGAAAACACATTGTGATATGAAAAATGATAGATTGAGTGTAATAGAAGTCAATATAAACAAGCCAAATAGAAAGAGTGCACTTGGAAATTAAGACAGGTTGGAATGAAGATTTCATGTCTTTGAAATTTTGAAAAATCTAATTTTTTGGTCAACTAGGACACTTACACCAAGCTGGGTGACTTAGTCCCAGATTTGGAAAACTACTCCATAGCCCGTTTCAACCAAATTGGCATCTGAATCTACAAAAATTACTGAAAAATAGGTGCAGTGGGACTAATTCACCACTGTTGGTGACTTAGTCCACTTTGACTTTTCTAAAAGTCCGAAAGTGGAAATGGAAGCTCTCGGTTTGTACTTTTTGTTCCTCTAGGTGTCTAGTTTTGAAACTACCAAATTTGGGCCTAAAAGTGACTTTTTGTGTAGATTTTGACCTTGTCAAAAAGGAAATGAATCCAAAAAATTTAAACCTATTCTTCAATCATGTCCAAGCCATCCAAGTGTTGGTACTTTTAAATTTTGCAAAATTTGAAGTGCCCATATTGGAAATTTTTCCTCTGCACACTTAGAAGTGCACTTGAAAAATCTCCCTAAATGACCTATTTTGGAGGGTCATATTTCAAAGATAGTTGATTTTCATGAAAAACCCCTCTGTGGACACACTCATGTGACATATGTGAACATGCATGTCAATTTTCAACTTCTCATGATGAGTTTTGATAGGGTTTTGAAAAGTGAAGCTAGAGGATTTTGACACTTTTTTATTGTTTGTAAACTCTCTGCTTTGCAAATTGGCCTCCCATTCGAGATTGCATTTCACAACTGGATAATTGTCATGATGAAAAAATAGTTTCTCTCCATTTTCCCTACATTTATGTACTCCCCTGTCCGATTTTAGATTCTTAGGATCTGATTTGCTATTTTTTTGAGATCAAAAGAAAATGTAGTTTGTGTTGATTTTACATCTGTATTTCCAAAACTTTTCAAGGTGGTCAATGTTGACCCCTAATATCTCAAGAAGATTGATAATTCAGGGAAATCTCTCTTGCACACATGCTCAGTGTACCTAAATGAGCTGTTTTTTTTCTAGTGGCAGCCTCCTTGAAGTTGTTTTGATATTTTTTCAAAGTGGTGACTTTGAGAGCCCTGATTGGTTCTGAACAGGGGCAGTTGCAGAAATGTTTGATTGAGCAACTTTTTTTATTAATATATTTCACCTCTAGATCTCTTTTTCCAAAGTGTAATTTTCACTCCATTCTTGGGTCAAATGGTTACATACCTTATTAATTTCACGCCTCCAGGATAAGTTCTGATGGGCTTTTTAATTGTTTTTTTATTGCAACATGGCCAAAAATGGTGTTTTGCACATTTTGAAATTTTAAGGACAACCCATTTCTTGTTTTGGTTTGAAACCTCTATAGCTCCATTTTTATCAATATTAGAGGTTATTTTATACATTATTTTAATGTACTTTTGTTGTGGTGAACACGTCTCGAGGCTAGTTTACAAAGGAGGTACCTGAATTTTAAGAGATGGGAAAAATTTGAGGAAATGGGTTTTCTCTAAATAATCGATTATCATCCTATGCAAATTTTCACGGCTCCAAGAGTCTTGGTTTTCCTACAATAAATTTCTCTATTTGGCTTACAGGGGAATTAAATTTTTTCCTAGTTCTAATGTTTTAAATGTTTATATTTAAATTTTTTAAAAATATTTCAAAATGATTTTAGGGCATTAATTTCTTCAAATTTTGAATAGGATGCAAAAGGAGTTTTAATTCTTTTATTCCATCAGCTAAAAAAATTTAAAACAAACTTTGAAAAACTTGAAAGTTTTCATGACATCTCATTGCAACTTCTAGATAAAAATGAAAATCCAAACCAGCGATGTATTGTTCTCCAACGATGGACATATAAGAGATAAAAACTCTCAATGTTTGAATAGCAGAGAATGTAGGGTACAAACATCTCATCAAAGTTTCTCAAATAAAAACATCATGGAAACAACTATGGCTATGCAAATTAAATCAAATGCTATATTTTAGGGTGTTGAAATTCCACTGTAAAGTTTGAATTATTATGCTACTTGCGCCACAAAAGGAGGAATCCAAAATGTCGGGTTTCAATGCTACACATGGGTAGATTGGTGCACTCCTTGCCTTGCTCGCTGAAAGGGGCACTTTGATACCGTAATGAAACTTTGCAAAGGGATAAAAGCTAGTGATATATGTTGAAGGCTGAATTGTTTTCGTTGATGCCTCACAAAATAGTGTTTAATGCATAAGGTGGAGATGTATTTAAATTTTTTTGGGTAAATTCTATTGTGTTGTAGCACAAAGAAATGCTAAGTTGCAATGGAGGACACCGCCATTGCTCAAATTGAAGGGAGGGATTTGTAGCATGAAATGACATACTTCGAAGAGATTAGAAAATGTATGTGGGTATGTGTAGGATCATCATGGAAAAAATAGGCCCTTAAGTGGCAAAAATATTAGAAAAATTAGAGTTAGGCAACATGACGTAAAAATTTGAATAAGTTATCTATATTATTTCAAAAAAATGTAAGAATAGAATCTATAGAAAATTGAATTTAGTTTCTAAATTACTAGGTTTGTTTAAAATAAAAAATCTATTTGGTGAAAATTTAAAATTTCAATGCAGTAGTACTTAAATTTTAGGGAAAAAATAAGAAGTAGGTGTCTATCTGACCACTTTAACCACAATAAAATAATAATATTTTTTATAATATTTTAGATATAAGTAGAGGGCATGTTGTGATGCATATTTTTTTGTAATTTTTCCAAGTAAATAATTAATTATGAATTTTTTAATTTTTAAAAAATATTAAAACTTTATGTCTTTTAAATATATGAAGCATAGAATGTGACTCATGTTTTGGATTCAAAAAATTTGATATCATTTGAAAGCTATAGATGTTTTACAATCAGCCTATCAATCAGGACTTTAGTCATAATTCAAATAGAAAATGAATAATAATTACTTATTAAATTCAAAGTGAAGCATAATTTATATTAGTGGAAATTTGACAATCTCCTTTAAAAACCCTTTTTGTTTCATCAATTTTGGGTTAAAAAAAAGTCATCAGCCACATACCCATCATATTGCAACTTTTTGGCCTATTATGATCTTGCACATACCCATGTAAACATAATGGATTCCTTGAAAAGGCTGGAAAAATATTCAAGTGAATGTTGTTTGAGGGAAGCAACTAGCTTGCAGTGAAAATGTATCAAAACTAGTTTGATAAATTTCTTGCCGACATTGCTAGAGGAAGCACAGACCAAAAGTTGAAAAAAAGGATATAAAGGAAAAATTCAAATCAAAGGCTGACAATGAGTGTGAGATGTAGCCAAATCCCCACCATTGATCATTCATTGTGATTTTTGATGGATTTTTTTCACTTTGAATGAGCGACAAGCGATGTTCTTTCTTCATTTTCATTGGGCATCGCTAGTTTGTCTCCTTTTTTTTCACTCCATCATGTGATGAGTGATGGGCTGGAGGGAAAGAGTGTGGTGGGCCTGAGAAAAATTCTAAAGGGAAAAAATTAAATTTTTTTAATTTTTCCCGATAAGTGGTTTGGGTTTGATTTAAAAGAAAATTTTCATGAAACAAAACGGTAAAATATAATGGATGTGTGTAATATTTTTCCCGGTGCATGAATTTCTAAAGTCTTCACCATTTAAAATGATTTCGGGTGAAACTTGTAAAAGAGGAAATGAAGTGAGTTTTAAACTACTCGATAACCTTTTAAAAAGGAAAATATTTTAGAGCGGCCTGTAAATTTTTACCCAAAGTTAATCTTGAATTCCTTTAATGATTAAAAGGAAGGGATTTTTAAATGAAGTGCAATGTTAAAGTGAGAAATATTTAATTAAAATATTTCAGGTAAAGAGGGCATAGGTGAATATTCACAATGCAGCAAACAAAGGGGTAGAAATAAATGGATTTCACTAGGGAAGAAATTATTTTCACCTATAGGGTTAAAAATGGACAATGGAGGTGAATATTTGTAGGGCAACAAACAAAGGCAGGGTAACTATTTTTTACAGATGGAGGTTTTGTTTTCTTGACAAGAGGCAGACTAATTTTGTGGCAAATTTCTGTTGCAAATGATTGTAAATATTGAAATTGAAATTTGTTTTTGAAATGAAGGCCAAATGAAATGTAGGGTGACATGTCAATAGCCTGAAGCTTATTTTTTCTCCCTTAATGACATAAAAGGGAATTCAATACTATTGCACAGGGGTCTTTTGTCAAATTTTGTATCTGGAAATGTAGAGTGATAACACAAAGAATATACATTCTGAGTCTGTAGCTTAGGCTTTGAGTTAACTGAGTAATTTTTTTCAATTATGTGGTTTCTAGGCATGTCTAAATCAAATTTGCATATCTTTTGAGTCTATTATCTTTCTAACTGTAATATCCGCATATGAATGATTAATGAGAATTTGATTAAAGGTCATTTTCATTAATTTCCATTGTTGTTTACAATGAAATATGCTTTAGTTCTAGCTTTGGTTCAAGGAATTGATTAAATTCTTTGATTAAGGTGTGCATTCATATATATGTTTATTGGATTTATAAGTAGTGATAGAATCTAGGCAATGATGTGTGAATTGTAATGCAATTCACAAAGATCATGGCTACTTAGAATTAAAATTGCCTTATAGTTCAATTTCCTTTGTTTTGACTCTATGCCCTTAGATATGGCACTGATCTTAAAGTGTTGAATGCATTTCCTATGCTTCTATTATTTGATTTGTGAACAATCATGAACATAAATACACTTTCAATCGACCTACTTTTGTTTTATGTGAATTCTCAACCTTTAGGTGTTTAATCTTTAAAGGAATTAAAAATTTATGAAAAGATTTCATCTATTCAACATAAAATGAGAATGTTTATGCTTAATATGCAATATATATAGGAATCTTGTGAAGGAATGTTGTAAGTACATTATGGGATCATCCTCTTAGGTTTTGCAAAACCTAAAGTGTAGGAGGAAATCTTAACTGCTTTCTCTTGTTCATTGGACAACCCCCTTTAGGTTGTTGATCATTGGAATTGGAAAATCCATAATCTTCCTTGAAGATTTGGTTGGAATTTAAAAAAGCCAATTGAATGGCGACTTTTTTGGGGGAAAATTTGAACCTCCAAGTGCAGACTAATAATTCACAAAGTCATATTATTTTCTAATCTGAATTTGGTTTGAGTATTGAAGGAATTCAAACTTGGATAAAAAATTGTTGCAGTGAGCCTAAAATTTTCATGATTTGTGGTGCTCTATTGGTGAAAGGAACTCAGAAGGAAAATTACATGTGAAATAGCTTCATACTTCTTGAATTTTAGACCTATGTGAAGAGAGGTGGCAACTCTATCAAAAGAACCTTTGAAGATGTGAAGAAAAGTTCTAGATCTACAATATTTCGATTTAGGAAGAAAATTTGCAATAGCCGCGACATTTCCAAGTATTCTTCACTTTTGGTTTTCAAGAAACTTTTGTATGAAACCATATTTGAAATTCTTGAAAACAAATTTGGTTCCCTATTAGGTGAAATAACACTAAGAAAGGGAAAGGATAGTAAGATTGAGTTTGCATATTTCTGAATTATAATTTGCAGCCTATGTATTATGTTGAAAGTATACTTGTTTTTAAAATATTTCGACTAAATAAATCTTAGTCTTAAATACATTTGAATTATGCATTGTGGTATTCTAAGATCATGATGAAAGTTAGAAATAGGGAAATCATGAATGATCAACTATAGAGTTGATATGTGAAATTTAAAGGAGGTGTATCAAAATGCATCAATAAATGCATCTGTGTATGGTTCCTGATGCAACCATGGTTTGTGATCAGTCCCAGCTAGATTGTCAAAGAAATTTCAGCATTGAGAGGTACAAAGCCATCAATTTTAGTGGAATTTTGGGTTATCCAAATGGTATTCCAACTAAATTCAAAGATAAATTACCAAAATTCATTAGTGATAAGTTTGAATCAACAAATAAACATTTGCAAGAATTCAATAATGTGATGGATGACTATGAGGTAGATCGCGAAGATGTGATCATGAGGTTATTTGTTCAGTCCTTAAGAGGAGATGCAAGAGATTGGTTCTCTTATTTACCAACACCCTCTATATATTCCTAGGAGGACTTCAAAGTGGTGTTCATGGAGCATTTTGGTGAAAGGATTGGTCCAGTTTTAATAAGAAAAAGGTTCATGAACATGGAGAAAGGACAAGATGAGTTAGTCCCATTTTTTAATCTTAGATTTTCAAAGATAATAAGAGAGATCCCTGCAAGCATAAGACCAAATGATGTTGAATGTTTGGTTGTGTACTTAGGTGCATTTAATAAAAAGATGAGTTACCTATTAAGAGATAAGGAACCCACAACCTTGTATCAAGAATATCAAATTGCTATGGATATTGAGAACAATTTGATATATTCAATGATGAAAGGACATAGGGTTGTGAGTGTTGGCCATCCTAACACATCTCATGCAAAGAGGAATCAAGGATAAAATAATATAAATTCTTGTCAAAATGGTAATGCTTCTGCTATTTCGATCTCTCCATCACCACAACATATGGGTCATAGTGAGCTCCATGTTAAATTTCATTAAAATTTGACCAATGTTGATCAAACATCTTTTGTTCAGGGATTGTCAAAAATGAAAAGAATTAAAGGGAAATCATCACATGATTTGTTTTCAACGTTTTTGGATGTCTTTCTGAAAATCCCCATAAATTTCAAGCCATAGGACTCAATGTATATTGATATATTTTGTGAAATCTATGATTATGGGTTGAGTGTCTTGCCGAAGGAATTGAATCCTCATAGTCTTGACCAGGTGCTTGATTGGATGAAGATTGTTGAAGGATCCCAATGTAATTATGCACAAAAATGTGGTGTTTGAAAATGAAGATACATGTTGTATGGATGAGGATATTAATTGTAATCAGCTTACAATCAACACATCTATAGATTCGTACAAAATTGATTACTTAGATGAAGATATATGGTATAGTAACAAAATAGATATGCATGAAAGTTCTTCTTGCAATATCTTGTGTGATAAAGAAGTAAAAGAGATGCAAGGTGTCATTCCATGTCATGTTTTGGTTAATGAAAATAATGCTAATATTGATGACATCTCATCACAAATCAGTGATGAAGACACTGAAGATAGTCATTCAAGCACTCACTCCAAAGAATCTGAGCATGGTTTATGTAATGATGAGTCTTATTGTGATGAGGATTACAATGATAGCCAACTTGATTATGCTTTTGATGATTATGAACACTCCTATAAGGATGATCCAAAGGTATTTTCTTCACCTAAAGAATGCAATGATATGAATATCGATGAAGTCACTTGCATCCAAGTGAATGATTGAATCCCATTTGATGCATGCTTGGAATGTAATTCGGGTTCATCATCAATGGAGCATGTCAATTATGTGAATAATGAAGAACTTGAATATGAACATATGTGTGTTCAATTTGTCGATCATGAGTATAATGTTGAATATGATAAACATGTTGATGAGTGTGCTTATGCCCTTGCTCCCCATGATTGTTTATATAAAGAAGAAATGAAAATGTTTGTGATACATGAAGAGGAGGATGTACATGATGATGAAATAGGGGGTTCAGTTTGGACTGGTGAAGTAGTACATTTTGGGAAATATATGGATCTTCAATCAACATTCTTACCCATTGATGACATTGAAGAGCTAGCTGATTTATATGACAATACAGTTTAAGATTGTGTTAACACTACAAAAATTCTTAATCCATGTATATAGAGCATCCAAGAGATGAAAATAGTGGTGAATTTCATGTTAGTGAGTGAAATTTAATTCAATTGTTTCTTGTTTGATGCTCTTTATCTTCATAGTGTGAACATGGACATGTTTTCATCCCATGTGAGAAGCATTTATGTGAAAGAAAATGGAGATTTTTGTTCTATTGCTAATGAGGAAATTTCAGATAGCCATGAGTCTTTCACATTTGGGTCAATACACATATCAACTGATATTGCACATGAAGTTTCCAATGCACATGAGTGTCTTTATGCTGTCCCTGCTGATGTTGAATTGTTTGAGCCTACTCTTGAGGTATTTTACATCAATCTGAATCATGATGATGTATATGATCTCCATTTCTATGATAGCAAGGTGTGTTATGATATACTTGAAGTGAAATGCCAAAAAATGTGCTCATGTTGTAATAATCAATATAAGGATGCTTTGGAATACACATCTTTTATTTTTGACATATTCGAAGATGATTTGCATAGTGCACAACAAGTTGTTTATGAAAGTTTTTAGTTTGATGTGCAAACTAAATATGATGAAAAAATTACCTATGAGGTAATTCAGTTGAAGGAATTACAAAGGTGTGAGCATTCTTTGCTCAACACAAAAGAGGATTGCATGTTGTTTTTGAGACATGATACCTTCTTTGACCATGATCATTTTGAGGTGGTTAGTCAATGCGATAAGATTGTGTTTTCATGTGGTCTTGATCACTATTATAAAATGAGGAGAGTGGCAATGATGTGGCCTATGTAATTTGGATGCCATATTACAATAAAGTTGAACAAGGAGAAAATTTCCACTTATACAAAGGTAGCTTAACACTTGTATTTGCAAAATTACAATCACTCATTCTATTGTGGTATGACAAAGACAAGCATAAGTTGAGGGAGATAACCTCCTTTAATAGATTTTTGTTTGACTGAGGTAAGAACTGACTCCCCTTTTTCATTTAGTGGCCTGGGGTCACTAAGTGAAGTTGAAAAACAAGGTTGAATAAAGGAGTTTGAGAACACCCAATGGACTCAACACTTGGTCTACTTCCCAGAGATCTGGATTCTTGCTATCCCCGCAAGGGGCATACATCCCCAGTCAGAGCCACTATTGAGAATTTCAACTTTTGAAAAATTTGAAGTGCCCATCTTGAAAATTTTGCCTCTCCACACTCAGAAGTGCACTTGAAAAATATTCCTAAATTGCCTACTTTGGAGGGTCGCATTTTAGAGATAGTTGATTTTTCATGAAAAACCCCTTTGTGGAAACACTCATGTGACATATGTGAACATGTATTACAATTTTCAGCTTACCATGATGAGTTTTGATAGGGTTTTGAAAAGTGAAGCTAGAGGATTTTGACACATTTCTAGTGTTTGTAAACTCTCTATTTCGCAAAGTGGCCTCCCATTCGAGCTTGTATTTCACAACTGGATGATTGTCATGAGGAAAAAATTGTTGCTCTCCATTTTACCTACATTCATGTACTCCCCTATCTGATTTTAGCGTCTCTGGATCTGATTTGCTATTTTTTCGATATAAAAAACAAATGCAATTTGTGCTTATTTTACATCTACATTTCTAGAACTTTTCAAGATGGTCAAATTTGACCCCTAATATCTTGAGAAGATTGATAATTCAGGGAAATCCCTCTTGCACACATGCTTGGTGTACCTAAATGAGCTTATGTTTCTAGTGGCAGCCCTCTAGAAGTTGTTTTGATATTTTTTCAAAGTGGTGACTTTGAGAGCCCTGATTGGCTCTAAACAAGTGCAGTTAAAGAAATGTCTGATTGAGCAACTTTGTTGATTAATATCTTTCACCTCGGGATCTCTTTCTTTGAACCATCTTTTTCACTCCATTCTTGGGTCAAATGGCTACACGTCTATTCAATTTTGTGCCTTTAGGATAAGTTCTGATGGGATTTTTTTATTATTTTCTAATTGTGACATGGCCAAAAATGGTGTTCCGGAAAGTGTCAAGTTTTGCAATTTTAGGGACAAACCATTTTTTTTTTTTTTGAAACCTCTACAGCTCCATTTTCATCAAGATTGGAGGTCATTTCATACATTATTTTAATGTACTTTTGTTGCGGTGAACATGTCCTAGGGGCCAGTTTGCAAAGGAGGTACCTAAATTTTAAAGCATGGGAAAATTTTGAGAAAATGGGTTTTCTCTAAATAATTTATTATGATCCTACGCAAATTTTCACGGCTCTAGGTGTCATAGTTTTCCTACAATAATTTTTTTTGTTTTGCTTACAAGCGAAATTAAATTTTTACCTAGTTCTAATGTTTTAAATGTTTATATTTTAAAAAAATTGAAATATTTCAAAATGATTTTAGGGCATTAATTTCTTCGACATTTGAATAGGAGGAAAAAGGAGCTTTAATTCTTATATTCCATTGGCTAAAAAACTCTCAAACAAACTTTGAAAAACTTCAACTTCTAGATAAAAATGAAAATACAAACCAGTGATGGATTTTTCTCCAGCGATGGACATATAAGAGATAAAAACTCTCAATTTTTGAACAATAGAGAATGTAGGGTACAAACATCTCATCAAAGTTTGTCAAATCAAAAAAGCATGGAAACATCTATGACTGTGCAAATTAAATCAGATGCTAACCTTTTGGGTGTTGAAATTCCACTGTGAAGTTGGAATTATTATGCTCCCTGCGCCACAAAAGGAGGAATCCAAAACATCGGGTTTCAATGTTGCACATGGGTAGATTGGTGCACTCCTTACCTTTCTCGTTGAAAGGGGCACTTTGATACTGCAATGAAACTTTGCATAGGGATAAAATCCATCAATATATGTTGAAGGTTGAAGAGTTTTTGTTGATGCCTCACCAAACACTGTTTTCTGCATATGGTGAAAATGTATTTAAAATTATTTGGGTAAATTATATTGTGTTGAAGCACAAAGAAATGTTGCGTTGCAATGGAGGAGGCCTCTATTGATCAAATTGAAGGGAGGGATTTGTAGCATGAAATGGAATTCTTTGAAGAGATTAGAGAATGTATGTAAACATAATGGTTTCATTGAAAAGGCTGCAAAAATGTTCAAGGGAATGTAGTTTGAGGGAAGCAACCAACTTGCAGTAAAAATGTATCAAAACTAGTTTGATGAATTTCTTCCTGCCATAACCAGAGGAAGCATGAACCAAAATTTGAACACAAAGGATTTAGGGAAAAAAATCAAATCAATGGCTGACAATGAGTGTGAGATGCAGCCAAATCCCCACCATCGATCGCTCATCACAAGTTTTGATGGATTTTTTCACTTTGAACGAGCAACGGGCAATGCTCTTTCTTCATTTTCATCGAACATCACTCATTTGTCTCCTTTTTTTCTCACTCCCTCATATGATGAGCCATGGGCTAGAGGGAAAGAGTTTGTTGGGCCTGAGGAAAATTCTAAAGGGAAAAAATTAAAGTTTTTTAATGTTGCCCGATAAGTCGTTTGGGTTTGATTTTTAAAACCAAATTTTCATGAAACAAAAATGTAAAATATAATGGATGTGGGTAATATTTTTCCCAATGCGTGAATTTCTAAAGTCTTCACCATTTAAAATGATTTCGGATGAAACTTATAAAAGGGGAAATGAAGTGAATTTTAAATTGCCCAGTAACCTTTTCAAAAGGAAAATATTTTAGAGTAGGTAAATTTTTACCCAAAGTTAATCTTGAATGCCTTTATGATTAAAAGGGAGGGATTTTTAAATGAAGTGTAATGTTAAAGTGGGAAATATTTAATTAAAATATTTCGGGAAAAGAGGGCACATGTGAATATTCTCTATGCAGCAAACAAAGGGGTGAAAATAAATGACTTTCACTCGGGAAGAAATTATTTTCACCTACAAGGTTAAAAGTGGACAATGGAGGTGAATATTTTCAGTGCAAAAAACAAAGGCAGGGTAACTATTTTTTACAGGTGGAGGTTTGGTTTTCTTGGCAAGAGGCAGATTAACTTTGTGGCAAATTTCTATTGCAAATGAGTGTAGATGAAATTAAAAAAAAATTGAAATGAAGGCCAAATGTGATGAGGGCACATCCCGAGACACATAAAATAACCCATAAACAAGAGAATAATTTTATTATTTAGAAAATGGAGCTTCTTACATGCAGAGAATCTCAAATCCCCAAGTTCTACAACACATGCAAGTTACAGACAGCTGTAGAATAACCCTTTTGCAATATGCGAGCTTGTCCCCAAAAAGTTTACCTAAAAATTAGAAACCCGCCCATAAATAGAGCTCCACATTAGTTTGGAGCCAAAACAACATTCAAATTTGAGTTTAGGCAGTTTGGCGCCGAAAATTTACAACATGAAGTTCAAATTTCAAAAGAGCATTTGCAATTGTATCTTCTAGAAAGTGCGCCAACTTCCCAGGGCCATAACTTTTGATCTGGGACTCCAATTCGTGAACCGTTTGAACCATTGGAAAGGTTTCGAAGTCAATAACGCCCTCACAATTTTCTATACCAATTTCAGCAAGTTTCAAGGCTGTTCTGAGAATTCTAAGTGCCTCAAATCTAACTTAGAAGATTTTTAGGTGCAAATATGGGAAACTAAAACTGCAATATCTTTCAACCCAGGAATAGAAAATAAAAACCATAAATTGGGAATTTCATTATGACAAAAAGGGTATCCAAAAATGTAAAAACATCTAAAAAGTGAGAAACTTGAAATTTAACTATTTTGGGTGATGCAAGATTGCCCTTACACCACTGGATGCTCCTGCATCAGACACCCAGGGTAATTTGAGAAGTGACCCCATCACGTCTCAGGTGGTGGAGGAAAACCCAAATGGTCAACCCTACCTTAGTAAACTGTGAATCTTCAATGCCTTCCTTTCCATTTCACCATATTCTTCATAGTGCCTATTCCCGTAATTCTTCCCATGACTATCTAGGATTTCTTCTAATTTCCTCCTTTTTCAAGTAGGTGTTGGAATCCCACACTATTCATCGTTGGTACTTCCCTTCCGCCACCTTCGGCGATACTGCGGAACTGAAATGTTGAACACTGTGGGAAATGTTGAATCCATCCGAAACTCTACCTCATATGCATTCCCCTAATCATGCCTCTTTCTACAAAACGGACCGAACTTCTTCATCTTCAATTTGTTATATGTTCCCACTGGAAACCTTTCTTTCCTCAAGTGGACCATCACTTCATCACCAATCTGAAACTCCTTATACCTCCTCTTCTGATCTGCCTTAGCCTTGTACTACATATTCATCTTGTTACTATGTTCTCTTACCTTCTCATGAATATCCTTGATGTGTTCTGCAAAATCTTCAGCTTCAACACTTATTTTCTTCTCTTGGTCCATCTTCCTCAATTCTAGAGTTGTTTTGGGGCTACCTCCATGCACAATCTAGAATGGTGATCTACCAGTGCTTCTGTTGATAGAATTGTTGTAAGAAAATTCTGCCTAGGGTAAGATCAAGTCCCATCCCTTGGGTTTATCTCCTACCAAACATATCAGTAGGTTACCTAGACTACTGTTAACAACCTCTGTCTACCCATCTGTTTGTGGATGGTGTGCAGAAATGAATTTCAACTCTATCTTCAGCTTCTTCCACAAGGTCCTCCAAAAGTACCCCACAAATTTGGTGTCACGATCTGAAACAATACTCTTTGGTAGACCATGTAGCCTCACCACCTCTTTGAAGAACAAGTCAAGAATGGACTGCATCATGGGTCTTCCGATGGAATGAAATGTGCCATCTTCAAAACCTATCAACCACCACAAAGATTGAATCATTCCCTATTGTGTCCTTGGAAACCAAGAACAAAGTCCATACTTATATCCTCCCATGGCCTCTTCCGGGTATAGGTAAGGGCCCATGGCCTCTCTGGTATAGGTAGGGCCGATAGAAAGCCTATATTTTGGCTCACTCCTTTGCTTCCTCGACATACCACAGCTTTGGCAAACTTCTTCGCATCGGCGGCCTTCAGGCCAATAATAAATGCTCGCGATAATGGCAATGGTCTTATCGGAACCAAAATGTCACGCCATTCCTCCCATATGCTTCTCCTTTATGGGTTCTCCCTCATGGAACTCCTCGGGATACACAATTGACTTCCTTAAATAACATGTGCCATCACGGATTATGAAATCCAGCCACCTTAATCTGTCCAGCACATGCTTGAGGGTTCCTTGCAAGCTTTCAAAGCCTCTGCAAAATCAGGATCTTCTGCATATAGTGTCTTGAGTTCATTAAACCCAACCACTTCAATCTGCATCTTTATCATCAATGTATGTCTCCTACTTAAGGCATCTGCAACCCTATTTGACTTCCCACTCCTATGTTTCAAAAAAAAGGTATAACTCTGCAAAAACTCTACCCATTTCATATGCCTCTGATTTAATTTTCCCTGACTATTTAGGTGTTGCAAGGCCTGATGATCAGTATATAGAAAAAATTCCTTCGGCAACAAATAATGTCTCCATTTCTTTAATGCTTAAACTATTGCATAAAATTCCTGATCATATATAGAATAATTTCTCTTGGCATCATTTAACTTTTCACTGAAATAGGCAATGGGCTTACCTTCTTGGCTCAACACTGCTCCAATGGCACAACCACTGGCATCACAATCCACACGAAACACCTTGTTGAAATCTGGGAGGCTAGAACAGGTTGCTCATCACCTTCGATTCAGCGGTTCAAAACTTTGCTGCTCCGGTGCTCCGCCCAGATTCTTTTCTATCCCCTCTCATTTGTTTAGGTTATGGGTCACACAAATACTCTGGGATTTCTAATAGACTTTCTAAAACTAGCCAAACCATGGAAGATCTTACACCATTTGTTATGATTCTTGGGGTGACCGAGAATAGCCTTCACCTTCCTGGGTCAGAGACCTTTGCTGAGACAACAAACCCAAGTACTAACTCTTCACAAAACTACACTTCTTTAGATTAATCAGCGGTTTCTCTTCTCTTAACTTCTCTCAAAGGCTCTGCGAATATTATATGCATCGGATGCTTGTTCAGCGTCTTACTAAAAATCAAATATCATCTAAATACATAATAACAAACTTCCTAGAAATTCTTTTAGGTACCTGCGTTCCGCGAGCAGCATAGATGTGCTTTCGATTGCATTGGTTAGCAAAGGCATGACTAACCACTTTCATTATATAGGCCCTCTTTGGTCTTGAAGGCGATTATTCCATTCATCTCCCTCTGATCGGATCTGAGTGATATCCACTCTTGGATCAATCTTTGTGAAGTACTAAAAGCTCCCTCAAGCAGTCCAGCCGGATCATCCATCCCTTGGCCAATCGTACTTGATTGTTATCTTGTTTATGGCTCAGAAATTTGTACACATCCTCCACTCCCCATCCTCTCTTGTATCAAACCCTTTCTCAACAACTCTTGAACTTGTCTGTTCAACTCCTCATTTTCTGCTGGAGTCATTTTATGAGCTGCCTTATTTGGCAAACTGGCTCCAAGAATCAAATCAATCTGATGACTAATCTTCCTTATTGGTGGTAAACCCTTAGGTACATTATTAGAAACAATATCCTGAAACTCATCCAACATCCCAGAAACTTCTTCTGGAACCTTCTCACTATCCTCCTTACTCACTCTAGGAATCAATGCATAACACACATGTAACCATGCTTCATACCTTCTAAAAAATTTCTTCCATCATAACAAATTCTAGCACTACTACATACCTTTTTCTTCGGTCTCCTTCAGGGGTTTCAACTTGTGACGAACCCCATCCTTTGTCAAGGAATAAGTGTTTGCATGGCCATCATGTATAGCTCGCCTATCGAACTACCACGGCCTCCCCAACAACATGTGACATGCATCAATGGGGATGATATCACAGAGTACCTCATCATGGTAGCTCTCGATCTTGAACTTTACTAGGCACTGCTCATTGACCAAAACTTTGTGGTCTTTCTACAACCAGGCAATCTAATACGGATGCAGGTGCCTTTCCCTCTTCAACTTCAACTTTGTGACCATCTCCTCTTACACCAGATTATCGGTGCTCCCACCGTCAATAATGACATCACAACATTTTCCTTCACACTTGCACCTTGTGCAAAATAGATTCTTCCTCTATTCTAGTTCCTTTTCCTCAGTCACCAGGGCTCTCTTAATCACTAGGGTTTCTCCCCTTTTAGCATCATCTGAATGTTCAGATTGGGCCTCCTCATCTACATGCGCAACCCTTCCACGACCTTCTGGCCTTTTGTTTTCCCTTCCTTGGTGTCATGGACATTTATAGGCTCGATGCCTTTCTTCACCACACTAGAAACACATTCCTCTGAAACCACCTCTTCCAGATCCTTGTCCACATCTCCCTCATCCTCTACCTCTTTGATCACCACTATTCTGATCACGAGGGTGGTAGAAGTTGACATTCCTTTGGCTTCGACTAGTACCCACATCTTCACTTTTCTTTTCATCATCATTTTGGCTTCTTGAAGGTCTTCCACTGCCCCTTCCGCTTTGACCTCCTCATCCTTTTTGCTTGCCATCAAATCTTTTGTTCAGCTTTTCTTCCACCTTCAGAGCAAACTGATACACATCCTCAATGGTGGTCATTCTGACTAGGCTTAACTCCTCCTGAATGCTCAGTCATAACCCATTAAGATATTGAGCTACCTTCTCCTTATTGGCCTTTGTGTGACCCATTCTGATGATTATCTTGTGAAAATCTTCAGTATATTCTTTCATAGATCTACTTCCTTGCTTCAACCCTTACAATTTCTTCAACAGATCTAACTCGTAGTCCATTGGTATGAAATGCTTCTTCAGTTTCTCTACCATGCGATCCCATCTAGTGATCTTGCATTTTCCTCTTCGATTTCTTTCCAACTGGACCTCTTTCCACCAAATACTGGCATGGCCCTTCAGCTTCATTTTTGCAAACTTAACCCGATTTGGGTCCTCTATTTCCTCATACTCAAATATTCTTCTAGCTCATTGATCCGATTCGATCAACTCTCTTAGGGTTCAAACTTACGGAATACGGGGACTTTGCTCTAGATCTTTTCTAATCTTTGAAATGGCCCTTATTAGCACATTTGGTCTTGATCAATTGCTTCTTCTTCCTCTTCTACATCTGAACCTTCTTCCTCTCCTTCATCCTCACTTTCCTCCCTCGGGTTTAACCCTCTTCTCATTTACTGCTCTTCAATGCATCAATTTGTCTGGAGGGCTGGCGGTGCATCCCTTCCAGCAATATTTCTCTGCCTCGACCACCTCTGGCACCACCACCCCTACTAGGCATCACTCTTGGAGGCATCTTTCTTGACCTCGACCCACAACCACGGTCACAGTGCGGGAACTACCTCACGGTCGGTGATGTCCACATGCTCAAGAAAACCTGCTCGATACCACTTTATGAGGGCACAGCTCGAGACACAGAAAATACCCACAAACAAGAGAATAATTTTATTATTTAGAAAATGGAGCTTCTTACATGCAGAGGATCTCAAATCCCAAGTTCTACAGCACATGCAAGTTACAGACAGTACAGAATAACCCTTTTTGTAATATGTGAGCTTGTCCCCAAAAATTTTACCTAAAAATTAGAAACCCGCCCATAAATAGAGCTCCACATTAGTTTGGAGCCAAAACAACATTCAAATTTGAGTTTAGGCGGTTTGGCACTAAAAATTTAAAACATGAAGTTCAAATTTCAAAAGAGCATTTGCAATTGTATCTTCTAGAAAGTGCGCCAACTTTTTGGGGCCATAACTTTTGATGCGGGACTCCGATTCACGAACCATTTGAACCGTTGGAAAGGTCTCAAAGTCAATAATGCGCTCGAAATCTGCTATGCTGATTTCGTTAAGTTTCAGGACCATTCCGGGAACTCTAAGTGCCTCAAATCTAACTCGAAATATTTTCATGTGCAAATCTGGGAAACTAAAACTACAATATCTTTCAACCCAGGAATAGAAAATAAAAACCGTAAATTGTGAATTTCATTATGACAAAAAGGGTATCCAAAAATGTAAAAAATCTAAAAATTGAGAAAATTGAAATTTAACTATTTTTGGCTGATGCAAGATTGTCTTTACACCACTGGATGCTCCTGCATCAAAATGAAATGTAGTGTGACATGCCAATAACTCGAAGCTTGCTTTTGCTCCCTTAATGATATAAAAGGGAATTTAGTGCTATTGTGTAGGGGTCTTTTATCAAATTCGAGATCTGGAAATGCAAAGTGATAACACAGAGACTATACATTCTGAGTTTGTAGCTTAGGCTTTGAGTTAACTAAGTAAATTTTGTCAATTATGTCATTTCTAAGCATGTCTGAATCAAATGTGCATATATTTTGAGTATATGTGCTCTCCAACTGTAATATCCTCATATGAATGATAAATGAGAATTTGATTAAAGGTCATTTTCATTGATTTCCATTGTTGTTTACAATGAAATATGATTTAGTTCTAGCTCTGGTTGAAGGGATCATTTTAAATGCTTTGATTAAGGTGTGCATTCATACAGGTGTTTAGTGGATTTATAAGTAGTGATAGAATATGGGTAATGATGTGTGAATTGTAATGTAATTCATGAAGATCATGGATGCTTAGAATTAAAAATGCCTTATAGTTCAGTTTGCTTTGTTTTCACTCCATGCCCTTAGATATGGCATTGATCTTAATGTGTTGAATGTATTTCCTATTCTTCTAGTATTTGGTTTGAGAACAATCATTCATAAATACACTTTCAATCGACCTACTTTTTTTGTATATGAATTCTCAGCTTTTAGGTGTTTAATCTTTAAAGGAATTGCCAATTTTTGAAAAATATTTCATCTATTCATCATAAAATGAGAATGTTTCTACTTAATATGTAATATATGGGAATCTTGTGAAGGAATGTTGTAAGTACATTGTGGCATCACCCTCTTGGATCTTGCAGAACCTAAAGTGTAGGAGGAAAGCTTAATTTCTTTCTCTCATTCGTTGACCAACCCCTTTTAGGTTGTTGATCATTTGAATTGGAAAATACATAGGCTTCCTTGAATATCTAGTTGGAATTTAAAAGATCCAACAACAAGCACCTAAATTTTCAATCACAAAAAAGGAAGAGTGAGAAAATGTTGACTATTAGGGATTGGGGGCTTTCCTTGGTCAAACCCCATTTAGGTAATTAAACCAAAATGATGAAATAAAATGGTGAAACATGAAACATGAAAAAATGTAATTAGAAACTTTCCATGATGATGGATCTTGGATTGTTGCAACAATGGATGGAAAATCTTGCTCTTGAATGCCTTAGAGAGCTATCTTGATGACTTAGAATGCTAAAACCCTAGCTTGCTTGACTTGTGATGGAGAATGAATGATGAATTAATTATGAATTAGGGTTTAGAGGCTTGTATTTATAGGTAATCTAGCTAATTTTTCCATTAATTTGATCCACAAGGCCAACATGAAGGAAAAATAAATTTAAAATCCATTTTTTCCTGCTCAAACCTCGAAAATAGCCCAAATGGGACAAAGTCGCTAAGCTGGGTGGTCTTAGTCCCACCTAGATGGGACTAATTCATCCAGACAGGCAACTTGGTTCTACGAGGGCTCTTTTGCTTGCTGGATTGTCCAAGAATGAAGAAAAGAGGTTTATATGATGATTTTATCAGGTCTTTGATCAAATTAAGCCTTGGGATGCACAATATGGGCCCATAGGGGCTTATTAATAATGATGCAAAGGGTAATTAGGGATAGGGACACAACGTTCAATGTGAGTGTGATTAAATACTCTTTACAACACTAAAATGAGGTCCACTTAGCCTAGAAGGGCACAACATCCAATGTGAATGTGTAAGACACATTACAACACTAGATTAAAATCAGGTTTAGTTTCCAAGCCTTCTAGATTAATGTGAATTAGGGGAAAATGGGTTCATTAAGTCTAGAGAACTGTAAAAGTATTTTATAGTTGACACTTTACAACACCTTTACAAGACATTGATAAATGCATTTTATTTAGTTTTGAAGGGTCCAAGACCTAATGTGGATTTGTAAAACACCTCACAACACTAAATCAAGGCCTCATTAAGTCGAATTTGTCACTAATTATTCTCATATCAAGCAAGCAAAAAGGGATAATTTTTCTATGTCCACAGTTAGCCCCCACTTTAGTGAGAGGATGAACTTTCTTCAAACTCACTAAAGTAGACATTCAAGAGGGGTCCAATCGTACCAATGTGGATGGTCTAGGATAACAAAGATTGAGGAATTGGTCAAGCCCCCAGGATCCCAAATCCTAAGTCAAACCAACATGAGCACAAAAGGGAACGCACAAGGTGAATGATTTGTAGCAAGACAAGATACATGATCATACAATGGAAAGAACTAGAAGGAAGAGAAGAGCAAAAATAAAAGGTAGATAAAAATTTGAGCATTCGTCCAACACGATGTGGATTAGATCTAAGTTATTTGTCCAAAAATGCATACTCACTATGAGGTGATGAAACTCTTGGCTATTCACGAGGTGAGAAGTCCTAAGAGGTGAGACACATACAACCGATATGTGCTCACATGCACACGAGTGGCTATGGGGAAATTCATGCCTCGAAATGGGCTTCCCACTCAACCATACCAAAGTCATACCTCTTGATAACTTTAATAAGGGTCCACAAAAAATGGTCTTCAAGCTCTATGAGCTAAGAAAAAATTTGTATGCTTAACACTCATAGACATTGTAAATTGAAAATGGTGTAAGGAATGTTCAAATGGATTTTGCTTAGTTTGTGCAAGGTCCCTTCTTAGGGAACATCATGTTTAATTTCTCCAAGAGAGGATGTGTCAAAGAAGTATCACACTCTTGGAGGGAATCAAGCCCAATGACTCCACCAAGAAAAGGATGCATCGTAAGAAGAAAGAAATCATGCAATGAAATATGAGTGTTGGTGTATGACCCCACTTTAAAGTGGTTGCTAACACCATTGTTGTGAGCAATTGCTTTAAAGTGGAAGAAGAAAACATGAGAGCTTACTCGAAAATCCCTATTCCAAGTCATATGTTTCCTATAAGCTAGGCCATGAAAAAGGTAGTATGTCACATGCGAGCCAACTTAAGGCATGTTATCCACATTCCAATCTTGCTCTTATATGTTCATGAAAGGTTAACAACTAGCCAAAAGAGGAAATGATAAGTGGCATAAGAGGACAAGGCTACCTAACCCCTTGCCCTTCTTAGTGCAAGACAAGGGTGAGCCAAAATGATTTATAAGATCCATGCTAGAGTGAAAATTAGTATCAATTAGAGGAATGGGGTGCCCCCACATAAGGAAGAACACCAAAATCCTTAAGATGTTGGATTTTACTACTCAAAGTGCTACATTCATTAGTAGAATGACCGTGAACTCTATGATAGGCACAAAATGAAGTATTCTAATAGAATTTATTTTAAGTTCTTGGAGGAAGGGATATTAAGTGATCTTTGAGGAGTCTCGACAAGATACCCTCTTGATCAATGGTAGAAGGTGGTCCTATAGTTTGCAACAAAGATACTTCTTTCTTAGATGTACAAGATGTCATATCTACACAAGATTCTTTAGATTGTGAGATTTTGTTATCTCCTTTGCAGGAGGGTGTAAAATCTAACAAACTCAAATCATTAGCATTTTGCGAGATGGAATTTATATTAAGCAAAGATGTCTTTGTTTGTGTCATTTTAGGAAAAGGAGAACAATCAAGACCACCAGTGGTTGTTAGTTCATGATGCACTACTATTAAACTTATCTTAGAAGGATATTTTGTGATAGTATTGATGTTGTGGGAAGGCTTGATGATTTCTATTAAATGACAATAACCAATACCATGAGTTGTTTCTTGCATGTTAGGATCGATGGGGACACAAATACCTTGTTCTCTAGCACCACATCCTTTTCCACTATATCCAAGTTGTTTCATAATCTCATAACCTTTTACATAAATCTTTTTCATTGCTTTTGGATCAGGTGGTTGTTCATGATTAAGTTCATAAAATTTTGTTGTGTAAATTGTTTCTTCTTCTAAAGTGGTTGAGGTGGATTCTTTCAAAGGGTTGTTCGAGTTTTGTGTTGACATGATTGTTTTTTGTTTACCTTAGTTAAATTGTTGTTTATAATCTTGTACTCGCCCATGAGTGTTGGTGTGAAGTATAAGGAACCCAAATCATCATCTAATAGCTTCATGACTTGTTCAATATGTTGTTGTTTGTCTTTTTGTTGGATGGGTTCCACTTGTGTAGTTGGTGTTAATGTGTTTAAATGATTCCCTTTGTTTTTATCAATGTTCAAACAACTATTTGGATCAAGGTCAGCTTCAAGTATGTGCACTTTGTTGTTGTAAATGTATTTAATTTTACAATGAAGAGTAGAAGGCACACCATTCATTGCATGAATCCATGGTCGTACAAAAATGAGATTATATGAAAGATCATTAGGCATAACATGAATTGGTATATCCAATGTAACCTCCCCAATTATAAGAGGTAAAGTGATCACACCAAGGGGTTGTTTTCCTACATTGTCAAAGCCATGGATAGACAAGGAATTAGGTTGAATTTTTTATTGATCCACATGAATCCTATCCAAAATATTTACACTACAAACATTAAGGTATGAGCCACTGTCAACAAGGGTTTGCTTTATCCCTATTCTTTTATATTGAGATATTATTATGAAAGCATCATTTTGTTTTTGTGATTCCAAAGGGGGGAGTTCACTTTGGTGGAAAACAATGTCAACATTCAATCCTTGAATTAAGGTTGCTATGTCATTCGGTTGCCCATTAGAAGGGATAGGAATTTTTTGTAAGGAAATTTGAAGCATAGTGTGATAGTTAGGTGAATTCTGAAGTAAATCCCATTGGGATATCTTTGCGAGAGTGCTCTTAAGTTGTTCAAAAAGATCATACTCCCTTAATCAAGGAGCACTAAGCAGTATAGAATTAGGTAAAGGTAAATAAGTTGGGGTTGGTTGTTTTGGTTGCAAATTGTTTCTAGTGTTGTACATATGTATGAGCAACGGTATGAGGATTCAGTTGTTGTGACACATTATTCTGAGGTGGGTAGAGGATGAATTTAGGTTTGTGTTGAGTTGGAGGTTTGTGTGATGGTGGGTAAAGAATTATAGGATTCTTAGGATGTCCTACAAGATATGTAGGAGGTCCATTAATCAAGGGGGATCTAATGAAAACTTGGGCATTCAGAACCTCAGTGGTCTTTGTGTGATGCATCTCTAATAAAGGGCAATCAAAAAGCACATTTTTATTATTATCGAAGGAAGACAAAGTACTATTGTTGTCACTTTTTTGCACCATGATATTCTCCCTAGGAGGATAGTTATTAGGAGAACTATGAATCAAATGTTCTTGAAATTCATCGATTAGTTCTTCTAAAAGGACTTCATCGCAAATAGGGGAATGATCAATGGTTGAAATTTCTTGCTCAATAAGGGTTTCCCTAGGAGAAGGGGGACAACTAAGATACTCATGACCTTCATCAATTGTGTTTTCTATCATTAAAGTATCTTCTTCACAACTAGGAGAGATACTAGGAGAATAAAAAATGTTATTGTCATGATTACTTATGGTTATGTTGCCTTGTTTATTAATGTCTTGTCCACTAAGAGAGGTAATAGAAGAGAAAAAATTAGGATTCTCAAAACTCTCATTGATTGGTTCTTCTACCAAAATATCTTTGTCACCAATAGGAGAGATATTAGGAGAAGAACAAATATGATCATTAGGAATGTCCAAGGTTGTATTCTCTGTCACTAAAACACTCTCATAGGGAAGGGATATGAAACTTTTCTTGGCATGTCTAAATATGTAAGACACTAACATTGTTTGAACAAAAATGAAAAGCACATGTAACCATTTCATGTAATGTTTCAACAATGTAAACAATGTATATCCAAAGATGCAAAAAAAATTTATCCAATATATGCAAAGCTTTAAGAATGTAAACAATTTGTATCCAAGAATGAAAAGCACTTTTATCAAACTTATGAAAATTTTTATGAATAGAAACATTATGTATGAAAAATTGAAAAGCACTTTTATCCATGTTATGCAAAATTTTTAGAAATGTGAGCATTTTCAGATCTAAGGATGCTTGTAATTGAAATGATTTAAAAAATGACTACCCTAAATTGATGTTTTTGAGCGAGATGCATAAAACTAATGTTCCAAAAACTTTCCAAAATTATAGTATATGGTACTAGGAGGCTTAGGAAGCACATAAACAAGATTTCTTGAGCTGTAAAAGATAGTTAAAAATCTAGACTAGGACTAAGTCGCCCAGAATGGCGAATTAGTCCCAGTTAGGGTTTTTCAAAAAAATAGAAATTTTCAATTGATTTTGATGCTTTTTAGTTTGTATGACCTAAATACTAAAGGAAAATTTAGTTTTCAAATTTTTTTCAATTATTTAAAATGCAAAAATACAGACTATATGCACTTTAACTAATGCAAAATTTTAAAACCCTAGAATGTAAATTAACTAATGCAAAATGCAATGTAATGTTAACATAAGCTAATTCTAGGATGATGATGGACTCCAAAATAAAAAAAATGTGATGTTCTAAGGTCGAGTTCACCAAAATGTGGAAAAAAATTTAGGCACGACAAGACTCTCTAACACTTCTAAGTTTTTCACCTAAAAGGAGAGAGGTGTGCAAAAAGTTGCAATGTCCCCACTCAAAAGTAATGCAAATATGAATGAAATATGCCTAGATGCAATGTCTAGATGCAATAAACTAATAAAAGAAATGAATTATTAATGTAAAACCTAAGAAATGCAAGTTGTTTGAAAAAACATTGTGATATGCAAAAAGATAGATTAAGTGCAATAGAAGTCAAGACAAAGAAGCAAAATAGAAAGAGTGCACTTGGAAACTGACAAAGGCTGGTATGAAGACTACATATGCCTCTGAAATTCTGAAAAATCTAATTTTTTGGTCAACTGGGATACTTATGCCAAGCTAGGCAACTTAATCCCAAATCTGGAAAACTACTCTGGAGCTGGTTTCAACCAAATGGGTATTTAAATATACAAAAATCACTGAAAAATAGGTGTAGTGGGACTAAGTTGCCACTTTTGGTGACATAGTCCACTTTGGCTTTTCTAAAAGTACGAAAGTGGAAATGGAAGCTCTCGGTCTACACTTTTTGTTCCTCCAGGTGTTCAATTCTAAAACTACCAAATTCAGGCAGGAAAAATGAAGAGTGTTGTGTAGGTTTTGAGGTTCAGGTTGGGGGTTGGATCACCGGATGGCCAAAAATTTTTGGAGGGGGTTCAATTCGTTTTGGGTTCGTTGGTACAAAAAAAATGTATATATATATATATATATATATATATATATATATATATATATATATATATATATATATATGCAACCTAGAAGCATGAATTAGGATTAGAATATCACATATCATCATATAAACAAAAAAACCACCATAAACTTGAATGTCATTTAAAACAACAAAATTGGCCAAAAAAAAGTGTTTATAACCTGCAAAAAAATGTGAATAAAATCACACTAATTTTCAAGTGAAAAAAAATCATGAGACCATAACTTGTTGCTTACTATTATGCTTTGATAGAGTTTTTCCAAGCATCCATAGCTTGTTCGAAAGTACTTTTTTTAGAATTTTAGCCATAGCAGCAAGGCAGTGAATTGTTTGATAAAATGCTTTGGTAGACATGTATGAAAAATGTGGTAGCATAGACAAGGCAGTGAACTATTTGAAAAAATGCCTCAAAGAGATGTGGTTTCATGGTGATGGAATGGCATGATGAATTTCATGACAAGAAAATTTCTATGGATTGTCATGGCATTCCACCACCATTGAGACCACATTTCTTTGAGGATTTCAAATCGGTATACTATTGCTTATTATTATGCTTTGATATATTTTTTCCAAGCATCCATAGCTTGTTTGGAAGCACTTATTTTAGGATTTTATCCATAGCAGCAAGGAGGTGAACTATTTGATAAAATGCTTTGGTAAACATGTATGAAAAATGTGGTAGCATAGACAAGGCAGTGAACTGTTTGAAAAAATGCCTCAAAGAAATGTGGTCTCATGGTGATGGAATGGCATGATGAATGCCATGACGAGAAAATTTCTATGGATTGTCATGGCATTCCACCACCATTGAGACCACATTTCTTTTAGGCGTTTATTCAAACAGTTCGTTGCCTTGTCTATGCTATTGCTTATTATTATGCTTTGATAGATTTTTTCCAAGCATCCATAGCTTGTTTGGAAGCATGTATTTTAGGCTTTTAGCCATTGCAACAAGGAGGTGAACTGTTTGATAAAATGTTTTGGTAAACATGTATGAAAAATGTGGTAGCATAGACAAGGCAGTGAACTGTTTAAAAAAATGCCTCAAAGAAATGTGGTTTGATGGTGATGGAATGCCATGAAAATCCATAGCTTGTTTGAAAGCACCTATTTTAGGCTTTTAGCCATAGCAACAAGGAAATGAACTGTTTGATAAAATTCTTTGATAGACATGTATGAAAAATGGGTTAGCATAGACAAGGCAGTAAACTCTTTAAGAAAATGCCTCAAAGAAATGAGGTCTCATGGTGATGGGATGCCATGACAATCAAAAGTATTTGATTGTCATGGCATCCCATCACCATGAGACCTCATTTATTTGAGGCATTTTTTCAAAGAGTTCACTGCCTTGTCTATGATATTGCTTACTATTATGATTTTGATAGATTTTTTCCAAGCATCCATAGCTTGTTCGAAAGCACTTGTCTTAGGCTTTCGGCCATAGCAACAAGGCAGTGAACTATTTGAAAAATTACTTTGGTAGACATGTATCAAAAATGTGGTAGTATAGACAAGGCAGTGAATTGTTTGAAAAAATCCCTCAAAGAAATGTGGTCTCATAGAATGCCATGACAAGAAAATGCAATTGGGAGTTGCTCCTAGTTATTAGTTATGCAATGTGAATTAATTGCATAACTGCTTAGGTTTACTTTGTAAAAACTATATTGTAATTGAAATTTTGTCATCTATCAGCATCTAGTTATTAGTTATGCAATGTGAAGCAATGCTTTGAGTTTAAAATATGTGCAATACAATGCAATCAATGATATCAATATAAACTACAAAATCTAGTTTTTACAATTTATTAGTTAAACTCTTTATTTTATTTGCTCTCTATATCTCCATGCTATGGAAATGCCTTTAATTATTTTTTTTTAAGTTTTTATCTCTTGTTCTACTTTATTTTACCTTTTTTTTTAAATCTGATTTTTTTCCAATTTTTTCTAGACTTTTTCCCGATTTTTCAAAAAATCTTATACTTTTGGTTTGCCTATTTTTTCCCCAAAATATTTTTTCTACTATGGTATAAACACATATCTTTTTGTAATATCAAGGATACTTTTTGAAACTTCCATGCATTGCTAATCTAAAAGGAAAAGTATTTTTCCTAATTTGTATGCAGCCACGCTTTTGACATTGTTAAAAAGAGCAAATATGGAAATCATCGATAAAAAAGATTTGTATTAAGCAAATAGCCATGTACACATACATCAATTTATGTTGATATAAGTATAAAATACAGTTACAAAATAGCCATATAGGCTTACAATAATTCCATATAGGCATACAATGTCAAATATATCCAATACAAGATATGTACAAAATTACCATGTATAGGCATACAACAAAGGGCTCTGGAATCAAAATGAATTTCTCTCCATGCTCTGGAAATAAATTATTTCCCTTTTTTGGTGATCCGATGGTGATAAGTCCATCACTCATTTATGTTGTGCTCGAGGAGTGCTCTTGTTGCTCCTCCTACAGTTTAACTCTTGGTGAAGTTTTAACTGTTACAATAAGAAGTAAAGACATTAATATATAGAAATTACATTATAAGAAATGAAAAATTTAACAAAATAATCACTTATGGACATCTCATGATCACTCTCCAAGATGGAAATATTTGCATGTCGATGCTCAGGCATGATCAAGCCCTGTATAAACCATCCAAATAGGAATTAAACTACAAATCAATAATGGTTTGATTTTTCACTAGAACTAACATCTATAACAACAAATGTAAATTGAAATTTAGTAATTTTCCTCATACCTCCTCTATAAGAGCCATGGAGGATTGTATAGCAGATGAAACACTGATATCCATTGCCCTTGTAACATTTGGAGGTGTTTCCACAACCAACATCTGGAAATAAAACAACAAATTATTCAATCACAAAAAAGTTACAATAGCGATCCACGTCATGACTTATAATGTATGAGATCTAATGAACAAAATTTTGAGTACAAGTATTAAACTATATATTTCTAGTAGGCCTTGGCAATTTGATAGGAAGACCAAGCATGATGGGGAGAAGAACACATACTCAATTGTGAAGGATGGGAAGACTTACAACCTTTCACCTCTCCTAGAAGAAGACAAGGAAAGGCATGAAGGGCCTAATGTTTTGATGGTGGCTGAGAAGGAGTTCATGAAGACCTTGAAGGAAGGAAGAAGAGGATTCTTCCTGATTATGAAGCCAAAAAGTGAAGCAGATCTGCCCAAAAAAAGAAGGAAGATGCACCAAAGGAAGTCCAAGAGTTGTTGGAAAGGTACAAGGACATAACGGTGAATGAATTACCTAGTTCCCTACCTCCCATTAGGGATATAAGCCACCATATTGATATGATTCCAGGGGATACATTGCTCAATAAGGTTGCATACAAGATGACACCTGCTCAAAATGAAGAGATTGCAAGATAGGTGCAAGAGTTGATGGATAAAGGGCTAGTGAGGAAGAGTTTGAGCCCATGTGTTGTTCCTACTATCCTAGCACCAAGGAAGGATGGGAATTGGATGCTTTGCACTGATTCAAGAGCCATTAATAGGATCACAAAATCAGATATAGGTTCCCGATGCTAAGAATGGAGGACCTCATGGATTGTCTATCAGGAGCATCTTACTTTTCCAAGATTGATCTAAAGAGTGGGTACCATCAGATAAGGATCAGAGAAGGGGATGAATGGAAGACAACTTTTGAGACTAATGAGGGGCTCTATGAGTGGTTGGTGATGCCCTCTGGGTTATCAAATGCCCCTAGTACATTTATGCACCTTATGAATGAGGTATTGAGACCTTTCATTGGAAATTTTGTTGTAGTTTATTTAGATGACATCCTTGTTTTTAGCAGGTCTAAAGAAGAACATTTGAAGCACCTTGACATGGTACTAAGGAGGTTACAAGAAGAGAAGATATTGATCCACATGGAAAAGTGTGAATTCATGAAGGAAGAACTAGTCTACCTTGGTTTTGTCATCTCCAAGGGAAGTTTGAAGATGGATCCTTCAAAGGTGGATGCTATTCTTACTTTTCCAACACCAAAATCCATGGGAGATGTGAGAAGTTTCCATGGACTTGCAAGCTTTTATAGAAAGTTCATCAAGAACTTTAGCCAAATTTATGCACCAATCTTGGACACCATCAAAGGAGGTAACAAAGGTAAGTTTTCTTGGACCAATGAGGCTGACAAAGGGTTTGAATATCTAAAAATGAGAGTAGCACAACAGCCTATACTTGTGATCCCTAATTTTGATAAAGTTTTTACCATTGAGTGTGATGCTAGCAATTAGGCAATAGGGGTTGTTTTGAGCCAAGAAGGCAGACTAGTTAAATTTTATAGTGAGAGGTTGAATGAAGCAAAGAGGAAGTATTCTTCCTATGATTTGGAATTGTATGCTATGGTCCAAACCCTCAAAAATTGGAGGCACTACTTGTTATCTAAAGAATTTGTTGTTTATACTGATAATCATGCCTTGAGTTTTTTGAATGCATAGGACAAACTCAGTCATACACACATGAAGTGGGTAGAGTCTTTGCAAGCCTATACTTTCACAATAAATCATAAGAAGGGCCAATCAAATAAGGTGGCAGATTCTCTTAGTAGAAGGTCACTTGTAGTGCAAGAGATCCAACTCCAAAGCATTGGGATTGAACCATTGAAGGATATGTATCATTAAGATTCAGATTTCAAGGACATATACAATGTTTGTGAGCAGCATTTGAATTATTTTCATGGTGAATTCTCTGACTTTTTATTGTAGAATAGTTTTATCTTCAAAGGAATCCAATTGTGTGTGCGTAAATTCTCAATGAGGGAGAATATCATAATGGAGAAACACAGTGGAAGTCTTGGAGGTCACTTTGGCCTTGACAAGACCTTGGAACAAGTTGGGAGATTTTACTATTGGCCAAAGTTGCAGGTGGATGTGAGAACGTATGTGGAAGGCTGCACAATATGTCAAAGGGGAAAAGGAACTTCATCAAATGCAGGACTCTATCAGTCACTTCCCATTCCCAATAGGCCTTGGGAGTGTGTAAGTATGGACTTTGTCTTGGGGTTTCCTAGAACCCAAAGAGGTTTTGATAGTATTGTGGTAGTTGATAGATTTAGTAAGATGGCACATTTTCTTCCTTGCAAATGCACCAATGATGCATCTCATATAGTAGTTATCTTCTTTAAGGAGGTTGTTAGGATACATGGACTTCCTTTAAGCATTTTTTCTGATAGGGATTCTAAATTCATTGGTCACTTTTAGAGGACCTTTTGGAAGAAACTCAATGCAAAAATATGTCCTTTAGTTCAGCATACCATCCACAAATGGATGGACAAACTAAAGTGGTGAATAGATCATTGGAAAACCTCTTAAGATGCCTTACCAAGGAGCATGGAAAAGCTTGGGATATGATTTTACCTCAAGCTGAATTTGCATATAATGACTCCATGAATAGGAGCATTGGTAGAAGCCCTTTTGAAGTAGTCTATGGAATGCACCCTAGAGGGGTCTATGAACTAAGAGATCTACAAGGAGTTGCTAGGAGAAGTGCTCAAGGTGAGGACTTTGCTGTTACAATAAGGGATATTCATCAACAAGTGAAGGAAACCCTTCAAAAGAATGTTGAGAAGTATAAGGAAAAGGCAGATTTAAAGAAGAGGAATGTCCAATTCAAGGTTGGAGACTTGGTGATGGCACACTTGAAGAAGGAGAGACTTCCAAAAGGAAATTATACCAAACTCATGATGAAGAAGATAGGACCTTGGAAGGTGGTCTATAAGTTTGGCCAAAATGCTTATGAAATAGAGCTTCCTCCTGAGGTGGCAATCTCTCCTATCTTCAACATTTCTGACTTGTATCCTTTCAAAGCTTCTATGAATGCAGGTGATGGAGCAAGTACAACAACAATGGAGGATGAAGATTGGGTGAAGGAGCTGCCCCCCAACCAACCTATGACTCTTGAATGCATCCTAGACACCAAGGAGACAAAGAAGACTATAAGGAAGGTTTACAAGGAATACCTAGTCAAATGGCAAGGTCTACCTAAAGAGGATGCAACATGGATGTTAGAAAATGATATTAAACAACATGGAACTACCGTAGAAGACGTGATCTCAAAGAGGACTTGTGATCTTTTTCTTGCTTGGGAGTATGGTGCAGGAGCACCCATGGGTCTAAGGGACCTAGAATAATTTATCATATTTTTTTTCTTGGTTTATGGATCGAATAAGGTCTTATGGACCATTTCAATGCTTTGTAGTAGGTCTTCTAGGTTTTTGGTTGAGTTTTTCATCTTGGTGACCAACTTCTTTGTACAACAAGGTCTCCATCCTCCTTTGTAAGTCTAGTGCGTCTTGGAAAAATAAGAAAAAAGGATGCCTTGTTGTATCTAGACATCTGAGGGGAGTCACCTTACTTTTTAACAAGGTTTTAAATGTATTTGACACATTTTGGAAGGCTCTTTGTGGTCGAGTTGGTAGAAGTTGCTCACATTGCCTTAACTAGGCAATTAGAAGTCAAAGCATGAGATTAGTTGTTTTTCCAATGTCTCTCTTTTCAAAAGACAGATGCAAGAAGTTGGAGGAAGTTTGTAAGACTTCAAATATGCCTCTCTTGGTTGAGGCAAGGTTGATGTTGATGTTTTGAAGAAGTTTCAATAAGAAGTTTGTTGTTTTTCCTGTGTTTTTCTGAATAATTTGCTAATCCCATGCTTGGTATAGATTGTATGTTCACTTTCATGCTCCAAGCCCATGATGGTTGGATAGGTAATTGAATAATATTTCCTTTGGCATTGGAGTGGTGAGATTTCATTGAGTATCAAGGGAGATATTCCAATTTCTCTATCGGGTGGTCTAAAAACCCTTAAAATCAGGGTTTTGGGTGAAAAATGTGTATTTCTTCCATTCCCATGTTGTAAAATTGCTAAATCTCGGTGGGATGGAAGATATAAGGCTGTACTATCATTTCCTCAATGTTTTAGAGAATTTAAGGCTTATTGTCAGAAGTTGTGCATTAATTTTGGCTTGGCATCTCTATGTGGGAAGCATAATTGACAAGCAAAAAAATTGAGTTTTTGCTTGATTTTGAAGAATCTATTTAAGAGGCACTTAGGAATGGTGGAAAAAAGTGTGGAGAACCTATAGGAGTCTAAATTTGGGCTTTGGGGTGAAGGGGAGAGCTAGGTAGATAGTCAATACCTAGGTGTAGGTCTATGAATTAGGTCTTTTTGGAGGAGTGGTAAAAAGGGCCATTGTGAGTGATGTTTTGACAGTTAAGAGGAAGGGTTTTGGAACCTTGTAGGGGTCCATCTTAGGGGTTTGAATCCATAATTTTGGTGTCTTAACAGTCTTCCTTGTGTTTTTTATTTTGATTGTCCTATCAGGAAAGGGTTGCAAGCCTTAAGAGAGAGTGAGGTCTAAGTCACCATAGTGATGGGTGTTTGTTGAAACCTAAATGCTAGAGGGTTGTTAAACCTTGTTTTGACTTAATGAGACATGATCCAAATGTTTCCAAGATTTTTGAGTGGTCTAAGTTGTGAACCCTAGGTGTGTGGGGTTGATCTCTTAAAGAATAGTGGAGTTTAGGACTCATGAGAGTATTTGAGAGAAGCATTCAGTGGAGTGACTTTTCCATTTATGATTGTGATTTTTCCTTCCCTACCACTTTGCATCATTTCTAAAGCTTATGCAGGCTATTTCCATGGTGTTTGTGGTGGTGGTAGGAGTATTTAAGGTTTGTAAGTACCTTATGCAATAAACCCTCCTTTCTAGGGCTTGATTTGTGCATAGAATAAGCTTAGTCAATAAACATGATGTGAGTAAGGTCTTGGAAGTCAGATGAAATGATTGAGGTGTAAATGGTTGTGTTAGCTCTCAAAAACACAAGTTTGAACAACGAAAGGTTGCCAAGGTTTCACAACGTTCTAGGGTAACAGACAAGGTCGAAAAGACTTTGGACATTCTACTCTTCAGGTGCTGCAAGACCTAGGCGGGTGTACCTATCTGAATTATGCAGGCTTGACTTATAATTATCTTTCACGCAACCATTTGTCCACGATGGAAAATAAAATGGACAAATAAAATCAAATTTGGTATAAATTGTATACCAGTATTCTAAATTAAACCCTAATATGTTCAGTTAACAGATGTAAAAAATATGAGTGAACCTAAAGAACGAAAACGAAAAGACCAGTGCCTTATAGGGTTTGTGGAGTCAAGAGAAATCTAAAACAAATGCTTTCTTCTAGTAGACATTCAATTTATTTAGCATTTTATTGGTTTATAGCTCATATAAACATGCAAGATTATTATTACTGAGTTCTTCTTAGTGATCCAATTGACATTCCCTAATTACTATGATCAATTCAAAGAATCTAATCTTTACTGGAAAGAAACTATTAATTGACCATACAGATGCAGCAAATGTGCACTGACGAATTGAGTATAAACTTGTTACACCAATTCAAATAACTAGAAAACACCATTTTAGAGACAACTTCAATAATATTCTTCAGTGAATACCATAAACAACCGACACTAGAAACAATTGCACCATAGTATTAGATTTCCATTGATATCTCCATGATTTTACATATGCAACAAAGTCTCAAATCTATGAAACATTGTGTTCCACGGTGTATCTTCTATCCTCTATCCTATTCTACCTATCACCTATCACATGCATTTTGTTTTCAAAATGGGTATTTATACATTAAGAATACGAAAGGACGCATCCTTTCGAAAATCAGAAATATCAAAATTACAAAACAAAAGATAGAGAATAATTAGGCTCTATTTAGCCACAAGTGAGTCTTACCGAGATGATCCAAGTAATCCTGGTGCTCATATGTGTTCGTATCTCCAACAACATTCTAGATCGTGATTTCCATCTTGACCATCTCTTCATTTTGCTCGCTCACTTCCTCCAATGTAGTATCTTTTGTAGAAGCTATCTTCATGACTTTATTCAACATTGACTCATTCATTTTTCCATCTGGTAGCATCTTTCAATTCCCCTTTATCATCAGAGAATGTGATCACAGTTTTCCTGGCAACTTCAATTAATCCTTGTTCATCCCCTCGCAATTCCTCATAGAAGTTTCGATGGTGATTGATAATATGATTTTCAGCTACCAGTGTTGTACTATTAGAATCATCCCTTTGGTCCAGTTCATGAAACATCTCCATGATTCGTCCATCCAGCCTTATCTGCTACTTCAATGCAGCAAGAGTATGAGAATATTTTCCCCACAACCTATTCAACCAAGATGTCAAATTATTCTACCTCCTCTTGACAATTACTACAATTGCATCATGCTTTCCCTGAGCATAAGCACTTGATCCTATCCAATGATTTATTGCCTGAGAGCTTTCTCCTTGAGTGAGCATTTTGGTTGGCCCCATTGAAATACCAACCAAATCCTTTAGTCTATCATTTTCTCCCAACATTCTTTCATTATTTTCCTTGTACATTTCTCTTTCTTTTATCAGCATCTGGATCTATGCTTTATTCAATTTTGCAATATTGATACCAATCTCTGCAGTAGCCATAGGATCAGCCTCTCCAACATTTAGGGTCATAACATCCCCAAATTCCTTCTCTGTGTCAATCAATACTAATTTCCTGTGGGGTGGGTACAAAGCCCAGATCATGAATGATCCTTCATTAGTATTGTACTTAGACCCTGCATGCACCTTTGTAACACTTTCTCTATCAAGCTTATGTGTAGCATTGATATCCCTCAAGAAACTATCAAAAACAAGGGCTGAATTCAAATCTAGTCTAGGAAAGATCATAACACCAACACCTTCACACATTTTCCTTCCCTTTTTAGGAGTCATATTTGTCATTTCATCATCAACTCATTTTTTCAATTGACCCAGTAATTGCTCCCCATTCCCTGAAGTGACATCACCAATATTTTCTCTAATTTCTTTCCCCTTTTGTTTGTATAGGAAAGCCTTGAATTCTGGGGAATTTATAAACTCCTCATCAGAGACAAATGATATGTACTCCATATGCCTTGCATAAATATCACCACTTTCAATACTCTGTTCTCTACTTGGGCAAACATACCGCTAAGTCCTCAACCTAGATACCTTCTCAGTTTTGCTCTGTGGCACATTATCCTTTGGTGTTTCCTCTTCTCCAAAAGACAATAGCTCTACTTCCTACAGCCCTTGGTTGTACCTTTCAACCACCATTTCAGCCTCATCTTCATCGAGATTTCTTATCATATAATCAAAGGGATAGGGTACATGCTGATACCCTCAAAAATTAATCCTCTCTTTGGTTGAATTGATATACCCTTCTGGGTCAAAGCTCTTCCTAGGTGGTCCTCTCTTCATATTATAATGCAACAACCTATCAAGGATTGAATTGTATCCTTCCTTAGACAACACAGTGAAGTCACCAAAACACAATGTACTAGGCATAAAAGCCTGCTTCCCAAAAGAGTTGAAATGCATCACACTGCTGTAATCCATCTGTCTAACAATTTCCAAATATGCAACTCTATTTGGAATTGTCCTCGGTAGAATGAAAGGGGTATCTTCAAATCCATATACTCTAATCACTGTAGCTCCCTCCAAACAATACCAATCTCCCCAATTATGATCAATTGGCCCATTGAAATCCTTTGGCCGCAGGAGTCTCTTGATCTCATCAGTCAATGAATAATTACAAGGATACTTATACAAATAATACAATGTTTTCACAAAATGTTCCTCAAAATGAATGAAACTAGAATTGGAAAACCTACTGTCCCAAATAGCAGTCCACAACTGAATAGGAAATGCTTCACCCTCTTTACCAATTTGAGAAACTCTCATTTCAGGAGGCCATACTCCTAACTCCTGTCCAAAATACAACACCAAGTGCATCAACAATGAATAGTGTATGAGATGAACAATAGATGATCCGCCCTTGATAGCCATCAATCCTGACTCAAGCCCCCTAGAAATGTATGAAGCATAGTCAAATGGCTTGGAGTTATGATACTAAATATCTACTATGATAATCATTGGCACAATTGACATGAATTCTGGGGCATCCATTCCCAACACCTGACACACTAAGAAATATGTGTACTTCATATAGGGCTCAAACAAATCCACATGATACAGAGGCCCTTCACTATCTTGCAAAGGTTCTGGCTTGTTGCCCTATTTGACTCTATGAATAGGCAACCTCCAACCCTTATAGATTTTATCCATTCTTGAGAATTCCTTCTCCAACTCTTCACAACTAATCTCCTCATTGCAGAACCCTTCCAATTTAAAAACCTCACCTATTGCTTCTTTTGATACATATATATGTTGCTTTCCAAATGGGTCACATATAGCTTTATGTTTTGGATCATAGTGATCTACAAGCAATTTCACTAGTTCTGCATTCACAAACACATTAGGGCACACCAATTTCCCTACATTTAGCTTCCATCAGTTACAAACAGGTTCAAAGTGGTTTCTTCTGTGATAGTGGAAATTGAATAGCTCATACCCTCTTATGGCAATCCATACATCACCTATGAACTTGCATTTATCATCTAACTTATCAACCTCTACCCTAAGTTGTGCAGACCTTCTGGCTTTAGGCCCTGAACCAGGTAACTAATCAATAAGGTCTTGGTTCAAGCTTCGTTCAATGCCCTCATGCTCTGTATCAACCTTTTGTTTCTTTCCTTTTGACTAACTACTCTCAGCAGGCTTTCTACCCTTAGCTTTTCCAAAACTAGAAGACTCCATTCTTAAGCTTACAAAATCAAAAATGAGTGGAAGGCTGAGAAACAATTACTTACAGTATTCTGCTCGAGCTCTTCAGACTAAAAAATATCTTGGTTCTCTATTCACCTTGCCAATTCTTCTGCAATCAATTCAATACAAGAATTGATTAAATTTTCACTGTTATATCTCATCGTGCCATTAATGAAGCATGAATGAAGGCTCATTTGAAACTGGCACTATCGCATCAAATGTCCTATTGGCGAGATATTTTCAAATCTGGGGTGAAGTCCTTTTGCAATGTTTATGACAGCTTTCGCCAAGACATTATGTAGTCATACCGACACATGGAATCAAAATGATGACTCACTTCTGTCTTTCATGTCGCTGTAACAATTCTGAGTCAGGGAGATGCTACAAAGACTTCATTGTGTCCTACTGATGTGCATTATACAAAGTATTCTCCACTTGCTGGGACATAATCACCCTTTTGCCGATGAAAATAATCTTACCAATGAAATAAATTCCATTGGCAAGACTCTGAAACCTCGAAAAGACTCATACTGACACCAAATGTTTTGTCGAACCCTTACCTCCGGAATACTCCATTCGACAAGACTCACCCTGAAATACTCTGTCGATATAATTTTCAAACCTCGGTGAAGCTCATACCAAATACTTCTTCTCCTGGTGATGCATATCTCTATCGGCATAACTTTTGAATTGGCAAGACTCCATAGCTTCTCTCTGATATCTTTTTGATCCCCTTGTATTTGGTTTGGCAAGGCAATAGCCACTTCACCAAGACCTTCCCCAATGCACATAAGTCTTACCGAGGCATTTTCTTGCAAGCCAATTGGTAAGACAAAAGGGTTTTGTTATGACTTCGTGCCGATACCAATTAGTCTGGCCCAAATAACCCCTCTATGTACTAGTCGGGATGACATAACACCTGCGGTAGGACATTACTCCGATAGTCTTCTGTTTGGCCGATACATTACTCCATACACTAGTCGGTAAGACATGCTGACTTCACCGTAACATTACATCGATGCCCCAACCTATGCCGACATATTTTTTCTATATGCCAGTCGGCAAGAAAAAATACTTCGCTATGACGTCACTTTGACAATGATTCTTTTGCCGATATGAATCTTCTCAGTCCCCGAAACAAAAGAAGTATCCTGCCAATGATCTGCAATAAGCATATATTAGTGAAAAATTTATATGTCAGGGAGACTTTCACTATGTCTTGCCGAAATAGGCAATACAATGAAATGTGAAGGACTTGATGGATTCAATTGGATCTTATGACAAAAAACAAGCAAGACACCATGAGAAGGGAACTTTATGCTTATGACAAGGATTTATTTTTGGAAACTCATGAATGTAATTGACTGTAAAAATTTCAAAATTTTACAGTTCTAACAATGGCTCCGACTAGGGATGAATGATTATGAGATCATTGCAAGCATCTAGATTTCTAGATGAGCAGACCAAACTCAAAGTGATGAATTAGGGGAACAAGGCAACATGAATGAGAATGCAAGTGACCCTACACTACTATACATGGAATAAAAAAGATTGAAAAAAGGAAAAATCAGGATTGTCCATGTACTTGCAAGTCCTATTCCTTTTATATCCTAGACTACTGTGCATGGAAAAGAATTTTAAAGAGGACCATCAAGAGTTTTCCATGCATTGGAAACCCTTAATCCTCTATGTTACTTCAAGAGAAAAATTGTTTCAGAAATTTCCCATGTACAAGCTATTCCTGATCTTCACTAGCCATATTCTGTAGATAGAATGAGTCTTCGCCTTTCTTTCCAACCACAACAAAAGGTCCCAGCCACAAAGCTTCAAATTTACCATGCTTGCCCTTCTCCTAGCACCTCGCATTCCACATCAATACCAAATCACCTTCTCCAAATTTCCTATCCTTTTCCTTTTTGTCAAATAAATATTTCATGTGTCTGCAACTTTATGTTTTGATTTTGAGCCACTCTCCTTATTTCATCCAGTTCAGCCAGCTATTCCATTCTTTCCTCCATAGGTTTAGGAATATCCAAATCTTCCTGAAGGATGAATTTGTATACTGGTAACAAACTATGCAAAGGCATCCTAGCCTGTGTTCCATACACTAATTCAAATGGAGACTTCCCAATTGCCCTTTTTACTATAATCCTATCAGCCCAAACAGCCAGACTTAACTTCGAATCCCAGGCTTTCTTATTGTTACCTAAAATTCTCCTTATAATCTTCAAAAGACTCTTATTGCTAGATTATGCTTGTCCATTAGCCTATGGATGGTAAGGGGCTGCATAAGAAATAGTAATACCATTTGAACTACAAAAGTTTCTGAACTCATCTGACCTGAAGCACATCCCATTGTCAGTAATCAACCTCAATGGCACACCAAATCTGGTAATGATATTATCCATCAGAAACTATGTTACCACCTTACTTGTGGCTTGTTTTGTTGGGATCGCCTCTACCCACTTGGTAAAATAATCAGTGGCCACTAATATCCACCTATGTCCACCAGTTGATTTTTCTTGTATTTCTCAAATGAAGTCAATTCTTCATTGATGAAAAGGGGCATCAGCCTACAAGGGTCGAAGTGGCAAAGCTCCCTGATATTTCAGCTTTCCAGAGAACTTCTGATAGGCTTCACATTTTCTCACATATGTAAAAGAGTCATTAAAAATCTTAGGCCAATAATAACCTGCCCTGAGAATCTTATGCGCAGTTGTCTTTGCTGAGTAATGTCCTCCACACACTCCTTCATGCATTTCACTCATAACATATTTGGCTTTAAATTCATCTAAACATAACAATAGTATACCATCCCTATTCTTCCAAAATAAATCTCCATCCATAAAAACATACCTAGAAGCCTACAACTTCAACGTTCTTTTCTGGTTGTCATTCATTCCCTCTGGACACTTCATGTATTTAAGATAATACATGATATTTGTATACCATTGAGTGTGCTTAATGCTTGCAATTACATTTTCTTCTTCTACATTGCAAATTTGGTTTGCTTCTATATTTTCCTTTGCCTTTAATTTAGCCAAACCCTAACCTCTGACCAGTTTAGTAATTTGTATCTCCATATCAAATTCTTGGATTTTATTGATCCACTTGCATCTTTTACCTGTTACTTCAAACTGTGTCAAAATATCCTTGACTGCTACATGAGGAACATAAGCAACTACCTTTGCTCCAACAAGATATGGCCTAAAAGCTTTTACAGCTTTCACTAGTGCAAATGCTTGCTTCTCCATTATATCATACTTTAATTCAGACCCCTGTAATGACTTACTAAAGAAAGATATTGGTTGTTCATGATCTTCTTCATTCTTTTCTAGCATAACAACAGCAACAGTGTGCATGGAGGCAAATGCAAAAATCTGAAAAGGTTTTGAAAAGTTAGGAGATTTAATAACAAGAGCCTCCTTGATGGCTCGATTTATGGATACAAAAGCTTCCAAAGCTTCTACAGTCCACTCTATCTTTTGTCCTTTCCTCAACATTTTTGATATAGGTTTAATAATCTCAACAAAGTTAGAAACAAATCTTCTAACAAAATTAATCTGTCCAAAGAATGACTGTATTGCCTTAACAGTTTTAGGGATAGGGATTTTATCAATGGCCTCCACTCTTTTAGGGTCTATCCTGATCCCTTCCTTTGAAAACTCATGAATGTAATTGACTGTAAAAATTTCAAAATTTTACAGTTCTAACAATGGCTCCGACTAGGGATAGGGATTTTATCAATGGCTTTGACTAGGGATGAATGATTTGGGATGACAGCAAAATGGCATTTCTTAGGGTTCAAGCTAATACCATATTCACTAGCTTTTATAAATACCTTTTCAAGATGATAAACATGATCTTCAGACTTCTTTGAGTAAGTAGTGAGATCATCCTGAAACACCACCATGAAAATATTGATCAAATTAGCAAACGCCACATCCATGGCTCTTTGAAAAGTCGCCCCTGCATTAGTGAGACCAAATGGCATTCTCAAGTAAACATACGTTCCCCAAGGAGTTGTGAATGTTGTTGTGTATTGCTCAGATTCTTTAACCTTAACCTAATTATACCCTGAGAATCCATCCATTATAGACAACAATTCATAGCCTGTCACCTTATGCAATATGGCCTCCATGTTAAGCAAAGGATAATTTTCTTTGAGGGATGCCATGTTTAGATTTCTAAAATCTACACATAATCTGATGTCTCCATTTTTCTTTCTCACAGGGATCAGATTTGACACCCATGTGAATGTCTGATTGGCTTAATGATTCCACCTTCTCTGAGCTTTGCCAATTCCTCCTACATTTTAGGTTCCAAAGTTGGATTTATAGGCCTTTGCTTTTGTGTGAATGGTTTAACATCTGGCTTCAATGGTATCTCATGCTGAAACAAATCCTCCCTATATACTTTCAGATCCTCATAAGACCAAGCAAATACATGTTTATATTTTCTCAACAATTTGATCAACATTCTTCTAATTGTAGGACTTATCCTTTTCCCTATATATACCCTTTTCGGTGCCATCTTAGTCCCCAAGTTAATTTCTTTGATGTCTTCTCTTTTGACTAGTGTCTACGTCATAAGGGACCAATCACCTCCATCATACACCCTCTCAAGTGCCACTAATCCTTTAGGAAGTTTATTGGTTTTAAGCTGCAAAATCTCCTTCCCAAATACTGTTGCTTTTCCATTGACTTATTCAACAAAGGCATTGAAGTCAATCTCTTGGGCTTCATACTGATCAACATAGTGCAAAATTTTTAAAAGGTCAGTATCATCATTAAAAACCTGCCAACTATATATATTATCAAGGACAACAGGCCTTGTCTTGAATTCAATTTGTGACACTCCAACCAATGTAATATCATCTTTCTTCAATGCTACATTTGCGAGAAAATTATCCATTATGTTTTTTGATCTGTCTACCCACTCAATTGAAAAGGCATCAAACAACTCAATTGTATCCCATACAACATTTCTATACTGCTTTAGTCTTTTATTTTTTGCTGCATACTTTGCCTTAATTTGTGAGACAACTAATTATGAATCCCCAAGAACAGCGAACAATTTGATTTTATGTTTCATAGCTATATTTAATCTTGTTAATAAGGCTTCATATTCTGCCACATTGTTTGTACTCTCAAATACTAACAGGAATGAATACTTAAAAGTAATACCTTCTGGTGAAACAAAAACTATCCCTGCTCCATTACCTTCTTGGTTGCAGGCTCCATCAAAGTACATCTTCCACACACCATTGTAATTTTGTGCAGTATGCTTCTCAATTGGATCGCTATTGATCAACTGTGGCTGGGCTGGTTCTATATTGAAACTCCTAAGATCAACATCACATAAACAATTTATTTGATCTTATGGCACATAGTCAATAAGTTGATGCATCCTTGGATCCCTGTACAGTTTCACTTCTTGGCCATTTATTGGAATTGTTGCATAAGATAGATCAAACTGAACATTTCCACCAATTGTTGCCATCCACTATCTTGATAAAAGCATACCGAACTGAGGAGGGGTGTCTATTACTGTTATGTCAATATTGCAAGCTACTTGAGGATAAGCAGCTAGCTTGACTTCAACATCCTTCATTATACCCACCACAGGAATGGGTATATTATCCATTGCATAACATTTTCCTTCATTTGTATCCACCCACATGCCTAGTTGTTTCATCACTCCCACTAGCATAATATTCATGGCAGCACCAAAATCTATCATGCAATCCCTCAATAATTTATTATTTATGAGTAATGTAGTGAAGAAAGGATCAACTTGTGGAGGACTTGTCAATACATTACTCAAGCAGATTTCCGGGATGTTTACTTTATCCTGCTTATTTTTAGTAGCCATCTTATTTTCAGAATTTACATGTTTATCATTTTCATTTGTTATCAATTTCACTGCATTGTCTCTATATTCCTTAATCTTCATCATCTCAAGAAGTGGGACAAACATCTTTACCTGAGACAAAGCCTAAGTGAAATCAAAAGAGGACCCTTTTGCCTTAATCATTTTCTTTTGTTCTAATGTTTCTCCTTTGTTCTCTTCTCCTTCTTTTTTACCCAGCTGATCAGTCTTTTAAATTTCTTTTCATAAGTCTTTCACTGCATCCTTTTGGATAGGCTTTTGTTTGCTTTCTTCATGTTGTTTGTTTTCAATTTTCTTCGAAACTCCTTGTACAACCTTTTGATCTTTCATAAAAATGCTTCTAGGGACACCCTCTTTCACATTTATTGTCCTGTTTCTTAGCCAGTACTTACTCTTTGCTTCTTCTACTGTAGCAACAGTCAATCTTTCTATCTCTTCCTCAGTAAGTCTCGTCACATTACTTTGAGCAGGAACCTCAAGAGATTGTGGTTCTGCATAATCATCCTCAGAATCAGAAAAGGCATGCTACTCAACCATATGGACATTGTACCTTTGTTTTGAAACATCATATTCATAACCTCCCTCCTCTGAAGATGAGTACCTCTCCTCAACATGGTGAAAAGCATTTGAAATTAGGTAGATCATATGATCTTCTCCACCATCTCCCATTAACACTCCTTCTGCTTACATCCTCTGGGCTACAACACAATACTCAGGGGAATGTGGCTTATCACAAGCCTCACAAAAATAATTGTTGTTCACCATATATGTTCCCTTTTTTCTCAATGGATCAGGAGTCTCCTTGTTTCTAGGCCTATCTGTCATAGGTTTTCCATCTTTCCAATTTGTGTTATAAGGCATGTCATGCAATCTAGGCCTTTCATTCCTATATGTGTTCTCCTGCTTATATTGGTAATTATTATTTTGTTGAGGAGATCTAGGGTTGTCTCTCTTATTCATTATCCCAACAGCCTTTCTATTGTTTTCAATTGTTAATGCTATCTTTTGTGCTTTAGCTAAGTCCCTTGGGAACTTATTCCTTAGTTCATACCCTGTTTTAGGGTTGAATGCATTCAGGTAAACACTTAATGCCATAGAGTCTGGTAACTTTGATCTGGGAGGTATTCTATTTTGTAATTTAATAAATCTTCTATTGAAATTAAAGATTGAATCATTATGACCCTTTTGAATTCGCATTAGTTCATGGAGTGCAGCATCTGGTGCACTTAGATTCCCAAATTGCTCAAGGAATCGATCCTGAAATATTTGGAGAGAATCAATAGAAGCTATTGCTAAGCTGTTAAACCAGTCCCTAGCTTCTTCAATGAGAGACATCATGAATAACCTTATATGTAAATCTCCATACGGTACATCCAAATCCTGAATGAAAGCATTAAAGCTTCTTAAATGATCTTCAGCTATGATGGCATTACTCCTAGTAAACTTAGGCACCAGGCCTCTCCAGTTGCCATCCATAGGGTAAGGATATAATTGAAACCCTACCAAATCAAATTGTCTAATCATGGTAGTATATTGTTGAGGAGGAGGGTTAGGTGGATACTGATATTGGTACATCAGATTGTTGAATTATGTGTTATGATGTGGCACGTGATGCTAACCAGGAGGTGGATATATATTTGTATGTTGTGTAGGAATGTGAGGTGGATGATTTGGTTGTCTATATTGATTCCCAACTTGATGGTGAGGGACCCCAAATGCATCAAAATACCCTGCACCATGATTACCCTATTTATGAGGTGGAACATATTTTGAGGAACCACCAGTTGTGTGAATAATGTTCTAAGCTTTTTGCAATTTGAATTCTCTCATAGCTTGTATCATCTGAGCTTTTTTCCTATTCTTCCCTCTCCTTTTTCTGAGATTCAAACCATGCTTTAACTTCTTCATAAGTTAAAGATTCATAATTTTCTTGAGGAATTTCCTAATGATTAGGTCCATTCTAATTACCTTCCATTTTTTTATCATACTCATGCTGAATTTTGATTCATTCAGCCTCAAGTTTGGCTCTAAACTCAACCTGTTTCTCAAGATTGTAAAAAGGATTCTTTTGATCTTTCAAGGTACAAGGTTATGAAGTTAAATTATCTATCCATGTATCAAAACAATTCTCACCATAAGGTATTGATGATTTTTCTTTGTTCATCATACACATGTCCTCACCTTTTCCTTTACCGTTGTCAGCCTTATCATTTTTGTATGTCCACCTGCTACTACCAACAACAGCTCCAGTGTGACCTCCCTTAAACTGAGATCTTCTTCCATTCATGTTGCAAAATTTTATCACAGTCGCCACTCACTTTCTTAAAAGTGAGAAAAGATTGTTTTTTATTATTCCCATCGGAGTTTGTTATTTTGTTCCTGACTCTATGATTAAGGCACAAATTTTGAAGCTTATACCCTAGCAGAGTTGCCAATTTGTTAGCTCTCAAAAATGCAGGTTTCAACCATGAAAGGTTGCCAAGCTTTCACAACGTTCTAGGGTAACAAACAAGGTTGAAAAGACTTTGGACCTTCTACTCTTCAGGTGCTGCGAGACCTAGGTGGGTGAACCTATCTGAATTATGCAGGCTTGACTTATAATTATCTTTCATGAAACCATTTGTCCACGATGGCAAATAAAATGGACAAATAAAATCAAATTTGGTATAAATTGTATACCAGTATTCTAAATTAAACCCTAATATGTTCAGTTAATAGATGTAAAAAATATGAGTGAAACTAAAGAATGAAAATGAAAAGACCAGTGCCTTATAGGGTTTGCAGAGTCAAGAGAAATTTGAAACAAATGCTTTGTTCTGGCATACATTCAAGTTATTTAGCATTTTATTGGTTTTTTTCTCATATAAACATGCAAGATTATTATTACTGAGTTCTTCTTAGTGATCCAATTGACATTCCCTAATTACTATGATCAATTCAAAGAATTTAATCTTTACTAGAAAGAAACTATTAATTGACTATACAGATGCAGCAAATGTGCACTGACGAACTCAGTATAAACTTGTTACACCAATTCAAATAACTAGAAAACACCATTTCAGAGACAACTTCAATAATATTCTTCAGTGAATACCATAAACAACCGACACTAGAAACAATTGCACCATAGTATTAGATTTCCATTGATATCTCCATGATTTTACATATGCAACAAAGTCTCAAATCTATGAAACATTGTGTTCCACGATGTATCTTCTATCCTATATCCTATTCTACCTATCACCTATCACCTGCATTTTGTTTTCAAAACAGGTATTTATACATTGAGAATACGAAAGGATGCATCCTTTCGAAAAGAGGAAATATCAAAATTACAAAACAAAAGATAGAGAATAATTAGGCTCTATTTAGCCACAAGTGAGTCCTAGCGAGATGATCCAAGTAATCCTAGTGCTCATATGTGTCTGCATCTCCAACAGCATTCTGGATCATGATTTCCATCTTGACCATTTCCTCATTTTGCTCACCCACTTCCTCCAATCCTGTATCTTTTGTAGAAGTTGTCTTCATGACTTTATTCAACATTGACTCACATTCATTTTTCCATCTGGTAGCATCTTTCAATTCAACTTTATGATCAGAGAATGTGATCACAGTTTTCCTGGTAGCTTCAATTAATCCTTTTTCATCCCCTCAGAATTCCTCATAGAAGTTTTGATGGTGATTGATAATATGATTTGCAGCTTCTAGTGCAGTACTATTAGAATCATCACTTTGGGCCAGTTCATGAAACTTCTCCATCATTCATCCATCCATCCTTATATGCTCCTTCAATGTAGCAAGAGTATGAGAATATTTTCCCCACAACCTATTCAACCAAGATGTCAAATTATCCTACCTCCTCTTGACAATTGTTGCAATTGCATCATGCTTTCCCTGAGCATAAGCACTTGATCCTATCCAATGATCTTTTGCCTGAGAGCTTTCTCCTTGAGTGAGCATTTTGGTTGGCCCCATTGAAATACCAACCAAATCCTTTAGTCTATCATTTTCTCCCAACATTCTTTCATTATTTTCCTTGTACATTTCTCTTTCTTTTATCAGCTTTTGGATCTGTGCTTTATTCAATTTTGCAATATTGATACCAATCTCTGTAGTAGCCACAAGATCAGCCTCTCCAACCTTTAGGGTCATAACATGGCCAAATGCCTTCTCTGTGTCAATCACCACTGATTTCCTGTGGGGTGGGTACAAAGCCCAGATCATCAATGATCCTTCATCGGTATTGTACTTAGACCCTGCATACACCTCTATAACACTTTTTCTATCAAGGTTATGTGTAGCATTGCTATCCCTCAATAAACTATCGAAAACAAGGGTTAAATTCAAATCAAGTCTAGGAAAGATCATAACACCAACACCTTCCAACATTTTCCTTCCCTTTTTAGGAGTCATATTTGTCATTTCATCATCAACACATTTTCTCAATTGACCCAGTAATTGCTCCCCATTCCCTGAAGTGACATCACCAATATTTTCTCTAATTTCTTTCCCCTTTTGTTTGTATAGGAAAGCCTTGAATTCTGGGGAATTTATAAACTCCTCATCAGAGAAAAATGATATGTACTCCATATGCCTTGCATAAATATCACCACTTTCAATACTCTGTTCTCTACTTGGGCAAACATACCGCTAAGTCCTCAACCTAGATACCTTCTCAGTTTTGCTCTGTGGCACATTATCCTTTGGTGTTTCCTCTTCTCCAGAAGATAATAGCTCTACTTCCCACAGCCCTTGGTTGTACCTTTCAACCACCATTCCAGCCTCATCTTCATCCATATTTCTGATCATATCATCAAAGGGATAGGGTACATGCTGATACCCTCCAAAATTAATCGTCTCTTTGGCTGAATTGATATACCCTTCTGGGTCAAAGCTCTTCCTAGGTGGTCCTCTCTTCATATTATAATGCAACAACCTATCAAGGATTGAATTGTATCCTTCCTTAGACAACACAGTGAAGTCACCAAAACACAATGTACTAGGCATAAAAGCCTACTTAACAAAAGAGCTGAAATGCATCACACTGCTGTAATCCATCTATCTATGCAACTCTATTGGGAACTATCCTCGGCAGAATGAAAGGGGCATCTTCAAATCCATATACTCTAATCACTATAGCTCCCTCCAAACAATACTAGTCTCCCAAGTTATGATCAATTCGCCCATTGAAGTCCTTTGGCCGTAGGAATCTCTTGATCTCATCAATCAATGAATAATTACAAGGATACTTATACAACTTATACAATGTGTTCACAAAATGTTCCTCAAAATGAATGAAACTAGAATTGGCAAACCTGTTGTCCCAAATAGCAGTCCACAACTGAACAGGCAATGCTTCACCCTCTTTACCAATTTGAGAAACTCTCATTTTAGGAGGCCATACTCCTAACTCCTGTCCAAAATACAACACCAAGTGCATCAACAATGAATAGTGTATGAGATGAACAATAGATGATCCGCCCTTGATAGCCATCAATCCTAACTCAAGCCCCCTAGAAATGTATGAAGCATATTCAAATGGCCTAGAGTTATGATACTGAATATCTACTACGATAATCATTGGCACAATTGACATGAATTCTAGGGCATCCATTCCCAACACCTAACACACTAAGAAATATGTGTACTTCATATAGGGCTCAAACAAATCCACATGATACGGAGGCCCTTCACTATCTTGTAGAGGTTCTGGCTTGTTGCCCTATTTGACTCTATGAATAGGAAACCTCCAACCCCTATAGATTGTATCCATTCTTGAGAATTCCTTCTCCAACTCTTCACAACTGATCTCCTCATTGTAGAACCCTTCCAATTTTAAAACCTCGCCTATTGTTTCTTTTGATACATATATCTTTGGCTTTCCATATGGGTCACATATAGGTTTATGTTTTGGATCATAGTGATATGCAAGCAATTTCACTAGTTTTGCTTTCACAAGCACATTAGGGCACACCAATTTCCCTACATTCAGCTTCCATGGGTTAAAAACAGGTTCAAAGCAGTTTCTTCTGTGATAGTGGAAATTGAATAGCTCATACCCTCTTACAGTAGTCTAGACATCACCTATGAACTTGCATTTATCATCTAACTTATCAACCTTTGCCCTAAGTTGTGTGGACCTTCTGGCTTTAGGCTCTAAACCGGGTAACTAATCAATAAGGTCTTGGTTCAACCTCTGTTCAATTCCCTCATGCTCTGTATCAACCTTTTGCTTCTTTCCTTTTGACTGACTACTCTCAACAGGCTTTCTACCCTTAGCTTTTCTAGAACTAGAAGACTCCATTCTTAAGCTTACAGAATCAAAAATGAGTGGAAGGCTGAGAAACAATTACTTATAGTATTCTGCTCGAGCTCCTCATACTGAAAAATATCCCAGTTCTCTGCTCACCTTGCCAATTCTTCTGCAATCAATTTGGTACAAGAATTGATTAAATCTTCACTATTATATCATGTCGTGCCATTAATGAAGCAAGAATGAAGGCTCATTTGAAACTGGCACTGTCGCATCAAATGTCCTATCGGTGAGATATTTTCAAATCTAGGGTGAAGTCCTTTTGCAACGTTTATGACAGCTTTCGCCAAGACATGTAGTCATACCGATGCGTGGAATCAAAATGATGACTCACTTTTGTCTTTCATGTCGCTGTAACAATTCTAAGTCAGGGAGATGCTACAAAGACTTCATTGTGTCCTACTGATGTGCATTCTTCAATGTATTCTCCACTCACTGGGACATAATCACCCTTTTGCCGATGAAAATAATCTTACCAATGAAATAAATTCCATTGGCAAGACTCTGAAACCTCGAAAAGACTCATACTGACACCAAATGTTTTGTCGAACCCTTACCTCCGGAATACTCCATTCGACAAGACTCATCCCGAAATACTCTTTCGGTATAATTTTCAAACCTCGGTGAAGCTCATACCAAAGACTTCTTCTCCTAGTGATGCATATCTCTATCGGCATAACTTTTGAATTGGCAAGACTCCATAGCTTCTCTCTAATAGCTTTTTGATCCCCTTGTATTTGGTTTGGCAAGACAATAGCCACTTCACCAAGACCTTCCCCAGTGCACATAAGTCTTACCGAGGCATTTGCTTGCAAGCCAATCGGTAAGACAAAAGGATTTTGTTATGACTTCGTGCCGATGCCAATTAGTCTGGCCCAAATAACCCCTCTATGTACTAGTCAGGATGACATAACACCTGCAGTAGGACATTACTCCGATAGTCTTCTATTTGGCCGATTCATTACTCCATACACTAGTCGGTAAGACATGCTGACTTTGTTGTAACATTACATCGATGCCCCAACCTATGCCGACATATTTTTTCTATATGCTAGTTGGCAAGAAAAAATACTTCGCTATGACTTCACTCTGACAATGATTCTTTTGCCGATATGAATCTTCTCAGTCCCCGAAACAAAAGAAGTATCCTGCCAATGATCTGCAATAAGCATATATTAGTGAAAAATTTATGTCGGGGAGACTTTCACTATGTCTTGCCGAAATAGGCAATACAATGAAATGTGAAGGACTTGATGGATTCAATTGGATCTTATGACAAAAAACAAGCAAGACACCATGAGAAGGGAACTTTATGCTTATGACAATGATTTATTTTTGGAAACTCATGAATGCAATTGACTGTAAAAATTTCAAAATTTTACAGTTCTAATAGGTTGATTGTAGTATCTTGGTCTTGAAGAACTAGTTGGTAGAAGTGAAAATTTGGTGAGTTGTTTAAGGAATTGAAAGATTCAGAGCTCTTTATTAGGTTTTTGCTTTGAATTCAGATAAATTGATGATGACAAAGATGTGTTAGGATCTGATTAATATAAGTTGTAACATGAAAGATTGGTTTTTGGTTATTTTTCCTATGTAAAGAAAATTGAGTGGAAGGGTTCCTTGGTGAATGATGAAAGAGTGGATTGTTTAGTGACTCTAATTAGGTTTCTTGTGCACGGATCAGTCATTTTTGCTGATAAATAAGATGTTTGAAGCTTGAGGATGATAAGAAGAAGTATTGAAATGAGTTGGCTTGTTGTTGCGTTGTGGTTTGGAAATGAAACAATGTGATTTTTGATGAAAAGAGAAAGAAATTTTAGTTTCTTATTGAATTTGATCTTCTCCTGATTCAATTGGGTCAGATATTGGTGTAGGAGCACCTAGGTCATCAAATACTTTTCAATTTTGCAAAAGGGATGAGTGTTCAAATTTGTATTCAGTCAATCACAAAAGGTCATGGAAAAATGATGTAAATCATGTTCAAGGTCATATGAGGTCTTATTTGAATGTATTTAAGGTAATGGGTAAGTTCTAGGTGGTCAAAGTGGGAAAATGCAAACAATGTAATAATGTAATATTGTTAAAACTTGTTAAATTGACAAAAACAAGGAAATCAGGCATATTAAGGGTTAAAAAGGGTAGTTTCAACCGATGGAAAAATAGTTATGGAAAATTAAATATCTTTAAAAGGCATGTAAAGGTGAGAAAAAGAAGAAGTTTGTATTCTTGTAATTAGATTTTGAAATAAAAATTCCATGTTTTTGAGTTTGCAACATTACTCTAGATTGTTTTGTTTTCTTGTGTTGGTAATTTAAGAACACCCAAAGTTAAATCATAGTGTGAATACATGTAAAGAGGAGTTAGTTTCCAACTTCAAGAGTTGGACTTGGTTATTTTTAGGAAACAAAAGAATAAGAGGCAGTTTTTAGTGCCCAATAGAGTCCTTTTAGAAGCAAGTTTGAGAGTCCAATAGGGATTTTATTCACTACTCCACCAATGTAGGTCAAGTAAATTGGTGGAGTAGGTTAATGTTAGGATTTTTTGCATGTTTTGATGATTGTAAGTGCACGAAAAATCAAGAATACCATGGTGGAGTTGTTGCTACATTGGAAAATAAAGGATTTTCCTACACAAAGTGATGCTACAGTCATGGGTCATGAATAAATAAAGCTTGTAGAGGATTGGAAATGATGTAGAAGGTCTTGGAAGACATAAAAAATTATGTTCCAGGTGGTGGCTAGAGAAATAGAGGTTTGCAAGAGTATTTTTCACAAAACCCTCCTTGATTTGTGCTTTTACACCCTATAAACAAGGGTTTATTGGATCAGAACAATTTCATGGTTTTCAATTCCTATAAATGGTGAAATCTTGAGTTATAAGACATGCTTGAAGACTGTTTTGAGGTTTTGAGTGATTTGGAATGGTTTTGAAGGGGTCTCCTTTGTAAAGCAGGCCTAATCTACTATCCTTTCTTCAGAGGATAGTCTAAAATTTGATGATTTTCTTTATGTCAAACATCTAAGAACTTTGATATGTTGTGATGTGCTGGAAATTATTTCTAAATGTGCATTGATTTTTTTAATAAGCTTTGAGATAGGAATGTAACTACCCGATTCAATGGTTGACAAACCTACTAGAGGAATATGATATTGTCTAATCAAAACAAAGATGTTTGTTTAAATAGTGGAAAGGATGATATTGAGTGCTTGGTTACTATCAAAATAATGATATGAATGATGTTACTAAATTTGTTTAAGGTGTATAACAAAGGTTTGGTGACTTTGATGGTTGGATAGTGTTATGCCTTGCATAACCACCCCATTTTATTCTAAAACAAAATGGGTCCCCCTTTTTCTTTTGTTTTCTTCGACTTTAGTTGTTTGGTTTGGTCTTAGGAGTTCTTTTGTTTTCCTCCTAAGCTCATATTTTGTTCTGTCAGATTTCGGTTTTGCCTTAGCCAGAGTTGGGTTTCTTTTTTATAAAATTAATGAAGTGGAAATGATCATCTACATGGATGACCTGACAGTATTCTCTAAAGATAGACTAAATCATGCTGTAGACTTGGCTAAAGTTCTTGAAAGGTGTATCCAGTATGGTGTCTCCCTGAATCCTAAAAAGTGTGTGTTCAGGGTTTCTGAAGGGAATCTTTTGGGACACATAATTTCAGAAAGGGGAATATCAATCAATCCAGACCGAGTTGAGTCCATTATGAAGATAGCCATGCCAGGAAGCAAGAAGGAGATGAGATCTTTCTTTGGAAAGATCAACTTTGTGAGAAATTTTATCACAGGTTTTGTAGAAATTGTAAAACCATTAAACAAAATGATGAAGAAAGATGCTAAAATAGAGTGGGGTGATGAGACAAAGGCCATGTTTTCTCAAGTCAAACAATCCATTTCAGAAGCGCCCATCCTCACCAGCCCTGACTATTTGAAGCTATTTTATATTTATTCCTTTGCTTCTGAACACTCATGTGCAACTGTCCTGAATCAACACAGAGAGGAGGGAGATGAGAGGCCAATTGCCTTCATGAGTTCTCCATTTAAGAATGTCAAATTCAAATACCCACCTCTTGAAAAACAAGCTTTTGCACTGGTTAGGGCTATCAAGAACTTCAGGCACTACATCCTATGAAGTCAGATTATATTTGTAGTTCCTAATGCAGCTGTGAAGTCTCTACTTATGCAGAGTGAGTTGGGAGAACAAAGGGGGAAATGGATGGCCATTTTGCAGGAGTTTGATCTGTAGATTTTCCCTATGAAACTTGTCTGAGGTCTAGGCCTATCTAAATCCATAGCTGATGCTGGTGAGAACATTATTTGCCAAAAATACACAACACATTCCTTTTCCAATGACCCTTGGTATGCCCATATCATCTATTTCTTGCTCAACAATCGGTGCCAAGAGGGAATGAATACCACTCAGAGAAGAGTGTTGAGAATAAAAAGCTCTCATTATATGCTCAAAGGAGGATTGTTGTACAGGAAGAATTTTGAGGGAGTTTACCTATGATGCCTTGATCAGCAAGAGGCTAAGCATGTAATGGTTAAATTTCATGGGAAACATGGCACATTCCACGGCTCTATAGATTCCTTAGCATATCATATCCTTAGATCTAGTTATTACTGGTCGTGTGTGTTCAAAGATGCCCATCAACATGTAAGAACATGTCACATATGCCAAATTTTTGCATCAAAAGAATGCCATTCAGCCATGCCATTACAACATGTTTATGAGGTAAGACCATTTTCCCAATGGGGGCTATATTTTATTGGGGTAATTAACCCAAATTCTTTTGCAGGGCACAAATTCATTTTAACTACCATAGATTACTGTACGAGATGAATAGAGGCTATACCTTGCAAGAATAACACAACAGAGGTGGTAATCAAGTTCCTCACTGAATGCTTCACAACTAGGTTTGGAGTACCCTTCACATTGGTATGTGACAATGACTCTCCCTTTTCTTCTGATGAGTTCATTTCATGGGCTTATGATCACAAAATTGTCCTAAAATATTTTTCAAACTATTACCCACAAGGAAATGGAGTTGCATAATCAACCAATAAGAATCTCTTAGGGGTAATTAAAAAATTGTTATAGAACAACCCTAGGGACTGGCATAGCCAGCTGAGATTCATGTTATGGGCAGATAGAACCAAGATCAAGGCTGCTTTAAAGACTTCACCATTTAAACTAGTGTATGGCCAAGAGCCTGTGTTCCCTATTCACTTACAAATACCTATCCTTGAGTTCATGCAGAAATTTTACTCTAGTAATGATAGGATAGAAGTAAGACTAGTTGCCTTGTTGAAACTAGAAGAGTAGAGGGATGCCACCTTGCAGCAATTCTTTAGGCACCAGGATATTTTCAAACATTGGTTTGACAAAAGAGCCAAAATCAAGGCTTTCAGAATATCAAACCTTGTGTTGCTATGGGATAAAGCTAACGAAAAGAAGAGTAGCCACCAAAAATTTGATAAGCTCTGTTTGGGTCCCTATCAAATTGCTGAAATCCTGGGAGAAAATGCTTTCCGACTGAGTAGTTTAATAGGAGAACCTATTCCATTTCCTATCAATGGACAGTTTCTTAAACATTATTTTGGGTCATAAAGTTTGGTATTTTTGCTGGGGAATGCATTTATGTAAGTAGTTTCTACGTTTTTTCTTGTAAATAATCTCTGTATGTAAATAGTTTTGTTCTCTATGTGAATAGTTTGTTGTTCTTTGTGTAAATTTTTTTTTTCTATTTGAACATAGTTTTGTTGTTTGTTTGTTTGTTCTTTCTTTCTGTCCTTTTGTTTCCTTTGCTATTTGGTGTTTGTCTTGTTTAGTTTTTTTGGGGTTTCTCTATTCTTTCCATCTTGAAAGGGGGGGTTGTTATCTGAAGCATACTTTGGTTATTAGGAGAAAAGTGGTTTAGATGCTTTCAAGTTTTTTGATTGGATGATTTTATCCTAAATTCATTATTTTATGCCCATTGTCAATAAGAGTTATGGAAAGTCTTTAAAACAAGGTGCAAAGTAAACAATCTTCATTAACTACCTCTGAATCTATCACAAATCATCAAGATCGTCTCCTTTGGTAATGGTATATTTTTCCTAGGGCGATAGTGTTGTAATATTTGACTGAAAAATATGATTCCCAGATGCTATTATGAGGTCCATGGTAGTTTTCAACCCAGGAAAGATGCCAAACATCTATCATATTGAAAAAAAATTGAATGAAATATCTCAAAGTCCAAGAAAAAAGAAGAGAGAATTATCTAAAAGAAAAGAAGATTCAATATGAATGGGTGATTCCAGTATCTCTACCAGGGCTATGGATGCTTGACTGGTAGTAGAGAAATTATTTGAGAAAACTAGAGGTATCTCCATCAAGGCTATGGATGTCTGACTGGCAGTGGAGCAATGCCCAGGATATCATTGCACAAACAACCAAAAGGGAATCAACTCATGTAGTTCAAATCTTGCACATTGTTGTTTAAAAGACAAGGAAAACTTTATAAAAGGGTGATGCACCATCAAGCACACACATAGATTCAGGGGTAGCCACTGTTGACTTACATTTGAGATTCTAGCTCAACCTTGGTTGTTAAAACTGACCCAACTAGAGTTGTGATGTTCATAAACTAGGAGTTCTAGGTAGCTAAATCCTTCAGTTTCTTGAAAATGGTTAAACCATTTTCCAAGCTGAGTCACCATTTGTTATGCCTTGCATAACCACCGCATTTTATTCTAGAACAAAACGGGTTCCCCTTTTTATTCTGTTTTCTTCGCCTTGAGTTGTCTGGTTTGGTCTTAGGAGTTCTTTTGTTTTCCTCTTGAGTTAGTATTTTGCTCTGTCAGATTTTGGTTTTGCCTCAGCCAGAGTTGGGTTTCTTTTTGATAAAATTAATGAAGTGACAATGATGATGTATTTTATATGCTTTGAGGATTAATGGAGGCATTTGTGTTGTAGGATTAAATCATACACCTAGTGATATTTCTCAAAGAACTCAGTTGGAAAGCATCCCTTAGTCGGATTTTGCATAAAACTCCTGAAAGTATAAAGTCCCTGAGACCCTCCTATTGTCTTTCTGACTAGCAGTGTGGTTCTATTCATCTGAAATACACCTGTCACCCAAACATTTCAGTCACCATGATTTTTTATGTGTCTCACCAACCGTTGTGCACAAGGCTAGCGTTCCCGAAAGAATTTGGGTTCGGGGAGAAGTTTTCCTGACTGATAGAAGTCTTAGTGAAAGGGCATAGTGTTGGTATGATGTCTGGCCAACTGTTGAATGTCTCACCGAAGTTGGATGGTTTTGAAGAGAGGTCTTGCCGACCAATGGGGGTCTCGGTGAAAGGTTTGAGTTCACCGTAATGTCTCACCGATCAGAATGATGTCTTGGTGAAAGGGTTTGCTTTAGGGAGAATTCTAGCTGACATGGTAGAGTCTCCCCGAAATGGCCTGAGCTCACCAAAAGATGAAGGATTCAGTGTAGTGTCTTGCCAACCTGATAGGGTCTCGCCGAAATGGAATGGTGGTCTCGGAATGAGCTCTCGCCAAAACAAGGTGGCTTCGATGAAAGGTCCTACCGACACGGGAATGTCTCACCGAAAGATTTTCCTTCAGGGTAACGTCTTGCCGAAAGGGTGAGGTCTCACCCAAAGGAGTTGGCATCGGGGAGAAGGTTTGAGTTCAGGGAGAAGTCCCACCAATTGCTGAATTTCTCATTGAAGTTTATTCCTTTGATGTAATCTCTTGTCGACCGAGAGAACTCTTCTCGATAGTGGTTCACAAGGTTGAACTCAGGCAGACTCTGAGCAAAATATTTGAGCTCGATATGATGTCTTGCCGACAAGCGATGGTCTCGGCGATGGAAAGGGGATATTGATATGACTCCTGCCACCCGCTGTGATGTCCTGCCGACAAATGAAAGTCTCCCTGCTAGTTGTTCACTTCATTGGGGAGAAAGTTTACATTCACTATGAGGTCTGGCCAAATGGAGAAGGTCTTGGCAAAAGAAGGGTTGCTCAGGGAGAAGTCTTCTCGACTTGCCGAAGTCTTGCTGAAAGTTGGGGACTTCTCTCTAACGTCTTGCCAACTGGGGAGAGTCTCACCGACATGGAATGATATCAGTATAATGTCTTGCCAACTGGATGGAGTCTCCCCAAAATAAAATGAGCTCACCAAAGGATCTTGAGTTCAGCATACTATTTGGGCGACCCAATAATTTCTTGGCGACTAGTGAAACTTTCACTGAAGGATGAACGGATCGCTAGGACTCTTGGCTCAATGGTTTGCATTCGCTATGATTTCTTGCCGAATGTGGATGTCTCACCGATGAAGGAATATAGTGGTAGGACTCCTAAGGACTCGCTATGATTTCTTCCCAATAGCAATAGTCTAGGCAACAACTTTATGTTGCAGTGTAACTCTTGCACACTCGCTATGACCTCTGGTCAATAATGATTGTCTTGCCGATGGTTTTTTTGTGATATTGATATAACTTTTTCACTTCATATAAGGTCTCACCGATAGTCGTATGCTATGTCGATGCTGTTGTAGAGTATAATCACATCGGGGAGACATGACAGGTGTCTCACCTACATACAATTCCATTTCAATAGCCTTTAACCGCCTAGGAAACCTAAGTGGCATGTGTTCAACCAATCAAAAAGAAAGCTGAGGGTGAACCATTGATTGTTTGACTGATTGACTACCCCTGTGAAGAAGATCAATAGAACATAAACAACATGGACTTACTCTGAGATCAAAAGTGATCGAGCAGCTCGGTGAACAATGGTGTGGAGATATAACAAGAAAATATGATGTTGTTTCCAGAGGACGGTCAACTTGCAGAAAGATCTAGAGCAACAAGAAAGTTGAAAGGAAGAAGAAGCCACGAATCTCAAGGATAGTTGTGGTGTCTGCTGGCAAAGGTAGATCGACATTAATGTTGATATTGTAGGGCATTCAAAGCAGCTCCGATGAAACTCTCGAGGGCGGACACGAAGGCCAGAAGTTAATGTTGTGGTTGTAAAAGATTTGAGGGCTACTCCTAAGGGGGATCCTTCACCGACATGGACACCGAGGATGCGCATTTATTGCAGCATTAACTTCATTCCAAAATATTTGAGGGCCGACCCTTCTGAAGTAGGATATTTTTGTAAACCCTAAAATAGGGGCCAGAGCATTCCTTTTGACACGTTCTATATATATGGTATATTTTTTCCTCTTTGTAAAAAAGAGGCAGGACAAGTAAAAAAATGTAGGAAAATAGGAATTTTCTGAAAGTAGAAAAACGTAAGAGTAGAATAGGAGTTAGATTCGATAGAAGGAAGTAATGTATCTTTCAAGTTTTCTTAGTGTAGATGGAAACAATCTGAAGACATGGGTTTTCTGTACACTAGTGATTGTGCCAGATTTGTAAATGTTGCTTATCTATTTCACCAACAGTAGAAGCAACTAGATTTAAATATACTTCATATTGTGTTTCAGAATGGTATTTATCTTGGGTCAATCAATTTATTTGCAAAGCTTTCAAGGAATGAAATCTTATTTTATGTTTTATTTAAATTGTAATTTAAAATCTGTTATTGAAGTTAGCACTGTGAATGAATGAAACTGTGTGTCAATCACAAGTTAATTTTGTTCTGAAGTTTTAGTTAGGAATTCCTTGAAAGGTAACAAGTCTGGTTAAGTGGGATGAATTATTATTCTCTTCAGTTCCAAAGCTTTTCTCTATCCTTTTTTGTTTCTTTAAAAACCCCAGTTAGAGTAGGTTTAAATTCATGTTTGATCTTATAACAATTCAGAAGCTCAACACCAGCAGGCCCCTTGAACATTATAGTTCACATCAACCATTGAGTGAAATCAGCATAGTCGAGAACCAATTACAAGAACTTGGGAGTTAGATATCGATGTGTTACTCTTTCTCCATTAGGAGAGCATAATAGTGATATTGTGTTTACTGTTGCTATCCTATTTCGACCCATCAACAAAAATTGGTGCTAGAGGGAGGGCCTAGAAGAGCAAGCTGGATAATACTGGGTTTTTCTCACCAAAAAGGTCCCAGAGAGTTCTTCGATCAGGTGAAAATCCACTGCCTTTGAAAGAACTCAAAACCCCAACAAGACACAAAATTAACAAGACTGGGGAAACCATCATACCAGCTTTGTCAGCTTTGCTCACTCCACCAGTCTTTTCACCAATACCCCAGTGGATACCTGTCAATCCACCACCAAATCCATCTTAATTGCCATTACAGCTGGTTCAACCCATCCAACAACTGGCTCAACCACCACCACCACCACCAATAGTGTTTTTTCATAATAATCCCTCTCCATTGGGGACTATTCCTGGAGGCTTTCATGATATGCCTAAGAACCCTGAGAAATTATGTCCCAAATACATTCATGGTGAATCAAGGAGTGTTGAAGAGCACATACAAGCTTTCAAGGACACTTGTACCAGAGCTCAGGTAGCTCACCATGTTGTAGTTTGTAGGTTGTTCCCTTATTCCTTAGGGCATATGGCGTACAACTGGTACCTCAATCTTCCTCAAGGTTCTATTCTGACCTAGAAAGACTTGGAGAATGCTTTCATCAATTAGTTCAAAGTTTATGTGGATCCAGCCCTTTTGTACCACCAATTTGCTGCCATTAGGAAGGAGCCATGTGAATCCTTTCCCTTGTTTAATACTAGATTTCAATGCATGTATAGGAGATTGAAGAACCCCTACCTAGTTGCCATGAATAGTGCCATTCAAGCATACTTTAGAGTTATAGACCCCTTGCTTGGCTTATTCTTGCAAAGAACTTATCAACCGATAGATATTGATTCCCTATCTAAAGTTTATCATTTAGCCATTAAGTTGCAACAACAAATTAGCTCTCAACAAGGAAGTTTGGGAAGAGGTTTTCCTTCAATGGGGTATCAGATATCTAGCCCAACCCCTTTATTCAATACTATCCCAGGGATATATCCTTCCCATTTTGACCTATTTTTGAGTTGTAGACTCAATCTCCTATTCCATTCTTTTCCAACGAAGCTCCTAACTTCCTTCAACAATCACAGGCTTATCATAGTCTGCATCGTCATCCTAACCAAGCTGGAACACCAAATCATGTTAGTTACTTGTTGCTAATAGTGTTGAAAGTGAAAAGATAGTTCAACTCATAAATGAGGTAGAGACCTTATAGAAAACTCTGTCTCAAGTCACAAATGACATGGCTTAGCTTAGATTGAACCCCTCTCAAAACCAAGGTAATTATCCTAATCAGAGCAATAACAACCAAGGTAATTATCAGAATAATAACAATCACAGTCAGATGGGTTATCAGGGCCAAAACTCCCCTAACCAAGGCTATCAAAATAAAAATAGAAGATATAACCAGAGGCCAAATAACAACCGACAATAGAATACAGGGCCAAATAATGGTGGAGTTTCCCATAATTATCAAGCTAATGAGGACAGGTCACATACTGCAGATGTGGCTGACCTCAATTTTTTGACTAATTGGTGTAGGTTGCATGACACTGCAACCCATTCCAAGGTAAACTGCCTTGAAATGGAGAAAATCACAAAGATAGCATAGGTAGATGCCCAAATGTTCCAAGGGAATTCAAATTTAGAAGGTGGCTCAGTAGATACAACAATGACTTATGACCTCTTTGAGGAAGAACCTTCATTCCCAATGCAAAATGAGAATGAACCAGAGGAAGATATGTATGATGCCCAAGCCTATTAGACAAAGGTAGGACACTTCCTAGAAAATTAGAATAAGGGTCTGTTCACTACATCAGCACCACCTAATCATATGGTGCCTCCGAATCAAAGTGCTAACAATAACCCTCCTCTGCCAAAAGGTCCATCTGACTTCCATAACAAAGGTAATTCACTTGGTGTTGTCAGATGTAATGCAACCTATAACACAAAATTTGATATTGTTTCTGAGATGTAGAGATAGAAAACCTCTTTATCATACTTTGACATCCTAAAGTGGTGCCCTGCCCAATGAGAGATAGTGCTGAAAGATTTGGAAGAAGCTGATAAATCGAAAGGGAAAACCAAGGTGGCACCCATTGCAGACATGAACACAGCTTTGTACAGAAGCAAGGTAGGTACCCCACCATTTCTTTTAAGTTTGAGAATTTGTGGGAAGAATATACATAATTTTTTGCTAGATTCAGGGGCTTCCAGAAATGTTATGCCATTTTATGTATGCAAGAAATTGGGATTGAACCCTATCCAAACAAACAAGGTCATCCAACTTGATAAAACAGAGCTTAATGTAGTTGGAGAATTGAGAAATATACACGTGCAAGTAAGTTCTGACCCTAGGATTTTAACCAATATAGATATTCAAGTAGCAGACATTCCAGAGACTTATGGTATGCTATTGAGCAGATATTTGATGAAAAGTATAGGGGGATATCTCTCACTCAACTTTTCACATATGTGGATGCCATGGAGGGGAGTGCCTACACAGATTAGGATTGAAATTGAACCTCGCCTCAAGCATGTCATCACTGAATATGATTGTCCCAATGAGGTAGCTTATTTTGAAAATGGGATAGGGGTTTAAAAAAGAGGAAATTTTGACCTTTTTTAGTTCTTGATCCTAAAGAATTGTCAATACGAAATTTCCTTGACCCCATGATTAATGAAAATCAACAGGCATTGATCATCAAGCTACAATAGGATCAAATGGTCTGGGGGAAGATATCGATTTGTAGAGTCTTCTACTCCCTAATTGGTGCAGGGTGCACTACCAAAATCATTCAGAATTAACCTGCCAACCCTACATCAACATTTTAAATCATGTTTCCCAATCTAAAGAAACTAGCCTAAGTCACCTTGAGACTGTTTTAGATCACTTCTCATTTGAAGCCAAAAATGCAATAATGTTAACTAGGGATAATATACCTTCAAAGGAAGTCCCTCCTTGAAATTGAACTTATCCCAGTCACAATACTAGACCAACACAGTTACGGAAAACAACCCCAAGGTTTGTTTGACACCCCTGCACTCACAAGTATACCAAAGCCCAAGGGATTAATCAAAGATACAAGTGACTATCAGAAGGATAGCCATGGATTATATGATATATCTGTGCAGGAATTGGAAATTTCACCTAAGGAACCGGCTGAACACCCCTTTCCAATATTTGATGCAAAAGATCAAGTGGCCCCACCTATGACTCATCTTATACAAATTCCCACAATAACCTCTGAAGGATCAACCCCAGCTCATGATCAGCTATGGACCCTCACATTTGATGGATCTAAGTCCAAAATAGGCTATGGTGTTGGGATTGAATTAACCAGCCTGAAAGGGAAAGATTTATTTGCTTCTTATAGGTTGCAGTTTACATGCACTAACAACATGGCAGAATATGAAGCTCTAGCTCAGGGGCTGATGTTTGCACATAAGAAGAAATTTACTACATTAATGGTTAAAGGAGATTTAGAAATAGTTAATAGGAAAGTGCGCAACCAATACACATGTCACAATAAAAGGCTGGCAGCATATAGAAATTGGGTATGGAACCTGATTGAGGACTTTGATGCTTTTGGGATTAGTTTAATCCCTAGAGAAGAAAATAAAATAGCTACTTCATTAGTTGTTGCCCCAAGTAGCCTGGAACCCATGCAAGGCTCCACACTTAAGAGATTCTTAGTAGAATTGATTTCCACCTTGACTGTTCTTGATAACATCAAAAAATTTCAAGTATTTGATGATGATCGACATATCCTTGCTTTTCTAGCAAGATCAGATGTTTTTGAAAGGAAGATCATTGATGAGTCCAACAGGGATCAAGGAGATTGGAACCCTAAAGATTGTGATATAGAGGGGGTCCTCAATTTAAAAAGTAATAGCATTCCCAAGGGAATGGTGGCCTTGGAAAGAATTTTTGATTCAGACCCAAGGGCTCAGGAGAAGATATCAATTGAAGATAAAGGAGGGGAATATGAAACTATTAACCTAGTTGATTTTGGCCCAGAAAGAAATGTTTACATAGGGAAAGCTTGCCCTAAAGCAATTAGAAAAGATATACTGAGGGCACTGAATAAGGACATTGATACATTAGCTTGGGGGTACGAAGATCTAAAGACATTTGATGCTTCTGTTATGACTCATACTATTCCTTTGAGGCTAGAAGCTAAAACATTTCGGCAGAAACAACATCCTGTCAATTCCTTGATCGGACCACTGATCTTTAAAGAAGTTTAGAAATTACTTTCTGCAATAATAATCTTCCCTATATGACATTCAACATGGGTGGTTAACTTGGTTCTAGTCCGTAAGAAAAATGGAGAGATTAGGCTATGTGTAGATTTCCAGAATTTGAATAGAGCTTCAGAAAAAGACAACTACCCACTTAATTCTCTGGATGAAGTCTTGAAAACTATCAATAGGTCTCATATGATTTCATTCTTGGATGGTTATACTGGATATAATTAGGTGAGTGTTAATTTTGAAAACATTATGAAGACAACCTTCACTACTAAGTGGGGAACATTGCTTACAGAAGGATGCCATTTGGTTTGATAAACACTGGAACAACTTTCCAGTGTGCCATTGACATAGCATTCAAATATTAGATTGGTAAATGCATCATCGTCTACATGGACAACCTGATAGTATTCTCTAAAGATAGACTAAATCATGTTGCATACTTGGCTAAAGTTCTTGAAATGTGTATCCAATATGGTGTCTCCCTGAATCCTAAAAAATGTGTGTTCGGGGTTTCTAAAGGGAATATTTTGGGACACATCATTTCAGAAAGGGGAATATCAATCAATCCAGACCTAGTTGAGTCCATTATGAAGATAGCCATGCCAGGAAGCAAGAAGGAGATGAGATCTTTCTTTGGAAAGATCAACTTTGTGAGAAATTTTATCACAAGTTTTGTAGAAATTGTAAAACCATTAAACAAAATGATGAAGAAAGATGCCAAAATAGAGTGGGTGATGAGGCAAATGCCACATTTTCTCAAGTCAAACAATCCATTTCAGAAGTGCCCATCCTCACCAGCCCTGACTATTTGAAGCCATTTTATATTTATTCATTTGCTTCCGAACACTCATGTGCAGCTGTCTTGACTCAACACAGAGAAGAGGGAGATGAGAGGCCAATCACATTCATGAGTTCTCCATTTAAGAATATCGAAGTCAAATACCCACCTCTTGAAAAACAAGCTTTTGCATTGGTTAGGGCTATCAAGAAGTTCAAGAACTACATCCTACGAAGTTAGATTATTGTTGTAGTTCCTGATGCAGTTGTGAAGTCTCTACTTATGTAGAGCGAGTTGGGAGAACGAAGGGGGAAATGGATGGCCATTTTGTAGGAGTTTGATCTGGAGATTCACCCTATGAAACTTGTCTGAGGTCTAGGCCTATCTAAATCCATAGCTGATGCTGGTGAGAACATTATTTTCCAGCAATACACAACACATTCCTTTTCCAACGGCCCTTGGTATGCCAATATCATTTATTTCATGCTCAACAATCGGTGCCTAGAGGGAATGAATACAACTCAGAGGAGAGCGTTGAGAATGAAAAGCTCTCATTATATGCTCAAAGGAGGATTGTTGTACAAGAATAATTTCGAGGGATTTTACCTATGATGCCTTGCTCAACAAGAGGCTAAGCATGTAATCACTGAATTTCATGGGAAACATGGCACAGGCCACGGCTCTACAGATTCGTTAGCATATCAAATCCTCAGATCTAGTTATTACTAGCCATGTGTGTTCAATGATGCCCATCAACATGTAAAAACATGTCACATATGCCAAATTTTTGCATGAAAAGAATGCCATTCAGCCATGCCATTATAGCCTGTTTATGAGGTAAGACCATTTGCCTAATGGGTGCTAGATTTTATTGGGGTAATTAACCCAAATTCTTCTGCAGGGCACAAATTCATTTTGACTGCCATGGATTACTGTACGAGATGGATAAAGGCTATACCTTGCAAGAATAGCACAACGGAGGTGGTAATCATGTTCCTCACCGAATGCATCACAACTAGGTTTGTAGTACCCTTTGCATTGGTATGTGACAATGGCTCTTCCTTTTCTTCTACTGAGTTGATTTCATGGGCTTATGATCACAAAATTGTCTTAAAATATTCTTCAAACTATTACCCACAAGGAAATGGAGTTGCAGAATCAACCAATAAGAATCTCTTAGGGGTAATTAAAAAATTGTTAGAGAACAACCCTAGGGACTAGCATACCCAGCTGAGATTTGCGTTATGGGCAGATAGAACCAAGATCAAGGTTGCTTTAAAGACTTCACCATTTAAACTAGTGTATGGCCAAGAGCCTATGTTCCCTATTCACTTACAAATACCTATCCTTGAGTTCATGCAAAAAATTTACTCTAATGATGATAGGATAGAAGTAAGACTAGCTTCCTTGTTGAAACTAGAAGAGCAGAGGGATGTCGCCTTGCATCAATTCTTTAGGCACCAGGCTATTGTCAAACGTTGGTTTGAAAAAAGAGCCAAAATCAAGGCTTTCAGAATATTAGACCTTGTGCTGCTATGGGATAAAGCTAATGAAAAGAAGGGCAGCCACCAAAAATTTGATAAGCTCTGGTTGGGTCCCTATCAAATTGCTAAAATCCTAGAAGAAAATGCTTTCCGACTGAGTAGTTTAATGGGAGAACCTATTCCATTTCCTGTCAATGGACAGTGTCTTAAACATTATTTTGGGTCATAAAGTTTGGTATTTTTATTGGGGAATGCATTTATGTAAGTAGTTTTTTCTTTTCTACTAGTAAATAATCTGTGTATGTAAATAGTTATGTTCTTTGTGTGAATAGTTTGCTATTCTTTGTGTAAATTTTTTTTTTATGTTTGTAAATAGTTTTGTTGTTTGTTTGTTTGTTCTTTCTTTCTGTCCTTTTGTTTCCTTTGTTGTTTGGTGTCTGTCTTGTTTATTTTTTTTGGGGGGTTTCTCTGTTCTTTCCATCTTGAAAGGGGGGGTTGTTATCTGAAGCGTACTTTGGTTATTAGGAGAGAAATAGTTTAGATAATTCAAGGTTTTCTGATTGCATGATTTAGTCCCAAATTCATTGTTTTATGCCCATTGTCAATAAGAGTTGTGGAAAGTCTTTAAAAAAAGGTGCAAAGTAAATAATCTTCATTAACTACCTTTGAATCTGTCACAAATCATCAAGATCGTCTCCTTTGGTAATTGTATATTTGTCCTAGGGCGATAGTGTTGTAAGATTTGAATGAAAAATACGATTCCCAGATGCTGTTATGAGGTTCATGGTAGTTTTCAACCTAGGACAAATGTCAAACATCTGACATATTAAAAAAAAAAAATCAATGAAATATCTGAAAGTCCAAGAAAAAAGAAGAGAGAATTATCTAAAAGAAAAGAAGATTCAATATGAATGGGTGATTCCAGTATCTCTACCGGAGCTATGGATGCCTGACTGGCAGTAAAGCAATGTTGTGAGAAAACTAGAGGTATCTCCATCGGGGCTATGGATGCCTGACTGGCAGCGAAGCAATGCCCAGGATATCATTGAACAAACAACCAAAATGGAATCAACTCATGTAGTTCAAATATTGCACATTGTTGTTTAAAAGACGAGGAATTTTTTCTAAAAGGGTGATGCACCATCAAGCACACACATAGATTGAGGGGTAGCCATTGTTGACTTACATTTGAGATTCTAGCTCAACCTTGGTTGTTAAAACTTACCAAACTAGAGTTGTGATGTTCATAAACTAGGAGTTTTGGGTAGCTAAATCCTTCAGTTTCTTGAAAATGGTTAAACCATTTTCCCAGTCGAGTCGCCATTTGTTATGCCTTGTATAATCACCCCATTTTATTCTGGAACAAAATGGGTCCCCCTTTTGCTTTTGTTTTCTTTGCCTTGAGTTGTTTGGTTTGGTCTTAGGAGTTCTTTTGTTTTCCTCCTGATTTCGTATTTTGTTCTGTCAGATTTTGGTTTTTCCTTAGCCAACGTTGGGTTTCTTTTTGATAAAATTAATGAAGTGAAAATGATGATGTATTTTATATGCTTTGAGGACTAATGGAGGCATTTGTGTTGTAGGATTAAATCATACACCTGGTGATATTTCTCAAGGAACTCAGTTGGAAAGCATCCCTCAATTCGATTTGGCATAAAACTCCTCAAAGTATAACTCGTTGAGATTCTCCTATTGTCTTGCCGACTAGCAATGTGGTTCTATTCATTTGAAATACACCGGTCGCCTAGACATTTCAGTCGCAATGAGTTTTTTATGTGTCTCGCTGACCGTTGTGCACAAGACTAGTGTCGCCGAAAGAATTTGGATTTGGGGAGAAGTCTTCCCGACTGATAGAAGTCTCAGTGAAAGGGGGTAGCATCGGTATGAGATCTGGCTGACTGCTAAATGTCTCACCGAAGTGGGATGGTTTTGGAGAGAGGTCCTGCCGACTGATGGGGGTCTCGACAAAAGGTTTGAGTTTGTCGTAATGTCTTTCTGATAAGAATGAAGTCTCGGTGAAAGGTTTTTCTTTGGGGAGAAGTCTGGCCGACAGGGTAGACTCTCCCCGAAATGGCCTGAGCTCGCTAAAAGATGAAGGGTTTGGTGTAGTGTCTTGCTGAACTTATAGGGTCTCGCCGAAATGGAATGGTGGTCCTGGAATGAGCTCTCACTGAAAAAAGGTGGTTTCGATTAAAGGTCCTGTTGACACAAGAATTTCTCACTGAAAGGTTGAGGTCTCGCCGAAAGGAGTTGGCATCGGGGAGAAGGTTTGATTTTGGGGAGAAGTCCCGCCGAGTGCTGAATGTCTCACCGAAGGTTATTCCTATGGTGTAATCTCTTGCCAACTAGGAGAAATCTTGCCGATAGTGGTTCACAAGGTTGAACTTGGGGAGACTCTAAGTGAAATATTTGCGCTCAGTATGATGTCTTGCCGACAAGTGATGGTCTCAACGATGGAAAGAGGATATCGATATGACTCCTACCACCCGCCATGATGTCTTGCTGATAGATGAAAGTCTCCTTGATAGTTGTTCACAAGGCCATCATCAGGGAGAAAGTTTACATTCGCTATAAGGTCTAGTTGAATGGAGAAGGTCTTAGTGAAAGAAGGGTTTCTTGGGGAGAAGTCATTCTGACTTGCCGAAGTCTCACCGAAAGGTGGGGGCTTCACTGTAACATCTTGCCGATTGGGGAGAGTCTCGCTGACATGGAATGATATCAGTATAATGTCTTTTTGACTGGATGGAGTCTCCTCAAAATAAAATGAGCTCATCGAAGGATCTTGAGTTCAACATAATGTTTGGCTGACCCGATAATGTCTCGCCGACTAGTGAAACTTTCACTGAAGGATGAAGGGCTTGCTGGGACTCTTGGCTCAATGGTTTGCATTCGCTATGATGTCTTGCTAAATGCGGATATCTCGCCGATGGAGGAACATACTGGTAGGACTCCTAAGGACTTGCTATGATGTCTTCCCGCTAGAAATAGTCTAGGCGAATACTTTATGTTGCAGTATAACTCTTGCACACTCGCTATGACCTCTGGCTGATAATGATTGTCCTACCAATTTTTTTGTGATATCGATATAACTTTTGCATTCGATATAAAGTCTCATCGATAGTCGTATGCTATGCCGATGCTGCTGTAGAGTATAATCACATTGGGGAGACACGACAAGTGTCTCACCGACATGTGATTCCATTTGAGTAGCCTTTGACTACCTGGAAAGCGTAAGTGGCATGTGTTCAACCAATCAGAAAGAAAGTCGAGGGCGAACCATTAACTATTTGACTGATTGACTACCCCAGTGAAGAAGATCAACAGAACATAAACAACATGGATGTACTCTGAGATCAAAAGTGATGGAGCAGCTTGGTGAATAATGGTGTGGAGATCTAACCGGAAAATTTGATGCTATTTCCAAAGGATAGTCAACTTGCAGAAAGATCTGGAGCAACAAGAAAGCCAAAAGGAAGAAGAGGCTGTGAATCTTAGGGACAGCTTTGGTGTCTGTTGGCAAAGGTAGATCGACATTAATGTTGATGTTGTAGGGCATTCAAAGTAGCTCCGATGAAGCTCTCGAGGGCGGACATGGAGGCCAAAAGTTAATGTTGTGGTTGTAAAAGATCTAAGGGCTGCTCTTGAGGGTGATCCTTCACCAACATGGACATCGAGGATGCACATTGATTGTAGCATTAAATTCATTCCAAAAGATCTGAGGGCCGACCCTTCTGAAGTAGGATATTTTTGTAAACCCTAAAACATGGGCCAACACATTCCTTTTGGAATGTTCTATATATATGGCATTTTTTTGCCTCTTTCCAAAAAAGAGGCAAGGCAAAAGTAAAAAAAAGTAGGAAATAGGAATTTTCTGAAAGTAGAAAAACTTAAGAGTAGAATAAGAGTTAGATTCGACAGAAGGAAGTAATGTATCTTTCAAGTTTTTTTAGTGTAGATGGAAACAATATGAAGACATAGGTTTTATGTACATTGGTGATTGTGCCAGATTTGTAAATGTTGCTTATCTATTTCACAGCTAGTAGAAGCAACCAGATTTAAATCTAATTCATATTATGTTTCAGAATGGTATTTATCTTGGGTTAATCAATTGATTTGCAAAGCTTTCAAGGAATGAAATCTTATTTTATGTTTTATTTAAATGGTGATTTAAAATCTGTTGTTGAAGTTAGCACTGTGAATGAATGAAACTGTGTGTCAATCACAAGTTAATTTTGTTCTATAGTTTTAGTTAGGAATTCCTTGAAAGGTAACAAGTCTGGTTAAGTGGGATGAATTATTATTCTCTTCAGTTCCAAAGCTTTGATCTATCTTTTTCTATTTCTTTAAAAACCCCAGTTAGAGTAGGTTTAAATTCATGTTTGATCTTATAACAGTCCAAAAGCTCAACACTTTCAGGCCCCTTGAACATTATAGTTCACATCAACCATTGAGTGAAATCAGCACAATCAAGAACCGATTACCAAGACCTTGGGAGTTAGATATCCATGTGTTATTCTTTCTCTTTTAGGAGAGAAGAATAGTGATATTATGTTTACTGTTGTTGTCCTATTTCGACCCATCAACAGATGGGTGAGTATTATGAAGCCTTATGAGCAATTTGGTGATTAACCACAAGATGATAATCAAGATTTTGTTGTAGCAGGAGTTTGTAACCTATAAATAGACTATTGTACAGTCAAAATATGGTGATTACAGTGCTTGATAATGGACTGATAACAATGAGGTATGGTTTAGTTGATTTGTTGCCTTGGTGAATAAATGAAAGGATGAATTGTTCAAGTCTCAATAATCAAGTTTATGTTATTTTTATGGTGGTTGAGAATGATGTGAATCTAATTGATTAAGTCAAAGTTTTCTTTAATATGGTTTTTCTTTTGAATGAGTCAATTGGAATACTAATTAGTGGAATGATGAATGATGGCCTATGGAATGGCTAAGAGAATTTGAGTGGATTTTGGCTAAACAAAAAAGTAGATTTCTAATGAAATTATATTTGATCTTCTCTTGATTCTATTTGGGATTGAAATCCATTGAAGAAATGATGTTGATGGTGTTTGTTGGATGCTCTGCATCAGATGTACCCTGACGATTGAGTGTTTTGGTATGATGCTTTGCGTCACTAACTACCTTGTCTATGCTATTGCTTACTATTATGGTTTCATAGATTTTTTCCAAGCATCCATAGTTTGTCGTGTTGGTGCACCTTTGCAAGCACATGCCTCCTTGTGAAGTAATTACATCGTACTGCTTATGTTGACTTTCTAAACAACTATATTGTACAGTTGAAATTTTTTCATCTATCAAGATCTAGTTATTAGTTATGGAATTTGAAGTAATGCTTTGAGTTTGAATGATGTGTAATGCAACGTAACCAACAATATGAATATAAACTACGCAAATCTATTAAGTAGAATTCATTAGTTAAGTTCTCTTTATTCTATTACCTCTGTGTACGTTTGAGTGAATCAACTGGCACTAGGAGGCGTTTGCTTGAAACCGCCAATATTAACCTATTCAACATCCAAAATCACATGTATTAAAATACCATTCATAAAACAATGCTATTAACATGTAATAAATTTATAATTTTTTACTAGTTACATACCCCACTGATAGGTGTACTACAAAAATAAGTAGGTGGAGGACCGATGTATCCAATCTCAACACTGTGACCCTACAATTTTATTAAAATAATAAAACTAAATTATTTAATCATGCAGTTTAGAATCAAAATTTAATAAATTAAATTCAATGAACATGCTAACTTTTACTCGACTATCAATTCCATATGCACGATGAAAAATTTCAGTCATCCTCGCCATCCCCATAGCAACATACGAATCATGTGTAGCAGCATATGGATCCTACGTAGCAGCATACAGATCATGTTAGCTCTCAAAGATGGAGGTAAGACTACCTCAAGAGGTTGCCACTCTCTTGGTACATTTTAGGGTAACAAACAAGGTTAAATGGCTTAAACCTTCTACTCTTTAGGTGCTGCTGGACCTAGGCGGGTGTACCTATATGAATTGGGAAGACTTGACTTATTATCTTCTCTCTTGCAGTGATTTGTCCACAATGGAAAATGGAAGTGGACAAATGAAATCAAATTTGGTATAAATTGTATACCGATATTCAAAACTAAATCCTAATATGCTCAGTTAACAGATGTAAAAAAGAAATGAATGAAACTAAATGATGAAACTTTGGAGACTAGTGCATTATAGGGTGTGTGGAGTCAAGAGAAATCTAAAACAAGTACTTCATTCTGGCAAACATTCAAGTTGTTCAGCATATGATTTAGTTTATAGCTTGTATAAAAATGCAAGGTTATGATTACCAAGTTCTTCTTAGTGATCCAACTGATATTCCCTAATTACTATGATCAATTTAAAGGATTTAATATTTACTAGAAAGAACCAATCAATTGACCATACAAATGCAGCAAATGTGCATTGACAAACTAGATATAAACTTGCTACACCAATTTAAATAACCAGAAAACACCACATTGGAGACAACTTCAATAATGCTTTCAACGAACACCATAAACAACTAATATCATAAACAACTGCACCATATTATTAGATTTCAATCGATATCTCCATGATTTTAAACATGCAACATACTCTCATATTGGAAAAACATTGTATTATATTCTATCCTCTATCCTACTCTACTTCTATCCCCCTTTATTTCATTTCTGAAATGGATATTTATACTTTGAGAATACGAAAGGACGTGTCCTTTTGAAAATCAAAATATCATATGTTTACATAACAAAAGGATTAGAGGATAATTAAGATATGTTTAACCACAAGTGAGTTTTAGCAAGATGATACAAATAATCTCAGAGCTCGTATGTATCTGCATCTCCAACCGCGTTCCAGATCATGATCTCCATCTTCATCATCTTCTCATTCTGTCCGCTCACTTCATCTAACATTGTATCTTCCGTAGAAGCTATCCTCATGACTTTGTTTAGTAATGACTCACTCTCATTCTTCCATTTGGAAGCTTCCCTAAGTTCCCCTTTGTCATCAGAGAATGCAATCAATGTTTTCTTGGCAGCATTTATCAACCCCTATTCATCCCCTTGCAGTTCATTGTGGAAGTTTCGATGTCGATTTATAATATGATTTGCACCTTCAATTGCTGCACTATTAGAAGCATTTCTTTGGTCTATTCCATGAAACTTCTCCATAATCCTTCCATCCATCCTTTCATGCTCCTTTAATGCAACAAAGGTATGTGAATGTTTTCCTCAAAGTTTATTCAACCAAGAAGTTACACTATCCCACCTTTTCTTGATTATTGCTACAATTGCATCATGCTTTCCCTGGAAATAAGCACTTGATCCTACCCAATGATCCTTTGTCTGAGAGCTTTCACATTGAGTAAGCATCCTGGGTGTCTTCATAGTGATGCCTACCAAATCTTTTAATCTATAATTTTCCCTCAACATCCTTTCATTATTTGATTTATACATCTCTCTTTCCTTTATCAACATCTGAATTTGGGCTTTGTTTAGCTTTGCAATATTTACTCCAATTTCTACAGTAGCCACAGGATTAGCCTCTCCAACCTTTAGATTCATGACATGGCCAAATTCTTTTTATGTATTAATAACTACTGATTTCCTATGGGGTGGGTATAAGGCCCAAATCATCAATGACCCTTCATCAGTATTGTACTTTGATCCAACATACACCTTTGTTACACTTTCTTTGTCAAGCTTATGTGTAGCATTACTGTCCCTCAAGAAACTATCAAAGATAAGGGATGAATTGAGATCTAGCCTAGGAAAGATCATGACACCAACATTTTGCAACATTTTCCTCCCCTTTTTAGGGGTCATATTTGTCATTTCATCACCCACACATTTTCTCAATTCATTCAACAATTGTTCTTCATTTCCTATAATGATATCATCAACCTTTTCTCTTATTTCCTTCCCCTTTTGTTTATAAAAAAATGCTTTGAATTCTGGGGAGTTTATGAACTCATCATCTAAAACAAATGATCTATACTCAATATGCCTTGCATTTGCATCACCACTTTCAACATTTAGCTCTCTAGTTGGGAAAACATACTGTTGAGTTCTCAATCTGGATACCCTTTTTGGTTGGCTATGTGGAAAATTATCTTGTGATGTCTCTTCCCCTGAAGACAATTGCTCTGCATCCTGCAGCCCTTGGTTATATCTTTCAACCACTACTTTAGCTTCTTCCTCCTCAAGATTTTGAATCATATCATCAAAAGGATAGGGCACATGTTGATACCCTCCAAAGTTTATCTTCATTTTAGCCAAATTGATATATCCTTCTGGATCAAAATTCTTTTTGGGCAATCCTCTCTTCATGTTGTACTGAAGTAGTTTTTCAAGGATCAAACTATATCCTTCTTTGGCCAATATAGTGAAGTCACCAAAACACAATGTACTAGGCATGAAAGCCTACTTCCCAAAAGAGCTAAAATTCATTACACTACAGTAATCCATCTACCTAACAATCTCTAGATATGCAATCCTGTTTGGGACTATTTTTGGCAGAATGAAAGGGGCATCTTCAAACCCATAAACTCTTATCATTGTAGCTCCTTTTAAACAATGCCAATCTCCCCAATTATGATCAATTGGCCCATTGAAATCTTTTTTCCAAAGAAATCTCTTTATCTCATCAGATAATGAATAATTATAGGAATAATTATACAATCTGTACAATGTTTTCACAAAATATTCCTCAAAATGAATGAAACTAGAATTGGAAAACCTGCTATCCCAAATAGCAGTCCACAATTGAACAGGTAATGCTTCACCATCTTTACCAAGTTGAGAAATTCTCATTTTTGGAGGCCATACTCCCAACTCCTATCCAAAATAGAGTACCAGATGCATCAACAATGAATAATGCCTAAGATGAAGAGTGGATGATCCACCTTTTATAGCCATCAGTCTTGAATCAAGCCCCTTAGAAATGTACAAGGAAAAGTCAAATGGCCGAGAATTATGATACTGGATATCTGTTGTGATAATCATGACCACAATTGACATGTATTCTGAGGCATCCATTCCCAATACTTGACACACTAAAAAATAAGTGTATTTCATATAGGGTTCAAACAAGTCCACATGATAAGGGGGTCCCTCACTATCCTGCAAAGGATCTGGCTTGCTGCCTTGATTAACTCTATGAATTGGCAACCTCCAACCCTTATAGATTGTATCCATTCTCGAGAATTCCTTCCCCAATTCCTTGTGTATGATATCCTCATTGCAAAGCCCTTCTAAATTGAAAACCTATCCAATTTCCTCTTTTGACAAAAATATTTGTGTGTTTCCAGATGGGTCACATATAGCTTTGTGCCCTAGCTCATAATGGTCAGCTAACAATTTTACCAGTTCGGCATTCACAAACACATTAGGGCACACTAGTTTTCCCAAATTTAGTTTCCATGGATTGCAGAATGGTTCAAAACAGTTTCTCCTATGATAATGGAAATTGAACAATTCATAGCCCCTTATGGTAGTCCAGACGTCACCTATGAATTTGCACTTGTCATCTAGTTTATCAACTTCTACTGTAAGTTGTGCAAACCTATTGGCTTTAGGCCCTGAACCAGGTAACTGGTCAATGAGGTCCTGGTTTAATCTTTGTTCAGTGCCCTCATGTTCTGTATCAATTTTTTGTTTCTTTCCCTTTGATTGACTACTTTCACCCTATTTTCTACTTTTAATTTTTCCAGAACTAGGGGACTCCATTTCTTTAGAGTTACAAAAGCTAAAATTTGAAAAGTTGGGATGCAGTTACTTATAGTATCTTGTTAGAATTCTTTAGACTAAAAGTTGACCTAGTTCTCCATTTGCTTTACTGGCTCCTCTGCTATCATTTCAACACTGATGCATTTGATTAGATTTTCCCTGTTATATCTGTTGCACCATTAATGTGTCAGCTGAAGCACAAATGAATATTTATTTGAAACTCGCACTGTTGCATCAAGTGTCTTGTCGATGAAAAAATTTCAAATCTGGGGTGAAATCTATTTTGCAACATTCATTAGATCTTTCACCGTAACATCCTATAGTCTGACCGATTGGTATCACTTTAGTTTCACATGTCGCTGTGACAATCCCAAGTTGGGGAGATGTTTCATAGATCACACTGTCTTACCGAGATGCAGCTCGTGGTAAATTTTTGGGTCGCTGAGACGTAATCACCATTTCGCTGATCAAACCACACCTCGGCGTGACTTTGAAATTTTGAAAAGACTCATACCGATATCAATTGTCTTGCTAAACCCTTTTTCTCCAACATGTTTCATTTGGTGAGACTCTCCCCGAAGTACCTCATCGGTGTAACTTTCACTTTCGACAGAACTTACGCTGAAGACTTCTTCTCTTGCCGATGCTCATCTCTATCGATGTGACATTTGAGTCGGCAAGACTACATAGCTTATTCCCAATAGCCTTCTAATGGAACCCCTTTCTGCTTTATCGGAAAGACCTATTGCCTTCGGCAAGACCTTACTCCAATAATCTTTTGTTTAGCCAATACATCACTCCATGCGCTAGTTGGTGAGACATTTATGAGTTCGTTATGACTCATCCCGATAGTAATTCTCTTGTCGATATGACTTTTCTATCGCCAAAACAAAAGATGTGTCCTACCGATAGCCTGCAAAAGTGTATATTAGTAACAATTTCAAATGGATCAAGGAGACCTTCATTTTGTCTTGCTGATATGGGTGATACAATGAAATATCAAGGACTAGATGAATTCTAATGGATCATATGAAAAAATATGAGCATGACGCCATGGGGAAGGAATTTTATGCTTATGATGAGGGCTCATCTAGAAACTCATGAATGCAATTGACTGTAAAATATTCAAAATTTTATAGTTCTAATAGATCCTACATAGCAGCATACGGATCCTACGTAGCAACCTCCTGAGTGTTAGTGGGGTCATATGAACAAGTCGCCCCACAAGATTGACACACATGGGTTCAAAGGCCACCACCTAAAGACTCCCCTAGATGGCATTGTACAATAGGGATAGTATGATGGATGACACTCCTGGTCAAAGTGTTGATCACCTGCAATGTCTCTACATCAACACTCTCCTTCATAATGACAGGCATAACAATGTGCTCATGAGATAGCCTAGAAAGAGGTAGTATCCCTTACCACATAGGATCTAACTGTGCATCGGGCCTATCTTGAGCTAACCCCCCACCTCTCCCCTGGAACTCCCTCATATCAAAATAATTTGGGATTTTGTTCAATACAAACTCACTCTATAGTTTCCTAAGAAAATATTGGGGGACTTCACAATTGTTGCATAGTGGGTAATCAAAGACTAAGTACCACCTATCATAAAAATGGTTCCTAATCTCTTGGTGGTAGCACTAATGAATAGGAAACCTCTTCGCATTGAGGCTAAGATTTTGATTTGTTCTAGGGTCAATGAATAAAGAGCAAAAATCACCTTTAGTAATTTTTAAATCTTTTACTTGTTTATATGATAGTTTATCTGCATAATATGCCCTAGCTTCTTGCCTCCTATCTTGCCATCCCGTTATTTGTTGGGTTATTGAATCTACATTTTTTAACATATCTTTCATTGAATTTGCTAGTGTCATTATTTCTACGGTTGAAGCATTTGGATCACTCAACCTACTGATAAGATCCTCAATTTTTATTTTTATTTTCAATTTCACTCCTCAAATTTTGTTGAGTGCCAGGAGGTTGTTGAGTGATTGGTGGGGGAGATTGATTTTGTTGAGGAGGATTTTTTAGTTCTTCTTGTTGAGGATTTTTAGGATTTTCAAGATTATTTGCATCTCCTACAAATTAAAATAAAATAAAATCAAATCTAACATAAAAAAAACAAAATCAACTTGAAACTAAGAAATTCAAAACAAATAGCAAACAATACTTACCTCCTGCACCTCTTCGTCATCATGGTGCCATCTTTGCAAATGAAAAGAAAATATTGTTGATGAATTTTGTAGAATGCCTCCTAGAACACAAGCATGAAAATGAGGGTTTTTGGCCACGGGCAGAGTAGAAAAATGGACAAGAGAAAATGAATAGCTTTCACTTTTTTTTTCTTTTAAAATGACATAACACTCTCACGTTATGTCATTTTCAATATTTTTTTGAAGTTGACCAAAAAAGTGTAACCCAACTTCATGCACCCACCCTATAGATGTTTTTCAATCATCCTATCAATTAGGAATTTAGTCATAATTCAAATAGAAAATGAATAATAATTATTTATTAAATTCAAAGTAAAGCATAATTTATATTGATGGAAAGCTGAGAATCTCCTTTAAAAACCCTTTTTGTTTTATCAATTTTGGGTAAAAAAAAGTCGTCAGCCACATACCCTACACATACCCATCATATCGCCACATTTTGGCCCATCATGATCCTGCACATACCCTATTGGGGATCTAGAGTCAGACCATTATCGAACATTCCTTTAGGTATCTTCCTTAATCCTAAAATCTCACATATAAGGAATTGTTAGTCTCTTGTACCTCCTCTTCTACACTTCAAATTCATCTTACAAATTCACCCAAGATTCTTCAATGTTGGGCTCATAATGTGGGAAGATGTATGCATAAAAAATGTTCATTTTTCCCTTTGGATCGAAATCCTTTCTTTCAACATACAACTTCATGTTTATGGCATGTAATTCTTCAATGGCTGATTTGGAAACCACAATTTATGGGAACTAATAGTAACCAAGGCTAATGGGGTACTTCATTCCCCCAACTTTATGCTTTCTACAAAACTTTAAATTCACCTTCATCATCTATCTAGAGAATTCAACCAAAATTATCTTATCATTGTAGTACCTAGGAAAAAAAAATAGAGCCTTATCATAACCAAATAAATGAATATAAGTTGACTTGGTAATTTTGGTGTAATTAATTATTAATTACACTTTGCATAAGTTTACTTAGGTAGTTATTTAATTCCTAGGTTAATTAGTTGTCATCCTTATCTTGTTGAGCTATCTTTTTGCTCAAGATAAGATTAGGGTTATGCATCTTTGCTTTTATAAAGCAAATCATTATCATGTAATTATTAAATTCTTGAATAATATTATGTTGCAAATTCTTTTGCAACCTCTCTACTTTTCCTAATTTTCTCTTATGTGGAAGGTCTTTTTGGTTTGAAAATATGATCTTGGTTTCTAACATGATATCAGAGCCTTGAATTGCAACCCCTTCTCAGATTTCTAGAGAGATTCATTACAGAGTCATTTGGGATTCCTCGAGGGTTTCATACCTTGAGTTTGTCTCTCTATCTGGATGCTCCTGCATGGTTTCTTTGGGCGCACGTTGGAGGAAATCTGAGCTCATATTCGAGTTTAGGGCTGTTGAAAAATTCAAGATTGACTTTTGTTTTGCCTGAATCCGACATTTTATGCCAGAGTTATGAGGGTTTGAAGATTTGCCAGATCTGGGAGTTGTGAAGCTTTTGGTGTGTTTTCAGGCATATTGGACCTTGCCATCAGATCCAGAGCATCTGAGAGATGAAAAATGACATATAATATGCCCTATTTTGGCATCCGCTATTCATGAGGCCATTTTTTTTTACCCAGCAAGCCATATGGCCCGCTAGGTATAGGGTACGATATTTATTTTGCAGAAAGAAAAAAAAGGTTTCTGCATATATTTTATAAATTGAGCTATTTGAATATTATTGTGGGCAAAATATTTTTGGGCTTATTATATTTTATGGTGGATTTTTTTTATAAAAATGGGGGTTTTCTTTATTTTTGGAGAATGTTTTTGTTTGGTACATTCGTACCCTAGCCGTCATATCCCTGTCAGCCTTGACCGAAAGCCGACCAAAAGATTCCCCCTTCGCTAGCATATTCCCATATCGACGTTTTTCACTTCGGCCTTCGGCATTTCTCCCGCCAGCCCCCTTCCTTCGCCCGCAGTACTTTTGGCGACCAGGTGCTCTGCCATAGTGGTGGCGCCACTGCCTGCAACCACCTATGCTCCACCCACCCGCCACCCACCCAGCGGCAGGTTATTTTTTTGTTTTTTGTCAGCACACAATCATATGTTGGACCAAGGGCCTGAGGAAAAAGAGCTTAAGTTTTTCGCCTGTTTAGCCTGCATGTACCCTGACTTGCCTCCAAATAGCCCTTTTTTTCATTTTGTCATAACTTTTGATCCCGGAGGCAGATTTTTTGAAATGAGATATCGCCGGAAAGTTGGAGAGCCCAATTTTTTGATGGTGCAGTTTGTTTCTAGAAATTTTGTTGTTTGATGGGAGTTTTTTCTAGTTGAAGTTAGATGTTCAGATTTCACTTCAGAAGGCATATTTTTTGATTCGATGATCCTTTTTTTGTCATTTTCATGGCATCAAAAAGTTGATTCTGTCCTCTACACAAATATGACATCAATTTATATTTTCTATTTATGCATATTTATCATGATCTCATTTTACAATCGTTGGGTTATTGTAATAAATGAACTGATATAAAGTTCCATCAGGGGGGTTTCTTGCATAATAATCTGATTAGAGTGTGCATGCACTTTGATCTCCATATCCATCTTGATTTTTTGGCAACTCATATGGGTTATCTAGCTACCTAGTTTCTTTTGGCCATATCTTTGCTATTTCGTGACACATATCAGATTCACATCAGTTCACACTTTAGATTGAGAGATTATGTTTCTTGATCCTCATTGGTTCAGATTCTTCTCAGTTTGAGGGCCATGTTTTTATGGTTATTGTTCCAGAGTCTTCATGGTACTCCTTCCCATGGAAGAGTTTTAGTCTCAGTTTGGCATCGGCATCAAGATACACTATTTCTAGATTATGTCATCATTTCATTTACTGTCGCTTCACAAATTCTAGGGTTGTTCTAGTTTGTGAGTTTTCCAGTGTTCCATGGCATCGAGTATGCTGTCACATTATTATGATTTTGGTTTTGGTTTCAGTTGTAGACAAAATTATCTTTCGTTGCTTGTCAGATTGCGGTTCCATTGTTACTCCATAGTGTTCTTCCAATTCTTCTTACAGCAGTCATCTCATTGTAGGGGGGTTTTGTCCCACTGGGTTTTCCTTCTCTACCTCATCATTGCATTTGTAAATGAGTACCTAATCAGGCCTTGTTGGCGAGACTCATATTTGCATATTAATTTTCTTCTCCCTAAGTTGCACTTATGAGGGGGTGTTGGTGTAATTAATTATTAATTACACTTTGCATAAGTTTACTTAGGTAATTATTTAATTCCTAGGTTAATTAGTTGTCATCCTTATCTTGTTGAGCTATCTTATTGCTCAAGATAAGATTAGGGTTATGCATCTTTGCTTTTATAAAGCAAATCATTATCATGTAATTATTGAATTCTCGAATAATATTATGTTGCACATTCTTTTGCAACCTCTCTGCTTTTTTTAATTTTCTCTTCTATGGAAGGTCTTTTTGGTTTGCAAATCTGATCTTGGTTTCTAATAGGTAATATTGGATGAACCATTTTCCCCATTCTCCTACCAAGTCCATTGCTTTTGTACTCAATCTAAACCCCACATCACATGTTAACTAAGTAATTATAGCTTATAAGAAAGTTTCATTCACCCTCTTGAAGTGCTTCTTTGCTTTCTTGAGCTATAACTGGTATAATACTCCCAAATTTTGCTTTGACCAAGTCCTTCTCCTCTAACCCCTATGGTGTTTAGCCCTAGTAAATTTCCCATCCTTGTTGCATAATAAATGACATATGAAGAGATGAAGAATTATTTTGAGTCCTTTACCTTGGTGATTTGATTGTAGATATGAGTGGAGACCATTTTTCCCTAGTCCATAAAGAAATTTCCTTTTAGAATAACATCAATAAAATGGAACATCCAAATATCATACATGTGCGAGTTTTCTTTTCCAAATGATCTGCACAATATTGTAATAATATCTCCTACCTTAGAGTCAGAATTTTATCTTCTAAACTTGGTGGGGAGTTTGGAAATAGACTTCTTCTCTATTTTGAGCCACTTCTTATTTATGTATCTTTGGAGGGAGCTCACATTTGTTTCATACTGTTGGAGTGCTTGGGATTATGTTGTAGTCTTCAAATTGGCATAGGGAGGCAAGTTAAAGACCAATCTAATCATAGTGAGAGATAAGTCAATTATCTCATTACCCCATGGATCAATGTATTTGTGTTGTACCAGATTATCGGCCTCTGCTAATACTACAAGAATAAACTCCAAACACTGAACTACTACTAGGAAAGAAGCAACATGAGTGAGGCCCAAAGCTGTTGTCTTTTTTTCCCTTGGAGAGGTATCCTCTAAAAATGTGTCGTATCTCAATTTCATTGCTTGCATTTAATAATGTTAAGTTAATTGAAATATTTGGAAAATGGAATTTATCATTTATATATTTATGAATATGATATTTATGCAATGGTATTTGAAAAATATTTATCTTAAAATTTTACGATTTAAAAAATAGAGAGTTATTTTGTAAGGATTAAATTGTTTAAAGGCTACTGATAAATTGGCAAGTGCAAGTTCATGTGTGTGTGCAGGAATAGGTTGAAGAGAAAGAACTTGGTTGAGGTAGAAATGCTTAGCCAAAAGAAAAATAGTGAGTAAGGATGGAATTTGGAATCTCACACACCATAGTAGATCATGATATTTGCATTTGTCAATAATTGATAAACATCGTTCTTGTTTGTATGGATTTAAAATTTGGTTAAGAAAGCAATCTTTTGAAAAATGCATCTTTGTCTTACTCTATCTATCTAAAAGTTTGATATAAAATAGCATTAGAAATGCATTTAATCATATACAATTATCATGAGGAAATGAATATAATACTTGCTCTTCAGAAAAATTCAAAAAAATAGATTTAGATAATGAAATGTGAAAGATAAGACAAATATTTTTTGTGACAATTCTACATAGATGAATATATGTGTGTGTGTGTATACAAATATATATACATGCATATATATGAGGGAGAAACCACATATATATGTATATATACATTGTTGGTGTAATTAAATGTGTTGTACCTTGTCTTAGGTCATAATTACACCTTAGTTAAGTTTAGTTAGGGACCACATAGGAGGTTGTTGGAGAATTTCCACTTTTGGTGGACTTGACATGTCATTACCTCATCATTTCCACCTTTTGTGGACATATCATGTGATTATCTCTCCACCTTAAGTGGAGTGATAGCTCTTCATAGTTGTTCATTGTATAATAAGAATCATAATCATATCATATCAATGACATTGAATATAGTTTATTCTTGTCATATTCTCTCTCTCTCTCTTTTCTTGTGCTTTCCATTTGGTCCATAGATCTTGGCATCCATAACCAATTCTAACATGGTATCAGAGCGGGTTGGGTGCCATTGGAGAGTCTTATTCTGAAGAGAGATTCTAGATCTGAGGAGGTTCCATTTTTTTCTCTTTGTTGCAGGTTCATATCTAAGCTTGCTGATGCAAATCTAAGCTCACCATTGCATTCAAAAGGTTTGAGATAGTCAATTTTTCCTTTTGTTTCATCCAAATCAGACATACAAGGCCAAATCTAAGAGGGGTTGAAGCTGAAGAGTGGTTGCCAGATCCAAAAGGTAGCTACAATTTTGGAGCATTTTGGGTCAAATCCGACCCTGCCATCGCGTCCAAAAGGGCCAAAAACCCTAAGATCGACTGTCAATTCATCCATTTTGGAGCAAGTCATCCGGTGAGGCAATTTTTTTTTGCCCGAGAGCTGTACGGCCCCCATGTCGTCATAATTACGAGGTACAATTTGCAGAAAATTATTGTTTAATTTCCATCAAAAAATTTTGAAATTTTTTAAAGAAAATTTCATTTTATTGTATAGATTAAAGTCTTCTGCAAAATTTGTATTAAAATTTTTATCAAAAACAATAAAAAATCAAAAGTTGTTTTTAAATTTCTGCGTAGTATTCCACAGTACATAGTACTGCACAGACATCGTACCTCCGCAGAGTATTGCAGGCCGCTCACACCCGGCCACATGGTGTACCGCCGTGGCCATACCCCGCGGGCCCCCATTTTCAAAATACCTGGTGATCTGCATATTTCCTGAGCAGACCCAAGAATATTCCGTCAACCTGCAAGGAATATACCGGCAATTTTCTTAAGATTCTAGCAACGGCAATTTGAGGAATATTTTGACAGAAGCTAGCATATTCTGATACTTTTCCAGTAGGATGGATCGACGGTGATGGTGATGGCTAAACGTCCGTCAAATTTAATCCACTAAGTTGCTGACGTCAGCACTGTTTTGAAAATTTTCTGCCCCTCTCCATTTGCATTTTCATTTTGATAGGTGAACTTTGGAGGCTCATAACTCGGTCATTTTGGCTCCTTTTTTTGAGAATTTTTTTTTGATTTGGGCTAATTTTTTGTGCTCTATGCATTAGTGCAATCAAATTTTGGTTTTGGTGTCTGGTTTTTCCAGAAATTTCAGATTCTCACAGGTGTTGCTGCTTCATCCTCATTTTGGGAACTTCGGGAGCTCATATCTTGCTCCTACGGTAACATTTTTCAGTGCAATTTTTTTTAAAAGTGCATGATTTTTTGTGTACTTCTCAGTGGTATAATAAGATTGATCTTATTTTGTACCAAAAATTGTACTTGATTCTGTGGCCTATTTTGGCATTTGCATGTACCAAGATTAAAGGCCATTTTGTTGTTTTTGGCAAGTGGCAACTGTAAAGGCACTAAATATAAAGTGCCAAATTAGATATTGCTTGGGGGGTTTCTTGATTGAGTGATTTGGGGGGGTAATCTTGTAGTGATTGTTTGCATTCTTTTGCTTGATTTGTGTTCTTGCAATGGGGAGATCTCAAATTGAACCCCTAAATCCACATAATTATGCTACATGGAGAAAATCAGTATCAAAATATCTCATGATGAAAGGTCTAATAGGTCATCTAAAGGAAACAATTCAAAAACCTACTGATGCTAAAGAATTGGCAATGTGGGAGATTGATCGTGAGAAAACACTTGGATGCATATGTTCATTAGTCTCATTTGATTTTCAATTTCATATTGAATCATGTGATACACCTAAAGAGGCATGGGATACTTTTGAGAAATTGTATGGTAAAACAAATAAGATTAGAGGCTATTAGATTGATAATGATTTGATGAATCTTGATCCTAAAAGTTTTGACCACATCCAAGACTACATCTCCAAAATCAAGCAACTAAGAACACAATTGAAAGAATGCACTATTGAAAAAGAGGATTTACAGTTGATTCTAAATGTGTTATCTAAGCTTGGTCCTGAGTATTTAGTATTTGTTTCTAGCTTTCATACCCATTGACTTTCTATGGAAGCATCATATGTTGATCCTAAGTTTGATGACTTTGCAAATCTCCTAATCCAAGAGGAAGCTAAGTTAATGAACATGGGTCTAATCAACTCTTCCAAACCACAAGCATTGGTGGCAAACGAGTCTAAGGTACAAAAATAATCAGAGAATCTTGATAAGAAGCAAAAGAAGAAAAAGAACAAGCCACATAAAGAATCAGAATCCTCATCATCAAAAGGAGAATTATCAAAGGAGAGACCTTTTTGTGTATATTGCAAGAAGGATGGACATGAAGAACACTATTATTATAAGAAGGACATTGATGAGTTGAAAAATATTCTCAAAAAGAATCACATTGATTTTCCTTCTAGAATGTTTGAATCTTCTTCTCCTTCTACTTCAAAATAGTATAAAAAGGACAAAGGTCAAACATCAGGATATAAAGAAAAAGCTCTTTGTGCTCATTCAAGTCTAGGATCAGGGAGATGGCTTCTAGATTCAGGAGCATCTCATCATATGGCATCTTCACAGACTATATTCTCTTCATTTCAGCCTTGTTCTATGTCTCCTATCTTGATGGGAAACAATACCTACATGAGTGTAATAGGAAAGGGATCTATTAGCATTGGGGAAAACACTTTCCAGGATGTCTTGTGTGTTCCTCATTTGATGAACAATCTACTTTCCATCTATCAGATTACACATGGTGGAGATGGGAGAACTGTGGAGTTCACTCCTAATTCGGTTATCATTCAAGATTTGGAGAGTCGAGAGATCATTGCTAATGGGGTGGTTGATCATTCATTTCGGTTGTATTCCTTTGCACATTTTGCTTCTAATGATGACTTTGTTCCTTCGACTGTTGATCACAACTATGATTTAGAGGAGACATTTGGCTTTTTGAACTTGGGCATACTCACATCAGATCCAGTACTTGAGCCATGCATTTCATCTCCTTCATTGAATATTGTACCTGATGATTCTTGTGATTCAATAGTTTTGACTCCTAGTGATTCAGTGCAGCAGAATATACACAGTCTTCCAAATATGGCTACTTTGGATGACTTTTTGACAGGTATTTCATACTTGTTTGAGAAGTCTCATCTTGCTGATTTGGAGGACACCATTGATAGCATTCATCTTCTCTTTGATGAAGATGCACCTTCTTCAATTGTTGTGAGGTAACACCTTGACCCTCTTGTTCATTCTCTACATGATCATTCTTCTCAGATTGGCATGAGTGTGGTTACTTTTGGACAACACATGGAGGAGGCTTCTTTTTCTTCAGAGGGGATATCTTTTTCTTTGGATCATGTTCTACATTCTTCTCTACTAGATGTTGGATTTTCCTCTTCAGCAATGTGGCCTATCACACCTAATTGGAGTGGTTCAACTTTTTGCATCGACATGGAGACATTTGAGCATGCTTCAGAGACATTACACATCATCCATCTTGATATCCTTCATACATCCTTGGTTTTGTTTCTTCCTAAGGGGAGGAACGTTGTTCGGCGAGATTGGATCATCTTCAACATTCAATGTCGAGTTTCTACCATCATTGCAGGAGACTCAACATTGAAGGGTGGCTACCTTGTCTCTCTTCTACTTCTCTCTTATGGGGGGGTCTTTTTCCTCACATGGGATTTTTACCTTCTCATTCTTTATTGAGAGTATTGTATTTCTTTTTTGTATTTCATATCTCTTTTGAGGGGGAGTTTTTCCCATGACGTTTTCTCCCTTTCCTCGCTTGTGAGTGATTGCATTTATTGCATTGCATTTGTACATGGGTACCTAACATGGCCTAGTAGCGGGACCCATCTTGCATTGTTTTCTTTTGTGTACATTCTCCCTAAGTTGCACTTAAGGGGGTGTTGGTGTAATTAAATGTGTTGTACCTTGTCCTAGGTCATAATTACACCTTAGTTAAGTTTACTTAGGGACCACATAGGAGGTTGTTGGAGAATTTCCACTTTTGGTGGACTTGACATGTCATTACCTCATCATTTCCACCTTTTGTGGACATATCTTATGCCCTTCTATGTTCTCACCTTGGCTATATAACCAAGGGGTCTCTCTTATTGTATAATAAGAATCATAATCATATCATATCAATGACATTGAATACATTTTATTCTTGTCATATTCTCTCTCTCTCTTTTCTTGTGCTTTCCATTTGGTCCATAGATCTTGGCATCCATAGCCAATTCTAACATACATATATAGATATACAATATATTATAAAAAATTATTTACAATAAGATTCAAAAATCCATGAGTGTTGTTTCATGCGTAACTCTCATAATGAATGGGAAGGAAGCTAACCCTTAAACACTTTAAAATGGAAATAAGTGGGAAGATAAGTAATAGTGACATGGGTAGTAGATTATTGATCACTAACACCAAAGATAGTAGGAAAGATATTCTGGAAAAGAGGGGGCGATTTGGGGAGAAGACAATCTAGCAAAAAGCGAGGGAGGTGAAGGAAAAATCAATAGAGAGGGAAAAGGCAAGGGAATAGGGTGTTTTTGTCATCTACAACCAAGGAAAAACATAAGATTTTCATTGAAGAGAGATAATTTCTTACATGCTACTTTTGATGTTTCCCTCCTAGTGAATAAAATTAGATACCATGCTCTATTTTGAATGAATCATGCATTTTTAATGTGTTTAGAATTCTTGAAACTATGCTCTTGGCATAAAGAAAAATCGTCGCTCTATAATTTTTATTTTGGTCTTGGTAGTGTCGACCATGTATTTTTCACTTTTAGCCATTTTGGGTCAAGTCACTATGTGTGAGCCCATTTTTTGGATACCCTACATGTGTGGGTGTTGGTTTGAACCCCCATGATGGGTTACCACTCACATGCTACATCAACTTGTTGTATCCATGGTCGTTTGACTCGGTATTGTCTTGCATTTCAATTATTGATTATCTCCTTTCTATAAATTCATAGTTGGTGTGTCGAATGGACACCACCATGGAGTATGTTTTTCTATTTAACCAACACTATATGGCTGAATGGTTGGCTACCATTTTAAGGTTATTGTTTTACCATATGAGCTCTATTTTTTCTATCTAACACTAGTCGAGTGATCCCTATAACCATTGCTATTCTATTTGAAAATGATCATAATACATTACACCAACTATATTGTTTTCACACCACTGTTTTGGTGGGGTGTTTGTCTAAATCAAACCTCGCTAAAAGAAAGGGCTGAATGATATACTTATCATTCACTATTGTTCACAAACCATTCATAGTCTTACCTTGTATAGATTATGAGGGGGGTTAGGAACGATTCAAATTTTTCATGGAAAACCCTTAGTTTAATGTGTTTTTTGTTCAAACAATGCTTAAGGTGGTGGCGGTGTTGCCTATGTTCAACCATCCCAGGCTGTGGTATGTATCAAGTTAACCAAATATGTTACTCTCTCTCTTATGAGATATTTTGATATTCTTATCTATAAATATATATATATATATAATATATATATATATAATATATATATATATGTAAATATATATATATACATGTATATATGGATATATGTGTTCACTATCATTTAATTTCCACTAAGTAAATCTGGGCCGATGCATATTTATATTACTATCACTTGATGCATATCGATGAATGGTGCCTTCACCATGATCTGTTAAACCATAGCACCATATATAATAAGTAGAATAAAGGTTCATGATGTTCCTCGATATCTGTATATCAAATTCAGGATGTCAATATTATTTGTTTCCCTATATTGAATATTCATGTTTCTAGATCATCTGAGCAACCCACATAATTAATCTTTTAATTTTTCTTTAAACAAATAATATGATGGTGAAAAAAACTTATTATTATGTGGACTTAATTTGGCCAGAATATGATTGAATATACATCGAAATATTTGTATAGATTGAAGGATTTATTTTCTTAATCAATAGAAAAATGATTTATTCTCTAGAACTGTTTATTTTTACCATTAGAGACAAATGGACTGTTATTTTTTAATGTTTCTCACTATACTTAAATTAAGAATGGTTCTTAATGAAAAATTAAATGGAACATCTGAATGAAGTTATTACTTTATCTAAATATGAAAACCTGTGTGCAAGGTATATTTTTCTTCTAATATTCAAAATGTATGTGCATGTTCCATTCTGTGTTAGTTTTAGGCATATATGTGTACATGCATAAATGTATCATTTATTCACGTGAACATACATGTAATATACCTTCTTATTTCATCTTGAATTTATCTTTTATTAATTTTTTTAAACTTCATTTGCAAAGTAAAGAACTATATTTATGGAACAATGTTGAATTGCAATGCAAAACTTAATGGAAGGATAAGTGTATGATGAACAGTTGAATGGTTATACCAAACTTTAGATGGAATAATTTTGATGGAAATGAAATGGAATGATACCAAAGTACTATAGTAGACTGTAGCACACTAGAATATGATGCTAATAGATGGTCTAATAGGGAGGGATACCCCTGTTCTTATATGAGCTTTCCTCCTAGGAATGGGTGCTAGAGAGTACATATTTGCTTTTCCAAATCTAACCTGAGTTGCATTTTATGCAGCATGAGCTTGGCCAAGCTTTGCAATAATTTTATTTATTATTATGGAACAAGACTATTTAATATTTATCCTCTCTCTGATATTTTATTTATTTCCTAACATGGAACTTGCATATTCTAACAATAGATAGAAATTATGCATGTAGTTAGGAACACACAAATTCCACTTTGCAACTATATCTCTTGCTAAGTGTTTCATGTAGGGCCAAGTATTCTTTGATGAGCTGAAGAATTCCAGGGGAGCATTTCTTCCTGGTTGGGTGGAAAGGCACCTCAACCAGATTCTCATCCACTAGTGGAGGTGAGCTGTCATTAAGGAGTTATATTAGAATCCTAATATATGTATTTGTATCTTTGTAGTAACTGATGAAATTGATGACAATGGAGGTATTGATGTATTGAATTTGAGGCATTGAAAGCCAAGCCAAGTTTTATAAATTAACTATTGACATTTGGAATTGAATATATATTCAAATTTATTTTATTTCATTTATGGACAGGAAATTGCTAAATAGGAATAACTATGGGTTTTGGGTCATAAATTTTATATTCATAATGTTATTTTTTAATTTATTGAGGAAAATCTATTTGGGCATGTTACAAAAGGTGTCTGATTTGAAGGTATCCAGGTTGATGTGTCCCAATTTCGTATCTATTATTTTCATAACTTTGGAGGTGAAAATTGAAATCATCGGGACCCCTTGAAACTTATGTTTCATGGTGTATGGGAACAAATCAGCCTTGGTCTTCCTACCCCTTTTCTCCCTTTGTTCCACTTCCTCTACATTGGGTTGCTCTTCTAAATTAGACATTTAGGGAATGTGGAAAACAAACAATCAAATATTCATCATAATCCCACAAAAGATATTCATAGAACTCATTCTTGAGAAAAACTTACAATTATATCCCATCAAGTTTTAAACCCCGAAGAGACACCTTTCAAAATATGACCTTATGTCTTTGTAAGGAATCAGGTTCAAAAAAATACTTAGGAATAGGACTCTAAACTAGAGAGTCTAATTGGGTCTCAATGATTCGAAGGGACTATTTTTTGGACTAGCAGGGATCGGAGTCAGAAACATACTCTAGATCTAGACCCTCTTATTGGAGTCCTATCGAGTTTTAAGGACCCAAAGAGACTTATAACTTTTGGGTGTCAGTTCAGGAATGGAATTTGGAAATGGACCTTTATTTTAAGGTCTAATCAGAACTCATTTTCTTGATCAAACCGGGTATTAGAAGCACCTTTGGGTTTATGAAAACTCGAAGGACTTATCATGTTAAGCTCACTCAGAAATCACAGTTGAGTTTGGACACTAGATTAAGACCCTAATTGGAAAGAGCTCATTAGAATCGTAGACCCCATGGCAATGATGATAAGGCCATTTTTGGATTTGAGATCAAGAAAGGATCCCAACTTTGGATAATTCAATGCAAAGTTCGTTTGGGACTAGAAGTCTCGATCAGACTAGAGAGAAAATGGGCTAAGCAAAATGTCAAGCTTCAAATTAAAAAATAAACAAAGGATCTAGACCCTCACAAAATTTATATGCAAGGATGAAAACCTCATGAGGGTTTGAAACTTAAAATTCAAAAGGGCAACCAAGCAAGTTATATAGAAACCCTAGCAATCTAGGGCATGATGAGAAAATGAGAACCCCACAAAGGAAACATGTTGGGAATGCAACTCTCGATGTAATGAAAACAAAAAACACACCTTCAATGAAGGCACAAAACCAAAGGGCCCAAAAGAGAAAAAATGAATGAAAAAGAAAAGGAAAATCCAAATGGACAAACAAAAATGAGAAAAATGATGAAGTGACATAGCGAAAGGAAAACAAGCAAGAAACAAAAGAGGCAAACAAGAAAGAACAACAAAACAACAAAAAATCTACCTCAAACCATGAATGGGGAGACGAACTAGCAAAAATGTGACCCTCCGAAGGTCCTAACACACTGAAAGCCCTTCCATAGGTCAAATTCAAAAAAAGAGATAATGCAATTGTGACAAAAATTGAGTGAGAAATATGACTAAATACTAGTCGTGTGTGTGTCAACAAGTTTGCAATTAATGCAGTAGGTGGTTGGGAGATCAAAGTCAGAATGAACACAAGAACCAGGACCCTGATCAGAAAATAAAATTAGAACCCTCATCCCCAAATTGATTGAATGTAGGAAAAGAAAAATAAAATAAAAAGCAGGATCACGAGTCAAACTTGGACTTGGACTCTAAAAAATAAAGTCCAAGTCTGATTTTGATTTCCAATATTGAAAAAAAACAAGAGCAGGATCGAAAAACAAATCGGACTTGGACTCTAGAGAATAGAGTCCAAAATTTGATTCGGGATCTGATCCCCAACAAAACACAAATGGAGTTGGATCAAGGGAGAGAATTAGACTTGGAACTTTTAGAAAAGGTCCAAGGTCCAATTTGGAACCTGAATCTCGATAAGACACAAGTGCAGGGTTGGAAGAACAACATGGACTTGGACCCTTGTGAGGAGCGTCCAATGTATGTGTCAAGTCTTGAAACCCACCAAGGAAAAAATAAGGAAATGAAGCCTAGGAAGGAAAGAAACTCCTGAGACAAAACAAAAGAAGGAAACAAAACCCAAAATAAGGCAAAGCAAGGAAAAAAAACACCAAGACCACAAAGGGGAACCCATTCTAATAAAAAAGAAAATGGGGTGGCTATACAGGGCATAACAAATGGTGACTCGACTAGAAAAATGGTTTACCCATTTTCAAGATACTAAAGAATTTAGTTGCCCTAGATTCTCCGGTTTATGATTCCTTCAACTTAGTGTGAATGGTCCACACAAATGGGGCTGAGTTGAAACTTTGAATAGGGTATTGTCATGAAAATTTAAAATCTAAGTGTGTGCACTTAATTCATTCTCGTTCCCAAAGACCTTAACTATTCCCAGAACAACTGTGCTCCCTCTTGAGCTACATGAGGTGGGTCACATTGTTTTCATGCAATGATATCCTAGGCATTACTCTGTTGCCAACCAGGCATCTATAGCCCCAAAAGAGATACCTTTGGTTTCTTCCAAGCATAGATCTACTATTAGCCAAGCGTCCATAGCTCGATAGAGATACTGGATCACCCATGTATGGCTAAGCACTTTCTTAGTTACTTCCTTTTTATTTCTTTTCTCCTTTTTTATTTTCCTCTTTTCACTTTGCTCTCTTTTGACACCTTTGTTTTGATTTTTTTATAAGTTCTTAAATAATTTCAAGGGATGGGTTTGAAACTATAGTGGACATCATGACAACATTACGACACTGGACTTTTCACTCAAAGAGGGAGCACAACCACCTAAAAAGAGCTAAACCTTTAGGGATTTTAATAATCTAGTTTATTGAGTGATGGATTTAGCCATAATTCACAAGACTAATTTAAATGTCCCCATTTTCATAAGCTCTCATATAGGTATCAAAATAATTATAAAACACAAATTATAGAATGAAAGGGAACTAAATGAAGTCCTGGAAATACTGAAATAAAATTCTCTGCCATAGCTACCTTAAGCATACTCTTAATAATCTCCCAACCTTTCAAATGATTTAAAAAGATCCCCCACAATGAAAGAAAGAAAATGAGAACAACTGACAAAGACAACCAAGACATGCAGAAACATGAAGAATGGGACAAAAGAATGAAAACAAAAAAGAACAAAATAAAAACAAAAGAAAAACAAGGAAGAAAAAACAAGTAAACTACTAATATACAAGGGGAAGGTCCAGGCCTTCATGGGACAAAATAATGTTTGAGAAACTATCCATTAAGGACATGTTCCCTTAACATACCAAGCCAAAAAGCATTCTCCCCAAGAATCTTAGCGATTTCATGATCTGTAATTAAAGGGTTACAAATAATTTTCACTTTAATCCTAATTACATATTTATCCCTTATCGCAAACAAAATTGCATGGTTATGTACTTTAACCTTTGAAATTATAGAAATTGAGTTCACTTAATCCTTTGCTTATCCTAATGACATAAACTATTTACTTAACTGATTTAATTAACATTAAAACTAGAATGAATGAGAGAGAATAGATAGAATAGAGAGAATAGAGAGACAACAAGAAACTTGATAATGAAGTTTACCCATATGTTCGGGCTATGTCTCTAGGTCTGCTTCTCAATGAGGATCTGCTTTATTAATGACGCTAAGCTTATTCACCTTATTACATTATTCAAGCCTCAAAACTTGAATTACAAAGTCTCTCACAGTCTCCTGCCAACATCTTCAAAATTAAGCCTAAGTTTCTCCACAATGGATTCATTTCTTCCAAGAGAAAAATTCCCCCTTTTATACATAAAATTTATCCAATATGGTTAATAACCATATGATTTTGGAAATCAGCCCATATCTCCTCTTTACATTGGTAAATCACTAGTATCCCCCTTAAAATCCCTTAATTAATTATCTCCTTGAATAATATTTTAAATTCATTTATGCCCCTTTTAATTTCATATTGTCAGGCTTTAAAAATATCATTAAGCTTTAAGGAGATTAAATTTTTAATTATAGAGGGTTGATCTTTTAAATTAAGGGAGTTTTAGATTTATCTCTAGCATAAAATAAAAAGGCCTTTGAAATGCTCTCACAACAAAGGTTTGGCGCATTGGTAGAGAGCATATGTGATAAGGGGGAGGTTGGTAGTTCAAACCACTGGCCCCCTAATTTTGGCTTTATCCTCTTTAAATATAAACCATGCCTACTTCATATCCAAGAATAGTGGATGGTATAGTAGTGGAGAAGAAGTTTAGTGGAGGAGAGGTCAAGGTTTCAACCCCCCTCCACACCATTTTAAGCAAACTTTAATAGCCACATAGGAGAGAATGTGCCATGTGGCATGTAATGATTGGCCCAAGTAATGACACATGTTAGAGCCTTATTCGTCCAAGTCAATTATATATTCACCATCAATTTCCATGTGTCTGATTCTTATTAGACCAAGCCAAGTTAGGTGCCATGTCATTTGCCATGATTTTTCCATGTGTCTAGTTGTGACGATGCCACATCAACATGTTGACATCATCATTCAACCTAGTCAACCCATTTTTCTTCACAACTTTGACCGGCCATAACTTGAGCATACGATCTCTAATTGACATGATTCAAGTGGCATCATAATCATCTCAGCGAGCACTTTGACTTGGTGATGTTTTTGTCAGATTTGGAGATGATATTTTTTAGCCTTGAGTCAACATTTGGAATCTCTAACCCCGCCAAACTTTGACCAAGCATAACATTCATGTGCGGTATCATTTTTGACATGATTCAAGTTGTAGGATTGTGTCGGCGACCTTTATCCAATTATGCTAGTTTTGTTGGATTTTGAGACTATAAAATTTTGAGGTCTTCTAGATCCTCCTGGATCATTCCTCTCAATCAAGAGGCTTTTAGACCACCAAAAGTTTATTTTTACATAGAATTTAAGTGAGGGCGTTGTTGCCTCACTTTTCCAGTATCACCCATCCATCCTGCTAGAATTATTATCATATGACCCATCACAAACAAGATGAAAAATGAGATAGCATAACTAATATAATCAACTAAATACCCATCAATACTCATTGTCACATCCACTATCCACATAGAACTAACTAGTATAATGACAATCAACAATACTGAATATATTGATGTGAAGGAAAAAGTATCAACTTGTTGAATCTCCTGAATAGGAACATCATTAGAAAATGAAACATTGAAACCCTCTTTTACCACCTTAGGATAAAGGCTTAAATGTTCTTGCAATTGATCCTCACACTGTGCTGTCTGTGACACCTTATCATGATTAGAAATTGTTTCATTTCCATGCTTAATATCACTAGTTTTTATAGACATGAGGGCTAATGTCTTCCTTGCATTGAAAACCATTTTCAAATGGCCTATGTTTACAATAGATTTATCATTCTTCATGCGATGATATTTAACAATGAATTCAATTCCATCCTTAAACAAATAATACCTATTATATTCCCTATAGAAAATGGCCTTTCTATCATACAAGTAAGGACTTCCCAAAACCATCCCACATATGTCAAGTGGAATTACATCTAACTCTACCTCATCTACAAACTTGGATGTTATTGCAAATCAGAGTTTACATTGACTTGACACATGTAACTGAGCATTGTCATGCACCCAACCCAATGGATATGGTTTAGGATGAGGTATTGTTTTTAATCCCAATTGCTTAACAACTTGTTCAGAGATTAAGTTTATTTATGATCCACTATCTATGAGTGTATCAATTTTACTCTATTTTACAATAGTCCTTATATGAAACAATTCATTCCTTTTACTTTCAATAGGGATCTCATTATTCTTTATAGAAGAAGCATGGGAACTAGCACTAGAAATAGGAACAATACCTTTTATACTCACAAATGTTATCTTGGTTTCATCATCAGAATTTGATATGAAGTCTTCCACAATGGCTATAGTCTTTTGCTTACCCTTTCAATTCTTGAACCAATTTGGTTTTAGATCAGGATGCAATTTCCAATATTTTGAATCTTCGTGCCCTTTCTTTTTGCAGTGTGAGCAATAAGGCTTTTCCTCCTCTTTCTTCACAAAAGTTGTCCATTGCATTTCCTTCTTCCCTTTATTGTTTCCTTTCTGCTTATTGGATTCCATTAAGAAAATGTCATGGCTATTTTTTTTCTTCCTATTTCAAGATGAATGGCACACACTAACTTCATCAAGGTTAGTTGGATTAAACATAAGTATTGTATGTCTCAATTTTTCATGTAATACACCTATATACTTCAACAAAGTTTCTTGTTTGTATAATGGAATGCCCAAAATTAAATCTATTGTCCTAAATTCAATTGTATATTCCTGTACACTTTGTCCTTTCTCTTTCCTTAATGATTGCTAATTCATTACTACTTTTTGCATGTGACCTAATGGATAAAACAGTTTTTTAAGTGCAGAAATAAACTCAAAGCAAGAAGAAATAATTTTACCATATCCACTTAGTTCTTCTTTATTTTTTCTCTCCCACCAGATTAAGGCTATGCCTCCCAGGCAAAGAGTGGCTAATTGGATCTTTGAAGTATCATTAGTAAACTTCTCAATCTTGCAATAAACTTCAATTTGTTTTATCCAATTGTCAAGTTTTTCTGCATCTAGTTCTCCATTATAAGTTGGAAATTCAAATTTAACATCAAGCTTTAACAAAGGAGCATTAGATTTAGGTTGCACAGGTTGTTTCTTCTTTGAAGATGAAGTAGACTTAGTAGACGAATAAGATGAAGAAGATGAAGTAGGTGAAGAAGGTGAAGAAGGTGAAAAAGGAGGTTTAGGAGGGTCACGACCACCTCCTACTCCTCTACCTTTGTCATCTTTTGAAGAGGATTCACCTTTCTCCTTCTTATTTTTCCTATACAACTCTTCCACCATTAGCTTCATGTCAAGGAATGCTTTGGGAAATTGTTCTTCATTCTCAAATATTTCAGGATTGGGAGATTTTCCTTCTTCTAGTTGTGCCATGGTTTGTCTTCGAGTAACTCACCTCAATCCAATATTTGGATTAAACTCTTCAAGTGCACCTTCTCCTTGCTTTAATTTCAACCTGGCTAACATCCACCACTTGCAATTTTTACTATTAAAATGCTCTAATACAAAACTTTATTTGTAATTAAAGGGTTACACATAATTTTCACTTTACTCCTAATTATAGATTTATCCCTGATCACAAATAGAATTATGTGGGTATGTACTTTAAACTTTGAAATTATAGAAATTGAGTTCACTTAGTCCTTTGCTTATCTTGATGACATAAAATATTTATTTAATTGACGTAACTAACTTCAAAGTAGGAATTAAAACTAGAATGAATGAGAGAGAATAGAGAGACAACAAGAAACTTGATAACAAATTTCACCCATATGTTCAAGCTATGTCTTTGGGTTTGCTTCTCAATAAGGAACCACTTTATTAATGATTCCAAGCTTATTCACCTTATTACATCATTCAAGCCTCAAAAACTACATTACAAAGTCTCTCACAGTCTCCTACCAACATCTTCAAAATTCCTTCCCAATAAGCCTAATTTTCTCCATAATGAATTCATTGCTTCCAAGAGCAAAAATCCCCCCTTTTATACATAAAATTTACCCAATATGGTTAATAACCACATGATTTTGGAAATCAGCCCATATCTCCTATTTACATTGGTAAATCACTAATATCCCCCTTAAAATCCCTTAAAAATGTTTAAACCCCTTAATTATCTCTTTAAATAATCTTTTAAATTCATTTAAGACCCTTTTAATTTCATATTCTCAGGCTTTAAAAATATCATTAAGCTTTAAGGAGATTGACTTTTTAATTATAGAGGATTGATCTGTTAAATTAAGGGAGTTTCATATTTATCTCTACCATAAAATAAAAAGGCCTCCATTATGCTCTCATACCAAAGGTTTGGTGCATTGGTAGAGAGCATGGGGCATAAGGGGGAGGTCAGTGGTTCAAACTGTTGGGCCCCTAATTTTGGTTTTGTCCTCTTTAAATATAAACCATGCCCACTTTATATCTAAGAATAGCATATGGTATAGCAGTGGAGAGGAAGTTTAGTGGAGGAGAGGTCAAGGTTTCAACCCCCCTCCACACCATTTTGAGCAAACCTTTACAGCCACATAGGAGAGAATGTGCCACATGGCATATAATGATTGGCCCAAGTAATGACATGTGTTAGAGCCTTATTGGACCAAGTCAATTATATATTCACCACTGGTTGCCACATGTCTGATTCTTACTAGACCAAGCCAAGTCAGGTGCCACATCATTTGCCACCGTTTTGCCACATGTCTAGCTATGATGATTCCACGTCAACATGCTTTTGTCATCATTTGACCTAGTCAACCCATTTTTCTTCACAACTTTGACTAGCCATAACTTGCACATATGAGCTCCAATTGACATGATTCAAGCATCGTCAAAATCGTCTACGCGAGCACTCTAACTTAGAGCTATTTTTTAATATTTGGAGATGATAATTTTTTTAGCCTTGAGTCAATATCTATAATCTCTAACCCCACCAAATTTTGACCAAGCATAACTTTCATGTATGGTATCCTTTTGACACGATTCAAGTTGTGTCAGGATCATGTCGTCGAGCTCTATCCAATGATGCTAGTTTTGTTGGACTTTGAAACTATAAAATTTTGAGGTCTTCTATATCCTCCTAGATCATTTCATAAGGCCCTAACCAAATCCTATCCAACTTTTTATGGTCACCTTTATTTTCCCTATCCCTATCCCACAAGAGTACGATATCCAATATCCTAAAAGCTTTGACATTGGCTCTTTTATAAAACCAAAATATAACTACGGCTTGATGTTTAGAGAATTGCTACATTGATTATCTATAAATGAGTTAATCATTTAATGATAATCCTAATTTCCTTCAACTTGCACAATTAACACACTGTTTTAATTATCTAAATAGCTAATTTCTCCCACCCTCCCACTTGGAAGGGAGTATTCCCTTGGAATATTCCTCCATTTGAATGGGAAGAATCTTGTACCAAACTTCCTAACAACTTCCTAATTTTTAGGAAGTGTGATTATTTGAATTAATTAATGAGAGCCATTGGTTAAATCATTGATCCTTGTCAACTTGTGTTCTCATCCATTGATGAGAATCCTTGATCCATGCCATCTCCTCTCATGGCTTCTCATCCATTGATTGATCAAGTCAATCATGACCATTGATTCAACCATTTCTCCTATAAATACTCCTCACTTCTATGAGAAATGGATCCACTTTCATTTAGAGTAACTATACTATACTGACTTTTAGAGAAATCTTCATTAGCATTTTAGCATTCAATATCCATTTTAGCATAGCTTTGCATCCATTTTATCTTATCTTGCATCCATTTTAGCTTATATTTCATCCATTTTCATCAATCTTCAAAAATTGGATCCATTTAAAAGATTGATTCAACTAAAGGTTTAGGAAAGGGCTAACATTCCACATCAATGCAACAAAAATCCCCCAATGGGATGAAATTTGAGTCATTAGATTAGTTTCCATTAATAATTTCTTGTTTGTTTATGTTTAATGGCTTCTTTATTTAATTTTTTCAAGTATTATTGGGAGCTTGACTTAACTAGCTATATCTTGGTTTATTTAGTGTGAATCTTGTAGGTTTATCTTAGGTTATGATCATGCTCATAGTTTGTACTATCTATAAACCAAGGAAAAATGATAATTCCCCTAGCATTGACATCTCAAATTTATTTTGCATTTGGAAAACAAATCCTGTCATTGCTACTACCAAATATGATGTCATCCACATATAGAACAACAACAATCATGTTCTCACCATTAGATTTGAAGTACAAGCTGCTATCTGCACATCCTTTCTTGAATTTTTATTATTGTAAGTATTAGTATAATCTTGAATACCATGCCCTCAGTGCTTGTTTTAGGCTATAGAATTCTTTCCTTAGTTTGCAAACATAAGATTCTTCTTTTAATAGCTGAAAAACCTTTTGTTTGTTCTATGTAGACTTCTTCATGATTTCCATTCATGAAAGTAGATTTTTCATCCATTTCATAGACCTTGAATCCTTTATAAATTGAAAATGCAAGAAAAATTCTTATGGATTCTAATCTTGTGCCAGGTGCAATTTTTTCTTCAAAGTCTATGCCTTCAACTTGTTCATATCATTTATACACCAACCTTTCTTTATTCCTTACTATAACTCCATCTTCTTTTATTTTAATTCTAAACACCCATTGAGTGACAATCACACTTTTTCTTGGGGGTCTAGGAACTAGCTCCCATGTTTTGTTCTTCTCAATTTAACTCAACTCTTCTTCCATGGCCTTTATCTAGCTCTCATCCTTGTTGGCCTTAGTATAGATTTTAGGTTCAATTTGTGACAAGAGAGAAAAGTTTACTTGTTCCTTGTTCTTTGCAACTCTTCTTCTTGTCTGAACACCTTCATTTTTGTTTCCAATTATTTGATCTAGAAGATGATCTTTTTGAACATACTTGGTGGGTTCCTTATCATTCTCTTCTTCAGGCTCTTCATTAGCAGCATCTTCTTCACACTTTGATTAATCTTCAAAGCTATCCATATTAGACTTAACCTATTTTAAATCTTCGTCAATCTTGACATTTACACTTTCTACAATTTTGTGTAGCTTTTTGTTGTAGCATTTGTAAGCTTTCCTTTGGGTGGAATATCCAAGAAATATTCCTTCATCACATATCAAATCAAAGCTTCCCAAATTCTCTTCTTCTCTTTTAACATAGCACTTACTGCCAAAAACTTTGAGGAACTTAACAGATGCAAGTATATCATACCATAGTTCATAGGGGGTCTTATCACCATTTACTCTTATTTGAACTCTATTAAAAATATAAAATGTAGTATGTACTGCTTATCTCTAATATAGATCTAGTAACTTGGCCTCATTCAACATTTTTTTTCCCATCTCCTTAACAATCTTATTCTTCCTCTCAACTACTCCATTCTACTGTGGAGTTCTTGGTGCATAATATTGTATTTTAATCCCATGTTTCTCACAATATTCAATGAATTAATTTGATGCAAATTCTCTACCTCTATATGATCTTAAGCATTTGATCCTTCTCGACCATGGCTCTAAATATTTTGAATCTTTCAAATTCCTGACTTATCCTTTAGAAAGGTTTCCCATGCCATCCTTGAATAGTCATCAATCAACAACATGAAGTATCTTTCAACTTTTAATCCTCTTGTCCTTGTGGGACCACATAAATCAATATGAACTAGTTGCAAGGGCTTTGTAGTTAAGTATTCTTTTGTCTCAAATTTGACTCTTGTCTACTTGCCTATTTGACATTCTTTGAAAATGGTGTTTCAATGCTTAGTTAACTTAGGAATGTGTCTTACCATCCCTTTTGAGCTTGCCTTCACCAAATTTTCAAAATTCACATTCCCCATTCTCCTACGCCACAGTCAACTCTCATCAACTTAACTTATCAGACAATTATGACCATTTAATTCACTGTGATTATAAAGGTTGCTTTCAGTTCTTACTCCTTATGCAATTGTTTTTTCCATTTTTCCTTATTTTTCATCTTTCTAAATTAAATGTGACTTTATAACCATTGTCACACAATTGACTAACACTTGCCAAATTGTGTTTCAAACCTTCAACATAAATGACATCTTTTGTTGGTAGTTTACCATCTATGCTCAATTTTCCTTTTCCATAGATCTTTACACTGGTGTTGTCACCCAAACTAACTAAACCTTCCTTACATTTCTTGAGTTGGATTATTTTTCTCTTGTCGCTAGTCATATGTTTAGAACATCCACTATCTATCACACACAAATTTTTCTTTTTAGCATGAATTTTTTGTTGTCTACTAGAGTTGCACCCTAACTAAGCTACAGGACTTAGCACTCTAGAGAAAAAATTGAATCACTCCTAGGTTGTGGGTCACCTAACAAATGGAGTGAATCTCTAGATAAGGCTGGCTCCTAGTTGGTTATCACCTAAACTATTGATTTTTCGCTAAGGAAAAGGGAGAAAGAAATGCTTCAAAATGAAAGAAACCTAGAAACTAAAAAAAAAACTATCCTTAAGGTGATACACCAAACTAATAAGGATTATGAAAACTCAACTTTGTTTACACTTGGCTACCAAATGACCGAAAAAATGAACTTACATAACATTTTTTTGTATGCTCTTACATAAGTATTTCACAAAGAGGCCTCAATGCATGAACTTCTAAAAGGAAAACAAGCTCACAATTACAAAAGTTGCATACCTATTTAAGACACAAATTGCAACCTACATGAACAAATTTTATAGAGAAGGTATAAAATATGAGACAAAGTCACAAGTAAGTTAAAGACACTTCACATATAACTTGATCAATCATTTGAAAATAAACAACACTGGAAGAATAAGAAGGAAAAATAACATAGTCAATGGTATCCAAGGCATTCTCTGTATATCATATCCCAAAATTGAGCTACATAAACATACCTCTTTTTTCCAAAAGGACTGAAAAGTCACTAACTCTTGAAAACTACATTCTATGAACTAACTTATAAAATGATTCAAAAAGAGAATATATCTCTCAACTCCAAGTAGCTCCACCAAAAAAGGATCTAGAAGCAATTGGGGTTGGATGCCCTCAAAAATCCTGAAATATAGCAACAAGATCTTTAACAAATGAGCTCCAACATGGAGAAAAATTCAATGCATGACTATACCCACCATAAAGGCACAAGAAAAATGCCTAAAAATGCTTCAAATTCTTCCAAAGGAAAAAAGACGCTCCCCTACATTCTCTCATATTTGGAAACTAAAAAGACAACATCTCCAAGATGCCCTCAAAGTCATAATTGGGTGAAAACAAACCTCTATATCTTTGGCATATGTTTGCAAACTGATTTTAACTTCTCCTATATGCTCTCAAAGTCATGAAGACTTCAACAAAACTCATAAAGGCACAAAAGGTACACACCCTATCTTTGCATTAAAATAGTAACATGACTTAATGATTTATAATATCATCATTAAAGTCAATGTGCTTTACATTTAACTCAAATGCAAAAAATAAAAGAGATTCTAGTTCGACCCTTATATGCAAGTCAAGCTGAAAATACAAGTCAAAATTTTTAACATGACATACAAAATGCATAAGGCATACGACTTAAAGTATTAGCCCACAAGAAGTATTAGTTTGTCTTGTATTTTTAAAATAAAAAGTAAAACACCTTTTCCCATTAGCAAGATTAGGGCAAAAACCCTAATGAACAAAATGATGCAAAACATGAAAAAGCATTTCCATTTGATCATTGAGCTTCTGGAAAACTTAATGCACTGCCATCAGAAGGTTTCATGGAGCTACTATGAACGATTTTCATGGTGAAAAGGTGGCATCTCCAATAGATTTTCAGGAAAAACAATAAAGGAAAGATTGGAGGTAAGCTTGTTGTAACTATCATTATTTCCTTCTTTGCTCCTCTTTAGAAATCAATCATTGTTCAAGCTCTTTAAAGGAAAAAATAGTGGTGAGACTTTGTTTTGTTTTCTTGTAGCTTCTTGCTCAATTCCTTCTATGAAAGAATAATTAATTTTTATGCAAAGAAGAACTCCTTCTCAATTGAATGATGAATATATTTTATTTTTTGCACTTTCTCTATAAACTCCATGCATTTTTCCTTCAAAAAATGCGAGCTATTTTGTGTATTTCACCTAACATCTCATATAATTTTCATGGAAAGTTGAGTTTCCTTTCCACACTACTTTCCTTATCTACAAATACATAATTTTTCTCTCATGTATGGCTGTAGCCATAACTTGCACATTTTCTCATTTCTGAGTTGCACGGGCTTGTAAGGATTTTGTACATTTCATAAAATTTTAGAATATTTAATATGGTCAAGTCTACTCTAGAATACTCATAATCATTGTTCCTCGTCATAACCCTTGTCATAGTCTCATCCTACTACATTCTTGATACTCGTATTTCATTTTTAATATTGATGAAACTTCATGAGATACATTGCACAATATGTTTTATTAGCATTATACATTGCATTTGTGGTTGATCATTTCTGAAGATAATGACTAGCTTGCCTCTTGATTAGTCAAATTGTCCTCTACAAGAGTGTATTCTCACCATTTACAATTTCCTTAAAAAAAAAGTTTCCTTTGTGCCTTTTTTGGCCATCATACCTTACTAGGAGTGCTACTCCTATAAGTTCATGAAGCTGCCAAGGATTCAATTGATTATCCTCTTTGTATTGGCCTTTCTATTCAAGGACTAAACCCTTTTTTCACATTTTCTCATTTTTGAGTTTCACAACTATCAAGACTGTATACAAGCTGCTCTCATATTTGAAAACCCTCATAGCTGACTTAGGGTTTCATTATTTAAGAGTGCAGATGACAATAATCATGGTCTACTCGTCATAATTGTGATTTCCTTGACAATGCTTTTAAACTAATTTATAACCTCTTTTCATGCATAGATCTAAAATGTTCTTTGCATAGTGATTGAGATAGATATTTTACCCATGATGACCCTCTTTCCTCTACAAATTCACCATCATGACCTTAAAAAACTTGTGATTAAAGTTGATCATGTTTTACTTTCAGAAATATTCTTGAATGTTCTATCCTTACAATCATTATTGCCTTGAATTCCTCTTATGCTACTTGCAATCTTGAAGATCTTTAATAATGCGATGGTGTTATTTAAGCTTCATGAAACCATTTTTTCACTCACCTATCTCTAAGAATGCATAAATAATATCATGATCATACTGCTACTACACCTCTTTACCATTGTGGTATGGCTATTGTACCATCTCTAAAACTATTGTATGATCTTTGTTCATAAAACTGCTCTATTGCATACTCTTTGTGCTGGTAGAATGACTAACCTTTGAATACTCATATACTTCCATGGCTATCATCATGATAATCAATTTGCATATTTATATTCATAGCAATAGTGTTTTCATGCTTGGCTTTTTTGTGACTACTACTATCTCATATCACTAATTGGCACTAACTTTATTGACTATAGATTGCAACATTGATGAAAGATGCTCAAACATTTAGTGATGACTATCATATTAATGTGACTGCAAGATTCATGGAAACATCTCTACTTTTTCTTGACCACCTTCATACATCTAACACTTGATGATTGTGCTATGTCCATCATGAGGTCTTGTAATTTTTTATTAGACTGCAATAGACACTCAACCCACATAGCAAATGCTTTGCATTCTTGTGAATAGTACTATCATAGGTACTGATTTTGGACTGACTTGGCTCATAAGTGGTGATCCTTTCATATTTTTTTTCTTTTAAGCACTCATTGACCATGACTGTACCTTGAATGCTCTTATATTGAATGTGACCATCATCCCTAAAAGACCTTTATTATACCTGCTTCAAGAACCACTATCTTTTGATTGTCATTCTATCCTTAAGCACAAAAACTTATACTTTGGGATACAATGCAATATTCTAGTCATTAGTGCATATATGATTACTACTTTGTATCATTGGAAAGCATACACTAAAGCACTATATTGCTCCTTATTCTTTAGATAACTTATGGTGGCTTTAGATAGCTCTTTGTTGTCTTTTTTTTTCTAATATATCACATAATGGCTATCACATATCTATTTTATGCTATGGTTTCATAGATTAGCACATCAACTCATCCTTTATGTTTTACTTAGCAAACATATGTGACTTATGCTAGTGCAAAACTCACTGCCATAACTAATGTATGTTTACCTTAGTACACCATAAAGAGATGAACTTTCCTTTTATACCTCATTAAGGAATAATAAAACAACATGTTGGGCTCAACCCTTGTGGGAGCCACATTTTCCCCACATGTTGTAATAAGATGAATCAAAACAACATTATTTTTTCTATACCTACATAGGAATCAATCATGTTAGAAAAATGTGTGAATGTGACAGGTGTGTTTGATCATTCTTGATGATTTCTTGGACATTTTTGATATGCATGCTTCTTTTAATGCACATGATTGATCAGATTATATGTTTATGGAGGTATGTTCATATAGTGACTATAGACCTTTCATTTCTCTAACAACATTCATTTCTCACAGATGTAGGCAACTAGGAGAAGCAAGGAAACAAAGGCTAGAACCGAGACAAGTGCAAGATGAAGATAATGCGAGGCAACCCAACTAGAACCAGTCGTTCAGGTAATGACTGGTCTTCTTTCCCTATATGTGCATGATTTATTTTGATATCTGTAAATGTATAATATTTTCATTCATGTACATTAAGAGAGTCAATCTCACGTCTTGTGTGAGACAATTCACATTTACATTATCAATAAAGACTATGTTTCCTAAAAAGATTTGTGCAATTTTTTCCTATGTTATATGCAATTGCATACTGTAATATGGTTGAATAGTCTTATGATTTCTTTATGCACTTGAAATTTAATATAGTAGAAAAATGTACCTCTTTTCATTTGTAACACTTAAGCTCAACCTACTTGAGCAAGAAACAAAAATGGGTAATAGTTTCATTTGTGTAATCATTGGTTGTGTGGGATTCTTCTCTTTTTTTCCACACCTCCTTAGGTTTCTTCTCTACCTTCTCTTCTTTCCTTTCACGGACTTTAGATTCTTTTGTTACTTTGGGGGTGTGTTCTTCTTTTTCCCATTCTATACATTTGGTCTTATAAGTTTCTTTCTACAATTCTTAGATATATGACCAAAATTATTAAAATTGTAGCAAATTACATTCATGTTAACTAAAGGAGAAAATGGATTTTTGCTTACAAAGTTTTTACTCCTTTTAGGAACAATTCTACCATCTCTAGCCCTATGAAAAAATTGATTACAAGAATAAAAATAACCATAGAAGTATGAAGAGTACCTAGTCAAGCATTTCTTGGAGCAAGATGAGGGGGTCTTCTTTTCTTTGGCTTCTTTATATTTCTCACCCTTATGAAAGCATCTGCATCAATTCTTCTTATGTTTTGCTTCTTCAAATGATTAAGAACTGATTAGTTGTCCTTCTTATTTGTAGTAGGCATCATTTCTTCTTCAAATTTATTTATCTTCATAGTCTTCTTTTCCTTTTCAAATGTGTTCTCCTTGTATACCTTCTCACCATCTATACTAGACTTTTCTTCTACTCTAAATATTTCATACATTTTTGCAGATGCATTGGTAAAAGTACTCTTTCCTTTCTCAAGACCCCAACTAGATTTCTCTTTGTTCGAAGGATTTTCTATGTTTAATAATCCATCAAGAATCTTTGAGCCTCCCTTTAGCTTCATGCCTTTTTATATTTTTTCTCTATCCTTTTGCAAATATTTTCCTAGGGAAACTATTTTTTCCTCTAGCTACATACATTTTTCAACCTCAGACTGTAGTTTAGACTTGACTACATCTTCAATTCTTTTATCTTCCTCCACTTGTATCTTCAAGCTTACTACCATCTAATTAGATTCTTCAAGATTTTAGTTAGCTTTTTAGTCTTCTTTTGTGTAAGATTTTTCTGATGTGTATTCTCCATTTTTCAGAATAACAATCTCCTCTCTCAAGTCATCAATCTATTCTAAGGTACAAATGAGTTCACCGTCAAAGTCAAATTCTCCTTCTTCACCAAGATCCTCAATATTTCCATCCTTCTATTCTTTAGATTCTTTTTCCATGAATAGAAATTCATTTTCTTTAATAGAAAAATCACAATCTTGTTCACCATCTAAACTATCACTAGCATCACATGAATTATTCTCCTCTTGAATGTACAAGGTTAAACTTCTTCTAAGGAACCAAGCTCTGCTACCAATTTTTTAGCACACACCAGAATACTGAGAGGGGGGGTGAATCAATATTCTATGAAATCTCAAACCCTTCAGAGAAAATTGAAATTTAAGCTTTTTAGCACAAAAAGAAGCATGAAAGATGAACACAATGCACAAAACCACATAACACTAAATGTATGTGAAAAAACCCACAAGGGAAAACCATGGTGAGAAAAGTTGCTAGGAGCTATTGCCCTAATCCAACCTCATAAATGTTGGAAGAATGAAGAAGGAGACCTCTAGTTTTGTTGCTTTTGTTGTCATTAATGCCAACATCATTTGGTGTCTAATTTTTTGCTCATTTGGTAAACTCTGTTCATGCTATTGATTTGGTAATTTGGTCCAGAATCACTTTGGGTAGAATATTGGCTCATATGATTTTGGTATGTTATTTAAAATTGCTAGATGTAGTTGTGATTGGGGATTCAACAATTTTGGTTGAATAAGTTGAAAATGGTAGATGATAGTTGTTCAACTTATAGTTTTTGGCATGATCTTCATCTGGATGATTGAATCAAGTGGTACACATCTCATGGATGCTTAATGTGATTTTTTTTTTGTCAGGGCTGACCTAACTTATGCTTGGCACATTTTTTTTACATGTCAAAAATGTTTTTTTAAAGCCAACAAATCATTTTGAGTTAAGTTTGCTTGCATCCAACTAGGCCAACCTAATTGATGTATGAAGATATAATTGTATATATATGTGGAACATCCATATACTATTTAGACATAGAGAAGGTGTGATAGTGTGAATATATGTTACAAGGTCATATTGTGAAGCTGTTGATAGTTGTTATGTTCCTACAAACTGGTGTAGAAATTTTTTTTTCCAGAGCTTAATTGGAACTATACTCAGCACATAGAAGGTACATTCCATTAGTTCACATTTTGGTAATGAACCACACTCTTTTGTAATATTTTTTACGTTGTGAGCCTCTCAAGGATAGTGTGTCCTGGCAATGAGCCCTGCAATATTTTATAACAGGTTATAATATATTGTGAGTTAATCCTCACTATGGTTTTTCTCATTTTGGGTTTTTCATATAAAAATCCTAGTTTGTATGAGTCATGTGATGTTATGATCTCTCATATTTTTACCTAATATTGATACTAGATATGCTTTAAAAATTGGATGGTTAATAATCAAATAGTTTTGTAGAATATTGATTCATCCCCCCCCTCTCAGTATTTTTTGTGTTAACAATTGGTATCAGAGCTTGGTTCATTTGGAAAAGTTTAACAACTTAAGGAAGAGCTTGAATTTTGATCACATGGTTGATCAAAATTATCTTGTTCCTCGGGAAGAGATCTTTGTAACTGAGGAACTCCATATTGCTCTTGAAGATCTAGATAAAAGTGAAGATGAGAAAGAAACTTTGAAAGAAAACTTGAAAGAAGCAAATGAATACATTATAAAATTAAGAGAAAACATCAAAAAATTCAAGGAAAGGCATAGAGAAGTCAATGTTTAGTTGAAGAAAGCTAATGGAGACATCACTATACTAAAGGTAAAAGTGGAAGAAAATAAAAGAATTGAAGAATGTTAGAAAACTAAAAACCAAAATAAAATTAATGAATGCACAAAGCTTGAACAAGAAGTGGTAACTCTAATATTTGAATTGGAGAAAGCAAGAGCTCATGAAGAAAAATTCAAGACAAGTACTATAAAGCTTGATGAGTTGATTGCATTTCAAAAAATAGGTAAGGATAAAGGTTGTCTAGGACTTGAAGAAGGACAAAGTTCAAAGGAAAATCAGACTCCCAACAAAGTGGACAATCAAAGGAAGATTCAAGGCAACAATAAATAGTTCAAGAATCAAAGAGGAAATACCAGAAGGATCCCTATTAGACAACCTAGTTCTCAAAGGTACCCATCTTTTAATGGAATTTGTTTCTCATGCAATAAATTTGGCCATAGGGCAACTGAATGTAGAAGTAGAATGAAATAGAATGTCAGATTCTTCTTCAAACATTTTTTTGCTTGAAAAAGTTTTGTACATAGAGCTATTGAGTGTAGAAGTCAGACAATGATGAATAGATTCAATACTAGTAGATTGCCTCAATCTTTTCAAGACTATTGCTATATATGCTATGATTTTGGACATAAAGCTAACCAGTGTAGATCAAGGATAAATTCAAATAAATTTGGTCAAAAACAAGTGTGCTGCACCTACAATAAACTAAGACACATTTCCAAATTTTGTAGAAGCAAAATTGAGAAGAAACCTGATCCAAAACAAAAGAACAAGCCTGTGAACAAAGTGGATCCCACTGAAGTAAGAAAAGAAATGGAAAATATTTGGAAGAAAAACAAAGAACCTAAGAATAAGGATGATTCAAATGCATTTGTACCTAAGCCTAGTGCATATACTTCTTCTAAAATCTAAACCTAGCAATGGTTTTAAGGGGAGCAGTGACAAGGAAATATAACAAACCCCCGATATAAGAGGTTCAAGTAGTGACACAAGGATATATGATGCAAGGCATCATTCTAAAGATGTTAAAGAAGTTTTTCAGCAAAATATATGCAAATCTGGAGAATTACAAAGCATTTTAGGGTTTATAATGTATTTTACAAAGTGTTTATCAGGTTTTGAAGTTGAAGAGAATTTAATGCAAAATTAGCGAAAAACTTGTAAGACGTAAAGTAAGAAATTAAGTTGAGTTAAATCACATTTGTACAATTGGGAAGAAGCATAGCGAGCTAAAGAGATTTGAAAGCGATTCAAAGTATTTTGCATAAAAACCCTAGTTTTTGACAAAGCTTGAATAGGTATTTACTATTATCTGAACTTTGTGGATTTTAGTTGAATCAACTTTTCTTATGCATGTACAAGTAGTTTGAGGGAAAAGATATGGCCACTCCCACTATTGTGGAAGTCTCTAAGAGACCCTAATCCAAATTTAGAAGGTTTTCTTGGAAAGTCTATGAAATGGATCTTGTGGGTGCATTCTCACACATTCTGACTAATGTTCTACCCACTGAAGACACTAGAACATACATTCATGGAAAGTTAGAATAATTTAACTACCAAGAGCTTAGGGATCTTTTGATGAATAAATTGACAGGGGAAATCACTCTGTAAAACCTGAATATGAAAAACTAATGTGGAAAAAGTTGGATGTTTGGAATCGTTTCCCTAACTTTTCAAATGAGATGGATGCTAAATTTGTTAGGATGGTTCTTAGTAGGGTACATGATAAGTTCATGTGGACAAGCATAGCAGGGTTAATCACCAAGGAGGTTTAAACCAAGTTATAACTGGTCTCTATGCCACTGGGCCCTTACTAGTACTAAAAGTATTGAAAAGTGATGTAGTTATGAATCTAACTAGAGCTATATTTGATGGGAGAGCTCTAACTACTAAACCTATCACCAACCCAACCATGAGATATGCTACTATTATGATTGGATAGAAAATATACTTTACCAATCGAGGGAATTTTGTGTCTGCTATAGCAATCCGTACTACATATGAAATGGTTGTGAATGGGAGAGATTATGATCTGTGTGAGTTGCTCTAAATGCAACTTATGGAGAATCTGATCTTGATTAAGTCAAAGAAACATTCTTTTAAATTTAGTACATTTGTATTTTGTCTATTGATCTACTTTTTGAATGAGTTACTGAGAAGAAAAAACAACTGGATAGTCTTTGATATTTTAAAGCACATAATAATGCATTGACTACATTCTTTTTTATTTTCTAGAATCATATTCATGAAAGAGAAAGGGTTCCTAGGAGCCTACTTTTTGAACACCTGGATAGTCTTTGATATTTTAAAGCACATAATAATGCATTGACTGCATTCTTTTTTATTTTCTAGAATCATATGCATGAAAGAGAAAGGGTTCCTAGGAGCCTACTGAAGAAGTATGCAAAGGACATAACCTTTCTTGTAAGCATAGATGAATGCATCATGGAAGTAGTTGAACCTAAAACTCTCTGGATAGAATCTTTGTGTTATGAGGTTGATGAACAACTTGCTGAGAGGTTTATTGAAATGTTGTTAAGTAGTTCAAGGGACCCCTCTCTGCTTAGACATGAAACATATGAAGAAAAAGTTAGTGAAGCACACTTAGAAACTTCTACATCCCAGAGAGAAAAGACAATAAGAAAGAATGTCGAGGCATTCTTCCAAGGGAATTCATTCTAGAAGGATGATATAGATCAATTGAAGGAATATCTTGATGAGAGGAAGACCAGATGTCCTCTAGACCTAGGAAATTAGGAAGAATATCTTCCGCTATTGGACCTACTTCAAGTGTTGCTACAACTTAGAAAGGGAAGAAGAAAGAACACAATACTCTTGCATCAATTGATGTAGCTGCCTCCACCAGACCTAGTACTCATGCTTCTAAAAGAAAGAAAATACCCCCTACTACACCATTTTTTACTCTCAGAAGATGAAGAGAAACCTAAGCGATGTTGTACAAGAGTAAATAGATCTTGGATTGAAGGAAGAGCAACAATTGAAAAGAAATAAAATGATTAGTACTTCCACTAGCAATGAAAAAATAGAAACCAGAGTCAATATCTCAATAGGTGAAGAGTTAGAGGAAGAAGATAATTCTTTCAAGATTCATGTGCATGAGAAGAAGAATGAAGAAGGCACATCAAATCTTAAGGAGGACATGCCTAGCTCTCCTCCAGCAAGTGAACAACCATCTCTAAATCTAGAAGCCTTAGTGAATAATATTATAGACTCTGATCTTATGTCAACTACTAAATTGTTTGATGATGTCAATAATGAAGATAAAGAAACTATTATTGATGCTTTCACTCATTATATAGTTATTAGCAATGTGATTATGTAATCTATCTAGAACAAAGTGACTGACAATGTTTGGAAAGAATTAGTACAAAGGCATGAATCTTTAGATGCTAATAATAAGATGAAATTTGATGCCTTGAATTCTTATGGTTCATCCCTATCTGAGGAAGAAGCTACTAATCTATTAAAGGAATGTTCTACATTTTTTGAGTTAAACAGAGAGTCAATATGCTTATGACTAAGGAGAAAGAGAGTATAGAAAAGGTAAGACAAGAAACTCTGGATACAATAAAAATTTTGGCAAGAAATTATGGGACAAGAAGTAGTTCTTCATCCCACACACCTCAAGCATAGGAACATGTTAATATCAAATAAGTAATGGATCATCTAATTTTGGAAATTTTTGGTGAAATACATGAAGTTTTAGAGACACTTGCCCCTTCAAATGATATAGAGGATACTACCAACAAATACAATGAAGATCAACATAAAGATGATAGTGGTAATGAACCAGAAGAACATCTTGAACCTATTGGAAATAATGATGAGAAAGATAAAAATGAAGGTGAAGGAAGCAAGGATAAAAAGAAAAACAATGATGATGAGTATGATGAGGATAAAAAGTAGAAAGAAAACAAAGATAAATCTTTTGGAAAATCCCCCGAAGAAGAAAAAGAAGGAAAGGAAGAAGAAAAATAAGAAAACAAGGAAGAGGAAGTCAAGAAAGCAACTTAGGCTGAAAGAGCTGAAGAAGAAAATTCCAAGACTATTGAGTTACCAAATCCCACTGGAGAATCATCTAGAAGCACTCTCAAAGGTCTACTATCAAGGCAAACAATACTTCAACCTATGCTACCACCTCAAATAATTAAACTACCATCACATCTGAGCTATGTAGATTTATCTAAGATTGCACCAAGTGAGAAAAAAAAGATTTGTAGTACTTTACTCAACTCTGTTACATAGGAAACTGTTGAAAATTATTAGAAAGGAAATGAATTGATAAATGAAGCTATTAGAGCTTTATAGGAGACAACTCTCAGTGTCACCTCTGACATGAGTGTTTAGCTCTAATTGAGAACTTAAAGTTTGTAGTTGATTTTGTCAAGTATTTCACCTCTAATATTAAGGTACAAACCATGAAAGAGGCAGAGTCAAGTCTTCTTGAGGAAATGTTACTGATTCTACAAGATAAGTGTGCAATTGTGCATGATAGAGTATTATAAATGCTGAAAGAAGTAAGAGAATGTGATGAGGAAGCTTAGTTATTATTTTTTTACTACATGTAGTGACCTAATGCCACTCGAGGTATCAAGGACCTAATGGACTCAATAGAGTCTTAGCTTGTTGATTCCTCCAAAGACTACAATGTTGCAGATGAGAGAAACTACATTGGTTGGACCTCTATTGCAGACTTTTAGAACATGTTTTTCATTTTTCAAAGGAAAAATAAATGTTTAATAGGACAACTGAGAGGGGGGGTGAATCATTTTTCACATAATTAAACCTTTAATTCAATCACCAGAACTAATACCTAGTACTACTTAAATGATTAATCATCAAATTCCAATGCATAAACTCAAATCCAACACATAAACATAGTAACACCATATTTACATGGAAAACCCAATGAGGGAAAAACCACAATGAGTATTAACTCACACTATAAAGAATATCAAAACTGATTACAAAAAGTCTCACTACTTTAAATAAGGACTCAGTGTCCAAAACAAGGACTCACTATCATACAAGGTTACAACCTGGAGGGCTCACTACTATAGATATACAAATAAGACAAAGACAACTTGTTACAAAGAGACTACAATCCCAATGCAACAAAGGATTCCACTAAATGATTCCACCATAGTCACTCGATCAACTTGCATGAATGATAGAGTTTTCCTTTTGCTCATTTCATCAAGAAACTCAACATTTAGGTTCACACTAATCTCCCACACTCTCAACACACTCTTATTGAATAGAATTGATGTTGCACAAAACTATACTTTCTCTTTTCTCTTACCGTGCTTCTTCTTTGCTCTTGTATATTTTCCATTATTAACTCATCTTATATTTATACCATCTTCAACTTTGAAACATATCCAAAGTTGGCTATCCAAATCCAAATTCAAATTAGGCCAGTGCCAAAACATCCTAGGGTGGAATTAGAATGATGGTGACCCAAAAACATGCTTTATTGGGACCCAAATAGATCCAACACACTTCACTATTCTTGAAAGTAGTATTTCACACAAGGTCGGCCACACCAATGTAAAACACATAGAACCATTAAGCACAAACTTTTCAAATATCATAATTAACTTAAATACACTTAGGGAAACTCAAATTTAGAACCATATGTCATAAGACTTCATCAAAGAGAAATATGTACCAACGCCATTTCTCCCAGACCTCAATTAGAAACATAGAGAACCATAATTCACAACTAGTGAACACAACTTGCATTGCAAAATGAACCATCAACCAAGAATCTGAATATAGCACCTTCTCACAACCATGAACAACATATCTAATCCACACAACCACAGGAGAAAATCAAGACTAAAAACCGGAGCAACCATAAAACACCTACAACATATCTTTATTACAAATTTCTTAATATCCTAGACATATACAACGAACAACAACTAGTAGATAACTAGCTAACTGATTGAAATCAATGAGAACACCTTCAATCTTTCCATTCTTTCAAAAATCTCCCCCTTTATCATTGATGGCAACACATGATGTGTAAAAACATCAAAGAAAACATACAAGCTTTGAACACATTTTTCTGTTTGTCCCCATTAGAAGATAATTTCATATATGCTTCTTCTCTCAATTTTTCTTTCCTTTTTCACATGCTTCTTCTCCCCCTTTGACATAAATGGAAAAGGAAAAGGAATACTTTGCATTGAATTATCCTTTGACATGAAAAAATAATACTCATAATGAAAATACCTAATACTACATGTTCCCCCTGAGAGGTAGCCACCAAAACATTAGCCCAGAAGAAAGATAGATCCATAGATCCACAAGACTGATGCATCACCATATGCATATAGTTCAAGAAAGGAGGGGAAATAACCCCCAACTTCTCTCGAAGATACTCAAAATTATCTTTCACCGAGTAGACTTCTTCCTATCATATGACCATAAAGATTTGTATGAACTAAATCCAGTAGTCTAGTAGTGGACCATTCCTTTGATCTGTAATGATTTATCACTTGCTTTCCAAACTGAAAATTCCTACAAATAACATTAATAGGCTTTGTAATTCTTGGTAAATCTCTCACGATGTGAACAACACTGATCCTTTCCAACTTATCAAAATTAATGTGACACATTCTCCTATTCCATAACCAATTTTCATTAATCTGAGTCATAAAACATTGTCCATCAACACCCTTAAGTTGATAGATATTCCCTTCAGATTTCTTTCTCATAGCAATCAATGTTCCAGATCCTTTCTGGATCTCACATTTCTCATCCTTAAACACAAGATCATATCATTTTCTGCACATATGACCAACAATCAAAAAATTATGCCTAAGACCTTTAACATATTAGATATCGTTAGTATGATGCTTTCCATGAAAACCTATTCAACCTATCCCACAAATTTTAGCACCAATATCATCTCCAAACATAACCAAGACTCCATCATATTTTTCAAGCTTAACAAACTTACTCTTATCATAAGTCATGTGATGTGAAAAACCCCTATCAACTTCCCAAAAATTCTTTTCTTTCATAGCATGTAGGGTAGAGATAACTGTACCTTCATTTTTCTCCTTCTCTGGAGGGATTTCTTTTACCTTTCTTAAAGAATTAATAGAAGTAAGTTCATCCTTAATCGCTAAGAACAAGCATTCATACTCAGTAGGATCCTCATATTCTGAATCCTCATTAGATATATTGGCATTCACATTCACATAATAAGATTTGTTAATATTTTTCCCTTTCTTTTCTTTCTCATATCTTTCTCTATTTCTTTTATCTATTTTTAGACACTTCACAACATAATGACCCATTTCTCCACAATTACAACATTTAAAGGGAAACTTACCTTCATACTTACTAGAGCCTTTCCTCATTCTTCTTACAAAGTTTGCTTCTATTTCGTCAACGTTTTCTTCATTCGGATCTTCAACTTTTGTAGCTTAAAAAAAAAACTCTGATTTGCACCCATTCCTTAGACTTGGCTTCATCATCTCATAAGATCAAAAATCCCAATAGTAGACCTTAGTACAAGTCTTAGAATCTATAGTCTACTCAATAGCACTCACTTTCTCACTGTAAGCATTAGGAAGAGTTCTAAGAATCTTATTTACAATTATGTCTTCATCTATAGTAGCATTGATGTAGAGCATGGGTAAACACAATGGTTTTAACCTATAATGGCAATGAACTTAGACTCCATCCTGGTAGATGCCCTTCCAAACTCGAGACTCTTCCAACATGGAACATGTTCCTCAAAGGCCACAAAACCCAAATAAGGAATCAATGCCTCAAACCCTTTACTCAACATTTGAAGCATGCCATATAGGGTGGGAACAACATGTGAAAACCAACAATGGCTCTCAAGAAACTTGGACTCTCAACCTACTTGGCATTCCTTCACAAACTACCCATTTTCCTAGTAGCCTTTCAAAATATCCTTTTCCACCATAACGTTTGGAGAAAACACTATATTCAAAATATAAAAGTATATTTAGATACTCATTTGGCTGTTATTCAACATAACAAAAATTTGGGTATGGTTACTTTGGAACAAAAGGGTCAAAAATTGACTATCCTGCTATAAACTAAGCCTAAAAGGGCTATTTAGAGCTTAAAAACACTAAGGTTTGCACACAAAAGGACTTCTAGAGGAGTTACAGCAACTCCATTTTCTAAAGAAAGGTCCACACACACCATATGACCTTCTCCACTTGTCAAAACAACTTGTCTTTGTCTCCTCTAATGTCAAGGGTAAACTATTCATCACTTTCAAGCCTAATACATGAAGATATCAGGCCTAAGGCATTGGCAAAGCATGTGCCAACACCTTCCTCTCCATCTACAAGTTATTGAAAACAAATAAAAACACTACCCAAGCCATTCCACTGAGTTTTAGAAGTTTCTATCAGTGGAATGGTGAGTTTTACATTTTTCCTCCCTTTAAGTTACCCTGCCTAGAGTTTTAACTAGTCCAAGAAGAAATACCTCTAATTTACTCAAATATTAATGAAAATGAACAAAACTGAGTGAAATGGAAAGAATATTTACTAATCTATCAATCCCAATCAATTTCAAGCCATGAGAAGACCATACAAAACAATACAATCAACTACAATAGGAAAATTTCATTCAAAATATAGAAAACAAAATTTATTGTTCCAAATCTTCAAGAAATTCAACCACCAATACTTTCATCAACCATACAAGGCCTTTCAAAAAATTTCCCACCATTTCCCAATGGTTACAAAAAAAAAATCAAATTAAAATACTAACAAGTATCATTAAGTTCACTTCTTTGACAAAATTGCAAAAGTTGCATTTGACAACATTTGGCAAGATTACAATATTTTGTACCCAGATCTTAACTCACACCTAATGACCAAAAATTGACTCAAACACATTTGAAATGGCTTGAGAAGACCTTATTACATGCAATTGAATCAATAAAAACAAAATTTCAACATTTGACCCCTCTTGGATCATGAAAACCTATGGTTCCCCTACACCATACTCACGGGGAAGAAAAGATTCAAGTTTCAATTGAATGGGGTGGTAGCAACATGAAACCATGCTTGAAATATCTTGCCTGATGTCTTTAGAACCCTACACATTTCCTTTTCTAGAATAGACCCATGTTGGATTCATCTTCACCTTAGATTTCTTGAACACTTGGAAAAGGAAGTTGAACTTGTGAAAAGAAGCTTGTCCCCCATCTATGCCTCTAAATCCTTCCTTCAACAGTTCTTTAACGACTTCCAGCGATACCTTATGCAATGGCAGTTGGACTTGATCAGTATTCCTATCAGATTGATGATACTCTTCCTCCTGCACTTGAATGAGAACAATTCCAACATTATCCTCTATAACTACTTGGGTAGCACCATCATCGGCTATGTCTTCTTTGCCCTGCTTCTCACACTCTTTTAGTGACCTTGTCAACATAGCAACATCTGACTGGAATAGCTTGGTCTACAAATCCACAACGGAAAATTTATTTTCCCCATGTACAACCCCCTCTACTATCCTACTAGCATACATTAATCTTCTTGCATCCTCAAACTCAAATGGCACATGTCTAAGATGGTGAACTAAATTGAAAACTTTGCCCTTGCAACCCAACAACTGAAAAGTTGAACCTTGCATTGTGTTTACCAGCAACCCACCTTGCTCCTCTTGCACATTAAACTCCAATTAACTCTCTTCAAACAACTGTAAATGGTTGATCCTTTGCATTGGGAATAAAAAGGTGAAAAATAATCCACAACTATGTCTATATTGTCCTCCAACTTACTTTGGATCTCCCATGACAAATTATAAAGGTCAACTACTATCATGATAGTCTGAGGTCTAATCATGGTTTCAAAATTCACCTTTTCCTCCTTCATGGATTGTGGGAACTCTTTGACTCATTAACATCATCCTTGACCTCATATTTGGATCTTTTTCATCCTTCTCTATGATTTAGACAAACTCCTTTTTAGTCACCAACATAGCACTAGAGCCTATTTGTGATTCTTGACCTTCCTCTTTCAATGGTGTAAGGGTGTAGGAAGCTCCATCTTTCTCAATAACATATATATTTTTCCTACCATCATGCTTGGCATTCCTATCATATTGCCAAGGTATCCCTAAGAGCAAATGGAAAACATACATTTGTATTATGTCACACAAAACCCTATCTTTGTATCCCCCTATATGAAAATCAACCCAATTTTGTTCATTTAAAACTACCTGTTGACCCTTGTTTAACCAAGACACCTTGTAGGGAGTAGCATGAGGAATCCTTTGTAATTTCAACTTCTCAACCATTTCAAGAGAAACCAAATTATCTGTACTACCAAAATCAATCACTACTTTGCAACACTTACCTTGGCTTTTACATGTGGTTCTAAAAAGAGATGTTCTCTATGGTGGTTCCTTCTCCATTGGCCCTTTGAGTAGAGTCCTCATTAGCAAAAACTCTCCAATCTCTAGTTCTTCAACCTATGGTGAAGAATGTACACTTTCAACATCATCTCCCCTTTGTGCAATCTGATTTCTTCTTTCTCCTCCAAATGAAGTAGTGGACTGATTTTCAGTGCATTGCCATGCTTGATGGCCTGCAAATTTATTGTACTTATAAAATTTTCTTGTAAATCCACTTGAACCTCCTCTTTGGCCTTCAAATCTAGCCCTTGAATCTGATCTACCTCCTCTAAATCCACCTCTTGAATTAGAAGTTTGTTCTTGAACTCTACTTGCCTCTTCTTGACTCTCATATGTTTGTCTTGAATCAGAAAACATACCTCTTCCTCTAGAACTCCTTCATCTACCCCTAATTTTCTTTTGTTACCTTCTCCTCAACTTATCTTTAGCCTTGATGGTCAATTAATAACACTTTTTCACCATTCTTGGAGTGGTGAGGCTCAATTCATTTTGAAGGTTGTATCTCAACCCATTGAGATATCTTGACAATTTCTCCTCACCATCTTCTACATGGCCTACCCTTATGCTCAACTTGTAGAACTCCTCTGTATAGGTTTTCCCATCCATATCATTTTGCTTGAGATTTTGAAGCCTCTTGAACAATTGAATGGTGTAATCACTAGGAAAGAATTTTCTCTTGAGTTTAGCCACCATCCTATTCCAAGAGGTGATTTTAGACTTCCCCTTCTTTCTCCTTTCACATTGTACAAAATCCCACCAAAGCAAGGCGTGGTCCTTGTTAGCTCTCAAAAATGCAGGCAGAATGCCTCCAGAGGCTACCAAACTCTTGATACATTTTAGGGTAATAGAAAAGGTCATATGCTTTTAGACCTTCTACTCTTTAGGTGCTGCTAGACCTCAGTGGGTGTACCTATATGAATGAAGCAGACTTAATGTGCTTATCTTCCTTGAAATGTTTTTCCCACAATGGCAGATGGGAGTGGAAAAATGAAATCAAATTTGGTATAGATTATATAGAAATATTCAAATCTAAATCCTAATATGTTCAGTTAACAGATGTAAAGAAAATAAATGAATCTAAATGGTGAAAAATGCAGAGACTAGTGCCTTATTGGGTATGGGGAGTCAATTGAAATAGAAATGGGCAACTTATTTCTAGAAACACACTCAAATTGTTTGTCATATGTTTTGTTTATAACTTGTATAAACATGCAAGACTGTGATTACTAAGCTCTTCTTAATGATCTAGATGAATTTCCTTAATTACTATGATTAATCAAAAGGATTTAATCTCTCCTTGAAAGAACCAGTTAATTAACCACATAGATAAAACAAATGTGCACTGATAAACTGAATATAAACTTGTTATACCAATTTAAATAACTAGAAAATGCCAACCCTGGAGACAACTTTAGTAATACTTTCAATGAGCACAATAGACAATTGACACTAGAAATGAACTGTCGCATCAACTTATTTTCATTGATATCTCCATTTGAAATCATACATCATAGTCTCTGATCTGAAAAATTTATTCTACTATATCCATTTCTAATCTATCTACTATATATCTCCTATCTAATCCCTTATTTTACAATTAGAAATGGATATTTATACATTTGCATCTGAAAAGACACATTGCTTCGCATTCCAATGTCGGTGATCAACTGTATTCAGGCCTTTATTAACATTCACTAAAGACTCGTTGAGACATCCTGTAGTTACATCGAAGGCCAATGTCTTGCCGACAGATATCCTTTCATCCTTTGTGTTTTTCTATAACATTCTATTGTTAGGGAGATGTCCCACAGACAATATTTTGTCTTACCGAGTTGCATTCCTTAATGTATTTTCCAGTCGCTGAGACACAAGCACTCTCTCACCGATGCAACAATATTTTAGCATGACATTCAGATCAGCAATACTATATAACTTCACACTGAAGACCCTCAATATAATTCCTTTATACTTTTTTAGCGAGACTAGAGGCACTTGGTGAGACCTCACATCGATAGAATCTTTTTGTGTTTTATCGGCGAGACCCAATGCACTTGCCAGGACCATACTCCAAAGACATAACTCTTGCCAAAGTATTTGTTCATTCCGCGCTAGTCGGTGAGACAATAAGAGTTCGTTGAGACTTCACCCCAAAGAAAAATCTCTCACCGACTTGCACCTTATGTCGTTGATCGGTGAGACAATAAGATCTCACCAAGACCTCATGCCGAATACCATTCTTTTGGCTGAAGTATGTCCACGTGCACATGGTTGGTGAGACCACATATCGAAGACATAACTCCTGTTGATACATTGTTCAATGTGCTAGTCACTAAGACATAATGTAATCAGTAAGACCTCATCCCAAAGTCTTTTTCTAGCCGGAAATAATCCTTTTGAGTCACCAAGTCAATGAAAATGTCCTACCGATAGGTTCCTATAGATGAATTCCAATCGCTATGACATCCCTGAGGTCTTGTCGATAGGCAACGATAGATGTATATTGACAAAAATGCATTATGGGTTGGGGAGACCTTGACAATCTCATGCCGATATGGATTATGATGTGAATTATTCTACACTAGATGGATTTTATGGGACCACAAGGCAAGCTGTGAGCAAAGTGTTATGAAAAAATGCCATTTGTGCATATGGTGAGGATTCATTTGGAAATTCATGAATGTAATTGACTATGAAAAAATCAAATTTTCACAGTTCTAACAGTGGCTCGGATGAATGATTGTGAGATCATTGTAAGGATACAAATTTCTAGGTGAGCAGACCAGACTTAAGATGATGAATCAGTGAGAAAAATGGAAATGGAAATGAATGTGAAATGGAGATGAACAAAACCCTAAACTACTGTGGATGCAAAATAATTTTAAAGAGGATTAGCAAGAGTTGTCCATTCATTGGAAACCCTTAATCCTCTGTGCTTTAACTTCATCTATTTTGAGTTGTTACTGTTTAAAATTCAAACTATAAATGATGACTCAAGGCCATCCAAAAGAAAATCCAATACTTCCCTCTCTCAAACACCTGACATTGCTTTGACTTCATCAAATTATTCTTGAAGATATTAATGCAATCTTCCCCATCATTGTTATTGAAAGTTTTTAGATAATCCTCATACTCAACTTGGCCCAAATTCCCTTCACCATTTTGCAGTTCAAATTCGTCATCATCATGGAACAAATCTCTATTATCTTCAACATACAAAGTACATGCATATTCAATACAACATTTCTGATTATCTTTTTCACTGTTATGTATAATGAAACACTCTCCCAGCTGTATTAAAAATTCACCATCAAGTGCTTCTCTCGAGAAACAAAAAGTTTTGTCATATCAACACTGTCTGAAACGAACATATCTAAAACCTTTTGCACCTCTTCCATATCACCATTTGGAGACAACACTGGATCATGACTCATATCTTCAATATCATGCATATATGAACCAATCAATGCTGGACTTTTATCATCCTTGGTATGCAAATAAATTTCTTCTCCACATGAGTTAAGAATTTCAAAATCACATACCTCTTCTTGAATATACACAGATTTTTGATCAATTTCAAAGGTTTTTCCATCATTTCGAGAAATGCACTGGGAGTCATATGAATCATTGCACAAAGAACTTTCACTATCAAAACAAATGTAAGATGGATACAAAACTTCAGAGTCATCCTTGTGTGCACATATTTGGTATTCAAGAGTTAGCAAATCTAAAATTTGCTCACTACTAAGTGAACATGTTTCTTCTTCCATATCTTCTATTATTTCTCCCTCTTGTTGACCTCCATAAGAGCTAGAAATATCTCCTTGTTGTAAATCAAGATTCACATGATTTCCCTCAAACTTTTGGTCATTGTGACATGATACACAATCCCCTTCCATTTCATTTTCCAATTCATCAATATGGAAATTTTCAAGATCATTATAGTTGTTCTCTTCACATGTTGATGTACTCTCCTCTTCATTTGAGCATGGTCCATCCTCATCATGGAGTGGATTCAAAAAGAAATCATTTTGTAGCACACCTTGGCCAGATTTCTTTTGAGATTCTTCTATTATTTGATCATACAATAGTTTTGAAGAAAAATTAAAACCATTTTCAAGTGTGCAATCTTATTCTTCATCAATCATGTTCTCATGGTTATGAGCTGCAGCCAAAGGGTTTACTTGTTCACTATCAAATGGATCCAAATTTTCCATTGCTTCTTCCTCTTGATTACCACAAGAACTGCAAGAATCACCTTGTTGTAAATCAAAATCAATAGGTTCATCTTCACAATTAGAATATTCATTAGATCCCTCATAACATACACTACTTTCCCTGTCACAATCTATTATGCAAGAGAGATATCTTGTATCTTCATCTTCCTCATGCAAGCTATCATATGAACCATTTTGACTTTTACTCGTCTCATCTTCTATTGGCTACATTGTTTGATCAATTTCTCCATCTTCATCAATGATTTCACCATTATCTTCATATCTTTTCCTATCTACAATGTCTGTCCATTCATCTAGTTGATCAAAATAAATTGGTATGCATGATTTAGGCCAATATACTAGGTTTGGATCATACACTTTCATGAACTGCTGAATGATCTCAAGCCTACTAGGTGGGAATTTAATAGGTATTTTCCTACAAATATCCGTCATTTTGTAGAGCAAAGAGTGCCCAGATTCTCCTCTATATCTCCTTATGTCAAGAAAGGAATCCAAAATATTTTTGAATTATTCATCATCTCTAGATTGTTGGCTCTGATATGTACCTTGTTGCAGATTCTGACTGATATCTCCAAGTGGAATAGAATTGTGTTGCACTTGACATTGATCACATTGACAATCTTGATAACTTGCCAATCTTTGTCCAGGAGCCTGACTGGATAAGCATTTACTTGCTTTGATGGTTGTGATGAATAAATGTTCTGTTGTGCGTGATATGTATCGCCTCCATTGTAAAAATTTCCAATTGTATTATTAGGTGCTTGAGGGGCCCAATACCTTCCTGCATTTGTGTATTCATCCTTATTGTAAAATTCTCCTAATTGTAACGGTTGCTAGTCCAATTGTAGCTTTTTCTTTTTCAATTCTTCAATTCCTTTTATCAACAGCTACTTCTCAAAATATTCTTTTGTTCCATACACAAATTCCATTCTTCATCAAGTTTTTTCCAGAGTCGCCACCTACTTTTCCAAAAGTAGGAAAATGATTCTTTTTTATCTTCTCCCCAGTGGAATCACTTTTTCTAAAACTTTTCAAATTATAAATCTTTTTCTTCAATGACTCTATATGATGTTCTTCAACCGGATATTCTAAAATAATCCCTAGCAGAGTTGCCAATTTGTTAGCTCTCAAAAATGCAGGCGGAATGCCTCAAGAGGCTGCCAAACTCTTGATACATTTTAGGGTAACAGACAAGGTCAGATGCTTTTAGACCTTCTACTCTTCAGGTGCTGCTAGACCTCGGCGGGTGTACCTATATGAATGAATCAGACTTAATGTGCTTATCTTCCTCGAAATGTTTTTCCCACAATGGCAAATGGGAGTAGACAAATGAAATCAAATTTGGTATAGATTGTATAGCAATATTCAAAGCTAAATCCTAATATGTTTAGTTAATAGATGTAAAGAAAATGAATCAATCTAAATGGTGAAAAATGCAGAGACTAGTGCCTTATTGGGTATGCAGAGTCAAATGAAATAGAAATGGGAAATTTATTTCTAGACAAACACTCAAATTGTTTGGCATATGTTTTGTTTATAACTTGTATAAACATGCAAGACTATGATTGCTAAGCTCTTCTTAATGATCCAGATGAATTTCCCTAATTACTATGATTAATCAAAAGGATTTAATCTCTCCTTGAAAGAACCAGTTAATTAACCACACAAATACAACAAATGTGCACTAATAAACTAAATATAAACTTGTTATACCAATTTAAATAACCAGAAAATGCCAACCCTGGAGACAACTTTAGTAATACTTTCAATGAGCACAATAGACAACTGACACCAAAAATGAACCACCACATCAACTGATTTTCATTGATATCTCTATTTGAAATCATGCATCATAGTCTCTGATCTGAAAATTTTATTCTACTATATCCATTTCTAATCTATCTACTGTATATCTCCTATCTAGTCTCTTATTTTACAATCACAAATGGGTATTTATACATTTGCATCTAAAAAGACACATCGCTTCACATTCCAATGTTGGTGATCAACTGTATTTGGGCCTTTATTAACATTCACTGAAGACTCACCAAGACATCCTATAGTTACATTGAAGGCCAATGTGTCGCCGGCAGATATCCTTTCATCCTTTGTGTTTCGTTGTAAGATTATGTTGTCAGGGAGACGTCCCATAGACACTATTTTGTCTTACCGAGATGCATTCCTTAATTTATTTTCCATTTGCTGAGACACAAGCACTCTCTCACCAATGCAACTATATTTCGACATGATATTCAGATTGGCAAGACTGTATAACTTCACATCAAAGACCCTTGATATAATTCCTTTGCACTTTGTTAGCTAGACCGGAGGCACTCAGTGAGACCTCACACCGATAGAATCTTTTTGTGTTTTATTGGAGAGACCCAATGCACTCACCAAGACCATACTCCAAAGACATAACTCTTGCTAAATTATTTGTTCATTCCATGCTAGTCGGTGAGACAATAAGAGTTTGCCGAGACTTCACCCCAAAGAAAAATCTCTCACCGACTTGCTCCTTCTGTCGCCGGTCAGTGAGACAATAAGATCTCGCCAAGACCTCATGTTGAATACCATTTGTTTGGCCGAAGTATGTTCACGTGCACATGGTCGATGAGACATGACCCATTCGGTGAGACCACATATCGAAGACATAACTCCTACCGATACATCGTTCTATGTGCTAGTCGCTAAGACATAATGCAATCGGTAAGACCTCATCCTGAAGTATTTGTCTGGCAAAAAATAATCCTTTTGAGTCACCGAGACAATGAAAATATCCTATTGATAAGTTCTTGTAGATGAATTCCAATCGTTGTGACATCCCTATGGTCTTGCCGATAGGCAACGACAAATGTATATTAACAAAAATGCATTATGGGTCGGGGAGACCTTGACAATCTCATGTCGATATGGATTATGATGTGAATTATTCCATACTAGATGGATTTTATGGGACCACAAGGCAAGACGTGATCAAAGTGTTATGAAAAAAGGCCATTTGTGCATATGGTGAGGACTCATTTGGAAATTCATGAATGCAATTGACTGTGAAAATTTCAAATTTTCACAATTCTAACAGTCCTTCAACTTTGTCTTGGCCAACTTCACCCTTTCATCTTCTGGCACATCTTCATATTCAAAGTAGTTATTCAATGCTCCTATCCAATCTAGGAATTCCTCACTATCCATTTTTCCTCCATACATGGGTAAATCCATCTTGATCTTATGACCATCTCCCTTGACTACTTTCAAGAGCTTTTCCATCCTCAAGTCATCAAGATCCATCTCTTCCTTAGACCCTTCTTGGGAATTTTCCTCTTCCCCTTCTTCTTGGTCACTCAATTCTCCTATGACCACTCCTTTTATAACTTGTTTCAAGGGAAACAAGCCTCTCCGTCAATTCTCTCATCTCTCTAGCATGCTTTAACTTCAACTCATTCACTTCTCTAGTAATGATGGCATTCCCTTTTGGAGGCATTTTGTTCCTTCTTCTCTTCAACTTTCCCTCTTTAGATCAAACCTATGCTCTGATACCAATTTGATGTCTATTAGGGGTAAACACAATGGTTTTAACCTATCAAAGCAATGAACTTAGACTCCATCCTGGTAGATAGCCTTCCAAACTTGAGACTCTTCCAACATGGAACATGCTCCTCAAAGGCCACAAAACCCAAACAAGGCATCAATGCCTTAAACCATCTACTCAACATTTGAAGCACCTCATATAGGGTGGGAAAAAAATTTGCATTAAAAAATGGCTCTCAATAAACTTGGATTCTCAACCTACTTAGCATTCCTTCACAAACTACCCCTTTTCCACCATAACTTTTGTAGCATACACTAGATTCAAAATATAAAATAATATTAAAACACCCATTTGGCCCTTCTTCAATATATCAAAAATTGGGGTATGGTTACTTTGGAACACAAGGGTCAAAAATTGACTATCCCGCTATAAACTAGGCCTAAAAGGGCTATTTAAAGCTTAAAAACACATGGCTTGCACACAAAAGGACTTATAGAGGGAATACAACCACTATATTTTCCTAGGTAGGGTTTAACCACACCATATGAACTTCTCCACTTGTCAAAACAACTTTTCTTTGCCTCCTCTAATGCCAAGGGTAAACAGTTCATCACTTTCAAGCCTGATACATGAATATATCAGGCCTAGGGCATCACCAAATCACGTTCCAACACCTTTCCCTTCATTTGAAAGTTATTGAAAACAAATAACAACACTACCCAAGCCATTCCATCGAGTTTTAGAAGTTTGTATTGGTGGAATGGTGAGTTTTACATTTTTCTTCCCTTCAAGTTACCTTGCCTAGGGTTTTAACTAGTCTGAGAAGAAATGCCTCTAATTTACTCAAATTTTAATGAAAATGAATAAAAAAAAGTGAAATGGAAAGAATATTCACTACTCTATCAATCCCAATTTATTTCAAGCCATGAGAAGACCATACAAAACTATACAATAAACTATAGCAGCAAAATGGCATTCAAAATGCAGAAAATAAAATTTTATTGTTCCAAATCTTCAAGAAATTCAACCACCAAACCTTTCAGCGCCCATAAAAGGACTTTTCAACCTTTTCCAATCATTTCCTAATGGTTACAAACCAACTTTCAAATTAAAATACTAACAAACATCATTATGTTCACTTCTTTGATAAAATTACAAAAGTTGCATTTGACAACATTTGGCAACATTACAATATTTTGCACCCAGAACTTAACTCACACCTAATGACCCAAAACTGACTCAAACACATTTGAAATGGTCTTAGAAGACTTTATTACATGAAATTAACTCAATAAAAAAAAAAATTCAACATTTTAACCCTCTTGGATCATAAAAACCTATGGTGCCCTTGCACCAAGCACCAAGTCCTCTCATTCCAGCCACTATCGTATCCAATCTCTATACATAAGCTTTAATATTCTCATATTTAGACATTTGTAGAAGATCAAACTATGTTTCCAAGTTCTATAATTTTACTTCTTTAACTCTTTCATCACCATCATGTGCTCTTTCCAAAGCATACCGGACTTCCTTAGCCATTTTCAAATTATAAACCTTAATCAACTTGGAATGTACCAGACTATTCTTCAAGATGAACTTCACCTTATTGTTCGATTCATGTGCTTTGATCTCTTCAAGTGTACTCAGACCATTAGCAAGAGGAGTGAAAGGATTTTCATAATCTTTTTCCACATCATATCTGCAATACTCCAGATATTCTTCCATCAATACTTTCCAAATACCATAGTTATTTCCATCAAACCTTGGATAATCAAAAACCATTTTTCCATCCATCCTGAACCTTCCTCAAGTGGTTAAGGTCTTCACCAAGGAACCTTGCACTCTAATACCAATTGTTTAGTAGGACAACTAAGATGGGGTAAATAAATTGTCATAGAATTAAACCTTTAATTCAATCACCAGAACTAATACTTAGTACTGATTAAATGATTAATCATAAAATGCTAGTGCAGAAACTCAAATCCAACATATAAACACAATAACACCAAATTTACATGGAAAACCCAATGAGGGAAAAACCATGGTGAGGATTAACTCACACTATAGAGAATATCAAAATTGATTACAAAAAGGCTCACTGCTTGAAATAAGGACTCACTATCTAGAACAAGAACTCACTATCCAATAAGGCTACAACCTAGAAGGCTCACTGTCACATAGATACAAAGAAGATAAATAATACTAATTATAGAGAGACTACAATTCCAATGCAACAAAGGATTTCACCATATTCACTCGATCAACTTGCATGAATGATAGAGTTCTCCTTCTGCTCACTATATCCAGAAACTCAGCATTAAGCTTTGCAATGATCTCCCACACTCGCAACACACACTCTTATTGAATATAATCAATGTCACATAAAACTACACTTTCTCTTTTCTCTTATCATGCTTTTTTACTCTTGTATATTTTCCATTACTAACTCATCTTATATTTATACCATCTTCAACTTTGAAATATATCCAAAGTCAACTATCCAAATCCAAATTCAAATTAGGTTGGTGCCAAAACATCCTAGGGTGGAATTAGAATGAGGGTGACCCAGATGCACACTTCATAGGGACCCAAATAGATCCAACATGCTTCATTATTCTCAAAAGTAATATTTCACACAAGGTCAACTACACCAGTGTAAAACACATAGAACCATTAAGCACAAAATTTTTAATTTTCAAAATTAACTTCAATACACTCTGGAAAACTCATATTTACAACCATATGTCATAAGAATTCATCAAAGAGAAATCTGGACCAACACCATTTCTTCCATACCTCAATCAGAAACATAGAGAACCATAGTTCACAATTGGTGAACACAACTTGCACTGTACAATGAACTGACAACCAATAATTTGAATATAGTACCTTCTCACAACCATGAACAACATATCTGATCCACACAACCACAAGAGAAAATTTGGACCAAAAATTGGAGCAACCACAAAACACTTGCAGCATATCTTTATTACAATTTTCTCAATATCCTTGACATATACAACCAACAACTAGTAGATAACTAGCCGACTGATTGAAATCAATGACAACACCTTCAATATTTTCATTCTTGCAACAAAGAAGATGCTATAAGGTGATTTGTTCAACTTGGAGATCTAGTAATGTCTAGACATATTTCCATATCTAGCACCTTGGTAGATGTAGAAAAACTGGAGAAGATGAACATCAATCCTTCCACTCCAAAAGAAGGAGAAGAGTGCCTATTGGAACTGGAATCACTAAATAAAACTCTTACCAGAGAAAAATGGATTTGGGATAAAGGAAAGCCTACTTGGGAAGCAATTTTCAAGGAGTTACAAGGTTCCCCTAGCTTTTGATTAAAAGTCTTTTTTTTTCCTTTATCCTTGATGTCAAAGGGGGAGAAGGTTCTATAAGGAGACGGTTTAGTTTTATGTGAAGGAAGGTTTAGAATAAATAATATTTTTGTTTCAAAAATAGTTTTTGTATTTTGGTATACTTGAAAGGGGGAGTTGAATAAGATTTTGGTTTTGGAGTTGAATGAGTTGATGTCACAAAACTTTGTTTTGAAGTAAGCTTTATTTTTGGAACATGTTGCCATCAATGACAAAGGGGGAGATTGTTGGAAGAATGAAGGAGACCCCAGTTTTGTTGTTTTTGTTGTCATTGATACCAACATCGTTTGGTGTCTAATTTCTGCTCATCTAGTAAAATTTGTTTGTGCTACATTGATCTAGTAATTTGGTCTGGAATCACTCTGGGTAGAATATCAGCTCATATGATTTTGGTATGTTATTCAGGATTGCTAGATGCATCTGTGGTCAACGATTCAATAATTTTGGTTGAATAAGTTGAAAATGGTAGATGAGAGTTTTTTGGCTTATATTTTTTGGCATGATCTTCATTTGATCAACTTAATCAAGTCGTATACATTTCATGGATGCTTAATATGCTTGTGTTTTGGTTCGGGCTGACACAGCTTATGCTTGCCACATTTTGTTTTACATGCCAAATATGTTTTTTCTTGAAGCCGACAAGTCATTTTGAGTTAAGTTTTCTTACATCCAACTAGGCCAACCTAATTGATGTATGAATATGTAACTATATATGTATGTGGAACATCCATATATTGTTTAGATATAGAGAAGGTTTGATAGTGCAAATATATGAGACAAGGTGATATTATGAAGTTGTTGATAGTTATGTTCCTACAAACCGGTGCTGAACTAGAGCTTAATTGGAACTGTACTCAACACACAGAAGGTGCATTCCATCAGCTCACATTTTTCGTAGTAAGCCACACTCTTTGTAATCTTTTTCAGGTTATGAGCCTCTCAAGGAGAGTGTTTCTTAGAAGTGAGCCTTGTAATATTTTATGACTAGTTATAATATACTATGAGATAATCCTCACCGTGGTTTTTCCCACTTTGGGTTTTCCATGTAAAAATCCTAGTGTCTATGAGCTATGTGATGTTATGATCTATTCCATTCTTTTACCTACTATTGCTACTAGATATTCTTTAAGACTTGGATGGTTAATAATCAAATGGTTTTTTAGAATACTGACTCACCCCCCCTCTTAGTATTCTATGTGTTCAACAATAAATGAATCACAGTTACAACTTTGTTTTAGGGTTACAACCCAAGGAACCTACTACTCACTATAGAAAGGTTTTAGGATCACTCCCAAGGAAGCTAAAACTCCTTAGAAACTTTATTTTAGTGCTTCAACCCAAGGAAGAAACTACTCCCTAAACTAGGAACAAACTTCAAAAATATTATAGCATGACAGTCCTTCTACTGTCTAAATCCAAGAATGAAATTCAATCTTTTGATGATTGTAATTATGCTCTTTCCTTCTCTTTTGATGATTGCAATTATTCTATGAAAACTCTTCTGCAACTTCTTCAAATGTCTTGTCTTCAACTTACTGACTCACTAATTTTAGCCTTCAAGAAGTGTTTCCTTTGGCTCACTTCTTGTAGCAATCAATTAGGATCACTCTTCACTTCTCTTCTATCACAAATTATGATCAACTTGAATCTGGATAGGATATTCCACTTCTACTCTTTCTCCTTGAGTTTCTCACATAAAAATCATAATGCATTACACATCTTCAACACTGCCACTTCACATAGATCAACTAGGTTTATAATATATATAGGATATTACATTGATTATATTATATGTCAACCAAAGACAACAAGAATATTATAATTACATGTTAGCCAAAGATCAAACAACAACATGAAACATGTAGAAGGAAAGACCCAAACTAGACTACACATAACACCAGGAAGAGGGAAACATCTTGTTGATCCCAGAAAATACTTGACCTGGACATATACACTCTTTGAATCTTTGATCTTCAATGAATAACATCTACATGATTTTCATATTCAAATTAGGTCATCCTTAATCAAGAAAGTATGAAACTTGTAACATGTCAACCATTACAATATTAGTAGTACATATGAAAAGTTAAACATTACTTGTTCTTCTTGAAGATGATTCAACATGAACCATGCAACATCTCCAAACACTCCTTGAAATCTACACAAAAAAATCCTTATGGTACACACCTTCAACATACCTTAGTCGGCTAGGAAAAAGCATAACCTATTAGCACCTTCATTTTGAACCAGAAATTGTTTCAAAGTAAATATAAAAAATCTTACGGAGAAAAAAAAACATCACAAGATCTTCAAAAACACTATCCAAGAGCCAATTCACCACTTCATACAACAAGTTGGTGCAAGCCAAGAGATACTGAAACTAGACACCAAACAATACAGTCTTACACTTTGTCAAAATTTCTTTGGAGAAGGAAAATGATATGAAACTTTGGATATATTACCTTCAAAATATAAAAAACCGAACTTATGATCCACATGTCCATATCTACAAACGTAGAGGAATGAAAAGCCAAATTTTGCACCATTATGGGCATTCTCATAGAAAAAACACTGCCTTTAAATTGTCACTTCCAAAAGAACTTTTCAATCATCCAAACAACATGAAACTTAGATCCCACATGATTTGACTATTGAACAAGACAATTGAGATGAGTTGGTGAATTAGTTGGGGAAATTTTAACCTTTAAAACTTTCACTAGAAGTTAGATCAATAGTCGTTCACAAATATTTTACTCTGCTAGTGTGGTTAATCATTGTGTAGAAGAAAACATAGAAATAAGTAAAACCATACACAAAATAACACCAAATTTACATGGAAAACCTAATGAGGGAAAAAACACAGTGAGGGTTATCTCATAATATAAATAATTCGAAACTAAATACAAAATATCACTATTGGAAAGGCTCACTGCCAAACTAGGACTTAATTGTCCAAAATAGGACACATTATCCAATGAGGGTTAACCACCCAGAGTGCTCATTTCCACAAAATTACAAAGAAGATAGAAGAGAGTAGTTATAGAGAGAAAAATATCTCAATACAATAGATATATCCACCACAATTCACTCACACACTTGCAAACACACATGAAAAGATGTCACATGCTTTCAGCTCACTGCCTTCGGAACCTTAATAGGAAATTCATACTAATCTACTCAAATTCACATCACAAACACTATTTTGTATCTATCTCGCATCTATCATTCATCTATCTTATCTTCCATCAACATCTCAACCTATATTTATACCGTCTTCAACCTTGAAACTCATCCAAGGTCACCACACACCATTTTTATTTACAAATTCAATTTAGGTCAGCACCAAAACATTATAAAGTGGAATTGGAATGAGGGTGACCCAAACACATACTTAATGAGGACCTAAATAAGTCCCAACATGCCTCAACATGCTTCCATAAACTTTGAGTAGTGTTTAACACAAGGTCGACCAATACCAGTGTAAAACACAAAAAATTAAGCACACACATCCCTAACTCGATCCAATCTTCTCAAACAAAAAAATTCATTTGAGATCGACCTCATTAACTTACTATAAGAACCACAAGTCTTGAAACCAAAGTACAGAGAAATACAAAGCAACTACATTTCTCCCAAACCTCATCCAGACACAAAAAGAAGCACAGAAACAATTGGTGAAGATATCTCTCACTACATAATGATCCAGAGACCCAAATTTTTGATACAACAACTACCAACAACCCTAAATAATATGTCAAGAACTCGCAAGCATAGAGGCAATATAAAGCACATCCCAAAACACACACAAAATTCCTACAAACTTTCTTTATTACTATTTTCTCAATATGCTTGACATATACAACCAAAAACTAATTTCCATGACATCAATGACAATAGTAACCAATTGAAATCAATGAAAACACCTTCATACTTACAAAAATCTCCCTCTTTGTCATTGATAGAAACACATGATATGAAAAACCATCAAAGACAACACAACAACTTTGAACCATCAATCTCCAAAATGCTTTCTCCCCCCTACTTTTTCACATGAAATTTTATCCCCCTTTGACATCAATGGAAAAGGAAAAAGGTATTTTACATTGTTTTCCCCTTTGTCATGAGGAACATTATCAATACAAAATTATCCCCCTTAGGAGTACACCCAAACAATTCCACAATGACAAAACATGACAGTACATGCTCCCCCTGAGAAGTAGCCACCAAACATCAATCTAGAAAGAAGATAGATCCATAGACCCACTAGAATGATGCATCTCCATATGCATCTAGTTTAAGAAAGGAGGGGCAATAACCCCTAACTTCTTCTAGAGATACTCAAGAGTATCTTTAGGAAGATCCTTAGTAAATGTGTCAACAATATGATCCTTTGTAGGTGTTGATGCCAAAAATTGGAAAGGTAACAACCTTTATGGGAAACTTAGTTAATGGGGGGACCAATTGTGCTAAAATGAGTGACCTCCAAGTTTTTAAAGAAGCCGACTTCTTTTGTAATTGGGGTTTTGGAATGGGAAAATGAAGTATATTTAAAAAACAAAGGTATAAGTAAGGAAATGTGCCAAAATTTAGATATACGGCACAATAAATCTATCTTTTGAATATGACTTAAGGGCCTGTTCAGTAATCTGCTATGTCCTAGAATAAAAAAAATTAGAAATACAAGCCTGAAAAATTCATTCAATGACATAAAATAATTCTCACACACATTCACTGAAAAGAGGAGTCAAAGACATGATCTAAACCAACAAATTTGTATTAAAATCACAGAAGTTTTGTAAATGAACAATTCAGGACAGTAATGGCACAATATAATGTTTTATAAAATAGCTTAAGAAAACTAGAAAGGATGAATAATGACACAATCTGATAGTCTCATACAATAATCTAAAAGGAATAAAAAGGCCTGGTGTCTTTCCCTAATTTTTATGTATCTTCCAAACTCATTTTGAAAAGAAAGAAGCAGTATATATAGCTAGCAATCCCACTGCCTAGCAGGCTAGTAACATAAAATATTTTGTATCTTGAGTAATGATGGTTGCAACAATGATTCCCCTCGGCCATTGTAACAGAAAAGATTTGAGCCATAGCACGTAGTCGCTCTCCAGCTAGATACATCCCCTGCTAATGATGGCAGTGGTCCCAGAAAAACCTTATGCAAACAAGTGTCATTTACCTATGAAGGAAGTTAAGACACATGACAACATGTCGTAGCTTGTTACTTGCTCCATCCTTCCTTTTGATGAAGTCTCGCAAAAGGGACATGTAGTAGCAGGTTAGAGCCCACTTATTTATTCCTCCTCTTTGCGTTGAGAGATTGCATAGTGAAGACACATGGAGGAATTCTTTACCATTGATGCTAACTATGTGGTCTACCAAAGAGTGTACGCAAATGAAAGCTACATGGCACACAGACGGGGCCCAACTCAAAAGTGAAGGGAAGCATCCTTGAAGTGTATGTGGTGATGACACGTGGAAGAATGGTGGGAGCCAGTAAAAGAGCGAAGGAAGCAATTGCTGTGAAGAACACCTAGTAGACACATGACCACGACTGACTATGTTTATGAAAAAGAGGCTCGATTGAGTTGTGAAGGGTAGCATTTCAAACATATGAGGAGCAAGTCAATACTTAGAAGAAACAAAACCACCTGAAGGGAGCTTGAGAAATTTTACATTCACATTTTTTGGTGACTACTAGGGGTGTTTCTCTTGCAAAATAAGGAACCCAAAATATTCTCTAGCCTGCAGACCAGAGCCCCCAGCCATAGGGTGATGGAGTAAGAGCTTAGAAAGAGTTTCCTGCAGAGGAAGCTAGCCAACGTAGGATGGTGTTGATACGTCATGCAGATTCTCTTGCACTCCACTCAAATAAAGCATTTCTTTATAAGGTAGCATCGTAGGTAAATGGGCCCCAGACTAAAATTGGAAGAGTAGCTACACAATCGAATGAGTGACACCTTCATTATCTATTGCGGTAGGGGTTTGGCTGAAGCTCTAGAAAGTTGATGTGTCCTATTGCTTCTCTTCAGTCTTTGCCACAATTTTCTCTACTATGGCCACTGACTCATATGTAAGAAATGAGGAGCGTAGGCCTATCTCAGTTAGCTAGGAGATTTTTTCTTGCATGCTATCCATAGTTTGGCTCAAAGTGGTTGCGCATGCATTAGAACGAAGGATAGCCAAATGGCAGTGGATGATTTTTTTTTCTATTTTGGCAGCAACCTTCCAATCCTCTATCCCTGCCTTTGCTATGTCTTCATCCGAGACCATGTATAACTTACTTAGTAAACTTTTTTCACCAAAAACCTTTCTATGATAAACTGCGGGAACTACTTAATTGCTCCATGAACCTCCTTGCTCAAGCTTGTTGCCTGCGACATAAATTAGAGTGTTGGCTATAGTGTTAGGAAAAAGGCCTTGAGTTTTTCCCAGTACAAAACATATAGCTGTTGAGCCGCTAGAATGAGGTCTGGCTAGGCAGTAGGGGCCTGGGGAATACTCCTTAGAAGGGAAAGCTCTACATCTTTTGAGTCAATGCTCTATGTGAGCTCCATGAGACTTTTTTTGTAGACACAAGTTGTTCCAAGAAAGTCCTCCATTTGGCAAGCCATTTTTCTTCAGTCTAATTTTTGTTTGCTAATTCTTCTTCAAGCGAAGACTTCATCTCTTGGAGCTGCTTTTCTAATTGGGCCCTTTCATTCTCAAAGTTTGCATCCTTCTATTGCATTTGTTGCTCGAATTGTGCATGTTGTCATTCAAACTCCTCACTCTTTTACTACACCGCTTGCTCCACTAGAGCTAACCTACTCTGATAGTCTTGGTTCCTCCACCATAGCACGTCAACCAGGATGGGGTCAACAGATTAGAACTTTGCAAGTTCCTCTTGGAGTTTGTTCTGCTCTACCTCTATTTCCTGTGCTTTCTCCGATTAGCGTTTAATTTCTACTTCCACCGCTTTTTCCTTTTCCAACAGGAACTTGACGCTATCCTTCACAAGTTTCAGCTCCTCTTCTTTCTTCTTTAGTTGGCGACCAGACTTGAGGAAGTCAATGGTCACCACCTATTGCATTTATTCCATGGGCTCAACTTTGTCATGTGGCCAGGCTATGCTCAGATCGAGTCCCATGGTGAACATGTTATAATCTTTCAGATGCATCTTCACTTGCGGTTTGATGAAATTCAAATACATGATTGCAAAATGGAACAGTTTATAAGCTTCATTGTAAACAATATACACCTTTGGCTCCATCAGCTTCTTGTCATCCTTGGCCTTTCACTTCTAGATTTTGAGAGCTTTTGCTTCCTTTGTAACAATACCCTGCACCATAAATTGCATTGCGATTGAACTAGTCTTCCTACGAAAGGTGTGCTGGGAGGTAGGGCGAAAGGTAATGTGAGGGTAGTGGTTCTAGGTGTTTTCTTCTTTGGGAGATCAATTGTCTATGGGGAGAAATGAGGGACATGCTAGAGCTCGGTTTGTGACCCCGCGGGAGGACTCATCAGGTGTTCTGGTAAAAGTGGAGTTGTCACAAACTCCATCTACTAAGAAAACTAAGTTGGGATCAATATAGTGGTAGCAAGAGGGGTGTCAATAATAGCCATGCTCGTAGAAAGAGAGGTGATAGAAGATTGGGCAGTGATGGATGGTGTAAGAGTTTGTAGAGGTGTCAAGATAAATGGCCTCACTTGGGAAAATTGGGAGAAACCTCCCATGACCATTGGGGCAAAGGTGGAAAAGGAAGGGCCTATACTTTTAGTGATGGGTGCTACAAAGACAGTAGGGGACACTAAAGATTGTGAAGTAAGAGAAGAGGGAGCGAATGTTACCTGTTGACTGGATGATTGTGGTTATCGGCTTTCCATGGCCTCCTAGATTATTGTAGGTGTAACTAAGGGTAAATTTTTAGGTTAGATTAGAGCTTAGCAAAGACTAAAAAACCCAAAAAAAATACAAAATACAATGGAAGTAAACATAATCAAAATGATTATACCAGCTAATCATCAAGACCTCCATGATTCACCTTTGTAACACCTTCTAACTTGTTGGTTGACGTGTTGCCCTCAGATCGAATGTGCAAGCAATATTTGACGAAGTCCTACACAAGCTTTGAAGGATTTGATCAAAGTCTAATTCCTATGACTATGTGATTAAAAATGCCTATGCCTAAATATGTCAATACTTAACGAAATATCACAATAAATGCTACAATGTCTGTAAAATGCCTAAGTGTGTCAGTGTGTAATCTAAAAATGAGAGCAAAATGACATTTTATAGAAAATTCCATTTTGAACGGGTGGATGAGATTGACCTTTAGTAGAGACCTAAAATCAGAGGACGAGACTAAATCTGATAATACCTAATCAGGGATAGGGAAAAATCCTTAAACGAGTGGTTGAGATGTCATCTAAGAAGATCGAATTAGCGGTGGAGAATAAATGAGATAATTAATTAGAAAATAAATATTTTCAACAATCAGAAAGATAAAGACTGCCTGATTTGTGAGATTCAAAAAATCAATAAGATAAGAGTTGAACTGAAGATCAGATTTGAAAAATCAAGAATTTGCCCGATTACTTGTTTTTTTGGAGGAATATTACCATTTTGAATTAAGTTAATTCAAAATATGGACTTTGTGAGATAATAAATAATCGATTATCAGATTATTTACTAAAATGGACTGTCAGTTAACAATGTGATGACATTTTAAATAATTTCATTTATTTAAAATGAGAGGAATATTAATTTTGACAATTAAATAATTAAATATAATTATTTAATTTAGAAGATAAGATTAATTAATTAAATAAATTAATAAATTCATTTAATTATGAGGATTAGTGATATATTAAATAAATAAATGAAATTCATTTATTTAATAATCAAGAAGAAATAAATGCAGAAAGGTAATTAGATAAATTAAGAAATTTATTTAATTAAGGGAAGACTTAGACAATTAATGACGTATTTAATAAATAAATAAGATTTATTTATTTAATAATCATGAAGAATAAACGGACATGAATTATTTAATCAATAGTCAAATGTGGACCAAGGACATAATTAAATGTCATAATTATGCTAGGACGAAAGTGGTAAGAATAGAGCTTGCAGGCCTAGGTCATTTTTAAGTGTCTACATTTTGCCCCTCTTTGTCATAATGTAGCATGTCACATTGTGACAAAGAAAATAAGTCAAAGTCATGCCCCAGCAAAGGTATAGAGTATCAATGCCCCCTCGGGAAAATTTTCAAATTTTGGATCAGCGGTAGAAAATTTTCGAAAGGGTCCCGATAAGTCAATTTGATGACTAGAAAGACAATGGTGCAGATGGTTTCGGGTTCTAACATGTTTAAGGCAGCCGACGGGGTGGTCAAAGTTGGTCAAATGAGCCTCTAGTACTAACCTAGTTGAAAAATGTCATTTTGACTTTATAAATAGGTTGACAAAGGGGTAAAAGTCAATTCATTTTCACTATTCACATTGCAAATTTCCAGAGCATAGAGCGAAAAGGAGTGCAACGAGGATGGTGATTCTAGTGATAGAGCTTCGCAGCAAGATCTTACGGACCTTCAGGTGGCCAGAGGGCTCAGCACCAGTGGTATGTACCCCTAACTCCCTTTGTAATTTTTTCATTTTGTGTGCCAAAAGTTAGGTTTTAGAGGGAACAATGAATGCACCGCGATGCACACATGTGCGCGTAAGCCGCATTCGACTTTGCGTTCGACACATTTGATGCGTCATGACTCAAATGCAAGGGTAGTTTAAGGCAAGCCAAGGTTTTGTGACGTATTTTTCAAATTTTGCGACGTAATCGCCTTTTTGAGCCACATTCAAAATTTGGAATGCCGTAATTGTCATTTTGCAACACAATTGTCTATTTTAGTGATGCATTTGAATGGAATGATGCAATCATCATATATAATGATGCAAGTGCTCTGATGCGACGCATTTGAGCAACTGAGTGATGCAATTGGAAGATTGTGACGTATTTGAAATACAAAAACAACGCATTCGTTGTTTTGTGACGTAATTGTAGTCAACACGACGCATTTGACATTGAATTTGACTATGGCTAATTCTGATGCTCTTTGAATATGAAATGGTTTTGAGGATAATGACAATTGCGTAGAAGGTACTGACATGTTTTTTGGCTTTGTGTAGAGACAGCTTGCCCCAATTTATATGCGAGAGAGCAAACCAATGACCTTCCGATTTGTTGATCAGCTGACTTCGTGGGAGCGGTGATGACTAATACGGCTAGGTTTGTTCTATGTTGCCTATATGCCCATTGTTTGGGTAAATAGGGGACTACTGACTGCATTATGTGAGCATTGGAATTCTGAGACATGTTCCTTTCATCTACCGATGGGTGAGGTGACTATTATGCTAGAGGATGTGTACCACATTCTACACGTGCCGATCTGAGGAGAGCGGATCATCTATGACCCTCGTCATGGCGAACAGACTTTTAGGACATACTATCAAGATGAGGGTGCAGGGCTCAACATCTAGGGATACGAGATGCGATGGGAGTTTATGGCAGAGCACTATGCTCATTTTAATGCATTCCTAGTGACACTTATTGGTGGTATTTTGATTCCTGACCATCACGGTCATGGGTTCGCTATTGGCTGGGAAGACGTCTTGGTTGGGATGAGATGAGACAAGATAGTGTATGCTTGGGGCCCTTGTCTATTGGGCACACTCTACCACCAGCTACACGAGGTCATCTACCGGAGAGCTGAGAGTATCTCATGTGGCACTACACTGATGATGATTTGGGCTTGGGAGCACATAGCTATATTTCAACCACCCATTTAGAGACCATAATTGGCCGAGGGGATGGCCTACACCTATTATTATGCTAGTTCCTTACAACAGATACAAATGGACGAGACAAGTTGGTGGCGGCATCAGATCGATATGATGGTGTCATTCATTTGGAGGCCATACAGAGACTGCCAGCAGTGGGATGATGAGGTGGATCATCTTAGTCTGTGTCGACAGTACTGCTACCTAATTGGTAGGACAGTGCAGAGCCAGATTATTATAGAGATGTACCTTCCACAACGTTTCCTGCGACAGTTTGGATAGAAGTAGGGTGTACATGTGGGGACAACCGAGTATGTTGGATCTTCCCAAGAGTATGCTTGGGGGCTAGCCATTCCAGTATCCTTTGTAGAGCAACAGATTCATGGGCTAGGAGCCTAGCCATGGGGATGGAGAGGTGGGATTGTAGATCTCAATACCAAAACAGATTACAATCTATGTTGGTAGGCACATAGACTAGTGACATTGACAGATCCCGATTGGCCAACACCTGTGGACAGATGGTCAGTGATACCTCGTGTGCCAAGAGCCAGGTGAGGAGGCAAGGATGGTGATAGGAGCAGAGGCCAGGGGAGGGATGGAGGCAGGGACAGAGGCAGGGATAGAGGTAGGAGGAGAGATGGAGGTCGGGATGGAGGAAGGGATGGGGGCAGAGACTGAGGCCAGGGTGGAGATGATGAAGATGATGGGGATGATGGAGGAGATGGTCATAGATGGAGGAGAGATGGTCAGAGACAGGGTAGGAGGGTGCACCCATGTGTGACGAGGGTAGTAATAGATGCTATTCTAGAGGCGGCCAAGGAGGGAGAGAGAGAGAGGAGGAACAACATCCATGGCAGGTGGGAGAGGAGGAGAGACAGGAGGAGGATGTGGTGGAGGTGGAGAGACGGGAGGAGTAGCCGAGGCAAGAGGAGGAGACTAGATAGGAGGAGAATTTCAATGTGGGTGTGCCTCTAGATGAGGGAGTTGGTGGAGAGGATGTTGTAGAGGATGATGATGAGGATGATGATGCCATGGACAAGGCTGAGAGACTTCTTAGATTCAAGATGGTGGAGGGAGATGAAGAGATACTATCCACCTCGGTGCTGCCCCATGATGCCATGATAGACTAGAGGGTGGCAGACCTTCAGAGGAGACTGGATGAGAGTGTTGCAAAGGTCTGAGCACTACAGTTAGAGCTAGAGGTGGCTAGGGTAGAGCGGGATCAGGTAGTGATCCGTCAGCAGGACTCAGCTTAGTAGTGCACAGAGTTTGTAGCATTATGCACAGGGCCTTTTGGGGATATTGCTCATGAGCTTGCTAGGGTGAGTACGAGGTTGGGGTAGTACAGGACATTATATGAGTAGGCAGTGCCTCCTGTGTGACAAGATCCTACATTGTCACGGTCACAGACGAGGACAAGCAGTGGCTACCGATCAGGGAGTGGGAGCAGCAGTAGGAGTCACATGAGTGCAAAAGGGTCTACCTCGTCAGGGCACACATTAGGGAACAGGTCCCACCACTCTCATAAGAATGCCTTGAGTCATCACTCGAGCCACAGTTATGGGTCCACTAGTTCAAGGCAGAGATCAATACAGAGGCAGCCACTAGTGGCAAATCCTTCTACTTCTCAGAGCCAAGCTGCAGTGTCATCAGAGGTGTCTATTACCGTGAAGATGATGCCATCAATGTCAGTTCCATTGGTTGCACTGACAAAGGCTAGTATAGGTCCACCCATCATTTCAAACCAGTCACATAGCTCCAGTCACAACACTCTTCGCCACAAGGGGATGATGAGAGTCTACCCTAGGGGCATTTCTGTTGTATTTGTTTCCATTTTATGACACATTATGTATATATTATTGAGCCTGCGAGCTCCATTTTTTGGATATCTCTTGACTTTATCTTGTGACATTGTACATTTTTGAGATGATATTATATGATGATGTAGTTTTGATGCGGCCTACATGTGTGTTATGCAATGTTATTTGATTTATGCATTATGATATATGTGATGTGATGCCTTATGCATGATGTTGATTTATGATGGATAATGGTATTATTGTATGTTCTATGATGTTTTCTTATGATATGATGCCATGCTTATTTATATGTTATGTTGATTTTGTGATGATGGAGATAATGATATGCGTAATGTATTTATTTGAACGGATGTCATGTTTATGATAATATGAATGCAATATGCAATGAAATGTATGTGATTTAATGCTATGGATGATGTATGTATGGACCTAATGCAATTTTTTATATGATCATGTATGCACTTGTGTTTTTGTATGTCACAGGATATCATCGTGAGATGGATGAGAGAAGATGACCAGACTGATGAGAGAAGATGACCAGACCAAAGGAGATGCATGTTAATTCCTAGACCAAATCTTTCAAACTTTACCATAGGACTTCTATATTTATTGTTCTTAATCATCATTGGGAAAACTATTGTAATGGCCAACAAACACTATGATATGGCATAGATCAAGCTGTGCAAGGTCGTAACATCACATAAGATAAGCAGTCACAGACAAGGATGATCGTGACTCAAACTAAGAGCATGATTGCCCCAGTCTTTTGTCATAATAAACTACAAGCAGAAAAAGACCAAAAGGACAAATCATGAAACATCGTTCCTTCTCTAAATCCTATTCCCAGGACATCCTTGAGAAACTAGCAGCATGATTGCCATAATACAAAAATAGAGCCATTATCATGGTACGTCGCTATTTTTCTAAATCCTAGAATCAGGACCTCACTGAGAAACTAGTAATCATGCATGCCAACAAGTTAAGACAAACGTCATGATACGTCGCTGCTTCTCTAAATCCTATTGTTGGGATCTCGTTGAAAAACTAGTAACATGGTCAAAAGCCAAAAATACAAGTGCCATGTGTTTGCCAAGTGCGTCTAGATACCCATTGTTTTAATGTCAAGATGTCAGTTTTGATGATGTCTAGATGTCAGGGTGTCAAAGTTTTCGAAATGCCAAGATGACAAATGTTAGAGATTGTCAAATTCAGGAAGGACACATCCTAAATAATGTTGACGTCGAAAGGATTGATCCCTAAATGCCGAAATGGGTACCTCAAAATGATAACGATGCCTAGGAAGGACACATCCTAAGGCATAAATGATAGAGTTGGTTTTTCAGAAGGACACATCTCAAGAATACTGATGTCAAGAGGACTGATCCTTAGATGTCAAGAGAATCCCTCAAAATGTCAAATGACAGTGACGATGCCTAGGAAGGACACATCTTAAGGCATGAATGATAGAGGTTATCTTTCAGAAGGACACATCTGAAGGGTAACCAAAAGTTGACTCATTTTAACTAAGTTTGACTTGTGTTGACCATATGTTGATATTGTCATGATGATATGATTGACATACTAATGAGATTGTCATATTAAAATAAATAATCGAGCTATAATTTGCTCGTAGGATTTTATCCATTTGAGAATGATTCGCTTTGTCTTGAAGACCTTTTGACGTGTGTGCCAGTGTGATGCCATGAACCCTATTGGACTGACCTAGTATAGCCTTAGGGGCTCATCAATAGATGGCTTTTCCTATGTCATGCACTCAAAGACCTCGTAGTTCGACACGACCAATAACTTTGTCTTGATGACCAAAGATTGTGCCACGATTTTATTTTAAAAAACCTAAAAGGACTGACCTAATGTCTCGAGGACTCAAAAATGAGTCTTGCCTACATAGCAAATGTGTAGAGACAACGTAGTTCAGACAAATGACAAAGACTGATTGATTGACTTGTCAAGGAATGACTATTTTTGTGTTTTCGAGCAGTTTAACATTTGTTGTGGTTTTCTTCAAGATGTTTTTCAGTTTTTAGGTGTTTCTTCAGAACATTTTGCAATGTTTTTGGTCTCTTTTTCTAGGACTTTTTGTGATGTTTGTGGTCTTTTTTCAAGACTTTTTTCCATGTTATTGGTCTTTTTTTAGGACTTTTTGCCATGTTTTTGTCTTTTTTCAGGACTTTTTTCCATGTTTTTGTCTTTTTTTAGGACTTTTAACAATTGTTGAAACCATGCGGGACATCCACTGCAGTGACATGATAAAAAATTTTCCCCCAGTCAGGTCCAAGACTTAGCCAATTTTAAAGGACGTGAAAGGGGTGTGTCTATGGTACTAGATGGACATTAAAGAGGACTTGATGTCAACCATTTATCAACCATGAGAGGAAGGGTATGATGTCATGGCGATTGGCAGGATAATGGTGGGAAATGTATTTCATCCTAGGCCAAGGCAGACAAAGTAACAATAGATGGCAGAGTGATGATTGATTATGCATGGCGCCTATTTGCCAGGTTTTCACCATAGTACTTATCCAAAGTGTTTGTTTTCCAGGTTTTCACTATTAGACGAATCATTTTTCTTTACTATTTTTGTCATTTTTATCATTTTTTTGGTGCTGCTAAGATGCCTGTTTGCCAAGTTTTCATCAAGGCAACAACTTTTACCATTTTTTCAATTTTATTGTATTTTATGGTCTTCAGCCCAATCTCTTGATGCTATGCGTAGAACTTTTGGAGATGTAAACTATTGATAGGCTCTATCAGTTGTTCTCCATCTGGAGTCGTCAGTTGATAAGCTAGAGAACCAAAAGAGGATACAATGATGTAAGGACCCAACCAGTTTGGTTCAAACTTTCTCGGCTTTTCTCTATCAGCGTGGTTCTTAGGGTTCTGCATGAGCACTAAGTCGCCAATGTTAAACTTCCTAACCATAACCTTCTTGTTGTAACTATGACAGAGATGGTTCTAATACGCTTGTAGATGGTTCAGGGAATTTTTCCTTCTTTCTTCTAGCATCTTTAGCTCGTGCAAGCATGACTGTCTATACTCCTCATCATTAGTTAAACCCTTCAGGGAGACTCGTAATGAAGGAATTTCAACCTCAATGGGAAAGATGGCCTTAGCTCCAAAGACCAGGGCAAAAGGAGTGGCTCTTGTAGGCGTAGGAATGCTAGTGCAGTAAGCCCACAGAGCAGGGTTGAGTTGTATGTGCCAGTCACAACTAGCGTCATTCATAGTCTTTTTGAGGATTTTAACAATGGTTTTATTTGACGCCTCATCTTGACCATTTCCTTGTAGGTAATATGGAGATGAAAAATGGTGCTGGATGTGAAATCCCTCACATAACTCATGACCATCTTGGTTTTTAAATGGACATCTGTTGTCAGTGATGATGGATTGCAGAAGGCTATACCGACAAATGATGTAGTTGAGAATGAACTTGGATATTTGTATGCATGTTATGTATGTCAGAGGGATGGCTTCAATCCACTTCATAAAATACTCAGTGGTGGTGATAATGAATTTATAGCCATTGGATGAGGTAGGATGAATCTTTCCCACAAGGTCAAGTCCCCATTGAGTGAAGGGCCAAGGAGAGGTGATCAGCCGAAGTTCCTATGTTGGAGCATGGATCAAATCACTATGAATCTGACATTTGTGACAAGTCTTGACATATTCTAATGCATCCTTTTCAATGGTTGGCCAATAGTACCCAAGTCTCGTTACTTTATTGGCTAGAGTAGGACCACTCGAATGAGACTTGAACATATATTGTCATGTACTTCGCATAAGGTTGTACATGCTTCATTGGTGTCGAGACATCTAAGGAGGGTGTTGTCAAAGCTATGGCAGTAAAGGGTGTCACTGATGATGACATACCTTGCGGCTTTTGGGATAAAGGACTTCCTCTAGTTATTAGATAGGTTAGGTGGAAGGGTTTGAGACTTAAGGTAGTCATAAATATCTTAGTACTAGGGAGAGTTGGGACCAACAAGTTCACAGATATTTCTAACTCCGGAATGTCATAGGCAGGGACTAGCAATTGCTCTATGAGGAATTCCAGTTGAGGCATATTGCTTGGAATGTCAAGTAGAGAGCCTATTGTAGCCATGGCATCTCCCACTTTGTTCTGTGCTCTCGGAACTTGTTCAAACCTTACCATATGAAAGTACATTTGGAAACTATCAACCATTCATTTGTAGGGCATCAACTTCTCATCTTTTGTGTCATAGTCATCATTAACTTGGTTGATGACTAAGAATACCCATAGACATGTAGTGTTTTGATTTTCCATTTGATTGCCATTCTAAGTCCTGTAACCAGTGCCTCATATTCTGCCACATTATTTGTGCATGGGAAATTTTTGTAGAAAGACTTAGGAATGGAGTCTCCTTGAGGGGTGATGAACAAGATTCCTGCCCCTGAGCCATGATTTGTATGTGACCCATCAAAGTTAAGTTGCCAAGGTGTCTTAGGTTCTGTATGGAATATTGACTCATCTAGAAAATCTGTCACTAATGGACGATCACTTTGTAAAGGTGCGTCCGCCAACTAGTCTGCAATGACTTGTCCTTTTATTACCTTTCTTTCTACATACTGAATATCATATTCACTCAGAATCATGACCCATTTTGCTAGACGTCCTATTAATGTTGCCGGACTTAACAAATACTTGAGGGGATTGATCTTTGCTACTAGCTATGTCTGATGACTTAACATATAATGTCTTAGTTTCTATGTTGCAAAGACAACTGCTAGACAAGCCCATTTAATTGATGTGTAGTTTAGTTCATACTCGACTAGTGTCCGACTGATGTAATATATGGCTCTTTCTTTTTCTTCATGGTCATTTTGTGCTAACAATTCCCCCAATGCTAAATTAGTGGCAGAGATGTATAGGATCAATGGTTTTCCATGAATGGGCGGCATGAGGACTCACAATGACAATAGGTAGTCTTTTATGTGCTGAAAGGCTTCTTGGCATTTAATTATCCACACAAAGGGGATACCTTTGCGTAGAAGATATTGGAATGGATGGCATTTGTCAGCCAATTGGGCTATGAAGTGCCAAATAGATTGTACCCTGCCTTGTAGAGTTCTAAGGTCACTAATTCCTCTGGCTAGAGGCATGTCTATGATGGCTTTGACTTTTGCTGGATTGACCTCAATGCCTCTTCGAGAAACTATGTATCCTAAGAGTTTACTTGATGTTACACCGAAGACACATTTCTTAGAGTTTAGCCAGACTTTGTATTCTTCTAGTCTCTTGAAAATTGTGTCTAATACCTTCAAATGATCCTTTCTTGTTACTGATTTAGCCAATAGGTCATCTACATAATCTTCCATTATTTTATGCATCATGTCATGAAATATTGTAGTCATAGCCCTCTGATATGTGGCGCTAACATTTTTGAGACCGAATGGCATGACATTCCAATAGTATGTACCCCAAGGGCAAGTGAATGTAGTTTTGTGTTGGTCTTCTGAGGCAATGTGAATTTGATTATAGCCAGAGAAACCATCCATGAGGGACAACATCTCATATCCTACTGTGAGGTCAACTATGATATCAATGTTCGGTAAAGGAAAGTCATCTTTTGGGCATGCCTTATTTAGGTCTCTAAAATATGTATAGACACAGATCATCCCATTTGGTTTTGTTATTGGCACCAGGTTAGATATCCGTTTAGCATAATCGATAGACCGTATGAAGCCAGCGTCTAGAAGTTTCTTCAACTCGGCCTTGACCAAGAGAGCTACCCAAGGATGCATTTTGCATAACTTCTATTTAACTGGTTTGGCATTTGGCAATAATGGCAGATGGTGTAGAACTAGTTCCGGGTCTAATCCTAGCATGTCAGCATAGGACCATGCAAAGTTAACTTTCTATTCCACAAAGAATTTGTGGAATTCTGGTCTCTCTTCTTCAGTCAGGGATGTAGCAAAGAGGACCATTTTGGGATCTTCTACAGTTGCTATGTTGTCTTCTATGGTGTCTTCGATAAGCATCGCTGATTTATCTTGTTGTATGGGAAGGAAGTCCTATCCTCCACCTTTGGGCACCTCAAAGAGGTTTTCACCCGCAGATACGTCGTTTGTTTTTACTTTTTTGTCATTTGAAGGTGCCTTTCAATTTTCACCTAAAGACATTTCATTTTTTATTTTATTTTTATTTTTAATTTTGTGACTGGATGATGGAGCAATCTCGTCGAAGTAGGCCGCACAATCTAAATCAATGGTGAATCCTAACTTGTGATCACCACTGGGTATGCCCTCGCGTAATCCCATAAACTCTGCAATCACCTCATCATTCTGAAAGGTGTCCAAAACTGACGGGCCTTGTTGGTCCCAATCGACTAGTTGGGGATAAACTAGGGAAATTCCCTCATCAGTGTTGGTGAATTGAGGGGAGGATGCAGAAAGCATGCAGACAGATTCAGTGAGGTTGTAGATGAAATTATCATCATCTAATTCCACATCAGACTATCCAATATTCCCCTTTGCTTTTCTCATATTCATTGTCAAAATAAGGGGTGAAAGACTCAGAGTCATGATTTTCAATGTCATTTGGTAATTCAGATGGGTTGGATTGATGGGATTCAGATGGTGGGGTTTGTAGGTCATGGGGAGTGGTAAAGGGAGTTTGACTATTTGGTGCTAATCAATTTTAAATGTTTTCCAAAATCTTTGTTCAGAGGTTAGTTCCCCCATTTCAACAAACAAATCATCAAGGCAACAGTCACTTAAGGATTGTTCGAAGCCAAATTCCCACTCTTGGGAGTCAGTTTCGGTGAGGGTTTCCCGAGCATTCTCGACACTTTCCAAATCATGCACTCGCTCACTTGAAAGTCCATTGGTACGTCGATCATCATTGTCGGGTGATTCAAACCCAAATCCAAGAACTTTGGTGTTTTGAAAGGTTCTATGGGCTCTCTTCATCCAGTTTTATTTTTTCCTAGGCCACTAGTGCCATCGTAGCCCTTATCCTTCATTTTGTCATATCCCTTGTCGTACTTCTCAACTGGTAATGGGGGTAGTTTGACCATATCTTTATAGAGCCATCTTGTGATATCAGCAAGGTACTCTTTACTCATGTCTCCCCATTTGATGAAAACTATTTTTGGTGGAACTTTGAAAATTTCTTTGGGTTCCATTCTGAAACATGGCAGACCATAGACCTTTAGAGACTTGGGTATTGTTGTTATGCTGCATGTTGTATGTATTTTGAATTCTCCATAGCCGAGGTCTTGGATCTTAACAGTGGTTTCATCCTTAGGGTCCACGAAAGATGGTGGTGTGACGAAACATGTGGATAGAGTGGATGTGGAGGATGATGTGAGTATGGATGGGTCAATTCATTTAGAAGATGAGGGGCCAAAAGCCTTGCGATTGATAGGCACCCAGTTTTCAGAAATACCCCTTAGATTGGTACAATATTGGAAAGGGTCAGGGTCTCCATATATGGTTATTTTTGTGCTGTCAAATGGAAACTTTAGGCATTGGTGATATGTGGATGGAATGACTCTTAAGGCATGAATCCAAGGATGGATGAGCAAGATGTTGTACGGTAATCCAAAATCTAGGACTTGGTAGGTTGTGTCCACAATGACTGGTCCCACTTTGATAGGGAGAGAAATAACGCCACGTGAAGAGCGTTCTTCATCATCATATGCTTTGATCACTATACTCTTTGTAGGGTCGACGCATGCATCAGAAAATCCTAGAGCTTTGACCAACTTTAGGGAACATATGTTCAATCCTACTCTGCCATCTACTAAAACTCTTCTAGCTTTGTGTTTATGGACGAACGTTTCAATGTGCAATGCATCATTGTGGCTAGTTTTTTGTGATGAGTAGTCTTGATTAGAGAAGGTGACATGGTGAGGTGTAGTGAGGTATCCCACCATGGTCTCAAACTGATTGACATCAATGTCCTTGGGGACTACCAAATCTTGTAAGGTTTTATCCAGTATAGCTTTATGCATGGGCAATATGCGAAGCAGCTCGAGTATAGAGATTTGCGTAGGAGTCTTGCCCAGCTGGTTGATAAGGTTGAACTGACTTTTGGGTTTCCACTGTTTTGTGGTCAGGATAGGTTTTGACTATTTAGATGATGGGCCAAGTATGGTAATTTTGGGTTGCCTAGTGGTAGGCAGACCATCTATGGTAACCTTTCCACTTCGAGTAGTAGCATTGCATTGGGGTGCTCTCTTGACCGTAATGGTATTGATGTATTCATTGTCAGTTCAGAACTTATTTATAATAGGTCCACCAGAATAGTCATACTTGGCTTGGGAAAAGTTAGCTTGATTATTGTTCATCTATGGACCTAAAGTGGAAGGATTATGAGAACCATAGTCCTGCAGTGGATTCTTATGGATAGTATGATCTGAATTGGAGGTGAATTGTGATCCACGTACTTTAATGATATGACTTTCGATAAGGTCTTGTACCAGATTTTTAAGTTGTTGACAGGTAGAAGTTTTATGTCCATTTTCTCGATGATAATCACAAAATGCATTATCATCCCACCATGTTGGTTTGAACTTCCCTAGGTCATATGGTTTTGGTTCTTGAAGTGTGATGACACCGTTCTAGAGGCATTTCTTGAGGACTTCATCAATGGGCTCACCCAAGGGAGTGTATGTGTGACCCCTGGGGAATTGTCTCATTTGTCGATATTGTCCTTGATTATTTTGGCCACTTTGGTTGTTTAAGGGGACGTTGGTAGGGGGTGTCAATTTCTTTATTGGTTTGTTTTTTTGTTGAACCCCTTCTAGGGCGGCAACAACACCGTCATTTGTAACATGTTTATTTTTTACCCAAAATTTATTTTTGTTGGTGGGAAGATTGGCATTTGTGTTTTTACAACTGTATCTTAGTTCTCCCTTTGCGATAAGGGCTTTCTCAATCTGGACCCCTTTTTCAAATAGGTCTGTGAAGGTTGTGCAATAATGCACTTGCAATGCATATTTTAGGGGACCCAGAAGCGTTTAAACAAACATGTCCACCTTTTCTCTTTCGGGTATGTCAATGTGACACTGCCTAGCAAGGCTTCTCCATTTTTGAAAGAATGGGATGAATGTCTCACCGGGATCCTCTTGCGTGAGATTGCACAAGCTAGTAATAGAGATGTCCATGTCAATGTTGTATGCATAATTTTTTTATGAATTTTTGCTTAAGCTCATCCCATGTTTGGATATCCTTCTGAGTGGAGAACCACTCAAGGGAAGGACCTACGAGACTTTTAGAAAATAGTCTCATCAAGTACATTTTTTCATAGGCGACATCCATACAATTGGTTGCAAACTCGTGAACATGTTCGATGGGGTTTGTCTTGCCACTGTATTTTGTAAAATTGGGTGACACATATCCTGGAGGAAATGGTGGCATGTATAAGCTCATGTCGAAGGGGTATATGTTTAGATCATATGATATTTCTAATTTCTTGCCTAATATTTGTATGTTTTCGATAGTTTTCTCTAGACCCATCAATTTTACTTGTAAAGCATCTATAACAGGGTCATTTGTGATCCCATACGTTGTACCATATGTCCCCATTTGTTGCGCATGGATATTGGTGTATTGTGGCAGTATGAATTGTTGTGACATGTATGATGTGTTCAAATTGACGTGTTGTTGGTGTTGAAAAATTGGATTGGGTGTATGTTGGTGAGTATGAACATGAGATGAGTAGGTTGGGATGTTTCCCTCAGCCATTTGTGTCATTATTTGGGGAATATGGTGACCATGAACATTGTGATGTACTAATGATGCCATGGTTGGGTTATTTGGCCACCTTGTGCAAATTGTTGGGTTTGTATAAGGGGAATGTTTGTATTTGGTCCTTGGGAGGCAATGACATTTGACTGTGTTGGTGTGTTAACATTTTATTGTTGTCCTTGGATAAAGATATTTCTTTTGTCTCCTCCCAAAGGATTTTGTGATATACCAATGAGAGGATATGTCGAAGGTGTACTCATGGTAATAGATGTAGCTGTCAAGGGGGGATTGTTGTGACTCGATGATGCCCACGTGGCATTTACTGTCATGGTAAAGAGAGGGTTTGAATAACTTGCCCATATTGTCGAGGAGCCAAAGGTGGTTCCAGCTGATTGTGACAGTATTGTGGATGTTGTGGCAGATTGTGATCCTCCAATGGATGTAGTGTCTATTGTATTGGAGGTGTTTGGAATGTTGGAGGTAGCATCCACGGTCATTGTAGCATCAAAGAAAGTATTTCTCGTAGTGTTTGGAGGTTGACTGATATTTGTCAGGTTATATGCATTGTTGACATTAGGGTCAGGAGATGTTGATCTCAACGTGTTAATGTCAAAACCATGGGGTAACTTGGCTCCTTGACTTAAGAGTATAGCCAAATATATGTCCCTGTCATATAGGACCATTGTTCCATGAATTGGGAGGCCTTTGGATCTTGTACAGGTACCTCTAGGTTTTCCTCAAGTATTTGTCTATATTCATCCTTGCGTAAGAAAGGTTTGAAGGGAATATTTGATGAGGATGTGAGAGTTTGATTGTTCGCATTGCCAAATGGGTCATCAAATGTCCAATTTCGGTGGTACGTGGGATTGTTAACATTAGAAGTGGGGTTTTGTCCAAAATTTTCCATTTGTCTTTTCTATCTTTGGAGTCTAGTCTCCACCATAAAATGAGATTGCTCAAGTGAAAATAACAACTAATTGCAAGGATGACTAGCTGATAATGATGTTATCTAAAGAAATCAGCGACGTAAGATGACGAGGTTGCTAAAGCCAAAATGTCAAATGAGGACTAAGGACTTAATATGCTAAATGCAAAGATCGAGGTTCAAAATGACGACTAGGATGAATAATATTTTTGGATTTTTGGGAATAAAATATGCAAAGTATGACCTAGAATGCAATTTGGTGAAAGGATACCTAAACACTTGTAAGCTCAATCTTTGTTTTTGATTTTGGTTAATAAAGGACTTGTTGAAAATGAAAAAATGATAGGGTCAAAATGACTAGTGAATTTTCCTAACTAGACTTTTGAGTTGGAAAATATCACAAAAGGGACAATGAATGCAAAGGGAATGATGATTAAGTCCAATATAACCTAGTTTCGAAAGCAATGACATTGCAAAGTGTGCTGAGATTTTCCTAATCCAAAGTATGCAAGTATTAAAACCTAGGGACAAGATAATGCCTAATGTATGCAACTAACTAAAAAAAAATGAAGGGTGAAACCTATGGTGAAGAATGCAAACTAATGGTTGAAAGTTTTGAGCAATTTCAAAGTTGGTTTCTAACAGAATCCTTTTGGAAACAATGTTTGACAAAAGATTGACAAAGTGTAGACTCAGATTTGACTTTGTATCAGGGTTTCACTTGTGATAGGCAAATGCATCGTTTGAGGTCGCGAATGCATCACAGTTTATCGAATGCGGTTTGGTTTGAGTGAATGTAGCTCTTGGACTATCAAATGTGACTCATTTTTGCATATGTGGCTCTATGAGGTTTTTATGCATCGCAACGCATACAGATGCAGTGTTTGAAAATCCAAATGTGGTTTAATAGAGCAATTGCATCTCAGAAACTCGAATGTGGTTCAACAAATGCAACAATTTGTTAAAATTGAGTTTCTTGACATATTGGGGGCCAATTTGATCTGTCTAATGGTGAATGTTTTGTGCAGGAATGTACATATGGTGGATAATGTTTGAGTAATCCAACAAACACTTGATAAGCACAATGTTTTGGGTGTAAACAAGCACACATAAGACAAGTACAATCCTAAAAGGCCAATAGGCCAAGGGTTTGTATACTTGATATAGCCCACCGATATACCCTAGATTGCTGATAAACACCTTTCCTTCTCAAGAGCAGATAGCTTAGAATTTTTGTGGCATTGGCTCCCCTCCATGGCTCATTAATGTTATTCGACACCAAATTCAAATTCTTGGGTAGTGACCTCCCAAGAACTACTATCTCTACTCAAGGAGATCAGTAATGAGTGTCTTCGGGCATGATACTGTACCTTGCACTATACCAAGCAACAGCCAAAGAACAGTTGGACACTAAAACAAGAGGTGTTTAATATGGGCATTCCATTCGTAAGGGATGATCCATGTGGCGAGAGTCCCCTTTCAGATCCATCTCGTCGAAACCACACTTGTGATTCTTGGGATTTTCCCAAGAATCTAGTTTTATATACCGACTAGAAGTCCCTCAGTTTCAGGGTGCTACCGATCTGACTCATCTTGGGGTGAGTACTTTTTCCCACCAGAACAGGCCCAAGTTCTAGAGTTAGTAACCGTTTCTCTTACACCCAAGATCGCCAGAAAGCACAAGGGGAGAGGATACTTCGATTAATAAGTCGTAAGGGTGTATAATAGATAGAATGGGTCTGGTTTTCTTATCATCGAGTTTTCACAAGGTGAGAGCATTCTCACCTACCATTTTGCAAACACAATCATGAAAATTAGAAGACATGTTATTTTTAATTGCATTGAAAGTAAATGTGTACTAATCTAAGAAAAAGATAACCATAATGTTTTAGTGTTTATTCTTCAACATTTGAATCTGCAAGACCACGAGTTAGATGTTTTAAACACCAGTCTTGGACCCATGAAAAGTAACCGCCACATGCTACAAATTAGAATTAGTACCACAAAAACCTATGCTAGGCAGAATGTAGAAGAAGACCAAAACAAAAAGAACAGAAAAAACATTAAAGACCCAAATGCAAATAAATAGAAAATATTACTAGGAAAATGTGTCACGACAGAGCGAATGCATCGCTCTGTGTTGCAAATGTGGCTTGGGAGTTCAGATGCATCATTCTAGACTTCAATTGCGGCATGTCATAATGATTGTGGTGTTTGAGTCTACATGTGCATCGCGACACATCAGATGTGTCATGATTTAAAAAAAAACAACTATGTCACTCTGTACCTGTACCTACAAAAATGACAAAGAACACACAGAATCGTAAGGAAATAATAAAAAGAAACAAAGTAGGGTTCACCAATGTAACTAAGGGTAAATTTTTAGGTTAGATTAGAGGTTAGCAAAGACTAAAAAACCCAAAGAAATTACAAAATACAATGGAAGTAAACATAAACAAAATGATTATACCATCTAATCGTCGAGACCTCCATGATTCACCTTTGTAACACCTAACTTGTTGGTTGACGTGTTTCCCTCAGATCGCATGTTTGAGCAATATTTGATGAAGTCCTACACAAGCTTTGAAGGATTTGATCAAAGTCTAATGCCTATGACTATGTGATTAAAAATGCTTATGCCTAAATATGCCAATACTTAACGAAATATCACAATAAATGTTACGATGTATGTAAAATGCCTAAGTGTGTCAGTGTGTAATCTAAAAATGAGAGCAAAATGACATTTTATAGAAAATTCCATTTTGAACGGACGAACGAGATTGACCTTCAGCAGAGACCTAAAATCAGAGGATGAGACTAAATTTGATAATCACTAATCAGCATTAAGGAAAAATACTTAAACAAGTGGTTGAGATGTCATCTAAGAAGATCGAATCGGCAGTGGAGAATAAATGAGATAATTAATGAGAAAATAAATATTTTTCGACAATCAAGAAGATAAAGACTACCTAATTTGTGAGATTCAAAAAATCAATAAGATAAGAGTTGAAATGAAGATCAGATTTGAAAAATCAAGAATCTGCCTGATTACTTGATTTTTTGGAGGAATATTACCATTTTGAATTAAATTAATTCAAAATATGGATTTTGTGAGATAATAAATAATCGATTCTCAGATTATTTACTAAAATGGACTGTCAGTTAAGAATGTGATGACATTTTAAATAATTTCATTTATTTAAAATGAGAGGAATATTAATTTTGACAATTAAATAATTAAAGATAGTTATTTAATTTAGAAGATAAGATTAATTAATTAAATAAATTAATAATTTCATTTAATTATGAGGATTAGTGACATATTAAATAAATAAATAAAATTCATTTATTTAATAATCAGGAAGAAATAAATGCAGAAAGGTAATTAAATAAATTAAGAAATTTATTTAATTAAGGGAAGACTTAGATAATTAATGATGTATTTAATAAATAAATAAGATTTATTTATTTAATAATCATGAAGAATAAAAGGACATAAATTAATTAAATAATTATGAATTATTTAATAAATAGTCGAATGTGGACCAAGGACATAATTAAATGTCATAATTATGCTAGGACGAAAGTTGTAAGAATAGAGCTTGTAGGCCTAGGTCATTTTTAAGTGTCTACAGCAGGTTCTTGTGAACTCTCCCTAGAAATTGCTTCTATGCATTGTTGTTTAGCAGGCAGAGAGTCTTCCACCTCTATGGCTTTTGACTGTTGCTGAGTTGTTCTTATCCTTGTTGCAGTCTAGGTGAGTGTCCTTAAGGCTCTCAATATGCTCATCTACACATTTGAAGTGACCTGGCTAGGCTGCTCCGTAGCCTTCCTTTTTAGCTAAGCAAAGGCCAATGACACATCTGCTTCCTTCTCATTTTAGAACTTTATTGACTCTATGGATGGATAGGCTAGAACCGAATTTTTTGATGTTATTCCTAGCAGAGTCGCCAATTTGTTAGCTCTCAAAAACACAGGTTTGAACCATGAGAGGTTGCCAAGCTCTCACAAAGTTTCAAGGTTTGATATTTTGGTACAAATTGTATAAGAAAAATCAAGGCTAAATCTAATGTGTTCATATGTAAAAATGAATGAAATTAAACAATGAAATAGTAGAGACTAGTGCCTTCTTGGGTGTATGGAGTCAAATGAAAATCCAAAATGAGTAACTTCTTTTTGGCAGAAACTCAAAATGTATGGCATATAGGTTTAAGTTTATAACTTGTATAAACATGCAAGAATGTGATTACCAAGCTCTTCTTAATTATCCAAATGAGATTCCCTAATTACTATGATTGACTAAAAGGATTTATTCTCTCCTTGAAAGAACCAATTAATCCAACCATACAGATACAGCAAGTGTGCACTGATAAACTAAAAAATATCCTTGATATATCAATTTAAATAATTAGAAAACATCAACCTTGGAGAAAACTTCAGCAATACTTTCAATTAACACAACATACAATTGATACTAGAAAAATGTCACCACATTAAATGAATTCAATTGAAATCTCCACTATTTCAAACATTCATCATAGTCTCAAAATTGTAACATTATGTGTTCTACTGTAGTTTTTTTTGCTATCTCCTCTTTTTCTCTCTCTCCATCAAAAATGGGTATTTATATATCAGTATCTGAAAGGATGCATCCTTTTTCGTATTCAAAACTCAGCAATTTGTTGTATTCAAGCTTTTACCAACATTTGCTAAACACCCACTAAGACGTCTTGCAGTCATACCGATGTTCAATGTCTCATCGACTACCTGTGCCTTTAGTCTTGAGTATCGTTGTGACTTTAGGGGTCGGCAAAACATTCCTCTAACTACTCAAGTCTTTCCAAGATGTTTCCATTGGTTTTCTTTCTGATCACCAAGACATAATAGTTTCTTGCTAATGGAACTTCATTCGGCATGAGATTCCTATCTCTCTCTAATGATGCCAAACTCACCAATGATCAAACATATTGCCAAGTCCTAATGTAATCCTGTCGCTGTGACATAGGGGGTCGGCAGGACTCCCTGACTTCATCCCTGATGACAATGACAGAATCCACTCTTGCTTTATCGGCAAGACCGAATAAATGCTTCATGACCTCACTCCGACGGCTCTTGTCTTGGTGACATATCTCTTTGTACTTCGATTGGTAAGACACTTATGTGCCCGCTATGACTTATATTGATGACCACTGTCTTACCAATAGGATCCCTATGTTGTTGAGACTACAAACTGTGTCTGCCCGATGTGTATTACCAAATAAAATTTTATTGGTAAGACAATCCTGATCTCTTGCTAATAGACTACAAAAAGACATATGTTAGTATAAAATGCTTTATGGATCGGTGAGACTTGCAACATGTTACGTTGATATGCTTTATACATCCAAATGCTCAGGGACAAGTGAATTGTATGGGACCACATGATAGAATATGGGAAAATATGTTATGAAGAGAGGATTCTTGTGCTTATGGTATGGACTTCTTTGGAAACTCATGAATATAAACAACTATAAAATTTTCAAAATTTTACAGTTCCAACACCAGCTTATCTTCCAACAGTTGGCGTGTCTTCTTTTTGTTCATGACCACCATTTTAAAGCTTAGCAGGCAGATGAAAAATCCCTTCTTCTTTGTTGGTCCTCTGTAAAAAGTGTAGTCGATGATGGATACTTGCCAGAACATTTCAAGGGATAGCACCCAATTTGTGACACATGTCAGAAGGTGAAATGGTTCCCTAGTAAAACTATACATCCTGGTGAATGTGAAATTTACTCCAAGAAACTAATCACATTTAGGAGTGAAGTTCTACATATACCCTGTCTGCTCCTTGGTGAGCTGGTCAATACCATCCTCCTCTTTCAAATATTGAAAAATCAGAGTCAAGAAATAATCTGAAACTGCATAATAATCATAAGTAGAGGAGAGGAGAGGAGTCCATATAGAAACATGCCTTCTCTTGCTCGATCCATCAAAAATAGCCAACTTCACATGCTTCTTGAAGAAATCAGGGTTCTGATGTAAAAACATATGTGAAAGGAATGAAGGAAACCTGAACCTCCATTGCATTTGGTAGTCCCTTATTTTCCTTATCATCTCATCAATGAGAAATTGTGCAAAATCATACTAGAAATAGGAATGTTCCCTATGGAACTAAAACCCCAGACCCAACTGAAACTACTGCACATCCTTTTCGGTGTCCAAGCCGCAAACAAATGCCAACATTTAGAAGGCCTCCTACATGTCCGTTGGGAAGGCATTGTGTGGCACCGAGATCTTTGGTGGCTTTTTTTATCTTCTTTAGGCCTTTGGGTTTCTTTGTTATAAAAATCGAGAGCTTTTTTCATGGTTCTCCACATTTCCTCTCCCTTTGCTGGGTTGAATAGCTCTATCTCTTCTGCTCTAGAGATTTGGTCAAGGATGCATAGCATATTCCATATAGCTCCTAGGAAGATATTAACTTTCAACTCTCGACCTTTGATGGTGTTGGTGCAAGGGTTGAAATGCTCGATGGCCACATCGATTAGTTCTAGGAAATAGTGCACAAATGAGACCATATATTGTGGGAGCCCACTGAACCATAGCTTATGCACCAAAGTATTCGGGTTATTGAATTTATTCATCCTTTCACATACTACCTCCCTCAAAGACTTATGGTTCTTTGCAAGGATGGGATCATGAATATTATCCTAGACCTCCTTGATTAGGCTCTAGTTTCTATAACTTTTGGGCTTTTCCAGGACTCGTGTGTTTACCTATTCTAGCCTATTTGGTATACCAGGCGAAGTGTAAGAGACATCTTCAAAGATATAGACGATTGATATTGCATGCATAGCATCAAACAAGCTCTGCATTGCCTCTCCCTATACTTCTACTTGTTCCTCTATTTGAGAACTTTCTACCATTTTCCTTCTATTGGAGAATTGTACTTAGCTCAATTTTTTTGCAATTTACCTTAGCTCTAGTTGTGCTCAAAACTTCTTTTTCTCTAGGTAGCATGTTTGAAAAGCTTTCACAATGTTCACCTTTTACATGCAGTACTTAGTTATTTCTTTCTTGGATGGCCAACAATGCTCACCTTCTAGCATTAAATTCAACATGTACTGCCAGTTATTTGCTTTGCTCATGCTAAATGAGTTACTTGCCATTTTGAAATGATGAATTGATAATGAACTTTGGTAATGATGTACTCCCATGTGATTTTCTTGGAAATTGATCCAGCAACTTGAAGGTAGCTTAGGAATTCATATGTTATGGAAATTAATATCCCAAATGGAATGATTAAGCCAAAATATGAAATAAGTGCTTGAAAAGATATAGGTTCTGGGTATGTGCAGGATCATGATGGGCCAAAAAGTGGCAATATGATGGGTATGTGGCTAATGAATTTTTTTAACCAAAATTTCATGAAACGAAAAAGGTTTTTTAACCGATATTCTCAGCTTTCCACCAATATAAATTATGCTTTACTTTGAATTTAATAAATAATTATTATTAATTTTCTATTTGAATTACGATTAAAGTCCTGATTGATAGGGTGATTGAAAAAATCTATAGCTTTCAAACGGTATCACATTTCTTGAATCCAAAACATACATCACATTCTATGTTTCACATACTATGGGATTAAAAAGAAAAAATGAATTTCATGAAGTTTTGACCAAGTTCAAGGTGGTCAGACATACGAGTTTTTTATATTTTTTAAAATTTGTAATAAAAAATTCATAATTAATTATTTACTTGGAAAAAAATTACAAAAAATATGCATCACATCTGGACATGAGTCATCTACTTATATATCAAATTTTATAAAAAATAATTATCATTTTATTATGGTTAAGGTGGTTAGATAGACACCTACTTCTTATTTTTTCCCTAAAATTTAAGTACTACTACATTGACATTTCAAATTTTCACCAAATAGATCTAAAAAAAAAAAAAGCCTAGTAGTTTAGAAACTATATTCAATTTTCTATAGATTCTATTCTTACATATTTTTGAAATAATATAGATAACTTATTCAAATTTTTACGTCAAGTTTCCTAACTCTGATTTTTCTGAATTTTTTGCCACTTAAGGGCCTATTTTTTCCATGATGATTTTGCACATACCCTTCTACCTTGGAGTTCAAAAAATGCATGAAATGTGACAACTCAGCATTTGGCCATATGGACTACTATCAAAGATTGCCACCAGCTTATGCTAATCAATTAGCTCCTACTAATCCTGTACGCAACAAATTGTACCTAGCAGACGCAATTGGGTGGGAAATTCGAGCAATCCTTGGTGCAATTTTTGAGATAGTACTTGATTAACATCATGTTTATGGTATGAATATTACCACACTTATCCTATCTATTTCTATAAATAGGAACTTAAGCAATAGAAAATTCACTTCTTAGCAATCTTAGCAGAATTGGTAATAGGTAATTAGCTTAGCATTCAGAATTTGCAGTTGCGTATAATTTGCATAGAGCTTAGACTTAGGCAATCTGCATATAGAGCTAGTATTAAATAGTTGCATAGAGATTTTCGCAATGAATACCCCAATTAGGCTAGTATGTAAGAAATCCCAATTGGATTTTCTTGGTGAAATTTCAACTAGGAGTCTCAAACAAATGACTAAGAATAAGCATTCTCTAGCCATTATAGCGATAAAGTGGGTTCTATGGAGGGACTACATTGACTATGAGGATAAGTATAGAGTTAATACTGATGTATGCTCTTACTTCATGGCATCCATGCTCAACATTTAGGTTCCCAAGCCATTAGTTCTTCATCTAGTGCTTGAGATATTTATGAAGAAGTGTCTGGGTGGCCTCAGAGAGGTGGTGGAAAATGTTGTGTTTGGCATAGGCTTACCAATGGCAAGAGACCTTCAGAAGTACATTGAAGAAGACACAGTAGTACCATGGGTGTTTCTCCTGAGTAGTTTCTGCATCTAGTCACAAGAAGAACATTGCCAAAGGGTCACCTATGCATGCCACTTCATGTTTTTCCTTAGAATGTGGTACCCTTTTATGACATCGATTGGTACACTGACTTCAGGAACCTAGTGTTCCCTCTGCCGCTTGCCATTGCTCATGCAAATGTTTTTGTTAGTCCTGATGCTAGCCCTATTGATGAAGTGATTCTAGACACTGCCATTGATGCCTCCATTGTTGTTGCTCATGTCCATAACTAATTTTTTTTTATGCTTTAATAACTAATAATTGTTAGTCTATTTTTTGTACATATGCCTAGAAAAGGCTTTACTATAGATAGATAAAGAAGATACAAAAAATATATAGATATATACTCTAAAAGCTTGGCCTCTAAGCCATTTTTGACAATGTATTTATCAAAGCATATAAATATAATGAAGATATAGCTTATATTACAATTTTGTCTCCTTTTTTCCTATGACTTTTCAATGTGGGTTTGCTTCTTCTTTTTTTTTCTTGCATATGCATGTTCACTTTAATTCCACATATGGGTGTCATTCCTTTGCTTCATGGGTTACTTTTATCTCTCTGCACTTTGCAATAATGGGTTCCATTTATTTCTACTTCCTCACACTATAGAATTTAATTATTGAAAGACAAACTGACAAAAAAAATGAAAGAAAAGTAATTACATTACTCACATATTTACATTGGTAGAATAATTTTGAAGCTTAATTTTATAATTTTAGGTGGATTTCGTTAACAAGAATCCCCAATGCTTCTTGCTCCATGGTTTCTAATTCAAATGTGTTATATTGTTTGCATTGAATTATTTTGAAAGGGTCTTATTAGAGGCTATCGAACTTTCCATGTTGACTTGGCTTTGCAACCCTTTCATTGAATTTTAGCACTAGGTCCCCTCATTTTAGACCTTGGTCTGAAGATTTCTTGTCGAACCAGATTTTAATCACCTATTGGCAGTTGGACATGGCTATCAGGACCTTTTCCCTTTTTTCCTACACTTCCAGCAGCTCAGCCAACTGAACCTCCATGGCATCGCTTTTCTCTACCTCAAGAAATTTGAGCAATTGCAGTGCTAGAATCTCCATGGAAATAGGAAATAGTGCTTCTTTTCCATACACTAGCTCATATGGAAAAGTCTTGAGGACTTGCTTAGGATTTATGTGATCTGCCCACGTGCTCCCCAAAGGTTTTTATGTCATTCACACTAGTACTTTGAACCAATTCTTTTGATGAGTTAGACTAAATTTTTGTTAGTTAACTCTGCTAGGCCATTCCCCTATGGATAGTAGTTTGATGATGTCTTCAAGAATATGCCTTGCACGAGTGCAAATTGACATACCTTAGAGCTTAGGAAATCCTTGGCATTGTTAGAGATGATGGTTTTGGGTGGGCCGAATCTCGTCACCAGTTCCTCAAGGAAGTCCACTATCTCTTCCTCCATCACATTCTTCAAGGGCATTACTTCGGTCCACCTGGTAAAGTAGACCATGGCTATTACAATCCATTTTTTTCTGGAACTAGAGGTGGAATTCATCATTCCGATGAAATCAAGGCCCCATTGTGTGAAAGGCTCATCAACCACTATTGGATTGAGAGGCATTGTGGAATTTTTTCTTCTCCCTATGAAGAATTGACATTCCTTGCAAGCTTTTACCAAGGAGTATGAGTCATTAAACAATGTAGGCCAGAAGTACCTAACACACATGATTTTTATGGTGGTGGTTTTGGCGAAGAAATGCCCGTCCATGGGACTACTATGGAAGGTGTTGAGAATCCACTTCGCTTGCTCTACGGTGACACACCACAATAGAACGTTGTTGAAGTTCCTCCTTAAAAGGACCCCTTCAATGAGCACATATCTACTATTTTTCAATTGATAGAATCTTCTCTTTTGAGAAGGAAGAATGAGTGGTTATTTTCCTATGTGCATCAACCTTACTCTGTCTGCCAACCAACAACCTTTGGATTTAGACTTATTCATTAGATCCAGCTCTGTTTGTTCTTCTTCAGTTGTCATTTCCTCATTGTGTGCTAAATACTCGCATAATCCTCTTCCTCGAATGGTCTTTCTGGGCTTGACCTCTATATCATATTCAAGGATCTTAGTGATCTAATTAGCCCTTTTTTTGGTGATTTCTCCTTCCATGATGTACTCGTGCACATTGGAATGCATGACATAAACAATCACCTTATTGCAATATATTACGCATCAGAACTTCTTCAGCCCCTTAACAATTGTGAACGCTTGCCTCTCGACGAAGTTGTAGTTCATCTCATATTCCTTCAGGGTCCATGAGTAAAATGTTATCGGATGTTCTTTCTTTCCTTCATTGTCCTTTGAGTTAAGACAATTGCAATGCTTGACTTCCTACTAAATACATACATTATGAAGTCCTTCGATAGGTTTGGATTTACCAGCATAGGGGCTAAAGAAATGGCATCCTTAACCTTCTTGAAAGCTTCTCTAGATTCTTTAGTCTATTTAAATAATTGATCCTTTTTCAGCATTAGGGTGATCAGTATAATTATCGCTGCAAAATCTGAAATGAATTTTCTTACAAAATATACCTTCCCTAGGAAAGATTGGACTCCTCTCTTGTTGACCGGTAGGGGAATTTCTTTGATTGCTTTCACCCATTCGGGATCAATTACAATTCCTTCTTTAGACACTATGTGTCCCAATAGCTTTCCTTGTGGCACTCTGAAGACACATTTTTTTGGGTTCAGGGATACCTCAAACTCCTAGCATTTTTTGAAAACCATTTCAAGGTGATTAAAGTGATCATCCTTATGTTTGAAGAAAATAGTCAGATTATCCAAATAGATTAGGATAATCTTGTTAATCAATTCAATGAAAGTGATATCCATTGCTCGCTAAAAAGTGGCTCCCGCATTTGAAAGGGTGAAAGGAATTTTTGCATATGTGAACATTCCCCACTTGGTAGTGAATGTTGTCTTGTGTCAATCCTCTTCTTTGACCTAGATCTGATTGTAACTGGAAAAGCCATCCAACAGAGAAAACATTTCTGAACCTACCACTATTTGTAAGATTGACTCCATAGAAGGGAGTAGATAATGGCTTTTAGGGATGCTCTATTCAGGTCCCAAAAGTCAACACACAAGAAGATGTCTCCATTCATTTTTTGGACTAGGACTAGGTTGGATACCCTTGTGTTGTGCTTGATCGAGAAGACAATCTGAGACTGAATTAGCTTTGTTAACTCTTGTGCCATCATGGCTTCAATCTTCAGATTAACTAGCCTCTATTTTTGGTAGACTGGTTTTGCACCTTCTGTCAGCTCTATTGTATGTTGGATGATTTCAGGATCATATCCCTTAAGATCATCATATGACCAGGCAACTACTCCTTCATACCTCTCTTAGAAATTGATAATCCTTTGTTTTTCATGATGCGGAACATCTTTCCTAACTTTGAGCTTCCTTCCATCTTCGACCTGAAGGTCTGCATAGTCTCTTTTTTCCACTACAAACTTTCTTTTATCATTTCCTACATCGTCACAATCAAATAGGTTTTTGAGAGTGACCAACCCCTTCAAAACCTTATTAGACCTTAGCTGAATTATCTTTCCATCATAGGCTTTAACAATCTTTGGTTGGAGTTGGTTGGTGAATTCTCCTAACTGTTGGATGAATAAAGTGATGTGTTCATTATTGTCAAATACCTGCTAGCTCTGATCATTATGTGGAATTTCTGATTGAACTATCACTCGTATAGAGTGTTTGTTATGCATTAGGTTGGAGGCAAGTTCAAATTGAGATCTAATTGCGTCCATGCGATCTACATCAATATTTTGTTCTCTGGGCACTATCTAAATGTTGAAGGCTTCAAAACCTTCAATCAAGTCCCAAACTCTATGTCTGTAGGATCTCATGTGGAAATTATTGGAAGTAGGGAACCCTCAAACTTGGTTGACCACTAGTTCAGAATATTTGAACACCATTAATTGCTTAATTCCCATCCTCTTGAAAAGGCTCATACTTTGCACTAGGCCTTCATATTTAACATAATTATTCAAATAAGTGAACTAGAAGTGAAAAGACCAAAGTGTATTTTCATTGTGTGGGGATGTCAAACATATCCTGGCCCTTGCACCCACTTTGCATCTTGCTCCATCAAAGTGCAATGTCCATAGCTCTGAAGCTTGGTTACTTTTAGACTCCTTCACAACCTTTGGAAGCTCTTGATCTTCATCATAGATGACATAGGTGCTTAGCCCGGTAGCATGATAGTTGCTGAAAGGTTCAGAATCTATATATTTGCTCATGATAAATTCCTCTTTATCAATTCGTTCTCTGGTCACCTTTTCATCTTCTAGTAACTCAGTGCAATATGTCTCTTCCTTAGTGAAAGAGGTATAGGAAGCTTCAAAGTTGATCATAGCTTCATCAGCCACATGTTCTAAATGCAAAGCTTCAGACACTATTTTCATTTTAGCTCTGTGCTTGGTCCTTAGGGTCGAGTGTGACCAGTCCAAAGAAAGATACCCTCCTATCTTTGAAGTGAATTCTCAAGATAGGTAGAGACCAAACATGGGGGAGACATCTATGATCATAGTGTCTTGTAGAAATTGGATGCTAGGGAAAGAGAATAGATTCAAGGGGAGGTCTTTGATGAAACCTATGGTTTTGACTTTGTTCCTATCAAGTTGCATAACCCACTTCTTTAAACGCTCATAGCTAAGTCCTAAGGCTTCAACTATCTGCTTGGGCATGACTATAGTGCTAGTGTTGAGGTCAATCATGGCATTATGCAATAATTTCTCTCCCACAATGAGTGTTAGGAAGAAAGGTTTCGGTTCCAACTTGTACTTAACCTCGGTAGGGGCTTCCTCTATGCTATTCATGAGAAATTTCATAGGAGGTGATTGATCAACATCCTTTCCTTTGAGCAATTGCTTTGTTGGCCCAATGATTGAATCTTCCTAGAGAGCCTTCTGTAGCAATGTTTTCTATTTTGGAATAGCTAAGATATCCCACAGGGACACATTAGTGGATGATTTTTTCAATTGTTCCACCACATTGAATGGTGGCAAGTTTGGAGGCTTATGCTCCTTAGCTTTTGTTACAACAATTTCCCTTCACGATGAATATTCTTGTGCCACTGCAGAGGTACTGGGCATCTAGTCGGAGGAACTTTTAGGCTGCAGATTGACTAGTTATAGGGTGATTGGTTCACCTATGAATCTCCTCTTTGAGGGAGTGTTGTAATTGGACTGTACTTGCAGGGTTTTTAATATGGGTACCTCATTTACAAAAATTGCCTCTTCTTCTTCCATTCATGAGAAGAGTGCATGATCAAGAGAAATATATGTTTCTTTCTCTAAGGACATCCCCTACATTTGTGTGTTATGTACCACATTTTCCATTTATGGAGAGGCATATACATAACCTCAATGGTCCAACATCATGCTTTGACTGCATTGCTCTGCCACCTTTTGTTGTAGATTTCCACATGGGTAGTTTTGGGACATATGTGAGTCACCACAAGAGAAACACTAGGGGTTGATGTCATCGACTAAATTGTTTTTCCCTACTTTCAACTCTCTACTCGAGCTTGGGTTGGTGATTTGCAGTAGAGAAGGTACTGGTACTATTTGATTAGTTGTTGGCACCTGCAAACTGGTGCGAGTGTCTCCTTAGAATTGGTTTTCTTGGTAGGAAGACCTTTCGCCTTGATAATTCTAATAAGTTAGCTTCAAAGGTGTGGCTTGGTTTCACTTGATGATAGTTATTTTGTTGGAAATGGTCCACAACATTTCCTTGAACTCGCTCATCTCTTCCTTCAAAGAGTTGAATGTAGAAACAATGTTATGTGGTGTATTCAGATATGTGTACATGGATTGGGGAGGTGCAAATGCACCGGTAGATGACATTTCCTGGGAAGAAGCTGATACTTTAGGGAATATAGGCATGGTGGGATGAGGTAGCAACTTCTTCGCATCTATCAGATTGTTCTCCGCTTTGACTATGACACTATATGTGTCTGGTAGCATGGTTCCACCAAGAGACTGGATCATCATCGAAATATCAGGGTTGATAGATTTTAGGTGGAACATGAATGCCAACTCGGCTAATGGGTAGATAACAACCTATATTCTTTGACAAGTAATGTGGAACCGGGCATTGAAATTAGTCATTGCTTCATATGGGGCCCATTTTATGACCAACAACTAATGATATTGTGAAGAATTGTCTCCATCATTTGAGAATCTTTCATAGAAAGGGTCTCTAAGCTGATCCCAAGTACCAATAGTATTAGCATACAAAGTACAGTACCAATCTAGTGCTTTACCTTAGAAAGAGGCTATGAGCAACCTTAACACTACATTTTGGTCTATAACTCTATGCACCAGACACACATCCGCAACATCTTGCAGATGTTCGGATAGTGTTCTTGAGCCATTTCCAATGAACTTAGGTATAGCTTTTAGAGCAGAGATCGGGATAGGGTCCCAAACGGTAGGCACTACTAGTGCTAAAGGAGGACTTCTGATGTCCCATGCCACATAATTTCTATTAGTAGTAGGCAACGTGGCTAGTGGAAGGGGCAGAGGAAGCAGAACATTCACTAATTGGGTTTTGGCTTGTATTGTTCCTAGTGGTGGCACTAACAGCCTAAGGTTATTCATTGTTTGGGACCTTTCAAGATGATGGCTTATACACCTAGATTCATTTAAGCAATCCCACCTGGTGTGCCAAAAAAAAGAAACTATTGATGCCAAAAATTGGAAAGGTAACAACCTTTATGGGAAACTCAGTTAATGGGGGGACCAATTGCGCTAAATTGAGTGACCTCTAGGTTTTTAAAGAAGCTGGCTTCTTCTATAATTGGGGTTTTGGAATGGTAAAGGAATTAGATATAAAAAATAAAGGTATAACTAAGGCGATGCACCAAGATTTAGATATAAGGCATGATAAATCTATCTTTTGAATACCATTTAAGGGCCCATTCAACAATCTGCTATGTCCTAGAATAACAAAATTTAGAAATAGAAGCCTGAACAATTCATTCAATGACATAAAATAATTCTCACACACATTTACTAAAAAGAGGAGTTAAAGACATGATCTAAACCAGAAAATTCATATTAAAATCATAGAAGTTATACAAATAAAAAATTTAGGATAGTAATGGCACAGTATAATGTTCTATAAAATAGCTTAAGAAAAATAGAAAGGTCGAACAATGGCACAATCTGATAGTCTCATACAATAATCTAAAATCAATAAAAAGACCTGGTTTCTTTCCCTATTTTTTTTGTATCTTCCAAACTCATTTTCAAAAGAAAGAAGTAGTATATATAGCTAGCAATCCCACCGCCTAGCGGGCCAGTAATAGAAAAGATTATGTATCTCGAGTAATGATGGTTGCAACAATGATTCCCCTTGTCCATTGTAACAGAAAAGATTCGGGCCATAGCATGTAGACACTCCCTCGCCAGATACATTCCATGCTGATAATGGCAGTGGTCCCATAAAAACCCTACACTTGGATAAGTGTCATTTACCTATGAAGGCAGTTAGGACACGTGGAAACATGTCATAGCTTGTTGCTTGCTCTATCCTTCCTTTTGATGAAGTCCCATGAAAGGGACACATGGCAGAAGTTTGGAGCCCGCTCATTGATTCCTCCTCTTTGCATTGAAGGACTACACAGTGAAGACACATGGAGGTGTTATTTACCATCGACACTGACTATAGGGTTTGCCAAAGAGTGTATGTGAATGAAAGCTATGTGGCACATAGATGGGGCCTAAATCAAAAGTGAAGGGAAGCATCCTTAAATTTTCCACGGTGAAGACATGTGGAAACATGGTAGGAGCTGGTAAAAGAGTGAAGGAATTTGTCATTATGAAGAGCACCTGGTGGACACATGGCGGCAGTTGACTGTATTTATCAAAAAGAGGCCCGATTGAGTTGTGAAGGGTAGCATTTCAAACATATGAGGAGTGGGCCAATACTTAGTAAAAACAAAACCACCCGAGGGGAGCTCAAGGAATTTTACATTCACAGTAGGTACATACTCAAGCTTTCCTTCATTCTCCACGACCTTCTCTCTTAAAAAGTGATACCTTGTTAATATGTGTGTTTTCCTTGAGTGTATCATTATATTCTTTGGAATGTTAATTGTACTTGTATTATCACAGAAAATAGAGATGGGATCATCATACATTACTCTAATATCCTTCAATGTTGGTTTCATCCACACAACTTGTGTGCAATAGGATGCTAATGAAAATGGATAACGAAAAATCAATCTTGCTTTTTACTTTAATGTGACACCAATCTACACTCAAGAAAGAATGTACCACCACTTTTATTTTTTCTATCATCAACAAAACTTGCCCAATATGCATTGGTATAAGCACTTAGTGTAAAATCAGTATTTCGAGGATACCATAAGCCATAATATAGAGTTCCATTCAAATATCTAAATATTCTCTTAATAGTAGAATCATGTGTTTCTTTAGGCTCTTCTTGAAATCTAGCCACAAGAAAAACTACATGCATGATATCTAGTTTGGTAGTAGTTAAATACATTAGTCCTCCAATCATAGATCTGTATTTTCTCTAATCATCCTTAGGAAAATTATCATATTTACCTAATTTGCAACTAGTCAGCATAGGAGTGTATACAAATTTGGAACCATCCATCCTGTTGGAACTATTAAAATCTAATCATTTTACACTTTTTTAATCCCCCTGAGTTTCTATTTGAGTCCTTATCATAAGCACAGGGGCCTTCCATCATGGCATTTTGCTTGCATTTTGGCTTATATTTATCCCATAAGTCTATTGATTCATGCATTTTTCACATCATGGTCTGTATCGGCGTGAGAATTCCATTATCTCCCCGACCCATTTTGCATTTTCTGCTAACATGAGTCTATGTTTCCTTTCGGCAAGACTCATTTGATGTAACAGTGATCAAAGTTTTTTTGCAGGCACCGTTCGGTAGGAGTTCTTCACGGTCTTGGCAATAGAGGTTGATTCACACTTCGGCAAGAGTCTGGTCGTCGATATAATGTTTTGCTGAGTGTTTTTTTCTTGGCGAACGGTTTGAATAAGGATACATCGGTAGGAGTTGCGGCGTCAATACAATGTCCTGGCGAACTCTTTTGCTCTTAGTGACAAACACAGAGAGGGGACATATCAGCATGAGTGTTGTATTCGGTATGGAGTCTCAACGAATTTGAGGTATCTTGCCGACTAGTGATAAAGCTAAGCATATCGATATAACAAAGGGTTATCAAAGGGAGGTCTTAGCGATTTTGTTGGGTCTCACCGATATAAATGGTTGAGGGTCTCTATCGGTATATGTGTTGCATTCTCTTGGTGATCTAAAATGAGTTTGAGATGCTTTAGTGTGACATAACGTAATCTCCATGAGGTCTCCCCGACATTGATATGTCTCACCAATACACAGGATGAAAAGGTTACATCGGTAAGAGTTGAATTTTGCAGCATATGGTCCTGGCGAATGTGAATTGTCTTACCGACTTTGTGAACCAATATTGTTTTGGCTAGACTAAGCGATATCAATATAAGGTCTCGGCAAGTGACCTTTGGTCTCAAAAATGAAAACAAAAAGACTTGTCAGTATGAAGATCAATTTGTCATAGTGACACACAAGATGAATGGGGGGCTTTCGGTGAAGCACGTTGTGGTCTACGTGAGGTCTCTCTGATGTCTGAATGCTACAGTGACTATGAACGAAGCAAAAAGAACACTTCGGTGAGAGATATCTTATGTCTCAGCAATTGGAGTAAGTGAAAACATAACATAATGCATCTTGGGGAAACATAAAGAAATCTATGTGACTTCTCTCCGACTATGTTGGGTCACAGCGAAAGCAAACAACACAAAGAACAGAGGAACCCACAGAGCGATTAGCGATTGAATTGCCTTCGGCATAACTGCTGGATTATCCTGGCAACTATCTCACTGGTGAATAACAGAAATTTAAGTACTATGGCCGACATGTATACATTTGGGGACTGTTGCTGGTTGACTTGATTAGAGCCTGATTTCTATGGAGGGCCAACATGATATTTGATTATGATTTATTTTCTCATGCTGGTGTATAAATAGGTATTTTGTAATTGTAAAAGGGGAATGAGCTATCAAATATTAGATTTTGATATACAACAAGTAGATATAGTTGAATAGAATTATCAAATCAGAGACTATTGTTGCATGATTTCAGAATGGAGGTATTTATGAAAATCAATTGATGTTGTTGTATTTCTCTGGTGCCAATTATTTGTTGAATCTAATGAAAGTATTGCTAAGTTGTCTCCAAGATGGATTCTTTCTGATTGTTTAAATTGATATAACAAGTTTGTATTCAATTTATCAGTGCACATTTGTTGTACTTTTGTGGTTTATTGATTGGTTCTTTCAAGTAAAGACTAAATCCTTTTAGTTAATCACAGTAATCAGAAAGATTCATTTGGATTGCTCAAGTAGATCTTAGTAATCACATTCTCGCATGTTTATACAAGTTGTAAACATAACATATGCCAAATAATTTGAGTTTTCTCAGAGAATTATTGCTCATCCTGATTTCATTTGACTTTGCCTACCCAATAAGGCACTGGTCTCTACAATTTCATCATTTGGATTCATTTAGTTTCTTTACATCTGCTTTACATTTGTTAATTTAGCACTTTAGGATTTAGATCAGAAGATTAGTATTGCTGTCAAGTTTGATTTCATTTGTTCACTTCCATCTGCCATTGTGGAAAAACCATTGTGCAAGAAAGATAATCATAAGTTAAGTCTGCCCAATTCAAAAAGGTACACCTGCCCAGGTTTGGCAGCACCTAAAGAGTAGAAGGTTGAAATTGTTGACCTTGTCTATTACCCTAAAACGTATCAAGAGATTGGAAGCCTCTTGAGGCATCTTGCCTATTTTTTTGAGAGCTAAAAAATTGGAAACTCTGTTGGGGATACATACAGAATCAAGGCCTAAATCATAGAGTCAGGAACTTTATACAAACTCCGCTGGGAATAAAAAACATCAAGTTTTTCTCATTTTTGACAAAAGTGAGTGGCGACTCTGACATAAATTTTGCAGCTGTTCAAACATGAATGGAAGAAGATCTCAGTACAGGGGAGATTATACTAGAGCTCCTACTGGCAGTAGTAAATGGACACACAAATATGAAAAGGTTGATAAAGGGAAAGGGATAAGTGAGGACATGTGCATGACTGGCAAAGACAAAACATCAAGAGCACATTGTGAAACATATGATACATGGAGAGATAATTCAAGTACAGAATTTTGTACCTCTGAAGATCAAAGAAATCCTTTCTTTTTTCTCGATCCTCAATAATAGGCTGAGTTTAGAGCTGAACTTGAGGCTGAACGAATCATAATTCGGCATGAATATGATCAGAAGATGGAAGGTAAGAAAAATGACTCTATTAATCATGAGCTTCCTAAGGAAGTAAAAGCATAGTTTGAATCATAGAGGAAGGAGATAGAGGAGCTAAAGGCTGCATTGCAGAAAGTCCAAATTACTTCTCAGACAGCTAGTTCCCCTCTGAAGTATGTACCACCACATAAGCAGGGTAATCATGGTGCAGGGCCTTCAAATCCACCAGTGTCTCCTCACCATCAAACAGGAAATCACTATAATCAACCAAATCATCCACCTCATATTCCCACATAGCATACAGCTATGCATCCACCTCTTGGTTAGTCTTTTATCCCATAGTATAATGCACAATACAATAATCCCATGCATCAGCATCAATACCCACCTTTTCCTCCTCCACACCAATATACAACAATGATCAGACAGTTTGATTTGACAGGGTTTCATCTATACCCTTATCCTTTCGATGGCAGTTGGAGGGGTATGGTACCCAAATTTATAGGGAGCAATGCAATCACTGCTGAAGAGCATTTAAGGAGTTTCATCATTTTCATCCAAGACATAGGTGTGACATATGAAGATTTACATATGAGGCTATTTATGATGTCACTTCTTGAAGATGCTCAGGATTGGTTCAATAGCTTGTCAGCATCCTCAATTAATTCTCTCCAAATATTCCAAGATAGGTTCCTAGAGCAATATGGGAATCTAAATGCTCTAGATGTAGCTCTTCATGAGTTGATGTGAATTCAAAAAATTTAGAATGATTCAATTTATGATTTCAATCAAAGATTCAACAAGTTGTAGACTAAGGTACCTCTTGGATCAAGGCTGCTAGATTCTATAGCTTTGAATATCTATTTGAATGCATTTGATCCTAAAATAGGGTATGAATTGAGGAATAGATTTCCCAAAGATTTGGCTGAAGCATAGAAAATAGCGCTGACAATTGAAAACAATAGGAAGGCTTCTAGTATAATCAGTAAAAGAGACAACCCTAGGCCTCCTCAGCAAAGCAGTAATTATTAGTATAGACAAGAGAACACATACAAAAATGAGAGGCCGAGGTTGTATGATATGCCTTATAATACAGACTAGAAGGATGGAAAACGTATAACAGCTAGGCCTAGAAACAAAGAGACTCCTAATCCATTGAGCAAGAAGGGAACTTACATGGTGAGTAATAATTACTTCTATGAAGTTTGTGATAAGCCACATTCTCCAGACTATTGTGTTGTAGCTCAAAGGATGCAAGAAGAGCGAATGTTGATGGAAAACAATGGAGAGGATCACAAGGTTTATTTGACTTCAAACACCTTTTACCATGCTAAGGAGGGATACTCATCTTTAGAGGATGAAGGGTATGAATATGATGTTTCAAATTAGAAATATAATGTCCATATGGCTGAACAACAAATCCTTCCCGATTCTGAAGAAGATTATACAGAGCCACATCTTGTTGAGGCGCCTGCTCAATGTAGTATTAGATGACTCACTGAAGAAGAAATAGAAAGACTAACTATTGCAGCAGTTGAGGAAGCAAGGAGTAAATACTGGTTGAGAAACAAAATAGTAAATGAGAAGGATGGCGTTCCTAGGGGAATCTTTATGAAAGATCAAAAGGCGACTCAAGGAACTGTGAAGAAATCAAAAAATAAACAGCATGATAAAAGTGAATAGAAGCCTGTCCAAAAAGAGGAAGTGAAGGAATTATACAAAGAGATACAAAATCCTGATCAATCTAGTAAAAAAGAAAACGAAGAAAACAAAGGAGAAATTCCAAAATAGAAGAAAATTGTTAAGGTGGAGGGCTCTTCTTTTGACTTCACTCAGGCGTTGTCCCAGGTAAAAAAGTCTGTCCCGCTACTTGAGATGATGGAAATTAAAGAATATAGGGATACTGCTATTCAATTGATAACAAGTGGAAATGAAAAACATGTGAATTCTAAGAATAGTGTAGCTATTAAAGTAGTCAATAGGCAGGAGAAAGTAAATATCCTAGAGGTCTGCTTGAGTGATGTATTAACCACTCCCCCTCAAGTGGATCCTTTTTTCACTACATTGCTTATAAATAACAAACTACTGAGAAATTGCATGATAGACTCTAGTGCTGCTATAAATATCATGCCAGTAGGAGTTATGAAACAGCTTGGCATGTGGGTTCATACATGTGAAGGGAAATGCTATGCAATGGATAACAGACCTATTCCTGTGGTAGGCATTATGAGAGGAGTTGAAGTCAAGCTGGCTACTTATCCACAGGTGGCTAATAATATAGATATCACAGTGATTGATACTCCTCTGCAGTTTGGTATGCTTCTGTCCAGACAATGGATAGCAATAGTTGGAGGAAATGTCTAGTTTGATTTATCTTATGCTAATATTGCAGTGAATGGTTAGGATGTCAAGTTGTATAGGGAGCCAACAATGAACCAGCTTGTTGATTGTGTACCGCAAGATCAAATCAATTTTTTTTGTGATGTTTGTCTTGGAAATTTTAAGATTGAATCAGCTCAACCAGAATTAACCAATAGTAATCCAATTGAAAAACATGCTGCACAAAATTGCAATGGTGTATGGAAGATGTATTTTGATGGAGCCTGCAGCCAGGAGGGTAATGGAGCTGGGATTATTTTTGTTTCACCTGAAGGTATTACTTTTAAATATTCATTTATGTTAGCATTTGAATGTACAAACAATGTGGTAGAGTATGAAGCTTTATTGACAGGCTTGAACATAGCTGTGAAACATAAAATCAAGTTGTTGGCTGTTTTGAGCGATTCTATGTTGGTTGTTTCACAAATCAAGTCAAAATATGCAACAAAGCAAAAAAGATTGAAGCAATATAGGAATGTTGTATGGGACACAATTGAATTATTTGATGCCTTTTCAATTGAGTGGATTGATAGACCAAAGAACATAATGGCTTATTTTTTAGCAAATGTGGCACTGAAAAGATATGATATCACATTGGTTGGCGTTTCATAGATTGAGTTCAAGACAAGGCCTGTTGTTCCTGATAATATTCATAGTTGGTAGGTCTTCAACGATGATACTGACCTTTTGAATTTTCTCCATTGTATAGATCAGTCTGAAGCCCAAGAAATTGATTTCAATTCCTTCATTGAAGAAGTGGATGGGAAGCAAACAGTCTTTGGCAAGGAGATATTACAATTCAAAACAAATAAACTTCCCAAAGGCTTAGTGGAATTGGAGAGGCTATATGATGGAAATAATCAGTCTCTCATGAAGCAAATGCCAATCAGAAGGGAAGATATTGAAGAAGTCAACTTGGGGACTGAGATGGCGCTAAGAAGGGTGTACATAGGGAAGAAGATAAGCCCAACAATTAGAAGAATGTTGATTGAATTGCTGAGAAAGTATAAACACATGTTTGTTTGGCCTTATGAAGATCTAAAGGCATATAAGGAGGACTTGTTTCAACATGAAATACCATTGAAGCCAACTACTAACCCATTCAGATAGAAGCAAAGGCCTATTAATCCAACACTAGAGCCTAAGATGCAAGAAGAATTGACAAAGCTTAGAGATGGAGGAATTATCAAAACAATCAGGCACTCAACATGGGTTTCAAATTTGGTTCCTGTGAGAAAGAAGAATGGTGATATTAGATTATGTGTGGACTTCAAGAATCTGAATATGGCATCTCTCAAGGACAATTATCCTCTACCCAATATGGAGGCTATATTGCATAAGGTGACAGGGTGTGAGCTGTTGTCAATGATGGATGGGTTTTCAAGATACAACTAGGTTAAAGTCAAAGAATATGAGCAATATTAGACAACATTTACAACTCCTTGGGGAACGTATGTATATGTAAGAATGCCATTTGGTCTCACTAATGCAGGAGTGACTTTCCAAAGAGCTATGGATGTGGCATTTTCAAATTTGATTAATGCTATCATGGTGGTGTACCAGGATGACCTGACTGCTTATTCCAAGAAGGCTGAAGATCATGTACAACATCTGGAAAAGGTATTTATTAAAGCCCTAGAATATGGTATCAATTTAAATCCTAAGAAGTGTCATTTTGCAGTCACAGAAGGTAGGCTCTTAGGACATATTGTTTCAAAAGAGGGAGTTAGAATAGATCCTGAGAGGGTTGAGGCCATTGATAAAATTCCTGTCCCTAAAACTGTTAAGGCTATACAGTCATTCTTTGGAAAAATTAATTTCATTAGGAGGTTTGTTTCTAACTTTGTTGAGATCATTAAGCCCATATCAAAAATGTTGAAGAAAGGATAGAAAATGGAATGGACTACAGAGGCCTTTACAAAGACTTTTCAGATATTCTCTTTTGCTTCAATGCACACTATTATTGCTATTATGTTACAAAAGAATAAGGATGGTCATGAACAGCCTATGTCTTTCTTCAGTAAATCATTACAGGGGTCTGAATTGAAGTATGACATAATGGAAAAATAGGCATTTGCATTAGTGAAGGCTACTAAAGCATTCATACCATATCTTGTTGGAGCTAAGGTAATTGCTCATGTCCCTCATGCAGTTGTCAAAAACATTTTCACACAATCTGAAGTTACAGGGAAAGATGTAGATGGATCAACAAAATTCAAGAGTTTGACATGGAAATACAGATTACTAAGAGGCCAAGGCTTGGCTAGGCTAATGGAAAAATAAAATATTGAAGCAAGTCAAGTCTGTAATGTAGAAGAAGGGATTGCAATTTCAAGCATTGAGCACACCCCTTGGTATACTGATATTATGCATTACCTTAAGTACATGAAGTGTTCAAAGGGATTGAGTGACAACTAGAAGAGAACATTGAAGTTGCAAGCATCAAAGTATGTTTTCATAGATGGAGATCTGTTTTGGAAGAATAGAGATGGTATACTGTTATTATGTTTGGATGAGTTTCAAGCCAAGCATGCCCTAAGTGAAATGCATGATGGAGTTTGTGGAGGACACTACTTAGCAAAAATAGCTACACACAAAATTCTCAGGGTAGGTTACTACTGGCCTAAGGTTTTTAATGATTCTTTCACACATGTAAGAAGGTGTGAGGCCTGCCAGAGGTTCTCTAGAAAATTGAAGTATCAAGGAGCTTTGCCACTCTGACCTTTGCAATTTGATGCCCCTTTTCATCAATGGGGAATTGATTTCATTGGAGAGATACAGGAAAGATCAAGTGGGGGATACAAGTGGATACTGGTTACCATTGATTATTTTACTAAGTTGGTAGAAGCAATCCCAACTAAATAGGCTATAAGCAAAGTTGTGACAAATTTCTCAATGGACAATATTATCACCAGATTTGGTGCACCACTGAGGTTAATCACAGATAATGGGATGTGTTTCAGATCAGATGATTTCAAATGTTTTTGTGCCACATATGGCATTACTATTTCTTATGCAGCTCCTTACCATCCACAAGCTAATGGTCAAGTTGAATCTATCAATAAGAGTCTTTTGAAGATTATAAGGAGGATGTTGAGTCAGAACAAGAAAGCCTGGGATTCAAAATTAAAATTGGTTGTGTAGGCTGATAGGATTACTGTGAAAAAGGAAATTGGAAAGTCCCCATTTGAATTGGTGTATGGAGCACAAGCCAGGATGCCTTTGCAAAATTTGTTACCAGTCTACAAGTTTGTCCTTCAGGAAGATTTGGATTTTCCTGAACCTATGGAAGACAGAATAGAGCAACTAGTTGAACTTGATGTAATAAGGAGGGTTGCTCAAATTCAAAACATGAAGTTACAGACACAGATGAAGTATCTATTTGACAAGGAGGCAAAGGATAGAAAGTTTGAAGAGAATGACTTGGTGTTGATGTGGAACACAAGGTGTCAGGAGAAGGGAAAGCATGGTAAATTTGAAGCTTTGTGGCTGGGACCTTTTTTTGTTGTTGGAAAGAAGGGTGAAGACTCATACTATTTACACAATGTGGCTGGTGAAGATTAGGAATTTTTTGTTCATAGGAAATTCTTGAAGCAATTTTTCTCTTGGACAACATAGAGGATTAAGGGTTGCCAGTGCATGGACAACTCTTGCTTATCCTCTTTAAAATTATTTTCCATGCACAGTAGTTTATGATTTCATCCATCTCCATTTCACTCTCATTTTCCATTTGTCTCCATCTTGCATTCACTTTCCATTCATTTCCATTTCCTTTCACTCCATTTTTGCTCTTTGGTTTATCATTTGTGTCTGGTCTGCTCACCCAAAGTTCTGGATCCTTGTAATGATCTTACTATCATTCATCCCTAGATGGAGCCACTATTGGAACTATTAAAATCTGATGATTTTACATTTTTTTCATCCCCCTGAGTTTCTATTTGAGTCCTCATCATAAGCACAGGGGCCTTTCATCATGGCATTTTGCTTGCATTTTGGCTTATATTTATCCGATAAGTCTATTGAGTCATGCATTTTTCACATCATGGTCTGTATCGATGTGAGAATGCCATTGTCTCCCCAACCAATTTTGCATTTTCTACTAACATGAGTCTATGTTGCCTTTCGGCAAGACTCATTTGATGTCACAACGATCAAAGTTTTCTTGCAGGCACCGTTCGGCAAGAGTTCTTCATGGTCTTGGCGACAGAGGTTGATTCACACTTCAGCAGGAGTCTGGTTGTCGATATAATGTTTTGCCAAGTGCTTTGTGTCTTGGCAAATGGTTTGAATAAGGATACATTAGCAAGAGTTGCAGCGTCAGTACAATGTCCTGGAAAACTCTTTTGGTCTTAGCGACAAACACAGAGAGGGGACATATGGGCATGAGTGTTGTATTCGGTATGGGGTCTCAATGAATTTGAGGTGTCTTGCCGACCGGTGATAAAGCTAAGCATATCGATATAAAAAAGGGTTATCAAAGGGAGGTCTTAATGATTTCGTTGGGTCTCACCGATATAAATGGCTGAGGGTCTCTATTGGTATATGTGTTGCATTCTCTTGGCATTCTAAAATGAGTTTGGGATGCTTCGGTATGACATAACGTAATCTCCATGAGCTCTCCCCGACATTGATATATCTCACCGATACACAGGATGAAAAGGTTACATCGGTAAGAGTTGAATTTTGCGGCATATGGTCCTAGCGAATGTGAATTGTCTTACCGACTATGCGAACCAATATTGTTTTGGCTAGACTAAGCGATATCGATATAAGGTCTCGACGAGTGACCTTCGGTCTCGCCAATGAAAACAAAAAGACTTGTCAGTATGAAGATTGATTTGTCATAGCGACACACAAGATGAATGGGGGGCTTTTGGTGAAGCACGTTGTGGTCTGCATGAGCTCTCTCTAATGTCTAAATGCTATAGTGACTATGAATGAAGCAAAAAGAGCACTTCGGTGAGAGATATCTTATGTCTTAGCAATTGGAGTAAGTGAAAACATGACAGAATGCATCTCGAGGAAAAATAAAGAAATCTATGTGACTTCTCTCCAACTTTGTTGGGTCACGGTGAAAGCAAACAACACAAAGAACAGAGGAACCCACAAAGCGATTAGTGATTGAATTGCCTTCGGCATAACTACTGGATTGTCCTGGTGACTGTCTCACTAGTGAATAATAGAAATTTAAGTACTATGGCCGACATGTATACATTTGGGGACAGTTGCTCGCCGACTCAATTGGAGCCCAATTTCTATGGAGGGCCGACATGATATTTCATTATGATTTATTTTCTCATACTAGTGTATAAATAGGAATTTGGTAATTGTAAAAGGGGGATGAGCTGTCAGTTATTAGATTTTGATATACAACAAGTAGATATAGTTGAATAGAATTATCAGATCAGAGACTATTGTTTCATGATTTCAGAATGGAGGTATTTATGAAAATCAATTGATATTGCTGCATTTCTCTGGTGCCAATTATTTCTTGAATCTAATGAAAGTATTGCTAAGTTGTCTCCAAAATGGATTCTTTCTAATTGTTTAAATTGATATAACAAGTTTGTATTCAATTTATCAGTGCACATTTGTTGTACTTGTGTGGTTGATTGATTGGTTCTTTCAAGTAAAGACTAAATCCTTTTAGTTAATCAAAGTAATCAGAAAGATTCATTTGGATTGCTTAATTAGAGCTTAGTAATCACATTCTCACATGTTTATACAAGCTGTAAACATAACATATGCCAGATAATTTGAGTTTTCTCAGAGAAGTATTGCTCATCCTGATTTCATTTGTCTCTGCCTACCTAATAAGGCACTGGTCTCTGCAATTTCATCATTTGGATTCATTTAGTTTCTTTACATCTATTTTACATTTGTTAATTGAGCACTTTAGGATTTAGATTATAAGATTACTATTGCTATCAAGTTTGATTTCATTTGTTCACTTCCATCTGCCATCGTGGACAAACCATTGTGCAGGAAAGATAATCATAAGTTCAGTCTGCCCAATTCAGAAAGGTACACCTGCCTAGGTTTGGCAGCACCTAAAGAGTAGAAGGTTGAATTCATTGACCTTGTCTATTACCTTGAAGTGTATCAAGAGATTGGCAGCCTCTTGAGGCATCTTGCCTACATTTTTGAGAGCTAACACATCCCAAAATTCTTCAACATTTCTTTTACAAACTTCGATTGTGAAATAAAAATCCTTTTTTTTGTTTCATAGATTTGTATCCCAAGAAATAAATTCATCTCACCAAACATAGACATCTCAAACTCTTTTTTCATTTCTTTAGCAAAAATTTTGCACATTGTTTCATTTCCTCCAAAGATAATATCATCAACATATACAACTACTATCGATATTTTTTCATTTTCAAATTTGAATAACAAATTGCTATTTGTTGTACCTTTACTAAAACATTGTTGAATCAAGTATCTATCCAGACTTGCATACCAAGCTCTAGGAGCTTGCTAGAATCCCATATAAATCCTTCTTTAATTTGTAGACCATGTTTGAAATCTTCCAACTCACCATTCAAAAATGTAGACTTTACATACATTTGATAAACTTTAAATCATTATGAGCATAAAATGCTAAAAACATTCTAATAGCTTCCCTCCTAGCAACTAGAGAAAAATTCACCTGAAAATATATATCTTCTACTTGTGAGTAACCTTTACACACGAGCCTTGCCTTATTTCTAACCACTTCTCCATTCTCATTTAACTTGTTTCTGAATACCCATTTTGATCCAATTATGTTTTTATCTTCCAATCTAGGAACCAATTTCCAGGTTTGATTTTTCTCAATTTGCATTAGTTCTTCTTCCATTGCTCTCATCCAATTCTCATCTTTACATCCTTCACTCACTATCTTAGGTTCAACTATAGAAAGTAAACAAAAATTTATTTCAGCAACACCAATAGCAACTCTACTTCTTTTCAATACTCCTTTTCTCTTGTCTCCAATGATTGATCTTCTAAATTATTCTTTTGCAAATATTTAGGTGTCTTTTGGGACACCACCGAAGCTTCTTCTTCTTCATTTTTCTTTTCATTTTCTTCAAAAACTTCTTCTACTTCTCTATAATCAGGTTTGTCTAAGACATATCCATCAGCTTCAATTAAATTATTCAATGCTTCATCAACCTTAATATTTGTGATTTCTACAATATTTCTCATCCTTTTATTGTAGCATCTATAAGCTTTGCTTCTTAGGGAGTATTCAAGGAAGATACCCTCATCACAACTTGCGTCAAAATTTCCTAAATTTTCTTCATTTTTTATGATATAACATCCACTTCCAAATACTTTGAAATACTTTACAGTAGGAATATTTCCATACCACAATTCATAGGGAGTCTTCATGTTGTTATATTTTTCTTGAACTTGATTAAACACATAAAAAATAGTGTGAATTGCTTCTCTCCAGTAGACTTCTAGTAGACCTACCTTAGTAATCATTGATCTAGCAGCTTCTTGAATTGTTATGTTCTTTATTTCAACAATTCCATTATGATGAGAAGTTCTAGAGAAAACAACTATCATTTTATTCCATGCACTTCACAAAACATGTTAAACTTATTGGAGGTGAATTCACCACCTCTTTCAAACCTTAAGCATTTGATTCTCATATCCATTTCATTTTCAACCATATTTGAATACTTTGAATCTGTCTAATGCATCATATTTTTCTCTAAGTAAAGTAACCAATGTGAATCTAGAGTAGTCATCAATCAAAAGCATAAAATACTTGTAATCCTATAGAATTCTCACTCTTGTAGGACCACAAATATTTGTATGAATCAAATCTAGTAGTCTGGTAGTAGATTGTTCCTTTGATCTAAAGTTATTTCTAGCTTGCTTTCCAAACTGAAAATCCTTTCAAATAGCATTAACATGTTTTTTAATCTTTGGTAAATATCTCACATCTTATATAGCATTGATTCTCACCATATTATCAAAATTCATATGACACATCCTCTAGTGCCACAACCAATTGCCATTAATCTGAGACATAAAGAAATGTTGATCAACACCCTTAAGTTGATAAACATTTCCTTCATACTTCTTTCCAACAACAATCATTGTTTCAGATCCTTTCCTTATTTCAGATTTCTCATCCTTGAATACAAGATTATATCCTTTACTACACATTTGTCTAACACTCAAAAATTATGTCTTAAACCCTTAACATAGTAGAAATCATCAATATTATGCTTGCCATCAAAACTAACTAAACCTATCCCACAAATCTTAGCACTGATATCATCTCCAATCTTAACTAAGCCTCCATCATATTTTTCAAGTTTAAAAAACTTACTTTTTTCACCGGTCATGTGATGTGAACATCTAGTGTCAACAACCCAGTAGTTCTTTTCCTGTTTAGCATGAAGATCAAATATCACAGTATTTTCAACTTTCTCCAGAGTTCTTTCCTTCATTGACCTTTCAGTATTAGTAGGAGTAGATTCATATTTTATATCCAAGAACAAGAATTCATTATCATCCAAATCTCCATAATCAAATTCTTCATCAGAAATAGGAACATGTTCATTTACATAATATTCTCTCTTGATCATCTTTCCTTTGTTTTCTTTTTCTTCTCTTTTTTTATTCCTGTATTATTTTAGGACATCTTGAAGCATAATGACTAATTCCTCCACAACTAAAATATTTGAAAGATAAATTACCTTGAAACTTAGTGAAGCCCTTTTTCATTCCTCATACAAAGTTAGATTCCACTTCATCAAAGTTCTCTTCATCTAGAACTTCAACATTTTTTTCCTAAAATTAGTTTTTGGCTTTGATCCATTTCTCAAGCTAGGCTTTCTCATTTTGAATAATGTTAGAGTACCCAATAACTGATCTTATAGGTCTTATATTCTACAAATTCTTCAATAGCAAATACCTTTTCACTATATGCATCAGGGAGAGTTCTAAGAATCCTCTTTACTATCTTGGATTCATCCAATATTGCACCAAGTCCTCACATTCCACCTACCAACTCATCCACTCTCTGTACATAGGATTTGAATGTTTTCATCATTATACATTCGTAGGATCTTGAATTGTGCCTCCAAATTCTACAACTTTGCTTCTTTAACCTTTTCATCTCATTCATGGATCTTTTCTAATGCATCCCAAACCTATTTATCAGTCTTCAAATTTACAAATTTAATTAATTTAGAATGTGAAAGACTATTCTTCAGAATAATTTTTTCCTTATTGTGCACTTCATGTGGCTTGATCTCATCAACAGTACCCAGACCATTATCCGGAGCCATGTATGGAGTCTTGTAAGCTTTCTCAACATCATATCCATAGTATTCCATATATCCTTCCATCTTTTCCTTCCAGAAAGTGTAGTCAATTTCATCAAAATTAGGACACTCAATAACTATCTTTTTCACTATCTCAGACCTTCCTTTAGTGGTTAAGTTTTAGTCTAAAGAAATAAGTGATTGGGTTAAACTATGGGTTGAATTTATCTTTTTAGTTCTATATTTAATTGATAAATGACTTTGGATCAATCTTCGAGAATTTCACAATAATTTCCTCAATTTATCCTTCAAGTGTCAATCTGGGGGTGTAAGCTTGTGAACAGTGTTGCGAAAATCCACCTAAGGGGTGAAACTAATGAACTAAGGGGATATGGATGCATCTAAAAATTTAAAACACACTTTTCAATTTGAAATTCAAAAGCACAGTTCTTCAAATCATAAATGAATGGAATCCTTTCTTTAATTACTACCTACATATTTCATCCAATCTATCTATTTTTTATTAAACTTGAATAGTGAAAACTCAATATCTTAGGATATACACTCCTTAATATAGATATTAACAACAATCATTACAATAGTAAAAGAAAGAATACAGTTGCTAAAGATATATTGAAATAGTGCTAGCAACGAGAAGTTGAATTGGGACAAGAGGTCGAAGTGTGACAGGAAGATGAAATGTGGTAGAAAGAAGTAATGTGGTAGGAAGATGGAATACAACAGAGAGATGGAATGTGAATTGAATGCAACAAGAATTTTTATAGAATGAAACACAAAATAATCTGAAATGGAAAACACAACAATTAATCTGCAACAAAAATGCACTTCTTGTTCCTTAGAGCACAATTACATTCCACAAAGAATTCATTGCAATTCTTTTAGTACCAAATTAATCACACATGGTGGATTATCAATGATAGTTAAAATTGAACAAAAATTAAACTAAATTACAACACACTTGAAAAACATACATTTGATAGGAATGGATTTGTATGACATACAAATATCTAAGCTAATAATACATAAAATGATCTCACCGAGATTCCTGAGAGGGGGCCCTTCCTTTAGTTCATGAGGTGAGCAGAAAAGAATTGGTTACTCTAACTCAAGCCACAAACAACTGATTAATCATTTAGGAACAAAAATATATCTCCAATCTTCTTAATTTTGTATAATCTATCTATCATTTTTAGATCATAACACACACATATATATGTCTAGTCTTTTGAGTATCACAAGACAAAACAAAAAGAGTGTTGTAGTTTGTTATGGGACAATGGCCAACAAACTAGAAAATTATAGTTCTTGGGTTGGTTGCAGGCCACAAACCCAAAGCAGTTATAAAAAAATAATTTTTTAAATAAGAGATAAAAACAAAAATAGGTAGGCTTCCATCACATTCAACCCACGTATTCCTTTCAAGGTTTATTGTTCACATGGTTGGTTTTTTCTTCACATCTAGTTCCTGTAGCAAAACCATCCAAAATGTATTATTATCTCAATGATTTCAGCATTCTGAAAGCATTCTTTCCTCTTTGAAAACATATCAAATATTCTTTATTTCCCTAATAATTAATGGAAAGGACTTAGGAGAAAGGAAAAATGGAAATGGAATAAGGGAAAAAGGACATAAAAATTGAACACATTTTGCACCCATCATTTCCCCCCAACTTTAGGAATTTGCATGCGTTCATCTAAATGGTGAATACAAACTAGGTGAATGAACTATGCTAGTAGTAGTTGCATCCATGCTGCATTGTAGTTCCCTAGAAGCCTTAGTTACCTAGCATAGCCCTATTTTTCCTCCATCAATTGCTTCCCCCTGTTGTTTACTTTGTGTAGCAAGTTCCTTTAGTTTTTCTTTTAGTTGTTGATTTTCCTTTTGTAACTCTATAATGAATTGTCATAGTTGATTGAATGGGATGAGCAGTTGATTGCAATCTTCCTTTGGGGTCTCATCAAAAATGACAATAAGGGCCTTTGAAACATCTTCAACAATTGTGGTCTCATTTTCTAGCTAGGGTGGAGGAAATTTTGTAATGTTAACATTTTCTAAAACATCCTCGTTCCCACAAGGATTTGCATCTTCTTCATTATGCTCTCCCTCCTCTATAGTGTGTTCAACATGACCCAAAGTTTCAACATTAGCACCCAAAATTTCTTCATTATGCTGGACTTCTCCTTCAGGAAGAATGCCTTAAACTTTTTTAGATGCCCTCTCTATGTTGGTTATAAGGGTTTCATCCCTCCATACATCCTTACATTTAGGGATTTTCTCATTCTCAATCATTTCTTCTACATTATGTGGTTCTTCGTTGGTGGCCACACCATCGAGATGCACATGTAGCTGCTCAGGGGTTTCTATATCCTTAGAAGGAAGAGTTTCCCTCTATTCTTGCTCAGCTTTTTGTCTCGTCTTGTGCCATTTTTGAATCCTAAGTTCTCTAGCAACCTTCCCTTTTCCTTTACTAGGGTACTTTGTTGCTACTATCTCTACATTGGTTATGAAGTGTGAAACTTCTACAAGTTTTTTGAACTTACTAGAAGTCACCCTTTTACTTTGCTTGGTGAGGTGTGTGGTGTCTTTAGTTTGTGGACTGGAGGAGACTATAGGGATAATTTTTTTTCTTTTGGGGGGTTTTATCAATAGGGGTTTTCTTCAATTTCTTCTTTTTAGAAGATTCCCTAACTAGGGTTTCTTCTACAATTCATTTTGTAGGGATTTTGGCAGGTTCTTTACTCTCTATTTTAGAATTTAAAAAGGTATTCCATTCTAGAGGGGATTTCATCGAATGAAGGCCATGCATGACTATTAATTTGATTAACCCATGGTGGGTGAGGGAACACTCATGACCCTTACAAAATTGACTACATGAATGTTTCAATGAGAAATGCAAATAGTAAGGAATATTGAAAAGTAGGGCATTTCGTAAATGCAGCATGAGGCAGATATGGTGGGCATGAATATACACATACCTTCCTTCACAAGTAACATATTGAATCAAAAATTTAGCTACCTCATCCCACGAAGATGGAAGGGACTCTTGTTTGATACCTTACCCTTGCACATACTCAATAGACTCGCCTCTTTGTAGGAACTACTTATGGTGGAACTTGAGGTTTGTGAATCTTGTGGAGGAGTTAGGAAAGAATGAATCTCCTATCTAGGGAAGGCTAGTAACTGAAGCAATCATCTAAATTGTGATTGGAAACTGTAAACCCCTTAGAGTAACACTCTTTTTATGAAACCCTACAATAAACTCCATAGTGACCCTTTCATCAAAGGAAAATAGTTTCTTAAAGTATGTTATCTAGGAAACCTACTTAAAAACCTTATACGCTTCTTCACTGGAAATAATCTTTTTCATGTACAAAGGTTCATGCCTGGTGTGATCGCCTCCCATGGTGTGAAAAATGGGGCGGGAGCTTCGCCAACAACAACAGTAGAAAAATAATAGTAGATAGACGAAGATGATTAACGAAAAATATTAATGGTAAGTTACGGGTAATAACAGGTAAAAGGTTATAATAACAACATGAGGTGGAAAGTGATGAGGAATTATAGCTTGAAAAACTTGGATAATGATGAATAGTTAACCCATACCCCCCAACTTAGAGGTGAACCATCTCAGTCACACCAAGTAATCATTAGAAGAAATAAAAAACATTTAAAAAGTTTAAAAAGAGACAGAACACTTCCTGATACCAATAACCGTGAGGAAAATTTCTGGTGATATGATGGTTGGAGGAATGGTGGCATGCAACCAGAGCTAGAGATGACATCATGAAAAATATAAAAAAGATTCTAACCATGAAGGATGATAATGAAGCGGTACGAAAGAAGTGAGGCTAACCACAAGTGGAATGGATGTGAATGGAAAGACATCAACAAAAACATCCACGTGAAGGAGATGGAAGGTGGTGACAAGATTGCAACAGCACAAAATGAGTGAGTGATGGGACTCACATTACCGAACCAACCCATAGAAGCACTCGGAGGCAGGCGACAGGAACCAAGAAAGTGATACATAGGGTTTGAGAGAAGATAGCGACATGGAAAGTTTGAGGTTAGATGAAATGATCATGCCACTATGCTCACCACTTCTATACAACCTTTGCATGAAAAAGGGCCTCTTGATGCATTTCATCAAGAGAATGGAGTTGAGTGATTCTTTCTTTCTGAGCATCACTAAGATTGATCTCGAGTTGAAGTGTCATACGAATAGTTTTTACTTCAAATTTAATGGGAAAGATGACCTTCTTGCCATTGACAAGCTCATATGGTGTCCACTCAATGGTCGTCTTCCAAGTGGTGCAGTAGGCCCATACTGCTTCAAGGAGTTGTTCTACCTAGTCTTTCTTGTGCAATGCTACTATCTTGGTAAGAATATTCTCCAATTCTCTGTTGGTCACTTCTACTTGCTCATTGGCTTGTGGATGATATGGAGAAGACTTCCAATGCTATAATCAAATCATAAATGAATTGTGCTCCCTAGTCCGTGGAAATTTCCCTGGGTACACCAAACATGGTAAAGATCTCAAAATACAAGAAGTTAGCAACCTTGGTATCCCTAGCATGTTTAAGGTTACTACTTCTACCATTTAGTAGCATAATTCGTACAAACCAAAATATATTCTTTATTCTGAGGAGGAGGAATAATGGGCCCTACAAAATCTAACCCCAATTTTTCAAATGGTTCTATGGATAACTAAGGGTGTATAGGCATTTCATTAGAGTGGGTAGGATGCCCCATACATTGACATTTGTCACAATGTTGAACATTATGCTTATTTTCCTTATGGAGTGTGGGCCAACAATAACTGATAGTTAAGATATTTTGGGTAGTCCTATGAGTAGAAAAATGTCCTCTGTAAGGTTTTGTGTGAAATGCACACAAAATGTGAAAGACACCTTCCTCTTGCACACATCGACTCATGATATTATCAAGTCCTCGTCAGAAGAGCATTCCATTAATACACACATAATCACCACTGATTCCCACCAACTTTTGGCATTCCCTAGGTGAGAAATGTGGTGGGAACCTACAAGTAACCAAATAATTTTCCATGTCAGTGTACCACATATTTTTTGTTGATATAGTAAAAAGATGTTCATCTAGAAAGGTGTCATCAACTGGAGTTGGTTCATCTTCACACTACAGCCTGAAGAGAAAATCAGCCACTACATTCTCTCATCCTAGTTTGTTGAGGATGGTAATATTGAACTCCTACAAAAGAGTAACCACTGAATCACTTTCCCTATAACGATAGGTTTGTTCATCAAAAATATAATGGAAAAATGATGCATATGTGCAAAAATTTTATATCTAGTGATATAGTGGAAAAATTTATTTATTGCATAAACTACAGTCAAGAACTCTTTTTCAGTAACACTATAATTTACCTTTGCACTAGTAAAATTCTTACTAATATAATAAATAGAGTAAAAGAGAGAGTCTTGCTTCTTTCCAAGTGCGACTCACATCAAAGTGTCTAATGCATCAGTATGTTTATGAAATGACAATTACCAATTTGGTCCTTGTAGCATAGGTGTTGTGATGACTTTACCTTTGATTTCTTCAAAGTCTTGTTGACATTCTGGTGTCCATGAGAAATCTACATCCTTCCCTAGCAAGAAAAATAGGGGTGAGGTAATCTTGCTTGAATTTTGAATATAACTACAATAATAGCCAAAATGTCCAAGGAAACTACATGCATCCTTTGGACAAGTAGGTACAAGAAAGTCTTGAATAATCTTGATCTTTTTCGAATCTACCTTAGTTCCTTTTTCAGAAATATAATGACCCAACACAATACCTTTATCATTAAGATATGATATTTTTTATGACTTAAGGAAAGATTATTCTCAATACATCATCTAAATAATTTTTAAAGATTTTCCTTAGCTTCATCATACGTAATCATGAACTAAATCTACAAAAATACTCAAAACAACCCACTAGAATGTAGTAGGAGTATTACACAATCTGAAAGGTAAGACATTATAGAAAAATGTGCCCCACAGACAAGTAAAAGAAGTCATGTCTTGGCCTTCCAAAGCAATACAAATTTGATTGTAGCCACTAAATCCATCGAGAAAGGAAAATAACTTCTTTCTAGCTAAGGTGTCTAGGACCTGGACAATAAAAGGAAGTGGGAAATGGTCCTTCTTAGTGGCCTTATTAAGGGCCCTATAATCAACACATATTCTCCATTTTCCATTCTTTTTAAGCACTACTACAATTGGGGACACCCATTGGCTATCTGATATAGGGTAGATAAATCCTACATTAACTTCTGAATTTCATCCTTAACTATTTCTTGTAGAACAAGGTTAAGTCTCCTCTTCGGTTGTCTCACAGGTCTAATCCCTTCCTCTAAATAAATATGGTGTGTACAAGTAGTTGGATGAATACCCCTCATATCCTGATAATCCCATGCAAAGGCTTCCTTGCAGGAACTCAACATGGCAATAAGGTCTTCTAGTTGTGAGGCACTCATGTTGGGATTAATGTTAAGCATCTTACCAAGTAATGATTTCCAAAGCTTGTGACTATGTAGGCGTATCTATAGCAAGTAGTTGTGAGCTAGATGAATATGGATAAGAATTTATGGATATCAAAAATGGACTATATATACAAGTGTGCAATAATAATTGGTGTAAAGTAATAAAATGTTGTATAGACTGTGAATTGCTAACTAATGGAAAGTTTCCAAATGGGAAATTATCACTTATACCCTTAGGTAAAATCATTGTCTCAAGAACATTATCAACCAAATAATAATTTTGCAAGAAATTATTAATAATAATTTCTTCTATTATATCCTCAAATTCCCTACTTTGATCTATTGTCAAAATAGGCAAAGACTCTTCAAAATCACTATCAATCCATAATGGATCCTCTGTTTCCATCAATGGTTGAGTTGGAGGGTACAATGTCAACTGCTTCATGTTCTCCCCATTTGAAATCACCATGTTCCCAGACTTGCAACCAATGAAGGCATTAACAGTTTCTAATCAAGGTCTTCCTAAAATTAAGGGGTATCCCCCAAACTTAATCTTTGGTTATAAAATCATAAAATCTATTGGATACTCCCAAGACTCAGTAGAAATAATGATGTATTTGATCATACCTTATAGTTTTACAACGGAGCGATTAGCCATTTGCAAGATTGTTGGAGTAGGTCTTAGACCTTGAAGGGCCAACCTATCCTTAGTCTCATTAGTCATTACTTTTATAGTTGCTCCTAAATCCACAAGTGTATTTGGAATGACTATATCACCATACATACATTAATCATTGGACTTCTAGGATCTGCATACTTAGGGACCGAGATCCTTCCCAACATCAAGTCTGCAAGTTGTCGAACGACTTGGACTGTCTTGGGGTCCTGCTTCATTTTTTGTTTCCTCCAACAAAGTTCTTTAACTATTTTGGTGTAAACAGGAACATCTCGAATAGCCTACAACAAAGGAATCTTAATGTTAACATTGTATACCTCACTCATAAAATCAAAATCTGATTGAGGTACTTCCTATTGTTTAGGTTGTCCTTGCAGCCTATCGGGAAATGGAGGCTTGGTTTGTTCCTATTCTAGCTTAGCTAGAGAGTACTTGACTTATGTGATGGTTGTTCCTTGGAGGTTCTTTCCAAACCTTAGGTGTACACCATCAATTTCCAATGCATTGACAAGATAAGTTGGGAATCCTACCACTTCATTATTATAGACCGGTTGAGCCACCTTATTGTTTGGATTGGATGTTGTTTGTGAGGGAATTGGTGTGGGTTTTGGAGGTTGGTTTGAACTAAAGGTTTGATTAGGTGATGGAACAAGTGGCAAGAGTTGTTGGTATTGTTGATATGGGTTTATTATTGGAGGTGGTGGATACACAAGGAATGACTGATATTATGGGTAAGGTGGTGGTGGTGCTCACCATGCTTTCCATGATTGTGTAGCAGACAGGTATTGTTGTGACCACTAGGGGTAGTATGGAGGTTGTTTCCAACCTCCATACCATCCAATTTGATTTGGGAAGGAGTTTTGTTGAAAAGGATTTTGAGGTATGGCTTGATAATCAGTAGGGGGCATTGCTCTTGGTTTCCAAGGTCTTCATTAGGCCATGAAGTAAACTGGTTCATCTGTGTACTCTACCTCTATCATACCTACAGGAAGAAGTTTTAGCATAGTGTCCCTACTGGCTTCTTCTAAATAAAATATCTTTGTTCTCTTACATGGGCACTCCTCACCATTATGCTTCTTTTGACAAATAGGGCAAAAGACAACTAAGGATTTTTCAGCCTCCTCTCGTTTCATTCATGTGTATAAAGTGTCTATTTGTTTACCCATATGACTTTAAAAATCATTCTTAAGATCTTCAAGTAGATTACATAACTCACGCTTTGTGATACTTGTTGAGGTCCCCGCATGATACAACTTACTTGGATAATGGATAGTTTCTTCGTGAGCGCTAAGATCTCGAATAATTCTTGCAAATATCACAAATGTCTTCAAAGTCTATTTTAGAGATATTCCCTTTACCTATTAAATTTAATGATTCAATAGTATCATATCTAATTCCTCTAAGAAACAACATTTTAACAACCTCAAGAGTTAGCCCTTGTTATCGCGATCATTGAAAACTAAACATGAAGAGTTTGAGGTAGTCCTCCATGGACTCATCTCCCTTCTGTGTCATCTGGAAGATTTTGTCTGAAACCTCCTTTGTTTTACAATACTCCTAGTACTTTGTTAGGAATAATTCCTTCATGAATTCCCATGTTTTGATATTCCTGAGGTTCATAAACCATCATAGGGTTGCATCCTTTAATGTGGCTGGGAATAATTTGAGATTCTATGCATCACTCTCATAATCATAGTTGTGGCACAAAACATCAAATTCAAATAAGAACATGGAAGGATCCTTAATATAATGACCATGAAAAATAGGTAAAGAAGAATGAGGAATGTTCTTCATAGGGGAATCTTGTTCCGGATGTGTGATTGGAAACTCAAAGGTAATCAGATTATTATTGGCCAATTCCCTATTATGATTGTTGTTATCATTGATGTTTTTTTTTTTGTTTTTGGGATCCATGACGTCTAGTACCCAAGGGGTAAAGTAGGTTTTAAATGACTCTTGGGTTTGTGAGAATGGACCGGCTTCAGGCCCATAAGATTCCCTAAAGAACTTTTCAACCTTTCTTCACTATACTTTGGAAGAACTTCGATAGGTACCTGCAGGTGTCTGAATGGCAGTAGACTATATGAAACACTTCTCAATATCAGGTTTGGGTAACTCTAATGATTGAAATTTAGTTTTCAATATTTCTTGTTGTGAGCTTCCTCCCTTAACTAATGATTTTGAATTGTTTTCTGATTTTTCAAGTTGTTTATTACTCCCTTTATCCTTCTTAACAAATCTCCCTCTACTATAACTACTATGATTCATGCACCTAAATGAATTACAAAAAATAAAACTAAGGGTAGTTATCCAGATGAGGTTGACTATCGCATAGAATTTTCCCTTTGTGCAATGCTCCTAACTTAGTTCACTAGGTTGACAAGCCTTTAACACCATTCCTTCGTAACAACACCAAAATGATTGGATTAAAATTTGGGTTGGATTTATCTTTGTAGTTCTATCCTTAATTGATATATGAGTTTGGATCAATCTTCGGGAATTTTGCAATAATTTCCTTAGTTTATCCTTCAAGTGTCAATCTGGGGGCGTAAGCTTGTGAACAGTGTTGTGACAATCTACCTAAGGGATGAAACTAATGAACTAAGAGGGGATGGATGCATCTAAGAATTTAAAATAAACTTTTCAATCTAAAATTCAAAAGCACACTTCTTCAAGTTAAATGAAATGGAATCCTTTCTTTAATTACTACCTATCTATTTCATCCAATCTATCTATTTTTGATTAAACTTGAATAGTGCAAACTCAATATCTTAAGATATACACTCCTTAATATAGATATTAACAACAACCATTAAAAAAGTAAAAGAAATAATATAGTTGCTAAAGATATATTAAAATAGTGCAGGCAATAGGAAGTTGAATTGCGATAGGAGGTCGAAGTGCAACAGGAAATTGAAATGTGGCAAGAAGATAAAATGCAACAAGAAGATAGAATACAATAGAGAGATAGAATACAATAGATAGATTAAATGTGAATGGTATGCAACAATAATTTTTATAGAATGAAACACAACATAATCTAAAATGGAAAACACGGGTATGTGCAGGATCATCATGGAAAAAATAGGCCTTTAAGTGGAATTTTTTTTAGAAAAATTAGAGTTAGGCGACTTGACGTAAAAATTTGAATAAGTTATCTATATTATTTTAAAAATATGTAAGAATAGAATCTGTAGAAAATTGAATGTAGTTTCTAAACTATTAGGTTTGTTTAAAAGAAAAAAAATCTATTTGGTGAAAATTTGAAATTTCAATGTAGTAGTACTTAAATTTTAGGAAAAAATAAAGTAGTGTGTATCCACCCTAACCATAATAAAATGATAATGTTTTTATAAGATTTTAGATATAAGTAGAGGACTCATGCCTTGATGTGATGCATATTTTTATGATTTTTTCCAAGTAAATAATTAATTATGAATTTTTTATTACAACTTTTAAAAAATATAAAAACTCGTATGTTTGACCACCTTAACTTGGTAAAAATTCATGAAATTAAATTTTTTTTTTTTAATCCTATAGTATGCGAAGCATAGAATGTGACACATGTTTTGGATTCAAAAAATATGATACCATTTGAAAGCTATAGATGTTTTTCAATCAACCTATCAATCAGGACTTTAGTCGTAATTTGAATAGAAAATGAATAATAATTACTTATTAAATTCAAAGTAAAGTATAATTTATATCAATGGAAAGCTGAGAATATCCTTTAAAAACCCTTTTCGTTTCATCAATTTTGGGTAAAAAAATAGTTGTCAGCCACATACCCATCATATTGCCACTTTTTGGCCCATCATGATCTTGCACATACCCACACAACAATTAATATACAACAGAAACACACTTCTTGTTCCTCATATCACAATTACATTCCACAGAGAATTCATTGTAGTTCTTTTAGTACCAAATTAATCACACAGGTTGGATTATCAATGATCTTTAAACTAGAACAAAAATTAAACTAAATTACAACACACTTGACAAACATACATTTGATAGGAATGGAGTTGCATGAAATAAAAATATCTAAGATAATAAAAAATAAAACGATCTCACCAAGCTTCTTGAGAGGGGACCCTTCCTCCATTTCATGAGGTGAGCAAAAAACAACTAGTTACTCTAACTCAAGCCATGAAAAATTGATTAATCATTTAGGAATGAAAAGATATCTCCAATCTTCTTAATTATGTATATTCTATCTATCATTTTTAGATCATACCACACACACACACACACACACACACATATATATGTCCAGTCTTTTGAGTATCACCAGACAAAACAAAAAGAGTGTTTCATTTTGTTATGGCCGATGGCCAACAAACTAGATGATTATAGTTGTTGGGTTGGCCACAGGCCACAAACCCAAAGCAGTTATAAAAAAACTTGTTTGAAATAAGATATATTAAAAAAAATAGGTAGTCTTCCATCACATTCAGCTCATGTATGCCTTTCAAGGTTTATCGTTCACATGGATGGTTTCATCTTCACATCCAATTCCTATAGCAAAACCATCCAAAATATATTATTACCTCAATCATTTCAACATTCTAAAAGCATTCTTCCCTCTTTGAAAACATATAAAATATTATTTATTTCCATAACAATTGATGGCAAGGACTTAGGAGAAAGGAATAATGGAAATGGAATAAGGGAAAGAGGAAATAAAAATTGAACAAATTTTTCACCCATCACCAAGCTCTGATACCAGTTGTGGAAAAATACAGCTAAGATGGGGGGTGAATAAATTGTAGCAATTTTAACCCTTAAAACATTCACCATAAGTTAGATCAATAGTCATTCACAAATCTATTACTCTGCTAGTGTGATTAATCATTAAGTGCAAAAGAAGAAAAAGAAAGAAAATAAGTAAAACCATAAACACAATATCACCATATTTACATGGAAAACCCAATGAGGGAAAAACCACGATGAGTATTATCTCACAATATAGAGAATTCCAAACCAAATACAAAGGCTCACTATCGGAAAGGCTCACTGCCAAAATAAGACTTACTTGTCCAAAACATGACTCACTGTCCAATGAGGGTTAACCACTCGAAGGGCTCACTACCACAAAATTACAAAGAATATAGAAGAGAGTACTTAAAAAAAGAAAAATATCTCAATGCAACAAATATTTCCACCACAATTAGCTCACACACTTGCAGACACACATGAAAAGATGGCGGATGCCTTCAACTCACTACTTTCGGAACCTTAACATGAACTTTAGACTGATCTTATCAAATTTACATCACACAAACTATTTTATATATATCTGACATTTGTCTTTCATCTATCTTATCTTCCATTAACATCTCAATTTGTATTTATACCATCTTCAACCTTAAAACTTATCCAAATTCGGCCACACACCTTTTTTTTTACAAATTCAAATTAGGTCAGTGCCAAAAAATTATATAGTGTAATTAGAATGAGGGAAGCCCAAACACATACTTAATGAGGACCTAAATAAGTCCCAACAATCCTCAACACACTTCCATAAACTTTGTGAGTAGTGTTTAACACAAGGTCAGCCAATACCGATGTAAAACACATAATACAATTAAGCACACACATACATAACTCAATCCAATCTTCTTAGAAAAAAAAATCACTTGAACTCTACCTCATAAACTTACTCTCAGAACCATAAGTCCTGAAATGAAAGTATGGAGAAATCCAGAGCGACTACATTTCTCCCATACCTCATCTAGATGCACCAAACTACATAGAGACAACTAGTGAAGATTTCTTGCACTAGACAACGATCTAGAGACCCAAATTCTAGATACAAAAACTACCAACAACCATGAATAATATGTTAGAAACTCAAAGCATTGAGGAAATATAAAGCACATCCCAGAGCACATCCTAGAACACACACAAAAATTTTGCAAACTTTCTTTACTACAATTTTCTCAATATCCTCCACATATGCAAGCAAAAACCAACTTCCACGACATTAATGATAATAGAAACTAGTTGATAACCAGTTGACATAAATGAAAACACCTTCATACTTGCAGCATTGACAACATATGAATCTAACTTCCAAACTAGAAGAGCACAAAAAAAATATCAAAGAGATGTGAGACATATCACATGGATTCTAGCAACCAAACTGCAACCAACCCCAACATTCTTCTGACATCAATGACAACCAAACTCATACTTTTGATATTAATGATAACTATACTATAACATGTTGAAGGTGTGCACTAATATTTCATGTTTTTTGGAGTCTATGGAGTGTTTATAGGTGTTACATAGGACATGTCGACTCATCTAGGAGAAATGTAAGTAATGTTTAATCTTTAATGAGTACCACCAATGTTGTAATGACCAACATGCTACAAGTTTCATCTCCTCTTGCTTAAGGCTGACCTAAGTTAAACTTACAAATAATGTAGATGTTCTTTGAAGACTAATGTTGTGAAGAATGTTTGGGACTAGTTTAAGCATGTTTTGGAATCCATAAGGTGTTTTCCCTTTCATGGTGTTGCATGTAGTCTGTTTGGGTCTTTCTCTTCTACACATTTCATGTTGTTGTTTGGTCTTTGGTTGACTTGTAATCATAATATTCTTGTTGCTATTATCCATCATGTAATACAATCAATGTAATATCATGTATATATTGTAAACCTAGTTGATCTAGGTTGGTGTGTGAGTGGTTGAGTCAAATGATAATGTGTAATGTATTATGATCTTTATGTAAGTGATTGAAAGAGAAAGAGAAGAAATGGAACATCATATCCATATTCAAGTTGATCATTTTTTTTTTATAGAAGGGAAGTGAAGAGTGTGCCTAATTGATTGCTAGAGGTAGTGAGCTAAAGGTAAAAATTATTGAAGGCTAAAAGCAATGAGCTAGTAAGCTATAGAGAAGACATTTGAAGAAGTTGTAGAAGAGATTGAAGAGTAGAATTGGAATCATCGAAAGAGAAGGGAAAAGTAGAATTTTAATCAACAAAAGGATTGAGATTCTTTATCAGATTTAGATTGTAGATATATTTTCATGCTATAATCTTTTTTGAGTTTATTCTCAGTTCAAAGAGTAGTTGCTTCCTTGGGTTGAAGCCCTAAAATAAAGTCTATAGGGAGTTTTATCTTCCTTAGGAGTAACCCTACAACCTTTCTATAGGGAGTAGTAGCTTCATTGGGTTGTATCCCTATGCAATGTAGGAAAATGTATCCCTTTACATTTTCACACTTGTTTGGTCCCTCCCTGCTAACATTGGGCTTTTGTATACCTTATTTGGTCCTATTTTTCATCCACAAGCCTTATTTAATGCATCTTTCTGAGGATGATCCCAACACATATCTAATAACCAATCATAATTTAATGATTTTGGATTGTATGTCCCATATTTAGTGATTTGAAACTTATACACCACCATGGGTATATGGGTCCCACCTAAGTTTCAAAGCCTAGTCCTAAATTTGGCATTAAACTTAACATTCCTTGAAATTTGTGTCCCAAGCCTGGGCTACTGGGACTCATACACCCCAACTGTCGTATGCATCCCGCTTAGATTAGAACTGTTTTAAATTCAAATTCTTGGTGGGATTTTATTCTCCTAGATTTGATGTCGTCTTGTAGTGTTGTAATTTTGGGAAATTTTGCATAAACAAATATAAATACAAGGTTATTTCACATATCTTCTCCTAGAAATTTTCATGAACAAGTATGATCTAAGTATTCAAGTATTCTAGAAATTCAAGAGCATTCAAGAGTTGATTATCAAGCATTTTGGAGCTATATTCAAGATTCAAGCATCATGTCAAATTCATCATGCATCATGTTTTTTTTTGAGCTAACATTTGTGATGTAGGTATTTCATGATTCAAGAAAGCATTCAAGTCAAGATCCATAACATACAATCAAGAGTCAAGATCTACATTCATGCTAGCCATTTCGTACAAGATTGTATCCTTTCTTACAAGGGTTTGGTGAGTTGCAAAATAGCATATTTGTTCGTTCATCATTCCTTCATTCTATTTGATTTCATTTCAAGGTTTGATTACCAAAACAGGGTTTGACCAAGGTAAAACCCTATTCACTAAAAAAAAAAAAAATTCCCTCTTTTTGATGTGTGATTTGCAAATATAGGTTGAATATCCATTAAAGAGCAAGATTGAAGAAAGTTTTCAAAGTTACAAAGTTTTCACCTTTCTTGCAAGATCACGAAAAGTCATCTATAGAGTAGAATTTAGAGTTTCAGATTTAGAGATTTGACAGGAAGGAAACTATAGGAGATCACTAGAGGATATAAAAATTTTAGATCAATCCTGATACTGGGACTAAATCGCCACTTGTGGTGAATGAGTCCCAGTATACCAATTTTTAGACATTTTCAGTAGATCCTAGTTTAGCAATTGCAGATTCTGGTTTCAACCCGAAACACTAAACTAGGAATAAATTGCCCCTATTGGAATATGAGTCCTAGTGTACTTCAAAATTCATAATTTTGGGAGTGTAGACCTTTTTTCAAGCATCTTCAATTCTCCAAGTGCACATATGTTTATCTCCAATTTGCTATTCTAATTTGAGTTCATTTTCTACATCATTTAGTTAGGTTTTGCATGTTACTTTCATTTCTTGTCTTTCTAAGCACTTGCTTAGTGGTGAACCCCTTTTTGTCTTTAATCACACCCTATGACACCCTATTTTAGATCTCTTTCCCTAATTTCATCGCTAGATTAAGATCTCTATGGTTTCCTTGAATGAACCATAGCAGAATAGGAAGGGATCCCTTTCCCCTTGTGTGTGTTCCATCTCCTAAAAGGTGTAGCACCCTATTTCCACGTGTTCACCCTAAAAAAAAGTTGTAACAATTATTCATTGGTGAGGCTACATTAGGATAGTAGCTCCTATCAACATTTATCACTGTGGTTTTTCCCCTGTACAATTTTCCACGTACATCTATTGTTGTGCGGTGTTGTACATTGTGTTTACTTTTCATGCTTTTGTTTGTGTTGTAAATTTGAAGTTTCAATTTTCTCTAGAGGGTTTGAGATTTTATTGAATACTGATTCACCCCCCTCTTAGTATTCTAGTGTGTTTAACACTCCAAACCTTAGTAGAATGTGATTATAAATAAAATATACTAGCTTATCTTCTTGATTTAGTGACATAATTAGTGTAAGCTACAATTTAGTAATTACCACTAAAGGGAAAATAAATTGGAACAAAACCCATACCCCACTTCTTGAATGGTTCAAGGATCACTTGGTGGTGAAGAGGAATTTCATTAGAGAGTGTGGGGCATCCCATTAATTATTCATCATATTAATTGACATATTGCTTCATATTCTTACTCATGATAGGAAAATAGTATCTAGCTCCAAGGACCTTGTGTCTAGTCCATAGAAATAAAACATATCATACTAATGATTCATCATGACATGCATGTATGAATTTATATAATTTAGCTTCCTATATGCATCTTCATAAAATGAGATTAAGGTATTATTCAAATAATATACCATTTAACAATGTGAACCTAGAGCTCTATTCCTAATTAATCATTTCAAAAAAATTATTCAAAATATGAGGGGAACTTTCCTATGGATAAATGGTTGTCCAAATAATAAAACCATAGGGATTAAATTGATATCGAAAATAAGTGTTCATCTAGAAAAGCATCATCCACTAGTTCATTATTCCCTTGCATAGTCAACCTTGACAAGAAATCAACAACCACATTGTCTTTACCCATTTTTTAATGATAGTTATGTTAAATTGTTGTAATAACAATAACAAGTTAATAAATATTCCTCCAAATAAAAATTTATTCATTAGGTATTTGATGGTATAATTATTTGTGTGGAAAAATACTTTGCACCCTAGGATGTAGTAGAAAAAATATTAATTCCATAGACCATTATTAGAAACTCCTTTTTGTGGTAGTGTAGTTTTTCTTTGTTAGATTCAAATTCTTACTAATGTAGTAAATTGTATGCATACCTATAAATTTACTTATTTATCCTACGATAGCCCCTATTACTTGGTTAGATGTATCTACATGAATATTAAAATGTTCTCCCCAATTCAATCCATTAATAATAGGTGCTATAATCAAGGACTTCTTAATGGATTCAAAATATTATTAAAGTTCTCTAGTATACTTAAATTCATAATCTTTCTTCAATAGTGTGAATAGTGGGTCTACTATTCTACTAAATTTTTTAGTGAATCATTTGTTATATCTAGCATGCCCTAGAAAAACAATTACTTTATTTTTTGGTTCATGTCTAGGGGTCTACACAATGATTTCAATTTTTATAGGGTCCACTTAAATACCTTCATGAAAAATATGGGGCCCCAAAACTATTCATTCATTTATCATAAGGAGACATTTCTCATGATTTAAGGATAATTAATTCTCTTTACATTGTTCAAGTACTTGGTTGAGGCTATTTAATGCTTCCTCAAATGTTTTCCATGGACTATAAAATCATCCATAATAACTTTAGTGTTGGTATTATTCAAACAAAAAAAGATTACAAGGACAACTTGTTGGAAAGTTCTTAGGGTTCCACATAATCCAAAGGATAAGAATCTATAAGAATATGTTACCCATGGGAAAGTGAATGCATTTTCATATTTATTCTCCAGAGGTACTAGGATTTTTTTATAACCACTAAAAATATCTCAAAAATAGAAATAACAACTCTCAACTAGGTTATCCAAAACTTGGTCAATAAAGGGGAGATGAAAATAATCATTTTGGGTTTCTTTGTTAAATTCCACATAAGCAATTTATACATTTCATTCCACATTATTTTTAGGTATAATTGACTAATGGTGAAACCCCTTAGCTATTATAAATGGGATAAATGAATCGAACTTGCAATAGTTTCTCTATTTTTTCTTCCACTATTTCTCTTAAAGTAGGTGTAGACACTTAAAATCATCTTGATTGATATTGCACATCTGAATTTGATTACTAACACCATTTCATCTTGAATCACTTCATTTCAAATGTTTAAATAAAAAATCTTCATTGTTTGATTAAATTTATCATTTTATCATATTAATCAAATAATCAATGTTATTTGGTTGATTCATCCTCTTTCATGCTAATTCTAATCCTATTTAATTAGATAATGGTAGTTATTTAATTAAATTTCTTATGTCTTCTCATTTAATTAAATAATCTTAATTATTTAGTTAAATGTCATTAATTCACCTTTTATTAAATAAGTTCATTGTTCAATGAAACCCTCATTTCCTCCATCTCGCACAATTAAGTAATTTCTTAAATTACTTAATTAGCTAATTTCTCTCACACTCCCACTTGCAAGGGAATATTCCCATGGAATATTCTTCCATTTTCACTCCTCCAAAATGGGAAATATCTTGTAACAACTTCCTAATTTTTAGGAAGTGTGCTTCTTCAAATCAATGAGAGTCCTTGATTAAAATCATTGATCCTTGTCAACTTGCATTCTCATCCATTGATGGGAATCCTTGATCCATGTCATCTCCTCTCATTCCTTTCATCCATTGATCGATCAAATCAATCCTGGCCATTGATTTAGCTATTTCTCCTATAAATAGTCCTTATTTCTATGATAAAAGGATACACTATCATTTAGATTAACTATACTATACTAAATTTTAGAGCATTCCCCATTAGCATTTTAGAATTTAGCTTTTCATTTTAGCTTATCTTTTATCCATTTTCATGAATCTTCATCAATGGAATCCATTTGAAAGCTTGTTTAAACTAAGGGGCTGGGAAAGGGCTGACATTCCACATCAATGTAGCACCACTCCCCGAATGGGATGAGGTTTGAGGCATTAGATTAGTATCCATTATGCATTTATAGTTAGTTTCTTGTTTAATTCATTCTTTGTTTGATGTTTTCAAGTATTTCATTGGGAGCTCAACTTAACTAGTTAGATCTTGGTTTATTTCTTATGGATAAAGTAGCCTTATCTTAGGTTATGATAATGCTCACATTTTGGCACTAGGAGGGATTTACTAGCCAAATTTGACCAATTTTCCTTGAATTTTTTGTGTTTTATAGCTTGCAAGGCCCGATGACACAATTTTTCTTAAGTAGGGTGACAATTGAAAATAGTGATGCAATTGTTTGAATTGGTGCATAATTGTCATTTGGCCAGATCAACACAATTATATATTGTGAAGCAATTGAAATATGGTGACACTATTATAGTGACACATTTGTTTCACTGACACAATTGATCATTCTACTTTTTTATGATTGTAGGCTAACTAGAGCTATGCAATTTTAATGGTGCAAGAGCACCTTGTGCATTGTATGTCTCTAATAGGCAATTGTAACATTTGAATTTTCATTATGAAATGCATATAAAATGGCCATGTGTGGGCCCATTCAAATTTAATTGATTCACTTGATTAGGTCTATAGGTGATGGTAAGGTCAAGATATTTGCTTGTCAAAGATGTAAAAATGCAAACAATGAAGGAAGATGAAGAGTCATTTGTGAAAAGGGAAGGTTTGATCAGTGGAAGTTGAAGGGGTAGTAAAGGAAATTGGTTTAAACATCTATTTAAGGACTTTTGAAGGTGAGAAAAGCATTGTATATTGTGTTCTTGAAACAAAATAGTAAATAAAAGTACCTTGTTCTATATTTTTAGTGCTTTCTTTGTTGTTTCTAGCCTTGTATGGACTGTACAACATAATTTAGATTACAAATTAATTTTTTTTTCATAGAAATTAGTGTTAACTAACATTTGGAAGTGATTTGAAGGTTTTTCATGGTGTTTAGAAGGTTTAAGAGCCATTTTATAGAGAACTACCTGAAAACCCTTAAAACAAGGTTTTTGAGACTCTAGGTTGCATTTAGCAGACATTCCATTGATGTAGGCTCAGAAAATTGGTGGAATGGGTCATTTTAGGATATTTTAAGTGTTTTTTGTATTGGAAAGTGTAGGGGAAGGCAAGAATACAAAGTTTTGTTGCTGCTCCAAGGGAATTTCAGTGATTTCCATGGATTAGTTGATGCCTACAAGTTGTGGTATGAAGAATTGATAGTGGAAAAGGTTGGGAGAATGTTAATTTACCATTTTTAGACTTATTCAAGCATTTTTGAAGCATTGGAAAGCTAATAGGAGGTTTGGAATACATAATTTCAATAAACCCTCACCTTTTGAGCATGATTTTAAGCATTGAGCAAGGTTTTAATGAATTGTTGCATTGGTGAGTGATTTATTTGATGGAGATTGGTGTTTTAGAAGTTTTGTAGCATGTTGCACTACTTTCCATAGTTATTTTTGGTTTTGGAGTGAGTATGAGAGTACATGCTTTGTTAATTTGACCTATTTGGAGCCTATTGCTACAAGATAGTCAATTTTCTGGTTAATATTTTCAAGACAATAGTACCTGATTTTCAAGTATGTTAAATAAGGCTGAAATGGGTTCATGAAAATGTATTTAGTATGAGGATATTCAATTTTGTATTGAAGATATACCCATTTTTTACATGATGGACTACTACTAGGATTTGACGCCTTGGGTGTGAATGTTGGATGAGTTGATTGGTTCAAAGTTTTCCAAAAGTTTTTTTGCTTTGATTCAGTCAAAATCATAATTTTTACAGGTATTCTAGGGTCTAGTAAAAGTTTGGAAGCAATATTTGATGATTTGGTGTCCTTTTGCCTTGTGGAAACAAGTTTCAAAGAAGTGTGATTAGGTGAATGCTCAATTGATCTTTTCAAGTTTTGTGGTTTGGGTCTCTAGTGCCCTTGAAGGTTGTAGATGCTTTGCATCAATTGGTATCAGAGCTATTTGATCTGGTGGTTTTTTGAGTTCTTGGTTGCAGGTGCTTGATCCATCTTAAAGTTGTAAGAGAGGAGTTGCTAGAAAGTGTGTTCGCTATAGAAAAGGATAAGGTTTTTGTTCATTATCCTCCAACAGAGATTAAGTTGGGGAGAAGGTGTAGAGAGGGTGACACCACTCAGAGAAGGAGTGATAGGTGCATCTTCTAGGATCTATTGTTTGGTAATATGGATGGTTTGAGAAGTTGTGAGATGAAGCAGTGAGGGAGATGGATATCTATCTGAGAAGCACTTGAAGAGTTTGCAGAAATTTCAAGAGTTGAAAGTCAGTTTGAAGATTACTCCAATGATTGGAGAAGATGAGAAGATAATGATAAGCAACTCAAGATAAGGTCATGTTGGCCCACAGTTGTTGTTGCACCAAAAGATTGACATGTTAATGCCTGACACAACTGTTAGAGCTAACAGATCCATGGGAGGTAGTTAGTCCATGTCATGAATCCTGAGGGGAGCGCTGACCATCTGCCAACAAACTCCCCCTCAACATTACTTGAGGGAATTTGAACCTAACACCATTGGCTTTGATACCAATTGTTGGCCCAAAATTTTCTTGTACCAAAAGATCGACCTGATAATGTTGGATACAACTATCAGAGTTAACGGATCCACATGAGGCGGTTAGTCCATGTCACGAATCCTGAGGGGAGAATTGACCATCTGCCAACATCTCAAGGATGAAATGTTTGGAATTAGGAGGGGTTGCTTAGAAAAGCAATTTGAAACCATAGAAGGACATTCATTTGTCCTTTGACTAAAAAAAGAGGTTAGAGGGAAGTTGGATGCTGTTAGAATAGTGGTTTGGAATTTGAGAATACAAAAAGAAGAGACAAAGACAAGTGAAGAAAAAAATGAAGGTAGAAGAAGGAATGAATCAGGTGTTTGGAAAAAGAAAGTGTATGATATCAAGAGTACAACAAGAGTAAAGAAAGAAGAAGTAGTCCAAGACAAAGTTGAAGAAGGTATGCAAGGTGTGAAGAAGACTAATCTACAACAACATTTCCAAAGGGACTTGGAAACTTTTTAGGCTAGTTGTTTGGTGCAGGAGCACCTTGTGCATTATATGCCTCTAATGGGCAATATTTCAAAATTTGAATTTTCATTATGAAATGCATGTAAAATGACCATATGTGGGCCCATTCAAATTTAATTGAGTCACTTGATTAGGTTTGTAGATGATGGTAAGGTCAAGATATTAAATGGTGCAAATATTGTAATTATTGTCAAAGATGTAAAAATGCAAACAATGAAAGAAGATGAAGAGTCATTTGTGAAAAGGGAAGGTTTGATCAGTGGAAGTTGAAGGGGAAGTCAGGTAAATTGGTGTAAACATATATTTAAGGCCTTGTGAAGGTGAGCAAAGCATTGTAGATTGTGTTCTTGAAACAAAATAGTAAATAAAAGTACCCTATTCTATATTTTCAGTGTTTTCTTTATTGTTTCCATCCTTGTACGGACTGTACATCATACTTTAGATTACAAATTCAAATTTTTTTTCATAGAAATTAGTGTTAGCTAACATTTGGAAGTGATTTGAAGGTTTTTGATCAAGTTTAGAGGGTTTAAGGGCCATTTTATAGAGAATTGCCTGAAAACCCTTAAAGCAAGGGTTTTGAGAGTCTAGGTTGCATTTAGCAACTATTCCACTAATGTAGGCTTATAAAATTAGTGGAATAGGTTATTTTAGGATATGTTAAGTGTTTTTTGTATTGGAAAGTGTAGGGGAAGGCAAGAATATAGAGTTTTGTTGCTGCTCCAAGGGAATTTCAGTGATTTCCATGCATTAGTTGATGCCTACGAGTTGTGGTATGAAGAATTGATAGTGGAAAAGGTTGGGAGAATGTTAATTTACCATGTTCAGACTTATTCAAGCATGTTTGAAGCATTGGAAAGCTGGTAGGAGGTTTGGAATACATACTTTCAATAAGCCCCTCACCTTTTGAGCATGATTTTAAGCATTGGGCAAGGGTTTAATGAATTACTGCATTGGTGAGTTATTTCTTTGATGGAGATTTATGTTTTAGAAGTTTTTTAGACTTTTTCATTGCTTTCCATAGTTATTTGGGGTTTTGGAGTGAGTTTGAGAGTACATGCTTTGTTAATTTGACCTATTTGGAGCCTATTGCTACAGGACAATCAATTTTATGGTTAGTCTTTTCAATACAATAGTACCTTATTTTCAAGTATGTTAAATAAGGATGAAATGGGTTCTTGAAAATGTATTTATTCATAGGATATTCAATTTGGTGTTGAAGATATACCCATTTTTTACATGATGGACTACTACTAGGATTTGATGCCTTGGGTGTGAATGTTGGATGAGTTGATTGGTTCAAAGTTTTCTAAATGTGTTTTTTCTTTGATTTAGTCAAAATCATGTTGTTTAAAGGTATTCTAGGGTTTGGTAAAAGTTTAGAAGCAATATTTGATGATTTGGTGTCCTTTTTCCTTGTGGAAACAAGTTTCAAAGAAGTGTGATTAGGTGAATGTTTAATTGATCTTTTCAAGTTTTGTGGCTTGGGTCTCTAGTTCCCTTGAGTTTAGTAGATTCTCTACATCAAAAAATGATGCATTTTTCCGTATTCTAGGGAAATTGACCTTTCTAGTTTTTGGCAAAGAAACGCTAATGATGTTCACCAAACTAACATAGTTGTCAAACAATGACACAATTGTTCAAACCAGAGTGACACAATTGTTGACACAATGACACAATTTTCAAGTAAAAACAAAGAGTTAAATTTTAATTTCTACTTTAATTTGTCAATTTTATTTTTTTTGTAATCATTTACTAACTGATATTTCTATTTTGTAAGGCTAACTAATTTGTAGGTTTGGAGAGGACCATAAAATCTTGAAGTGAAGGAGAAAAGTATCATTTGATCCTTTACTGTAAGAGTGTTTTTAAACACTCATGGGATGATATAACTCATCTCGCTACTTTATTTCATGCTTTAGGGCCATTATTTTTCAATCTAGGCTTTAAAAATTACAATGCTATGAATTTTTCAAAGTTGGCTAAAATTGAACCAAAACATCCTCACATTGCAATGTTGGTTTAAAATTGAACAACACAAACTTACACTTAGTTTTGGTGCAATTAAAATGAACATAACATTTATTTTGGTGCATTCAAATGAATAAGTGTATTCTATTCTTGTCGTGATTGTGTAGACTTTTTGTGCATATCCTCTCCCCTTGTGCTTTGTGTGATCTTGGGTGAAGAGAAACACTCTAAGTTTACAAATTTTTTTCAGTCACCCCAAGGATTCGCTACATATCCTCTCCCCTTGCACTTCATGTGATCTTGGGGGAAGAGAAATAGCATTTTTTTTTCTTTATTTGATAAGGGCTTTCCTATGAGACACATCTTGTAATTGAAAACTCATCAGTGACCCTGATCAATAGGAAAATGGATACCTTTTTGGGATATCACACTTGTCTCATTCAACCATTCACTAATGTCCTAAGATTCCTAATTGGATTGACTAACAACCTCTAAAGGTGAGCCAATTCTCAATTAGGAGGGTCTTAGGAAGGGATTATTAAGTTCTAAGGGGTTCACCACCAAGAAAAAGCTTGGAAAAGAAAATGTTTGAAAATATGTTGTGATATGCAAAATGACATAAAACTAGTAATGCAAACTAAATGAAAGATGCAAATGATGAAATTTTGTAACAGGGGGATGGTATGTGTGCACCTAGGAAATATGGAGATGTCGTGAGGATTCTAAAAATTCAAAGAGGCTACCAAAATATGTTGCGGATGACTAAGACGCCCAAGATGGCGTATTAGTCTCGTTGTTGTTTTTTGGGGCAAATGTGGAGTCTTCGGATTTCGAAAATCGATCTCTAAAAATCTTTGAAAATTGAGCTTGGGAGGACTAAGACACCCAAGATGGCATATTAGTCCCATTATGAATGTCTGAACTTTCTAAATGTGATCCTGAAGGTTGATGTCTACACTTGCTTCCTCTCTTATTTGAGGTCCTGAACCTTCCAGATCTGGCCTGTAGGTGAGTATCCATGAAGATGACAACTTTGGAAATGCAACTTTTTGACATTTCAATCTTTCAATCCAATGATCTCCAAGTATTCAACCTAGATCTGCAAATACAAACACATGAGAGAGGGAAAACTTGTTGATTGTTAGTGAATGGGGGTTTTCCTTGGTCAAAACACTTTTAGGTAATAAAATGATGAAATGAATGAAATTAAGCATGAAAAATGAAATATTTAAATTATATCACCTTGTATGAGGGTATGTGCAGGATCATCATGGAAAAAATAGGCCCTTAAGTGGCAAAAAATTTAGAAAAATCAAAGCTAGGCAACTTGATGTAAAAATTTGAATAAGTTATCTATATTATTTCAAAAATATGTAAGAATAGAATCTATAGGAAATTGAATGAAGTTTCTAAACTAATAGGCTTATTTAAAATTAAAAAATCTATTTGGTGAAAATTTGAAATTTCAATGTAGTGGTACTTAAATTTCAAGGAAAACATAATAATTAGGCGTCTGTCTAACCACCCTAACCATAATAAAATGATAATATTTTTCTATAAGATTTTAGATATAAGTAGATGACTCATGTCCTGATGTGATGCATATTTTTTTGTAATTTTTTTCCAGGTAAATAATTAATTATGAATTTTTTATTAAAAAATTCAAAAAATATAAAAACTTGTATGTTTGACCACCTTAACTTGGTCAAAACTTCATGAAATTCATTTTTTTTAATCCTATAGTATGTGAAGCATAGAATGTGATGCATGTTTGGGATTCAAAAAATGTGATGTCATTTGAAAGCTATAGATGTTTTTCAATCAGCCTATCAATTAGGACTTTAGTCGCAATTCAAATAGAAAATGAATAATAATTATTTATTAAATTCAAAGTAAAGCATAATTTATATTGGTGGAAAGCTGAGAATCTCCCTTAAAAACCAGTTCCATTCCATCAATTTTGGGTAAAAAACATTTTTCAACCACATACCTTACACATACCCATCATATCGCCACTCTTTGGCCCATCATGATCCTACACATACCCATGATGTCCCTTGAAGCAAATATGCAATCTACCATGTAGTGGCCATGAAGAATGTAGATCTTGGATCCTTGGATATAATGTGAACAATAGTTGCAAATAGATCTTTAATGCTACATCCACAATCTTGGCTCAACAACATGAATGGATGCACTAAGCCCTTGACATGATGCTTGAATCTTGATGATGGCTTGAAATGCTTGATGAAATGCTCTTGAATGCATAAACTTTCCTTAGGAATGAATACTTGAATGATTTTTATTCATGGATATGAAAATGAGTGGAGGAACCTTGTATTTATACTTATTCATGCTTAATATCTCAAAATTACACCACACCAAGCCGACATATGAACTCATTAAGTAAAGGAGGCTAAATCCATCCAAAATTTGAAATTGGACCCCGAAAATAAGCCAAGGAGGACTAAGACACCCTAGATAGAATCTTAGTCCCAAGGCTTAATTCTCAAGGAACATACTCCAAAAAGGGACCTATTTTGGTGGTTTCAAAATTAGGGTCCCAAGACCCATGGAGGACAAAGACACCCTTGGTGATGTTTTAGTCCTAGTCCACAAATCAGGGACACATAGACATAAACATTAAATGATCATTTATCTTTTGATGTTTGTCAGGATTTTCCATAAAAATATATAGTTTATTAGGCTTGTGGATGCAAAATAGGGACAATTAAGCCATAAAGAAGCATAAATAAAGCCAGGTGAAGCCAAACAAGTGTGAAAATGAAAGGGTGTGCATTTTTATACACTACATTTAGCCCCCACTTTAGTGAGAGGATGAACTTGCTTCAAATTCACACTAAAGTAGCCAATGATGCAATCAAGAGGGGTTTGAATGTGCCAATGTTAGTAAGATAGGATGAAAATGATCAAGAGAGATGATCAAGCCCCCAAGTTTGAGATCCTATGAGAAACCAACATAGGAACAAAGGAACACACATGTAGTTGATATATGAACCCATAACCAGATCGCTACCATACACCATCAAGACAAGGAAAACAAAAACTAAAAGGGGAGAAAAAGGAAAATAGAAAATGCCATGGATCAAGTTTCAACTGGCCTGTTAGGTCTCAAATATGCAGGTTACAAATCCTAAGAGGATGTCAGACTCTATGATCAGAATTATAATGTTTCTAAACTAACAAATGGATTTCACCTATATGGTTGATGACTCCCTGTACTTCAGGCTCTGCTAAACCTAGGTGGGTGGACCTTGATAGCTAAAGCAGATTAAGAATTGTATGATGTAGTTGAATTTATGGATCTATCCATAGTGGCATAAAGTGGAATAGATGAAGGCTTACTAACTACTCCTATTGAAATTTGAAATGTTAATGTATGGATAAGACTTTATAAAATTCTAAAATGGAATGGGTATGACTAGTGCCTACTCCTATTGGGCTAATGGAGTCAAGAGGTGAATGATATGTGACTTGTTGGCTACAATTTGAATTTCTTAGCACTTGTGATTATTTATACCTTGTATAAACGTGCAAGAATGTAACTATCAGACTCTTCTTTATTGATCCAAATGATTCTTACCAGGTTACTATGAATAATTAATAGAAAATTTTAATCCTTTTAAAGGAACCGGTTAATTGAATCGCACAAAAGCAATAAATGTGCCCTGACAAATCAAATGTAAATTTGAATAACAAGATAGAATCAAGTTGGGGATAGTATGATAATTTTATCGATTATAGGGCTCTTCTTTATCAATCTAAGTGATACTACCAGATTACTATAATGTATTAAAAGGATATTTAATTCTCTGAGAGAAACCATTTAATGAAACCACACAAGAACAACAAATGTGTTTTGATAAATTGAGTTTCAACACTCCAATTTAAATAATATGAAAGCACCAATCTGGAAAGAACTAAATAATCAGATATTAACAACAAACAATTGACACCAATGTTGGACCTCCAATTTATGCATTCTTCTCCATTATATAACTTCAAAAGATTTTACAATACACAACATAATGTTCTATTGAGGCAACTGATTAACCTATCCAACTACCGATGATTTCCTACCTACTACTTAATTCCTAATTCTAATGTTGATCTTCATTTTATTTCATTTGGAATATATATATTATATCTTCTAGGGTTATGACCCTTTACTCACTCTTCCGTTGCAGCGCTTCACTTTATTTTAATTAATTTCCTTTGGAAAATTAAAATACTTTAATCTTCATTATCTTTGTTTCCTGTGAAAATCTTTTCGCAATAATTTAACTTTAATTCATTTGCTAACAATTTCTCACTTTATATTTTTCCTAAGATGTCCTTTAGGTAAAATAATAACTCGCTTCATAGTCTTTATGATCCCTTTGTCTTTTCCTCTTTATGAATTTTAATTTTGATTTGTTATCCCGACACTTGCATTTTCACCCAATAAATACGTCTTTCACGTAACAATATTTACCCACTCTTGTAACACCTCTGGTGAAAAATATTCCACCTCCAAGTGCAAATATTTTATAATTTTTACCCTTTATGCTTTTCATGGGTAAAATGATCATCCACCTTATAATCCCCTTGGTAAAAATATGAAGTTTATATCTTCTCAAAGTAATATTCTTTTTCACTATAATCACACTTTATTCAATCTTTTGTTTGCACTTTGACTATATGTATTCATGTATCAGGGTAACTCAAAGCATCGAGGAGACTTTGAGCAATGTCCCCCGATATCATGTCTCTCGCTGATGAAGTAAGCGATGTTAGGCTATTGGTGGGACTTCAATATTACTCCCACCAATATCACTATTTCTCTTTGATGTTCTTTCATGCATATCGCTTTATCATGGGAACTCTAAATTAACTCCCATCGATAGTCAATTTCCTCCCGATAGATTCCTTAATTCAATCATATGCTCATTTATTTTTTAGGGTATCAAAGGGAATCATATTTTACTCTCTCTGATAGGTCAAATTCCCACCAATCTCTACATCTCTAAGAAATTCTAGGCTTAGTCAGTATCTTGTTCTGGGCCTAAGTCGTGGCTTATTTTGTGATTCAAAATTTTCATTCACTTCTTAGAAAATTTGCTCGATCTATCAGATTCTGGACTTGATGAATCCTCATTATTATTATTTTGAATTTGATCCTTCAACCATACTTAAATACTTGAATTGTTTCCTTGTCTCCCAGTGCTTTGTATTTTCATGAACACTATGGCTAGGGCATTGAGCCTAAGACTCAAGGTGGGACACTAGTAAATTCTTTAAGAATATCTTGATGATTTTTTACAATGAAGCCACCTCTTGATGTATTTGTATACTTTCATCATATTGAAACTAGGTCTTTGAAATCAATGGCTTGGTCATCTTTAATAGGCTACCGCTTGGGTGGGGGTTCATCCTCAAGCGGAAGCATTATTTAAAAACCTTTTGGAATAATATTGCAATGCCCTTTGAACAATTTTCTCATGTGGGCAATAGCACCAAATGTATCAATTCTTCAAGACCTGAAATATTTCATTTCTCCAAGAAAATCCATCATACTTCTCTTTCCTTCCGCTAAGTACTCATCTCACCACTTTTAGATAGCTCCTTAATGATCTCCTAGCATGACTCTTATGCTTCTCCAAGTATAGGATAAACGCTATACCATACTTTTCCTCTTGCTATCTTCTCACTAAATTCTATGTACTCTACAACCCCCAAATCTCTGTTTCAAGCGTGAAATCCACGGTTTCAAGAGTATAGCTTGGAACATCCCATGTTTTGACCATTGCATCTACCTTTGAAATACCCAACTTTTGAAGCAACAACATTACAGTGTCATATGCTATCTATAGTTTGTCTATGGGTGCACTATCCTTGGCATTGTCTAATGTACAATACCATCTCCCACGTAGAAAACTTTAATGCCTTCAAGTTTGTGGATAAGTCAACTCTAACTGTAACACTTATATGGCAACAACCTCATGCTTCTATTTGTAGATTTGTTTCCTTTGATTCAACTCTTCCTGAGACTGCCATGAGATAAGTGACTTAAATGGTTTTTGATATGGAATTACCAACTCTCCTTATTTCCCTATCTAGAGAAAGAAATCATGCTTCAAGATAGCTGAGGCAATTCTATTATGAAACCAGGAAAACTATTCATCTAGGTCAATATCTAATCCCATGTGTTGCACTACTGATTTTAGGACTCTGCATCATGCCTTGACCTGCTCTTAGGGAATCTTGTTGGATAATTCCTTAAAAAATGCATTTGTTAAGCATTCCTTCTAATATATTGACCTTAGTCTAGGGTATATCTCCACTAAATCTTTACTTGATTTTGTTGCTTTTGTACAAAGAGTGGCACACCCGTATATGGCTAAGACATGCACATAATCAGATGCCTCTGATACATTGAACGAGGGACCAATACCTAAGGCATATGATAAGGATTCATTGAGCTCATCAAGGTAATGGAAAAACTTTGATATAATCAAGGCATTCAATTGTTGTTTCACCCAAATCTTCATCTTCATATAAACTTTCTCTGTTTTTCAATTGTTGATGTCATCTAATTCCATCATTCTACCTAACACTTTTTAAAGATTTCTTCTCCATAATAATTCTTGCACAATATTAGAGAATAAATACTTTTCTCATCAAGGTTTGAAATGCACCCAAAATTGAATCTTCCCAATATTTTGAATTGAGACTAAAATGGGCCAAGTATCCTCTAGAATCGTTTTGGAGAACTGATCAAACAATCTCCTGGGGCGATGAAAATGCACTAGAATGTTGAGTTATGATAAGAGAACATGGTTGTAGAACGGTTTGGCATGAAATCATTAGGGTTGAAAAGTGTCGACGCTCCAAGTTGCTCATTTAGCATTTTATGAATAATTGCACCTGTCAAACTCAACTGAAACCCACCAACTTCCCCTTTTGAAAAAATATCAAATGTGATTTTGAGAAGCTATAACTTGGAGAATTGGTTCATTTAGAATCCATGAATACATATGAATTTTTTTTTTATAATCAATATTCTTAATTCACAAGATATTACAAGTCAAACTTGACCCTTTTGCAGCTGTTCTGGAAATGCAGTCTTCAAACTGGGTAAAATCCATTTGGTTTTGGTTTTGAAAAAATACCAAATGATGTCTTGAAGCTTTGAAAATTGACATGGATGGACATTGAGATGGGTAGAATATAAAGCACAAATTGATTTATCTTGAAAATATTCCAATTGATAAATATTGTCTCCCAAAATTGACCTATTTGGCAGATTTTACTGTGTAGACAACAAACCTTCACAGAACCCTTCAACTTGGTATTTTGAAACCTTGTCAAAACTGAACATACAAAGTTGAAATCAAGAATTCACACTCTCATATGTTAGATAAACATGCTTACAAGGCAATTTTGTGTGAAACTAAATGAGCTTCCAATTATCATTTTTCAAAGTGGGCCATTTGAGTAGATTTTTCAACTATACTTTTGAGTACTTAAATCAAAATTTTCATCATTGGAACCTAAAATATTGCAAGAATTTTCACAAAATTTTAGGCTCCAACATGATTGTCCAACATGGTGGACTAGGTCTAGGTTTTTTTCCAAAAAGAACATTTACAAGTGGAACACGTTGTCCACTATGCAAATAAAACGTGTTCTCACAAGGGCTAGTGGGAGCTAGGTGTCCACTAGGTGAGCCCCAAGAGGTCCATATCAAAGTCATACCCCCATGACTATGATAAGGACAAAAAAAAAAGCTCACAAGGGCTATTGAAGCTAGTTGTTCACTAGGTAAGCCCCAAGGGACCATATCAAAGCCATACCTCCATGACTTAAATAAGGTACAAAAAGAAAATGCAACACAACAAGAAAGAGAAATTTTTAAAGGGATTTTTCTTAGTTCATGCTAGGTCTTACTCTTATAGGACATTTTTCTTAACATCTCCAAGAGAGAATAAATACAAGGTCTCACCCTAGAGAACATCACCCCCAATGCATCCAAGAGAGGGCAAGCACAAGAGGGTCTCATCTTGTTTCCAAGAGAGGACAAGTGCTAAGTCTCATCTTGGGGAACATTATATCTAATGTTTCCAAGAGAGGAGAAGGAAATATCAATCTCTCAGAGGAATTCAAACCCAAATACATCGCCAAGAGGAAAAATACAATGCATAAAGAAAGAAAATCACATCGAGGAACATGAAAATGAAAAGAAAGAAAATGCAAATGAAATTGGTCCAAAATAATTCCAATGTATGCCCCACTTTAAAGAAATTGCTAACACCATGCTATGAGCAATTAATTTAAAGTAGAAAAGGATAAATTCTAATAATAAAGAGGACATGAGAGCTTATTTAGAAAGCTCTATGCCAAATCATATGTTTCTGATAAGCCACATCATGAAAAAGGGAATTCCCCCAAAGGATATTATGTCACATGTGAGCCAACTTAAGGCATGTCATCCACATCCCAAGCTTGCTCTTAGATGTACATGAAAGGCGGTCAACTAACCAAAAGAGACAATGGAAAGTGAAATGCGAGGACAAGGCTACCTAACCCCTTGTCCACACTTAGTGTAGGACAAGGGTGAGCGGAAATGCAAAGATGAACTAGGTGCGTCAACCCAAGGGAGAGAACCACAATCCTTAAGATGTTGAATTTTGTTAATTAAATCCTTACATTCATTAGTAGCATGACCATGAACTCTATGATATGAACAAAATGAATTGTGGTAAAATTTCTTTCATGTTCTTGGGGGGAGAGAGATCAAACGATCTTGGAGTCTCAACAAGATACTTTATTGATCAAAAGTAGAGGATGTTCCTTTATTTTGCGACAAAGGTATCTCTTATTTAGCACAAGGTGTCATAACTACACAAGACACTTTATATTGAGAGATTTTGTTCTCTCTTTTACTAGAGGGTGTAAAATCTAAAAAATTCGAATCATTAATGTTTTTTGTGATCAAATTTACATTAAGCGAGGATTTATTTGTTTGTTTCATTTCTTGCAAAGGATAATGATCAAGGCCACTAGTGTCTATCAATTCAAGATGCACCACTATTAAAGTCATCTTAGAAGGAAGTTTTGTGATAGTTTTGATATTAAGTGAAGGCTTGTTTGTGTCTTTTGAGGGAAAATAAATGAGAACACTAGTTTTTTCTTGTTGTTGAGGCTCTATAGGGACACAAATACCTTGTTCTCTAGCACCACATCCTTTTCCACTATATCCAAGTTGTTTCATAAGCTCATAACCTTTTCAATAAATTTTCTTCATCTCTTCTGGATTTGGTGGTTGTTCATGATTAAGTTCGTCAAAGTTTTTCATGTAATTTTCTTTTTCTTCAAAAGTGGTCGAGGTGGATTCTTTTGAAGGGTCGTCTGAATTTTGTGTTGAAATTACCATTATTTCTTTTCCCTTGTTTGAATCTTTGTTTATGATCTTGTATTCTCCCATGAATGTATGTTTGAAATCTAAGGAACCCCAATCATCTTCTAATAGCTTTGTGACTTCTTTAATGTGTTTTTCTTTGTCATTTTTTTGCATGGGTTTCACTTTTGTAGTTGGTGTTAATGTTTTCAAAGGATTTTCTTTATTTTTCTTGAGTTGTAATACACTATAAGGTCCAAGATCAGTGTCAATTGTATATACTTTATTTTTGTATACATACTTCATTTTACGTTGGAGGGTAGAAGGCACTTCATGCATCTCGTGAATCCATGACCTTCCCAAAAGAATATTATAGGAGAGATCATGAGGCATAACATGAATAGGGGTTTGTAATGTATCCTTTTCAACTATAATAGGTAAATTTATCACACTAAGTGATTTATTTCCCACATTATCAAGTCCCTTAATAGATAAATAGTCAGGTTGAATTTTTGATTTATCAACACCAAGTTTATCCAAAAGGCTTGCACTACACACAATTAAGGTTGAGCCATTGTCAACAATGGTTCACTTTATCCCTGTCCTCTTGTATTGAGCTATGATCATGAAAGGATCATATTGTTTTTGCATTTCCAAAGCAGGGAACTCACTCTGGTGGAAAAAAAATCAACATTTATTCCTTGAATCAGTGCTGCTATGTCATCTGGTTGCACATTAGAAAGGATAGGAACTTGTTGTAAGGCACTTTGAATCATGTTATGATAGTGGGTGGAGGCTTGGATAAGGTCCCATAAATATATCTTAGTAGGAGTATTCTTAAGTTGTTCAAAAAGATCATACTCCTTTCCATTTTGTGAAGGAAAATGAGAGGGACCTGATAAGATGGGATTAGGCAATGGGAGGGATGTTGAAGGTGTTTGTCTTGGTAGCATATTGTTCCTAGTGTTATATGTATGAGCAACAATTTTGTAACTCGGTTGCTGCAAAATATTATGTTTAGGTGGTTCAAGGATAAGGACAAGTTTGTTTTGAACTTGTGGTTTGTGAGAGGGTGAATAAATGATAAGTTTAGGCTTAGGAGAGTACTCCAAGGGATATCTAATGTGCATAACCTCAAAAGAATTAACATTATTTTTATGATTTCTTAGTGAAGAGGAGTCCAATGTTACTTCATCATCTTCATCTAAGGAATTACTATTGTCGATGTTCTCATATTCTTCCACCATTATATATTTCCTAGTAGGAGAGTATTTTGGAGAACTACAAACCAAATGATCTTGAAATTCAAGGGTTGGTTCTTCTAAAACGACTTCATCACATGTAAGGAAGTTATCAATGGTTGAATTTTCTTGTTTGTCAATAGTGAGGATATAAGGGGAAGACTCTATTTGATTGTCATTTTTCTCTAAGGTCTCATTCTCTTGTACCATATTATCTACCCTAGTAGATTTTTAAGATATTCATCACATTCCATATTTAGATTTTGTAAAGTAGTTTCATCACTAGTAGGGGAGGCATAAAGAGGAGGACAACTATGATTTTCATGCTTACCAAATAGGTCATCCTAAATGGTAGGGGCATTAGGGAAGGGAGGAACAAGATTCCCATGAAATTTAATAGGTGCATCTTCTAACACTAATCTATCCTCTTCACATCGAGGAGGGATAGTAGGAGAAGGACAATTGTGAGTGTCATGGTCATCTATGATATCATCCTTTTTGGCTTAAACATTTTCATAAGGGATGAATGGAAACTAGGTAAAGTGATGTTTAGAAATGTTTCTATGATCTCATATTCTTGCTTTTGAATGTCTTCCAAAGGGGGAAGAGGAGAGGTACAATTAAGACTCTCAATTCTTGTATCTTCTTTCACCAAGATACCTTCATCACTAATATGAGAGGTATTGGGAGAAGAACAAGTATGATTGTTATGATTGTCTACACTTACATCCTCTTGTGTTATGACATTTTTACAAATCTGGTAGATACTAGGAAGGTATCCAACATGCTTATCAAAGGTTTTATTTTTCTTTCCTAGATTATTCCCATGAATAGAGAAAATAGAATCATACAAGCCACTAGAAATACTAAATTCTTGAAGAGAGCACATGCTAACATGAGAAAGTAAATAAAGTGCAATGCAATGACTTAAACTGCAATGTTTAAATATAATTTTTTAGATTTGAAACAAGGAAATTTACTGATTATGCTATGTAATGGTATGAAAATGGAATATTGTAAATGCAATTTTGGAATTAAGCAATGTGTGAAATGAATCACTTTAAGCTAGGTTTAGTAATATGCATGAAACAAAAAGTCAACACACTGAAGCAGATGACCAATGGTAACAAACAAAAGCATAGAAATGTTGATTCAAATCTTGAAAACTGCAATCTAAAATTCCACAAGGACTAAGATGCTAGGGAGGGTGTCTTAGTCCTCTTGATGAAATTTGAAGGTTTTAGAAGCTAAAACAAATAATAGATCACTCAGACAGGATACTGCAATAGAAAAGTAGACATGGACTAAGATGCCACCAAGGTATTGTTTGTCCTAGTAAGGATTTTTTGTTGAAAATCAGACAATTCTAGGTTGATAACAGTGTTCCTAGGTTGCCTACCTAGGGACTTGATGTTTGGAAACAAAAAATTGTGCAAATGAATGCAATAAAAAGTAACTAGTGACAAGAAATTGGATGCAAAAGTGAATGAAATTTTTTCAATTTTGGATGTAATAGCAATGTTCATAAATTCAATTAGGATGAATAACAATAAACTTTTTAGTTTTTCAATGAGTTAAAATGATGCAAGAAAGAAAAAATGCAACCTATATGCACTTTCACTAATGCAAACACAAGAAATCCTAAATCCACTTTCACTAAGTATGAGAAACCATAGATGCAATTTCACTAATGCAATATGTAATGAAAGAATGAATGCAACCTAGATCTAGGGCTTTTATGAACTCCAAATCAGAAACTGAATGCTCAAAAGAGTTGGGTTCACCAAAATGATGAATAGGAAAATGGATACCTTTTTGGGATATCACACTTTTCTCATTAAACAATTCACTAATGTCCTAAGAGTACTAATTGGATTGACTAAAAACCTCTCAAAGTGAGCCAATTCTCAATTAGGAGGGTCTTAGGAAGGGATTCTTAAGTTCTAAGGGGTTCGCCACCAAGAAAATTCTTGGAAAAGAAAATATTTGAAAACATGTTGTGATATGTGAAATGACCTAAAACTATTAATGCAAGCCAAATGAAAGATGCAAATGATGAAATTATGCAATAGGGAAATTGTATGTGTGCACCTAGAAAATCTAGAGATGTCGTAAGGATTCTAAAAATGCAAAGAGGCTGCCAAAATATGTTGCAGAGGACTAAGATGCCCAAGATGGCATATTAGTCCCACTGCTATTTTTTAGGGAAAATGCAGAGTCTTCGGATCTCGAAACTGGATCTCTAAAAATCTAAAAAATGAGCCTAGGAGGACTAAGATTCCCAAGATGGTGTATTAGTCCCATTTTGAATGTCTAAACTTTCTAAATGTGATCCTAATGGTTGATGTCTGCACTTGCTTCCTCTTCGATCTCAGGTTCTGAAGCTTCTAGATCTGGCCTATAGGTGAGTTTCCGTGAAGATGACAACTTTGGAAATGCAACTTTGCAACTTTTCAATCTTGCACTCCAAATGATCTCCAAGTCTTCAACCTAGATCTGAAAATACAAACACACAAGAGAGGGAAAACTTGTTGATTGTTAGTGAATTGGGGTTTTCCTTGGTCAAACCCCTTTTAGGTAATTAAACCAAATGATGAATTGAAGCATGAAATATGAAATATGTAAATGATATCACCTTGTATGATGTATTGTAAAGAAAATATGCAATCTACCATGTAGTGGCCATGAAGAATTTAGATCTTGGATCCTTGGATATAATGTGAACAATAGTTGCAAATAGATCTCCAATGCTACATCCACAATCTTGGCTCAACAACATGAATGGATGCACTAATCTCTTGACATGATGCTTGAATCTTGATGATGGATTCAAATGATTGATGAAATGCTCTTGAATGCATAAAATCTCCTTAGGAATGAATACTTGAATGCTTGTTATTCATGGATATGAAAATGAGTGGAGGAACCTTGTATTTATACTTATTCATGCTTAATATCCCAAAATTACACCACACTAATCTGACATATGAACTCATTAAATAAAGGATGCTAAATCCCACTAGAATTTGAAATTGGACCCCAAAAAAAATCCAAGGAGCACTAAGACGCCCTAGGTGGAATCTTAGTTCCAAGGCTAAATTCTCAGGGCACAAACTCCAAAATGCGACCTACTTTGGTGGTTTCAAAATCAGGGTCCCAAGATCCATGGAGGACAAAGACATCCTTGATGGAATTTTAGTCCCAGTCCAAAAATTAGGGACACACAGATAAAAAAATTAAATGATCATTTATATTTTTATGTTTGTTGGGATTTTCCATAAAAAGATATATTTAATTAGGCTTGTGGATGCAAAATAGGGCCAATTATGCCATAAAGAAGCATAAATAAAGCCATGTGGGCCCAAACAAGTGTGAAAATGCAAGGGTATGCATTTTGCTACACTACAGACCCTAAAAACATGTTTATGAGTGGGCCATATAAAGTATGTGAAATCAAAAGAAAGTAGCATAAATTTT